>OY720431.1:56223885-56936214 GCA_963082735.1 Pocota personata
AGGTAACATTTCCAGATAACTGGGAACAGAATATATTTACTACATTTACTGGAGGTTCTCATGTATAATGGCACACAGATGGATTCAAAATAATTAAAGGATTATACTGACTTAGGACAAGGACTTTCCAAATACATATTGAAAAAAGTAGCTTCGTATTTCAATCCTAGATACATACAATGGAAGATAACATCAACGAACCTGTAACAAACAATAACATTTGCATGTCTCTAGCAAAACCACATTGCTTGCTCGAAGCTGGTTTGGGATTGACTACAACTGCTCATAAGCTATACAACACAGAATTTATCTCATTTGGTTGCCAGGACACAACAGAAAAAGGCAGACGAACTAGCTAGAAAAGGTTCTGCACCAAAGTTCATGATTCCAGACAATTCTGTATCAAAAACTGGATGAATGTCTAGAAGTTTATGAACTTCTCAAGGTGACTTGTAGCTGTCTGCAAAATTAGTTCTTCTTTCTCAGTTCCTAGATTCGTGACCGTCTCGAGAACTAATCTTGATTTCATCATTTCATCATTCTGACTCTTATTTCTTATTTGTTTGTCAATTATTATACCCTATCCATAAGGTAATTCATTTTGACACATACTGTCAGAGTTACACCGGCGGTCGTTAAATCCGATGGCCCTACGTAGGTAAACCTATGATGAAGAAACCTACCAACCAAGCAAAAGACTGTTCGTTTTTGGTGCGTCTACTGTAATTTGTAACATATAGAAATAATAACGATAGACCTCCGAAAGTATATACATATACTTGTGATCAGAATAAAAAGCTATGTCGGTTTAGACATGTTTCTCTTTCTGTATATCACCAGCTTTTAGGCCTTAAATTTAGAGCTTTGAAGATGAAATTCGATATATATTACGTATCAGCTTTTTAGAATCGGAAACAGTACAAGTGTAAACATAATCCATCCACAAACACGCCCACTTTTTAAAAATTTTCGTTTCCTCACTATTTTTACCAGTAATTGAAAAATACTATCTTAGCAAAATATATAGTCGTTGATATTTTCTACAATTCGCACATACATATGTACAAGCCACGCCCACTTTCTGGGGGTATTTTCTTCAAAAAAACTTAATTTACTCTCTCAAAGCTATGCATTATCGGTGATAGTGAATATCTCACCAAAATCCGTAAATTTCGGTTATAAATGGTGGCAGCCACGCCCACTCTCTTAAGAAAAAGTAGTTTTTCTGATAAAATCTTTCAAAGACCGTCGAAATATTCTAAGTGGAAAGATCTCATTGAATTTGAATAGAAAAGTTCGCAACACAAAGCCCACATTATTATGGATGTGTTAGAAGATTAGGGATAGAGTATCATACGATCAGACGGATTGTACCTTTTCTGTATGTTCTTCTTCATGCATTTGACTACAGAAGTCATTAGTCTTATGGAAAGGTAATATTTTGGGTAAATATATTTTGAGAATCGGTGGGTGGCGACTTTCTACTTTGTGGAAATTTTTTTGCAGTGCTTAACCTAAATAATGTACATTTAATATTTTTTGTGTTAAACCAGGATAAACTTTTCTGCCGAGAAGGTCTCTCATAAGTATGATAAATTATTGCATACGTATGCGAAGAACAAGAGAATTGATTTTTGACCTCCCCAACGATACCACCACCATGGCCGAGATGTCTAGTGGGCATGCGCCTACGCCCCGAACACATTTTTTGATCGACTGATCTGTGATCGAGGGGGAAATTAATATTTCTGTAATTTTTACTTGCACCTGACAATTGTATATCTCGAGATTTTGATCAAACTTGACATTACTATAATAGAGAAACTCAAAAAAAATTTATCTCTCAATTCTGTCTATATGCACGGCCGACTGCAGCCTAAACGACTGGACCGATTTTATTTAAACTTCATAGCTTTGGTTCATAATTCGAGGCAAAATCTGAATTTTTATTCTAACCGCAAAATTAACGGTACTTTACTATAGACCGATTTTGAAAAAACTCGATTTGCTAGAAAACGGTTCTACAGCGGCCCTTACACGGTCAATCGATTGACATCAAGCATGGTGTATGTGTGGATTGACGCTACCCCTTACACAGTTCAATCGATTGACGTCAAATTTTTACTTTTTGTGAGTTTTCTTAGTGTACGGATGTGCGATGAGTGAAACGGATTATTGTATTCCATATATTGCTCTTGCACTTTGCATAAAGTGATATCCGCTTTTTGCGCATCAGGATACTTTTCTTTATATTTCGTAGTAAAACTTCATATCGTCCCTCAATTTTCCGCTAGCGATAGACATGTTTTGTCTTACGCGACACAACACAGAGTGAAGTAGTTATGACAATCCAAACCTTAAACACATCAATTAACATGACAGTGGTCATGCAAAATTAAAAACGTTTTGATTTTCGTCAATCAGACTTCACCTAATGTGTGTAACGCATACAGATATATTTTCACAAACACATGTAAGTGATTGATGTCAATCGATTAACCGATATGGCGTATTAACCTATCAGATAGCGTACCACGTTTTTGAAATAAAACACGTATAACGGTATTTTACTTATTAACCAGTTTTTTTTTTAATTTGTTCGTTTTCAAGTATGACTCGGGCGATTTTATTCAAAATCAACATTTAAACATTTTCTAGGTGTGTCTGTGCTAAGAAGGGCGCACCTAATATTTAAACCTAACCTAACATTCAAGCAATATTTTACATATGCATATGTATGTATGTCATGGCAGGGCACACTAAGTTTTGGAAAATAAAAAATAAAAAATTTCGAATTTTAACGTTTTTTTTTGAGAAATGTATAGTTATCTGAGTTTTTGCGTATAAAAAGCATATTTTTTTTTTTATAATCTGCGCGCGCCAAAGGGAGTATTAATACCCTTTAATTGTTTCAGGGCACGGGCGTCAGGGAAAGGGGGAAGAGGAACGGAGGAGGTACCTATGCACGTTGGCTTTGAATGTTTGAAGGTTGTAGTGATGGGGAAATACAGAGCCTGGTAGATCGTTCCACATTCTTGTTGTTCGGCTTATAAATGAATCCCTATATTTGACAGTACGACCGAAGTTTGGCTTTAGGGTAAACTGATGTGCATTCGAAGCATGTCGCGTATTGCGGGTGAAATTTTGAAGGGGAGGAATGCAACTGGCTATTTCGCTGGAACATTTTTTGTGGAAAAAATGATAAAACAAGGAGAGACAGGAGACATTTATCAGATGTAAGTACGCACTTGGAATCTTCGAGAGAAAATTGCATGTTCAATTTACGGTCCCACCTGCGTTGACGGTTTATGGAGAAGATTTAACCACGAACGAGCTGTACAGCGACAGAGATTTGGTCAACAAGATCCGTGTACAACGATTAAGATGGCTAGATCGAATGAACACCAATGCTTCAGCCCTAAAAATTCTACTCTACCACTGAGGGACTACGAAGAAGAGGACGACTTCATCCCCGATGGCGTGCGAAAGTGGAGGGTGACCTCAACCAACTCGGCGTACGCAACCGTAGGCTAAGGAACGTGCTGGTTAGAGAAGTTTGTCGTTTGAGGCCCTGTTTCATCCCGAATCTGTGGTGACATCATATACATATATGTAAGATGCAAGTACGTGCGATCCAGCCGTGCCCTTCATTTTTATTATCTTTTTTCAATTAACAATTATTATATTCACAAATTAGCCCTACAAGATCTTTCAATTCGAATTCTAGAAATAAATATTTGTTGAAAATACATAGTTATACATGCTGAGGCCGAAACTGTGTTAGACTTGGTTTTAGCCACCAATGCTCTATCAACCAAGCGATCCGTGCACGTCAGCCTTTCATAATCAATTCTTCAACATCTTCTGCTCCAATTTCTTATAAGATTAAATGCTGTTTTCTATTTCTCCACATAATAGATGCGCGAAAACGGTGTATATTATCGTTACCCTGCTGAGAAATTCAATTTGCGCATCTAAGCTTAATGCATTAACCAATAAATTGTTTTCCAACATTTGAATGTAAGCCGTGCGAGCCATTGAAATGAACTCTATGGCCAATGTTTCATTACAGATCCTTCTCTAAAAGTTCGACTCATCAAAATTCCGTTCTTAGAACTCGTCGCTAAAAACTACTGAGTTCCATTGCTCTACCCAACATGTTGTTTTTCCAGCAAATTGACTGCATGGAATAATATCCTCTGATACACCACGGCACAGGCGACTATGTATATTATTTGGCCGTGCATATTTCTATGCAACACGAAAAGGATTTTTTAACCGAAGGACATGTATGTTGCCTCCATAAAAATAATCTACTACCTAATGTTCATAAAGGGAATCGTATTTTTATATTCTAAACTCACCTTTGAGATTCCTTTCTTGTACTCCTGTTCGATTTTCTTAAAGTACGTCATTGTGGCACGGGCTTCCTCACAACCTTGTTCACCATGCAACGATGGCTGTTCCACTGCTTGTGACACTCTTGATTGAACAGAAACCTGTGTGGTTTCTATAGTCGTCTGCCCCAATCCGAGCAACAAATTCACCTTCTGTCTCATTTGATCACAGCAGACATTCCTCGTACTAGTAGCAAGGGCACTTGATCCACTAGCCCCGACACTGCTTATATACATCTGTGTATTTGTATCCACGAAGGATCTCTTCAACGAATGTGAGATCTTTTCATCGAAATGTTCAATGGCCATGGACGAGATATCCCTCAATTCCTGCAACACTTCATGCGGTCGCAGCGGCTTTGTTGTCTTCGAAATCAATCTTAGAATTCGAAAAATCTCATCCAACACTCGCCCAGGAATAAAGCAACACAAATTCAGATCCATGTACTTCGAATAAGTCATCGACAGCATCGATATGCGTGTCTCAATGCACGTAAGTATATCTGCATGACGCGCCAGGCAGTGATTTCTAGAAATTAGCACAACTTGAGCAACTCGGAAATACCCAGAGAACTGGATACCCACCTTCTTTCAGACTCTCGACGCGGCAGCAACGCCTTTATCCGCTTCAGACTGATTGTGTGCTGCTTGACCACTTTATTGAATCCACAATTCAGAATATGCTGGCAGATCATGTCAATTTTTTTGCAAATCTTATCAAAACGAATGGAAAAAGTGTGCGAAAATTAAAATTAAAAGACGCACAACAAGACAAAAACAGAACAAATAAAAAACAGAAAAACAAAGAACTTGAAAAGGTCGAGAAGAATCCCTTCGCCTACCAAACGTTTTTTGGCCACTTCCTCGTACGGTAAGTACTCGAATATTTGAATGAGCATCACATTCGGTAAATTAAGAATATTCATTTTGATGGCATAAATCGCGGCCCTTGATTGATTTTTAATTATCTTCGACAAAAAATTACTTAATGTAGCGCGGGTGCTACACATACAATACGATTTTCACTGAAGACAAACCGCAAGAAAAAACACTGAGGCAGTGTTGCCAATTAATTGATTTGATACATTAGGCATGGCACACACGCTCAATCTTTTTAATCAAGCATTTTGAAGTAAAATGTTTGAATTTTGAATTAAAGAATAATTATTTTTGGAGAATTGCACTAAGAACAAAACAGGGAATGATCCTGTTATAGATATAGTTTTAGCCACAAAAGCTCTACCAATTGAGCTATCCTCGGACGCCTTCCTTCTCGGTCAATTCACCAGCATCATAGTTTGCTGTCATATGAGCTCTTTCGTTAAAAAGGGCTGTAGCTGATTAAGGGCGGTATTCACCAAGGAATAATAAACCGTTTTTAACCCTATGTCGTCCGACGGTACTTAAAAGTACCACCATGTTAAAGTTCAAATAAAACCTATAAACGAAAATATTTTGTTACTTGCGACCAATAGTACTTTTAAGTACCATATTATCTTCACGTTTTCTGTTGCATGTTTGCTTGGATTGGTCTTTTTAACATTTTTAACGGTATTTTTTTGACAGCACGTTAGGCTTTGAAGAGATCTATTGTAGTTGATTTTGTTTTTGTTTTTGTCATAATAAATAGCTAAATAATAATAAATTAAACATAATTAACAAATAAAACAATTTTTTTTAATTTATAACAACCTCGAATATAAATATATTTTCTCAAAAAAATGTGTTCCGACAGCCCAACGGTACTTTTGAGTACCACCATCAGTATTCCACCTTGAGAGTCCTTGAGAAATCAAAACATGAATTTTCCTTCTAATAACACTCTTAAATCAAAAATTATCAAAAAAAATAATCTTATACTGCTTTTTTAATTGCTTGGTCAACAAGGGGTTAAGTGTGCAAAAGCCGCGTTCCAAGCGTACTCTGATCTCACTAGGCAGCAAACAGCTGATAGCTAGAAACTCGCAGATATACTAGAGGTGGGCAACTATCGGTAGTCGTTAGTTACGATAATTCTCAACAGCATTGGATTATTTTAATTTTACCTTTTAATAAAATCTAGTTAAACTAATAACAAACAGTCCAAGGCCGTATAAAATGATAGTAACATTTTAACTAGGCACTAAAATGTTTGTCAAGACCTAACCTACTGAACCCAAAATTTACTAAGAATGCGGTCATCTTCACAAATATCAAAAGCTACAGTTTTTGTTCATTCCTATTTAATTCGTTAATGTTTTAACATAACTAATATTAAAAGCTAGTTTTAATGATTAACTAACTGATTTCGACATTTTGTGCAGCTCACTAAAATTTCAGGCAGAATTTTTTGATTAAAATACAATCAACCAGTGGAAAAAGTCAATTCTACGAATCAGCGACGAATATATAAAAGGTGTCCCAAAATTCACGCAAGATTTAAATTTTGAGCCATTTGTGCGGTAAAGTGTTGCCAACGAAAAAAAAAGACAGCGTGACAGCTGACAGTTCAGGGTTATTAAAAATGGAGTGCTACACGAAAAAACAATGAATTTTCATTATTGAGTAATATTTTAAAAATAATTAAGGTTTGGCAGCTACAGTTCGCAATTTTCGTACAAAATATGGTCAGAATAGTGATTTAACTTTACCAACTGGGAAGAGATTAATTAAAAAATTCAGGAAGACTGGATCAATTAGTGATCTGAGGAACTCTGGCCGTCCTTCAACAAGTCGTTCAACACAAAACATCGAAGCAGTTCATGAGAGTGTTGTTGAAAGTCCAGAAACATCAACTCGGCACCGTGGTCTAGAATTGGACATTTCGAGAAACTCTACAGCGTATTCTCACGAAAGATTTGCATCTTCATGCATACAAAGTGCAATTGACTCAAGAACTGAAGCCTATTGACCACGCACAGCGAAGAGGGATCAGAATTGGGCGCCCAGATCATGCGATTTAACGACTTTGGACTTTTTTCTTTGGGGTTTTTTGAAGTCTAAGGTTTATGCCAACGAATCCACCCACACTTTGAAGGCTTTGAGCGCTGTATCAACGAAATACAGCCACATTTATGCAAAACGGTCATGGAAAATTTCGACAAAAGAGTGCGTATGTGCCAGCAAAGCCGTTGTGGCCATTTACACGATATGATATTCCATATATAACCCTATACGGTATTCTTTATAAATCAATAAAACATTTAGAATTTTTAATTAAAAACCTGTGTTTTCTATCAAAATAACTTCTTGCTTGAATTTTGGAACAACCTTTAGTTAGTGTCTAGTATGTGTACAATGTCATGTGACTTTAGTTGTTAAAAATTTAGCAAGATAACAAGCACACAACATAAGCCCAACCATTTGCACATATATATATACGATCTATACTCCATATCCATCCTACCAACGTGTCGGCATCAGAACTCCGTGACCGCAGTCGCACAAAATATTTTTGTTTTTTTTTGCAGTTAAGGTAAAAAACGGTATGATGGACTAAAAAGTGAGCAGAAAAAACAAATGTTCTGTGTTCTGATTTTTTCCCTTTAGTAAGAAATTTAAGCTTTTTAAAAACCTTTTTTTTAGTTAATTTCGTTTTCATATATCACTTCTTCCCATATGAATGAGACATCTGGGTATATTTATTATCTAAGCTAATAGTTTAAGATTGTTCCGGGAGTTTTTAGTGAGGAAAAATTAGAGTAAAGCATTGTTTTACGTAATTATATCTTGGGATGCACCCTTTTCCCGTAAATTTCGTTTTGTACTGTACCGATATTTGACATGTGAAAGAAATAGCGTTTCACAGCTGATTAGCCTGTTCGTTCGTATTTTTACAGGAATCCAAACAAACAATTTGTTCTGAATTGCACCGAAACGGGGGTCAAAATGCCAGAATTTGTGCAAGGAACCTGTGAAGAGATGTGCCCCGAACAGGAAGTTAAATTGTACGTAATTCATCCATTCTACTTCTACATATTTATTAAAATTTTCACATTTAGGCGAACAAAAGAGCGTTTGTTGCACTTTTATGAATTAAAATCGGGCCAGAAAAATGTAGCTGGTGTCTTGGTGAAGTCATTTTCTCGTTCCGCAGCTGGAATAAAGGTTCCCAAGCGGAAAGATCTGCGCACAGAACGAGCGCTGGTGAAGACCCTGGAATATCTTCTGAAGGAGTGAGTTCGACCAGTGTTTTACGTCCTATTTTATTAAAATCCACTTACAGTATTGTTCTAGATAAGAGAAAATCATACAATCATGTGTACGACTTTGTTTTCGATCGGATGAGAGCCATACGACAGGAAATTGTGATGCAAAACTACGATTCGAGGTCTACTATAAGACTTCTGGAGCCGATGATTATGTTCCTGGCGTACAGTCGATATCGGTAATAGGTTTACAACCGTTTTTATATGTCAAAATAACAGTCCAAATCACTTATTTAGCCTTTGTGAAGAACCCATTGATAATTTTGACACGAAAATCTGTGATCAACACCTGCAGGAGTGCCTGAAGAGGGTTCTCTGCTGCTACGATGAGGTGTACGGGAGCATGAAATCGGATGACTTAAAATTAAATGAGATCCGCAACCGGAATTTCATAGAATCCCTCTATCAGTTGTTTAACCTCGGGTCTATTGAAGCTCTAAATAGGAGTATTCATCTCCCTGAAGAGATCAAGTCTGATGCGCTCTTTGCTGCAGTCAATTCTATTGCCATCAACAAGTTCCAGGGGAACTTCTATAAGGTACTCCTTGAGATGGCTCGTCTTCCTCACATACTCTGTGCAATAGCTTCGTTGAAGCTGCAAAGTATTCGAAGGTAAGGTGATCTTGCACTTTTCCCATTAACCGTAAATTCATTACTATCTCACCGTAGACAAGTGCTGCAAATATTCTCCACAGCGTACAGTAGCAAACAGCTGTCGTTACCTGTAGAGTGGTTACAGAAACTACTTCTCTACAGTAACAGTAGCGCTGTCGTTGATGATTGTAAATATTTCGAATTGGAATATATTTCGGAGAAGAAGGCGATACGCTTTTGTAAAAGCGACTTTAAAGTAGAGAATGCAGCCATAAAACACAAGCGGGAGGATTTTGTGGAAGAGAAATTGAAAAAAGTCTATTTGCCGGAAATACTGTTGCTAAAGCGACTGTAAAGGATGTTCATTGCGTTTTGTTAGTGCAATATTTTTTATTTTAAATGAATTTACATTGGATTCGAAGAAATCATGAAATATTTGAAGGGAAATTCGAATTTTTTGTTTTTAAAAATAACGTTTGGTGAAAAGCGTAATAGTTTAAAGCTGGCAAGGTAGGGCGGTTATGTGGGTTTAAATTTAAATTTTAAATTTAAATTACCTTTTTTGAACGTCCTGTTCGTTTTAAAGTTAAAAAATTTAGTTTTTCATTGAAAAATGACCCTTTTCAAGAAGTGCTTCTATCTTCTCATGTCTTACTGGAAAAAAAGAGAAATTCTTCATTACGTTTTAAACACTTAGAATTCATTAAAAATGGGAACGGCTCAAGGGTTGGTTGGAAGTTTTTCTCGTTCTTATCATTAATTTCAGAATTTTGAGATAAATGCATTAATTTCATTCCATTATGGACATACACAGGCCCTTAGTAATAGAAATACTAAAAGCCACTCCTGAAGTTACTGTTATTTAGGTGATTGTAAGTAGGTTTTAAAATTTTGTAGTAATAAATAGATTCAGCAGAAGTCAAATTCAGTTGGTCTTCAGAGCCAGATATCCAGGTGACGTTTAAGAAGGGAAAGCAGATATTTATATTTTCAGTCATAAATCCACTTAATCAGCTGATTACCGATTTTGAGTTGGCTTTGTATTTGTGACATCTTGTGTAAGTTCTTTTAATTATTTTATTTATTTAGAGCTATTTCGTCTTTAGAATAATTTTGCGGTGGCTAATTTTGCTTTTTAAAAATTCTTTTATCTATAAAAATTGTTTTTCCTAAACGAAGTTTCGCAAAAAGTGACGGATGAAAGAGTTTAGCGTTCACCTTAACGTACAGTCAGATTTTCACATTTTCGATACGGAGAACCTCCCAGCTGACTTTTAACAGATCTAAGAAATTCAATACAGATTTCCGACTAAAAATTCTGTGCTCTATTATTCATTTTATCATGAATAATATCAAAATCACGTATATATGAAATTAAACTCCCGTTTTTCTTAGTCACCTCTAACTTCAAATTGGTAGTAATAAATCACCAGCCTCTAAATCGGTTTCAAGTGAGGCTGGTGATTTATAACTACCAATTGGAAGTGACTAAGAAAAATGGGAGTTTAATTTAATATATTACAGGGGGCCATTATATTTGTTTGCGGCGACAATTTTTAGTTTTCATCTTTTGAGTTATGTACATACAGTGGTAGACATTCATATGAGCGCACTATACTTTTTTAAAATATTTTTTGAACAAAAAGGTTTTAACTATTTTTAAGAAAGAAAAACATGTTCTTATTCGTAAGTAATAGTTTTAATACATATTTGAGAAAAATATTTTTATTTTGCAGTTTTTAAAAATAATTAGTAAGGAAAAGTAGTTGACAGGGTCGTATTTTGGGAATCTTCTCTAGATTTAACATTTTATGTGGATTCCTTTCCTTCGAATTACTGCAAAAATACGATTTGGCATTGAATCCGTTTAGTTTTTGAGACAAATAAGACCGATTTCGGACCAACACACTAGGATGACTACTCTCAAGTCCTTTACGTTGGTTTATTGTCGTCCATTTGCATATACTACATATCATATCCTCTTCGCCGCAGTTATCAAAACGTCTTCCAAAAGATCTGTGTACATATCCGAATTCATTCGAGTCGTAATAAAGCAGATAGGCAGCTTTGCGTGGTATGATAACGCACCCCATACCATGACACCCTCCGTCAAAATTGCGTTTTGATTTAACTCCGTCGTGCTTTTTTTAAAATCATACCATTGCAACTGTAGCAATCCAGGCCATCTAAATTAATTTTTTTTTTTCATCAAAGAAAATTACTTTCTGCTATTCGGTTGTCCACGGCATGTATTTTCTGGCAAAGTTTATCTTTTTTATTTTATACAGACCGGTCAGGCGAGGTTTTCCTTTAAGTTTTGTGCACTTTATGTCTGCAATAGTGTTTAAAACACGTGAAATGTGACGAGGTGTTACAGAAAGATTCAGTTTATCTTTGATTTGTTTGGAAGATAAACGATTTTTAGTTGCTTCGCGACGAATTTGACCTTTCTGCAGTAAAGATAATTTTGTACTACCTTTTGTTGGAGCCTTCACGCCATACATCTTGCCTTTATTCAAAAATTTCTGATGACAGTTTCAGACCGATCAATTTTAGCTGCAATTTTTATGTTGGAATAGGATTCATACTTAAATAATTTTATAGAAAACTGCTCCGCACCACTTAATCGCTTTCCAGAAGGCATTTCTGCAAAAACATTTAATAGAACAATATTTTTTTAAAAATTGTTGTACACAAACCTTCAAAGAACACAGTTTAATCGTATTGAACAAAAAAAATACACAGAAACTTAAAATTTTGCGTAAACAGATCAATTTTTGTACGATGCGTTCATACGAATGTCGCAGCTAATAATGGGTTGATTTTTCATTTTTCGCTTTATCTTTCAATGTAGTATCGTTAGGTCTGAAATTTTCATCGTCCTGCATTGCACATACATTCCGGTTGTAGTGGTAAGAAAAGCAAGTTTTACTTCTAATAGCGCATACGAATGTCTACCACTGTATATACATATATTTAAAAAAAAAAAATTATATGGAAAATATTTTTCTTCGTTTACCGGATACTGAAATAAGACTTGTTTCTCTGTTCGAGATTTATAACTTGTTTTTTTTTTTTAATTTGTGTTTAATTTACGCTATTATTTGCTGTACATTTATTATAACAAGTCACTAGTTTGCCATTTTTGTATGAGCAAATAACAAGTGGGGAAATTCAACTATTAACAATTTGATATTCGCTATAATTATATCTCACACAAAATTGTTCCTCCTGTCTAAAGAACGACGTTCAAGTTCTTTGGAAATGGTAATGCTGCCCCTTGAGCAGAGACATTTGCGAGACTCGTTGGAATATTTTTATTTTTCAGATTCCACAATTTCACTTTATTTTGTAGGAATGATAGTAAATGTCAATAATGTTGCTTTAATTCAATTAAGTTTTCTAACTGGGTACAGGCAAATAAAATCTCAGGCAACAAATTTCCGTTTATTAAAACTTAAAAAAATTATCAATTAATTGCTTTCCATTGGCAGTGCTCTGTTCTTTCCTTTCCATATGATTTTACAAAAATATAAAAACGAACAGAGCTTACCCTTCATCGATTTTCCTCCATCTTTTAATTTTTGCGCCAGCCCAGCCATTTTTATTTTTCTGCGCCATATTTGAGAAGGAATTTAAAAACTTAACCGACAATAACTTCAAAAAAGGGTTTAAGAAGTATTATCCAAAATTGGTAGGTAAATTAAAAATATTCATCCCCAAACTGCCAGCAGTATTATTATTAGATTAAATAAAGCACGCTCTTTGGCAATTCATAAATTGGATAGGTATACTTTCTGGAAACACACGGACGTGGTACAGTAATATTTTGCAATTGCTACTTTTTCTAACTCCCTTAAAGTTTAGATAAAGATACAGCAATGGATCATCGAAGATTGTTACAGCCACCATTAGGGCAAAATGAAGTAATTTTCTATCCGGAAAATGATATTCCCTTGGGCGATGTCAATGATTTGATTGTTTTCGATGATGACGATAACAATTTCGACTATGAAGATGCTCAGCACATGGATATTGAGGAAGAAGAGAACACACTATTAGCATCCAATCAGATAAAACTTGAAACTATCGGCGTTCCTGAAGTACTTAAATGCAACATTAAGGTGGACAAGGAGTCCAAGCCCGCCAAACGTTGGAAGCAGAAAGAAGTTTTAATCAAAACTTTGGAGTCGCAGTTTAAAGTGGTTATGTGGTCGAATGATGAAACCGACGATGAAAGCAATTTACCCACAGAAACACAATTAAAAAGTACAGCGGACAAGCAAGTTAAGGAATCGCTGCCGCCTCTAAAGCCGACAACTTCGCAGAGTTTATCCCCGTACATGTGTACCTGCAAGACTTGCCTGAAGCCGTTCAAAGATTACTCGACGTTGCGCAAGCATATGCATATTCATGGTCCGAGGACATTCATATGCGCTGAATGCGGTAAATCTTTTGTGGAGAGCTCAAAACTAAAGCGTCATCACTTGGTGCACACCGGAGAGAAGCCGTTTCAGTGCTGGTTCGAAGGATGCGGCAAACGTTTCTCGTTGGATTTCAATCTGCGTACTCATGTGCGCATACATACAGGAGTGCGTCCATTTGCATGTCCTGTTACAGAATGTAGAAAGTCATTTGCCCAATCAACAAACTTGAAGTCACATATGATCACCCATGCAAAGGCAAAGAAAAAAAATTGTAAGAAGGTGGGAAATGCCGAAAGCCAGCAGAGCTAGATAAAAGGAAAATGAATGTAAATTAGTCCTTTTTTTTTCTATGATTATACTTCCGACAATTTGATTGATTTTAAAGTTATGGATAATCTAATGAATTTAGATCGTTTTAGTTAAGATTTTTTAAAAATCGACATGTATGTATGAAATACTCAAAGAAAATGTGATTGAATGTTTGTATTGCCGTTAAATTAATATACTTATAACAATTTTTGCGTAAATTAGTAAACACAACAAAAGAAATAAAAATAAGATTTTTAGCCACGGTTCTGTAACTCAAAATGAGAAATAAATCACTTCAGACGTCGAATGAAATCAATATATTTTTCTTGCCGTCAAATGTATGTATTTTCAAATGAGGAAAATATTTTCAGTAACAGAACCCGAATTTATTTTCAAGTGAAGAAATTTAAGTGAGTTCTTACTCACTTTGAGTTACAGAACCGGGCTATTGAATCTTTAAAGAAAATTAACTTAGTCGTCGTCTGATTTGTCAAGGGGTGACTATTAAGTGGGAAATATGCGATATACTCGTTACTGTTGTACGAGTACTAACTTGGGTTGTTACGATATCGGTCCACAGGTTGTATACAGGACACATCGTACAATTGGCATCTAAATTTCATCAACCTCACGTTTTCAGTCGGGATCGTAGACCCGTGCGATATAGATATACCCGTCGATTGCTGCGCACCCTATTCAATTGTGGCAAGCAACCGTATTTCCCACTTTAAGTTGTCTCTATTTACTTTCAAATCCAGCTAAAAAAATAAAGCCATAACGCCTTTTTAAACTTGGCGGGGCCGGATATCCGGTAGCGAGGTGTATATGAGAGATTTCGCAAAGTTTCCGGATCCGGCTAGCTGTATTGAATGTTGTACTTTTATTTAATTTATAAGCTGGTTTCCAATTGCCAATTCAAATTTTTATAGAAGAAAGACATCCAGTTTCTAGTTGGAGTTTATGCATCTTCTTTTCATCTGTTCGTAGGTCGTCCAGAAACGTGTATAATACGTCAGGTACTTACTGTATGTACAGTCGAAGGCGCTACAGTCCGGGGTAGACCTGGCCTCAATTGCATACTCCAAGTTTGTTAAGCTCCTGCTGTGCACGCTACCGAAGATACAGCTTACATCTTCTGTGTAGTCCATCTGCGGTGGATTTGAAGACTCTCCGGGCTGAAGTGTTTATGTCATTAAGGGAAATAAATCGCAGAAAGAATTTTTCTCTCGAAGACTCCAAGAGTGCTGTGATCCGATTTCGATAGGTCCACCATACAGTAGGATAGACATGATGAAGGCTTTGTATAGTGGCTTCTTAGTTTTGTTTCGATGGTGGCAATTGCCTTATTACCCCAGAGAAACAAAGGTTGGCAAGAGTGATTCGTTAGATTCTAGTTGTTCAGACTTGTAGAAGACAGTGCCTGATGTATTGGTCTGGGAGTTTTTGAGCTATCCTTTCCAGAATAATATTGAAGAATTCTCTGGCGGCATTTCAGGTCTCAGGGGTGTGTTTTTGGTGAAGGAAGGCGTTTTCCATAAGAATAAATTAAGCAGGTATGCTTAAACTAGATTTGGTGCGATATAGCTCATCTTTTGAAATCGATAAGTAGGTGGTGGTTATCAGTTTGGGATTCTGTGGTTTCTCCGGGATTAGGTGTTTTGTGAAGATTTGGTTGACTGTTGATTTTACAGGCCTTAAACCGCACATATAATTGCGAATCAATGGTTTTAAGGTTGGCATACAACTACGTCACTCATGAATTTGTCTGGGACTTAGATGAGTTAATCTGAAAATCATAAATCTGTGGTACGATATGCATGTGGTATGAGGATACAAAAATATTCAAAAATCGTCTCCGTCGCACACCTAACTTAAAAATCATTGCACGCATTTTCATGAAATGGTGTTCGTTAGTTTGAAGTGGTCTGTAGTTACACTCGCTATGTTAGGATTGTTAGACACTGGCTCAGCGATGAAGATCTTATGACCATCGGGTCACACATCGATCTACT
Source organism: Pocota personata (assembly GCA_963082735.1). NCBI lineage: Eukaryota > Metazoa > Arthropoda > Insecta > Diptera > Syrphidae > Pocota > Pocota personata. The sequence continues at coordinate 56,239,812 of OY720431.1, forward strand.
GAACGTTTTATGATAACCGTCTTGGGAACTGGAAAGTCTAAGTCATAAAGCAGAGGCAAGCAAATACAGTTTACAATTGGTAAGCAGGTACTTGTTGCTGTATACTTTATTCGATTTGTATCAATATCGTTGAATGGTTTTGGAAAAACAAAGTTTTCATAAATCGGTTGCTAGTAAGGGCTTAGTTAGGTCAGGGTGGGTGTGTGATGGTTCAACGCATCTCTTGCACTCGGAAATCTTGAGGTCCATTGTGAGTCCTTAATAGTTTGGGTACCTACCTTTATTTCTTATCAGCTCATAAGCTAGTTCGTGCTCCTTATGAGTTTCAGTAGATCCAATATGCTTAAGTTTTCTAGGTCTGCAATACTTTCCAAAAGTCTAGAGGCCAAGGCGCAAGTCTCTCGTTACTTGCGGGTAAAGTATTGTTCTTTAGTGGCTAGAATCAAAATTGTAATTTTTCCCCTGGGTCTTAACAGAAACATCCTAGATATCTATCCTAGAAATCTGTGGAGGCGTTTAAGCTCCAACCGTCGCTACATACCGACAGAAAGAGATAATTGAGGGACCCATTTTTATTTGCTCCTATCAGAGTTGGGCTAAGTAGTGAATTTAAGTTCACAGGCATAACTGTGAACGTGATTTTTGATTCACTGTGAATGTACGAAATATGTAGATAAACATTTTTAGAAACAAACCTGGATACGTATTATTAAAAAACTTTATACATACTCGTAAATATATGAAAAGTAAGTATGTATTTATTCAATATAATTTAGAGAAGATAAACTAATTAAAAACAAGCACTATCGTATGAATTATTAAATGGTGGCCACGGTGTGATGAGTAGTGTATTTGCTTACGAATCGAGCTGTGCAGGTTCGAGCCCGAGCGGGGAACAACAACCAACAGCCACCGAAAATAAAAGAGAAACTAACAAAATCCAAGTTTCTCCAACCACTACACCGAAAAGGTGTTTCTTCTAGTTTGAGTGCTCCCGAGTGTGGAAATTTCCTTAAAAAGAATTATACTTAGTAACTGAATGATTTCAACTATTCATTCACTCAAACTCTGTATGCAGACCTGTGACGTATGCGGTCGGGAGTTCACATTACAAAAAAAAAAAAAAACCTTTTCGGGATATTGGCACTCAAGTATAAATATTCATAATTGATGTGAAGTGTGACATTTTGAAGGCCTGTGTGAATACAAAATTCAGCGTCCATCTTGTAGAGAATTTCAGAACATAAAATTTTGGCCGTTTTGAAGGCATTCACACTCAAATGCGAAATCCGCTTAAGCCGGACATTTTAGGAGATTGCGCGCCTACAATTTTCAAAAAAAAAATTAAAAAAAACTCGGCATTCACCTTGTAGACAATATCAAAATTTCGGACTAAATTATTTTTTCGTTCGGCGTTTTCGAGGTATTCACACTTAAAAACGACTTCCATCCTTAGCTTCACTGTAAAGTCTGACATTTTATAAGATTGCGTACTTAAAATTTTCGAAAATTTAATAAAAAATCAGCATTTGAGTTTTTTTTTTCGTACAATACACCATTTTTGAGATATTTCCACTCAAAAACGATTTCCACCATTAACTTGGGGGTAAAGTCAGACATTTTGGAGGATGAGTAACTCATGATTCACAAGCACAGGCACATGCTTTTCATGCATTTAGACTACTTTTTCACTACATTTTCATTTCCTGGCGAAACGACTCCAGCTGGAAATGATGGCTCTTAAACTTCGACTCAACCTTTCGGGCATTATAGGCATGTCGTTTATAGAGAGGAGCTATGTAAATATTTATTTAACTACGTAATGAGATGCACCTTCGTATAGAGCTGCTCAGCTGGTTTTAGCATTTCAGCAAAACGATTAATCTGTGCGGTATTACAACGGCTGTTCCATCAGAATCATGATTAACCACATTTTTTTTTTTAAATTCAATCTATATATTCTTAATATTTGGGTCATTCTTGTTATACTAGGAAAATTAAAAAATAATAATCACATTTCGTTCGAAGAAGAACTGTTATTTAATCTAGTCAACAACATTTTTTAACAACGCCGTTCATATTAAAATGCTTTTACTATGATTTTGTGCAGAACATGTGGTTTAATACAAACATTTTGTTTAATAAAAAACTTATCCTTTAACTTTCATTTAGATAAATATATAGAGAGACAAGAAACAAGTATTGTTGTCAATATATTGCTGTGGGTTGAAATTGAACTGACGTTTTTCTTTTTAGAATGGAACGGTATGGCTTTAAAGGGTTGAGTTGGTTGTACAGAACTTTCAGAAGTTGATTCTTCGTAGGATTGGTTCAGGTTTTTTTTTACTCCTTGACCCATTAATTTGTTATCGTCCGAAACTCCTTCAAAATTCTCAAGCGACGGACCATCATCTAATGGGGTCGAGGCCGGGGCTGGGCTACTTTTTTCCACTACGCGACCGTTTAGCGGTTGAATTGGACGAAAATTGTGAGTTATTCGTTCGCCCTCATGATTGTAAAGATGACGAAATTTATCTACCTGTAATTAAAGAAAAAAAATAATACTTTTTTATGTTAATAGCAATCTATTAATTGTAAAACTTTTACACTAGTGCTTGTGGTCAGTGCTTCTTTTAATTAATGCATGAGATAAAAACTTCAAACTACCAGTTTTAATTTGACAAAATTTTATTAATTTTATTTGCGATCATCAAAGACAGACATTCAATCTCACACCAAATGTCCAAACCGCTCACTTCACTTAAACTGAACACACTGTAGGCGCCTATTTGTACACTGTCGCTCATAAGTATTTGCCCACCCTATGCATTTAATTATTTTCAGTTAAGGAAAATGAGAACAAAATTTCTGGTAATAAATGATTAAAGTTTATTTTATGTAAATAAGAAAAACAATAAAAGATTTCAAAATAATAGTTTTATTCAGGATAAGGAAACGCACACTCATGTGCGCATATTAGACAGCTCATTTTTGACTCATGTGCGTGTGCAGTTTTCAAAAACCCATGTGCGCGAGCGTGGGTCATGGGTATTTCCATTACCTCAAGCACTAGTTAGTGAGTTTCTCACATGAGTTGTATATTTCATTCGGTCGGTAACCACGAAGAGTAGCGTACAGAAGTGTAGAATAAAAGTAAACATTATAATATTTAAATAGAAAATTAAAAGTAAAATGCTAAAAACCAACAATTATGGCTCCGCCGAAAATGTCTAAAATATAGGTTATGATAGTAATAGTAGCGGTAATGAATCTGTGACATCGGGATCCAAATAAAATAACATAAAATAAGAATAAGTGTAAACATCACAATGGGCAAAAAAGGATTTTTAAAATATTATGTGGGCTTAGAAACGGTTAAAAATATTCCATTCCGAATATTTGGTGACCACGACTTTTTTTTAAAAAGATTATAAGCCCTTATGAACAAAAATTTGGTGTTAACATTATTCGAAAAGTGTCGACCTTGTCATCAAGGCGGAGAAGCATTGTGGACATAAAGGATTATAAAACATGTATTAATACCATAAATAGATAAGTTATCTCTGAAAAGTATTAATTATAGCCTAATGTTATTTGTCCCGTAGGTATGATTGAAATAACAAAGCCTTACAGCACAGTTTTTAAAGGAAGAGATTCTCAGATGCTTGCAAGGCTTAAAATAGATATTACACAGTTATATTCAAATACAATTGATCAGTATTTGAAAAATATTGAAGATATTGACCGAGATAAATATATGAAATATAAATATTAATAGGCCTGATAATATGACAAGGTGAAATGCAACCTTTTTTATAATTAATTCCATTTTGTCTTGAGTGCATTGATAGGCGATGTTATTAGCATTGATATAGATTACAATTTTATGGAAAATTTCATCAGCGTTTTCTAACCTCTGGTTGATTGTACTTTAAAATTATAGTGCGAGCAATATATTTTAGGCGATTTTTATCAAGATTGGTTGTCCTGCAAACTAGAGCTGGCAGACATCACCGATAAAAATTGTTATGCATCCTGTCTATATCAGGCAATGACTAGTAGAAAACAACAACTATCTCACCGCGAAGTGGCGAAACTGAGATTGTTGCGCTTGATATTTCACATTTGACAAAGTTTGGCATCCGGCTCTTTTGTCGAAAATGCGTGCAACGGTGTCGATGAGTTTCTTTATCAATGGATTATAAATTACCTTTCGGGGCGTTCAATACAAGTTGTCTTGGACGGCTTCAAGTCTGCAATTCACCAAATAAATGCTGGTGTTCCCCAAGGCTCTGTTTTGTCTTTTTTATTTTTAGAAATGATCTCTTGTCTGTAACTTCTAATCCAATCCATTCCTTCGTTGATGACAGTACCCTCAGTTTTTCATATTCGTTCCCTAACTCACATACTTGCTCTTTGGGCGTAGATGAGGAATTGCAACATATGTTAAACACATTGAATTATAATCAAATGGAGTTCAACAAACTGAGTGGAATTTAATGCTTCCAAAACACAATGATGTCTTCTGTTACTCAAGCAAACCATAACTCTCAACCATTGTCCATGAATGGTACTTGCATCGCTGAAACCGAAAGACTTGCCATTCTCGGTATGTGTATTAATAACCATCTTCGATGGAACGATCACATATTCGAGGTCGCCAAAAATGCTCAAAAATGTCTAGGATTCCTTAAACGGTGCAAGAAATATTTTATTCCGTCTGATCTGGCCTCAATTTATAAGGCATTCATTCGCCCTAAGCTGGAATATAACGCCCATATCTGGTCTGGTGCACCCAAGACTGTTCTGCACATTCCTGACAGGAGACAGAATCGCGCGTTAAAACTTATAGGTGATAGAGACATTGTGAATTTCATACATTCGCTTGAACATCGGATAAATATCTCGTGTCTCTCCCTATTTTATCGCTCGTTTTAAAAAAAAAGCTTCAGCGCAATAGCCAGTTGCATTCCTTCCCTTCAAAAATTCACCCGCAATACGCGTCATGCTTCGAACGCACATCACTGTCCGAACACGATGGTGAAGCTGAAGATGCAGTACGCAGCGCTGTCAAAGCTGAAATACACGCACTCCCTATACACGACCACAATACGAAGTTGCACTACTTTTAACAGTTAAAAACAAAAACAAAAAAACGAAAATGGCAGAGCCGACTACGGAAAAATTCATAGCATGTGATTACTTCTTCCTCAGCCATTATTATAAAATAGATCCACCGCAACCAGAAACCTCAAATTTAGATACATCCTTTTAGACAACTTTTTCTGAGTCTCAAGTGGCAAGGAACCGCTTCTTGAAGTCTACATTTCAGGGTGAATATTATATTTTTTTTTATTACTCCGCAGATTTATTTACGCTGCTATTTTTGGGTGCGGTAAGGCGATTGTTAGATCTGCTGGTTATAGTCATTTTTGGATATTTAGTTAATTTTTTAGTCACGACTTAGCTAGTCGTGATCCTGGGTCGTCCAACACTTTCATCGCTATTGAATATTTATGCGTTATGGTTTATCTTGATGTCTTCAGTTCTTTCGAAATCTTACTATTTTATAAAAGTTCTTTCGCTTTCGGCATTTTTACGATATATACTCGTAGAATGCAAATTTTAAAAAAAAGAACATCACAAGAATCGGAAAATTTGAAAAATCCTTTACGAAAGTTAAATGGAACCAAAATTCTAATCCATTCATAAGTTGTCTTAAATACTCTTAACTAAAAACAATAAAAAAAGGAAAGAATTGTGCTACCTACTTTGGGATGCGTTTTTTTCCATTGTACCACTTTTCTGAAAAAAAAGGCCATACATTTTATTACCTCCGCCGCAAAATGTCGAAATTTACGTAGAAAGTGAAATACATATCACAAAAAACAACGTAGCAGCAAAGAATAGTATTTCAAATTGGGGTGGTGGAAAATGTTGGATATACCAACTAAGTGGGTAGGCAAAATCGCATCATCACCGCCACGTGGTGCCTGCTGGGAGCTATCTAATAGTGAACTAACGATTAGCGTTCGAGGGTGGGTCAATTAGTCCCTGAAAATTAACACAAATTGTGTCGTCACCTTAAATTCAATGTTTTTTGTCAAGAATCATCTTTCAAAAGAACGCACCCAAATTTTCAAACATATCTGTCAAATAGTTTTGGCAGCCATTTTATATAGACGCCTACTGGCATTTTCGTTAAAATGGAAAAAAGTGAATTTCGAGTGCTCATTAAACACTATTTTTTGCGAGAAAAAACTATCACACAAACCAAAAAAAAGCTTGACAAATATTATGGGGACTCTTCACCATCGATTGGAATTATTCACCACTGGTTTACTCAATTTCGGTGCGCTAGTTCAAGCACAATTGACGCCGAACGTTCTGGTCGCCCAATTGAGGTCACCACACCAGAAATGGTCGACAAAATCCATGGTTTGATAATGGACGATCGGCGAGTGAAAGTGCGCGAGCTTGAAGAAGCCATAGGCTTATCACATGGCTCAGTGATTTCGATTTTACATAAATATTTGGACATGAAAAAGCTTTCCGCAAGATGGGTTCCGCGTTTGCTCACAATCGACAACAAACGCATTCGTTTGACAACTTCAAATGTGTGTTTGGCGATGTTCCAGAAAAATTCGGCTGAGTTTTTGAGCCGTTTCGTAACCGTGGATGAAACCTGGATTCAGCACAACACACCAGAAACCAAGGAACAGTCAAAACAATGGTGAATCGAAGCCGAAGAAGGCCAAGGCGGGTTTGTCAGCAAACAAGGCCATGGCGACAGTTTTTTGGGATGCGCGCGGTGTTATTCACATCGATTACCTTGAAAAGGGTAAAACGATCACCGGCGCATATTACGCAGAGCTGCTGAATCGATTCCAAGCCGATTTGAAGCAAAAAGCAGGACAACGCACCGGCGCACAAGTCCGCAGTCGCAATGGCAAAATTGCATGAGTTAGGCTACGAACTCCTCCCTCATCCAGCATATTTTCCAGATTTAGCCCCCTGCGACTATTTCTTGTTTCCAAACATGAAGAAATGGCTCGGAGGTAAGAGATTTGGGTCGAATGAAGAGGTCATCGCTAAAACAAACACTTATTTTGAGGGGCTCGAGAAATCGTATTATTTGGAGGGCATCAACAATATGGAGAAACATTAGATGAAGTGCATAGAGCTAAAAGGAGACTATGTTGAAAAATAAAATGTTTTTATACCGAAAAGACTGTTCCTTATTTCATTTTTCTGGGACTTATTGACCCACCTTCGTATGATCAACAACAACCCACGGATGAGAAGGATTTTACCGTTGACGATGAAATCTGGAAGTAGGGTCATAGTCGGTGCTGATAATTTGGAAAGATTACTTCTGCAAAGTGGTAAATGTCGGTGATGATCAAAACTTCGCTATCTGGCAGAATGCACCATCAACCCGGACTATGACGATTAACAATTGCGTCCACCCAACCAAAGTGAAGTGAAGATAGCAATGTATAAGCTTAAATTGAACAAGGCTGCTGGATCCGGCAATCTAAATGCCGAGCTATTTGAACCAGCTAGAGTTGATTTGGTACGGAGCATTCATTAACTCATCTGTAAGATATGGTCGGATAAAAGTATACCTGGCGATTGGAATCTCAGCATCGTTTGCCCGATCCTCAAGAAAGGAGACCCTCTGAACTGCGCCAACTACAGAGATAGTAGTCTCCTGAATATCGCATATAAGATTCTATCTGGTATATTATGTGAACGCCCTAAACCTCCACCATAGAACAGATATTCTGATTGCGGTCTTGAATGCCATCTTAAGGCTCTGTTGCGGATCTTGTCAGGCCCCAGGTGCTTTTTTACCACCGATCTTGTGGCATATATCATTAAGCTCCACTGCACTGATTCTGCTGGTGGTGGGCATTTCCTGTGGGAATAATCCTGTGACGATTGCTTTAAGAAACTCAGTGTTGGGACACTCAACAATCTGTTCACATACAACCGTAAGCCTTCAGTTGACAATGCTATTTTATTTGGTTTCATTCGTATAGTATTAAGGATTGCTGCCAAATTGCTTTTAGTTTCGGAGCCAAAGCCCGTAAAGTGAGATTAATTGGTTTCTATTTTCTTCGAGGGTTATTTTTTAAAGCTCATTTTTGTTATCGGGGGTAAAAACTTAGTATGACACATTTATAGAGAATTATCAAAGGGTATAGACTAATTGCCGTTCAGATTGCAAAAATGATACAATTTTTTTTTATTAAATTATTTTTCAAAAATCACCAAAGCCAAACTTTTAGCTACATATAGCGGTTCAAGAATTATCACGTAATAAGTGATATAAGGTTCAACTCAATTTATTAATTCAATGGTGAATTAGCCCCCCCTAACCGACGTACATTTTTGTCTTGCTGCCATGGATTTATTAGCCATACTACTCGTAATCCGTGAGTTTATTTAATAATTGATGACAGCCACGACCACTTTCCTTGTACAATAAGAAATTTTGTGGTTACGTTCAACGTGTGCTTCTGAACGAATCTCACATGGGTAAACGTGGTAATCTTTAATTTTAATATCGAAATAATGCCCAGTATTCCTCATTTCTACGGCAACTAAAATCTACAACCCTTTTGCTTACCTGGATCGTTATATTACTAATTCTGGGAAAAATTGTTATCACAGTTAAGGGGTATTAGATACAAGTTTTCCACAAATACCCCCTGCCTATTGATCCCACGATAAAAGTGACAGCTGAGTAGGAGTCTCAGGTACGAGTCGTAGAAAACAGCAAGCAATTTTTTGAAAACCATCTGACAGTAAAATTGTCATGAGATGCTTCTTAGTCGAAAAATGTGCCACCAGAAACGGTATAAAACTGTAGGTACTCCCTACCATTATAGAAGAAAAGGTGCAAGAAGCTGGGCATTGTGGCTAGTTTTTGGGAAATTGTTTACCGACTTGCGTTAAAGCGACTGAGCTCTTTTCCAGCGAGGTGCATCACTTGTCTCAGTTCACGAGACGTAGTATTTTATATTTCCTGTAGAGAATTTATTTATCTTTAAATTGAATAGTAAATGATTACACATTTCCTTCAACTAACCGCCATATTTACAAAATGTTAAGAAAAAGAGAGGTATGCTCAGCGCTGCCACTTTGTTACAAACGTATCAAATTTGCTACAATTTTGGAGCAAAAAACAGAATTGGTCCCGTGCTATAATATTTTAAAATGCATACGTTTTCTTTTTTTAATTGGAGGACGAGTATACCTGTATTTTATTGCCCAATGTATACAAGAGACACACTCTGCTTCAATTTTCGGGAACCTGCTCTGCTATTCTGCTTCTAAATAAATTTTCTTAGCGACAGCTTTGGTTATGCCTTACTCTTTTTTCAAGATGGTGGCAACATTTTCAGCAAGATTAAGACTAATCCCAGCTTGTTCACTAGAAAATACGAGTATTTATCGACTGGCCTAATTTGAAATTGTTTTAAAGATTATTTAACGCACAACAATGTAATTTTTTAAGCTTTTCTTCTTATATTTATTAGGTCAAATTATATATCAAAATAATACATTGTATTACTGTTTCTTAAACTACTGATCGGTAGATAATTTACAATTATAATACTTTTATTTTTAAAGCCATCTGTTGCTTGTTTTCATAGCAAATTAAATATAAAAAATAAAAAATAAAATAGAAAGCACAGGTATTATTCCTGATTTTATAACAGTGCCGGAATTATCTTCACCAATTGTTGGTATGCTTGGTGACAGTATGCCATCGATAAGATTACTATCCTCGTCGTCAGATCCATCGATATAGCCTTCAACAGCTGCAACATTTCTTGAAACTATTCTATTATTCAGAGGTTGAATTGGTCGAAAATTGTGTGTAAGTGGCTCGCCAGCATGATTATAGATATGACGAAATTTTTCAATCTACAAAATAAAATTAAAAAACAAAAAAAAAAAAAATAAATAAATAAATAAAAAAATTAATAAAAAAATAAATAGAAAATAAATTAAAAATAAATAAAAATGTTTGATGTCTAAACAATAAGAAAACGTTCGTTCAAAGATAAATAATAAAGATGAAGGTAACAAGTTTAAAATAGTTTTAATGTTATTCGATTAGATTAGTGTTAAAGATTATGATTGGCAGTAGTGTTATGACAAACGTGTCTCTTGTGGCTTTTAACTGTCCGCCCGTATGTTCATTTGCCTATTGTATCCTCGGTATGCATTACCAACTGCACTCTAAATGGCTGGACGGAACTACTCTTTAACTACATTTGAAGCGAATTTTCTTTCTAATCTATTAACCTATTTAATCATTCGGTACATAACCTTTTTCGGACACGAAATAATAATTCGTTTATACATTATATAATGTCACGCCTACTTTTGGAGGGCGTTTTCTTAAAAAAAAATCGTATTTTGCTTTCTCAGTGCTATTTACGGTGATGATAAGACTACCAGAATCCCTTACCTTCGATTTCAAATGGCGACCATCACGCCTACTTTCTTCTAAGAAAAAGCTTTGGTCACAAATTATGTGGTATAATCTCTTAAAAATCGAGAGAATATCCTCTGAGTAAAAAGATTTCATAGCATTTCAACCAATAGGTTCACAACGCCAAGTCCACTTTATTACGGATGGGCTAGAAGACGAGGGAAGGGTATCATATGATCCATTCCATATGGTTTGTAACTTTGCTGTATGTTTTTTTTTTATATTCTGTATAACTTGAGACTATGAGCTGTGTTCTTTACAGTTTACCAACACAGTGACGGAAAGAGAGGAAGAGGTGTAGAGGGAAGTTAAAGACTAAAAAGGAAAAGATAGTTCAGATTCAAAATGAGTTCCTAGCAGGTTTACCGTTGAAGAATTCCGAAAAGTCGAAACCACTTTTAACTGCAATTATTGTTTTCGTGAAAATGTTCGGTCTCGATATTTTAGTTAATATTGACATTACTATAATTCGGTCTGCCTGTAGATCGGGCTGCAATCTAAACGACTGGTGTGGTAATGCCCAGAGGCGAATCTCGAATTCTAGTCTCAAAATTAACGGTACTTTGGTTAAGGTCAATATAAAAAAAAAATTTTTTTTTACAAAAACGGCTCTAACGATTGTTTGCAATAAGACACTTCGTACTCAGTTTTTCGCTAAAAATTCTAATAACGATACTTTACTTATTAACAGGATTGTGAAAATTGTCTATTTCTCGGATATGGCTGAGGCGATTTTATTCAAAATCGATATCTACTCGTACGTGATTTTTAACATATGTATGTACGTATATCTTAGGACATGGCAAATAGACGATGGTTTCATTTGGAAACGTGCGCAACGAGGACTCTCGGAAGTTGTTTTTTCTTGGAATTGGAGGAATTAGGTAATGTAGAGCTTACGGACCTCCTGAGTTTTATATCACTATCTGGGTGGTTCTAAAAGCGGACTTTATAACGTTTCCAGGGTTAAATGATTGGACACAATGGACCCGAATTGTTGGTCTAAGTGAGCAGTGACTCTATTTGTAACAAGGCACCCATTTACCTAACCTAACCTAGGACATGGCATTCAAATGTTTGACATATAGTCGTAAAAGTTTTTCAGCTTTTTAACAAATTATGTATTTATTGCACCACAGTAACTACCACCTATTAATACGAAACTACAAGTTAAGTAAAATGTCTCCTTCGACTAATTAATTAAAGTATATGATTGGGTCGCACGGACTTGTACCTATATGCTCTTTAGAACGTGGCAGTTCAACCAATCGACCATTAGTAAAGTACTGTTAATTCAGGGGCCAGAATGAAAATTCCGATTTCCTTTTCGAACTGTGACCCCACAGCCGAATAAACGTCGGACATACATACATACAGACAGACAAACAGATATAATTGAGAGACCCACTTTATTGAGTTTCTCTCATAGTGTCGTGAAAGTGAAAAAAAACGTCAAATTGCGCGTTAGTCTCACAATGGTAGCCCTGCGCGCTGGCCCTGCATGTTAGCGAGTTTGTGATTTCAGCCACTGCTAACATGAAGAACAGACTGTTTCATTTTTGGGTCAGACGCTGCGGAGGGAATCAAGGCTTGATGTTTATTTTAAAGTGATATCTCCTCGCTTTGTCAATATTGGTATATGTGATTTTGCAAAGCCAAACTGCAAAGTCCTCCACACCTATCCAATAATGATGCAAGGAATGGCAAGCTTTTTGGTCCAAAAAAAACAGGATAAGTTAAGGTTTGTTTGTGGGTCAGCAGTCCGCACCTAATACAGTAATGAACAATGGCTTTGACATAAAAAAAAGGACTACGATCAAATTTCTAAATTTAAGGACTCTTCTCGGAGAAAAGTCACCAAAATTCCTGATTCCTCCAACTGCATGAAATAAAATCTGCATTTTACTTTCAGATTTAGAAATTGCCTTTTCCAGTTCGGATTCAGGCACTGAAAGGCGACAAAAAATGACCTCAAGAGGTTTATACATAAACTATCAATACGAGTACCAATAGCCAAGTTGATTGAGCCGTATTCGGACGTCTGTTGGTCCACCAATCTGGGTTTAGATTAAATAAATAAAGTATTTGCTTATTAAATCCAGCCACTACCACGCCCACAATCAAGAAATGTCCCCTAAGCTGAAAGGAAGGCTCTACACCGCAGTTGTACGTCCGGCGCTCATATACGGTTCACAATGCTGGACAATGTACAAAAAGTATGAGGGCAAATTAAAGGCAGTTGAGATGAAGATGCTTCGCATGACAGCAAGAGTAACAAAGCTTGATAGAATAAGAAGTTCTTCAAACATTCGAGGAAGCCTTTATGTAAAAGAACCCATCACAAGGAAGATAGAGCACCACCGGCTCAGTTGGTATTGTCATGTTCAAAAAAGGCAGACCAAAAAACAACTGGATCACACCAGCATTTGATTAGCCTCAGTGACGAAGTGATCCGAAACCGAGAAGACTGCCGGTACTTCCTGAGGTCAAACCGGCGAACCCCGAAGAAGAAGAAGAAGAAGAAGAAGAAGAAGAAGAAGAAGAAGAAGAAGAAGAAGAAGAAGAAGAAGATTTTTTCGTGAATGTCTTATTTTTACAAGAAACCAACGACTTTTTATTTTCTTAGATTGAGTCTGAAATGTTACGTTCCCCAGAATGGCAGATTTCTTCAATTCGAATGAGAGTTCATACGAAGGACCTTAGACATCTTGCGACTAAGTGAAGTATGGTGGCTATGGTACTCTATCTTAAAAGCCGACCCCACCAATTTGGAGCAGAGTCAGAAAAGTCACCACAATCCAATTTAATGTACCAACAGAATTTTTGACTGAGGATAAAAGAGATAACTTCTTTGTGAAACCGACTAGGCTCCACTAACCACCCATACACAATTCAACGACGTTTGAATATAAACACTTCAAAAAGAAAAGGTCTCACCTAGTCGAAGGACTAGACAGTTTTTGCTACCTATGGTTCAGTAAGTATTTCCTTGGTTGGAAGTGTGACCATAGAAGTTGTCAGCAGGAGAATCGGCAAAGCCAAGTCTGCGTAGAATGATATGGCAAAATGTAGCGGTGAACTTAAACATTTATTTACGAATATTGTGCTGCATAAAATATATAACTCTGAAAGGTGCTTTTTTTCTTTATAGTTTGTGACCCTGTCATAACTGCTCCGCAACCCACACTTTGAAAGCACGTGGCTTAGATTATTGTTTACCCAGTTTTTATTCCAATTACCAAACTACTATTGGATTGGATTTGGAATAAATTAAGATTAACTGCAGCTGCAGTAAGATGCCTTCAAGTTGTGAATACTTCGGTTTTGACGAGCTACAATGCTGACTAAATCTTTTATAATTACCTATACATATTACAGAACGCCACTGCTAAAATACTGTTAACAATACTCCACTAGAATATCTAATAACTCTTACGTATTTAAGTACACAGTCATTAGCAACATGTATGTACGAGTATGTAATTACAAACGCTGTAATTAAAACGTTTAAATATGCGAGAATATTCACAGGCGAAATTAGTTATTACAAATTTCCACAGTCATTGCAAATCCCAGTTCCCAAACGCCCATAAATTACACACTCGTATATGCTTCCAAAACACATTTGTAAAATTTATTAAATTAAATTCCGTCCATTCACCATTTATTAGACTAAATTACGAGTAGTTAACAAAATGCGTTGCAGTAAGTTATTATGTGCATGTGCGTACCACAGAGTATGTGTGCAAAACATTAAATTACCTGTGCTCGTGAAATCATGACTGGCTTCTCAAAATCAATCCAAAGGACTTCCTCACTACATGGTGGTGTTGTTAATGAGCCGATGTAAGTGAAATATTGTTGGTATTCGGTGCTGCCAAGCTCACTGAGTGACGGTGCACTTAAATAGGGAACATGATGGTCAGGCTTCTGTAGTGAGTTCAACAAAAAGGCCAGATCCGAGTAGTACGGGTTGTCGTCCTCTTGAAGCTGTGAGAGAGTTCAGATTGAAAATTAGTATCATAACCTGTGAAACGATATGCTTCATCATTTTTACAGAATAGAAAAAGGCCAAGACCGCAACGCCTTCACTGTGCCCTACCGCACTGTTGAAACTGTCGTATTTTGTATTGTAAAAGACCATGTGCAGTTCGGCTGGGAAACTTTGATTATTTATCCGGTCTTCGCTGCCGTAGGTGTCGTTGTCGCCCCAATGAAAGTGCAATTGTGCGAAACGAAAACTACCGCGCAATGGTCCACCTCTCGCAGTAGGCTCGTCGTTTTCGTAAGTCAACTGAACTAGAACTAAGTGGGAAACGATGCGTTAGTGTGTTTCGACAAAGTGTTGAATGAATAGAACCTGTATGCCCATTATTGACTATATCACCACCAATGGGTTTGTCATCAAATCCTTCCAGGACTAAATCACCAAATACACGTTCCTGTACTTCCAGAAGATCTATGTTGATTGGACTTTGAAATTTGCCACTACAGCCATTGTACTGTTCACCCCAATGATCCGGTCCTGAAAATTAATTTGGAAGCTAATAAAGGATATGTGATTCCAATAATTAGCTTGAGATATTCACCTAATGTACCATCGTAGGAAAAATCTTGAGCATCCGTGGACTTGAGATCTGTAAAAATATAAAAATATTGTAATTTGATATTATAACATGTAGTACATTTCAAAAATCCAAAAAGGACAAACTGAGACAGATATATGAACTATTAGTTTCTCGTAGATCAATAGCTTTGTTTTCTTCTCTGCCGTCAACAGACAATCACACTTGTAGAGAAACTATAAAGTTGCAATTGCGAAACAGATACCCTCTAAAGACGACAAGCGACCTGGACGAGGCCATAATTCACTTCGATGATGTGATTTTCGAAGCTGCTAATAGATCTAAATCTATGATAATAACAAATAAAGAAGACTGTGCAAATAATAAGAGAAATAAAAGAAAAAAAGAAAGCTCAGAACCAGCGAAGACAGAACGAAACACAACAAATCCATAAAAAAAACTAAAGAGACTACTAAAAGTTAGTCAGAATGACAAAATTAATATCTACCTCCAATAAGGACCAACAACGACAAATGGGTCAGACCTGATAACGAAAAAGCCATTATCCTCGCTGAACACTTTAGAGATACTTTTACTAACGACAAAAATAAGACAGATATTAACTTACTCCGAAATCCTTTTAACGCAGTTTTCGCATTAAAATACTTTCCAAAGGTATGGAAAGCCGTTCCAAAACCTGGGAAAGATGCTACTCAAACCGCGAACTATAGGCCAATAAGCTTACTGCCATCAGTATATAAACTATTCGAAAAAATCTTAATAGACAGACTACAACCAAGAATGGACGAAAATAATATAAATCCCAGCCATCAGTTTGGATTTAGATGCAAGCACTCAACTTTACAACGAATTCCTCGAATTATTAGCATGATTTCAAAAGACTTGGACGAGCTGAGCTATAGCGCTGCAATTTACCTTGACATATCGAAGGCTTTCGACAAAGTTTGGCACAAAGGACTTTGATATATGTACCTACCTATATAGCTACAACTTCTATTACCAACTGACTTCTACCTAATCATTAAAAGTATATTGACGACCGCTGCTTCTTCTCAACTCTTTACAAGGTCAGGTTGAAGTACCTCAAAGAAGCATCCTTTATTTATCCATTATTATATCTTATATAAATAAGCCAGAAATGACTGCTATGCCCAAATTCGACGTGTAATATTCTTACATGACCAAAAATTGAGGCAAAAAATTCTACAATGTCCCAAAGGTAATAAACATTTTTGGTCATTCGTCAAAAATATTCTCTCATTTTCAATGACATTCCAGCTGTCAGTTCCTTGGACAAAGCCAATCTGTTTGCTTCTCATTTTGCAGCGAACTCCACGCTGCCAGATAATGTTTTGTTTCCGCCTGTATTTGAGAGCGTCAAATTTTCCATGGGACAAGTTCACTTTCGCACTCGTACAGTTGCAGGAAAAAAAGGCGAATCTTTCTCCCTGTTTTTTCGTAGAAACAGGTCCACTGGTGATTTGATGGCATATCTCACCGAGAAGTGGAACCAGTCTCTCCACCACTTCGGCAAAACTAAGATGGTTGCGCTAGATATTTCAAAGGCATTTGACAGAGTTTCATCAGGCTCTTTTGTCGAAAATTCGTGTATATGGCGTCGATGAGTCTCTGCTTCAATGGATTAGAAATTACCTTTCGGGGCGTTCAATACAAGATGTTTTGGACGACTTCAAGTCTGCAATTCATCATATAAATGATGGTGCCCCCCAAGGCTATGTTTTGTCTCCTACTCTCTTTCTTATTTTTATAAACGATCTCTTGCCTGCAACTTCTAATCCAATCCATTTCTTCGCTGATGACAGTACCCTCAGTTTTTCATATTCGTTCCCTAACTCACGTCCTCGCTCTTCGGCCGTACAAGGGGAACGGCAACGTATGTTAAACGCATTAAATTCCAACTTGGACAACATAATCAAATGGGGTTCAACCAACAGAGTGGAATTTAATGCCTCCAAAACAAAATGCTGTCTTCTGTCTCTGAAGCGAAACCATACCCCTCAACCATTATCCATTAATGGTACTTGCATCGCTGAAATCGAAAAACGGTTCGAATCCTGATGTCAAGAATCATCTATTTATTTTGCATGAAATAAATAAAAAAGTCGATCACTTGCTAAAGCTAAGTCAACTCTACTGTGAAGGCATAACACTGGCAGTAGGGTGGTCATATGGCTAAAATGCAACTTGATCGTGGTGATGACATCAGGAGGGCGGAAAAAAATACTGTGAATCATAAGCAACGACAACAATAGCGAAAAAACAAACAAAATACTCCCCAGTTATCTGGACAGCCACCCTTGGAGTTTACAGAAACTTAATACCACCTGAGTTTCAAACTACACCACTCTATCTTTCTCTCTGTCTCTTCCTCTTCCGCAAAACGCACATGTTCTAAAAATTAGTTTAAGGGTATTCATATCCCCTTTAACACGTGCAAATTATAAAAAAAAAAAAAACTTGCTATTCTTGGTATGTGTATTAATAACCATCTTCGATCGAACGATCACATATTCGAGGTCGCCAAAAATGCACCAAAATGTCTAGGATTGCTTAAACGGTGCAAGAAATATTTTACTCCGTCTGATGTGGCCTCAATTTATAAGGCATTCATCCGCCCTTAAGTGGAATATAACGCCTCTATCTGGTGCACCCAAGACCATTCTGCTCATTCTGGACAGGGTACAGAATCGCGCGTTAAAACTTATAGGTGATAGACATTGGTAATTCCATACATTCAGTTTAACATCGGAGAAATGTCTCATGTCTCTCCATACTTTATCGTTTTTTCTATAATAAATGCTCCAGCGAAATATTCAGTTGCATTCCTCCCCTTCAAAATTTCACCCGCATTACGCGATATACTTCGAATGCACATCAGTTCACCCTAAAGCCTATTCTTGATCGTACTGTCAAATACAGGGATTCATTTATAAGCCGAACGACAAGAATGTGGAATGCTCTACCAGGCTCTGTATTTCCCCATCACTACAACGTTCAAACATTTAAAGCCAACGTGCACAGGCTTCTCCTCTGTTCCTCTTCATATTCGTTTCAATAGTAGGATAAACATCATGTCAGCTGAAATCGGAGATTCTCACAATATCTCGTGAAAAAAAGAAAACCGCTTAAAGAAATTTTCGAAGACATGTCATCGACTCTTCAGAATTCTGGGCCTTCGTATAACATGGTGAACAAATGGGCTCGCTTATTTCAACAAGGTCAAGAGAGCTGTGAAGACGACCTCCGTCCAGGGCGTCCTGCGTCATTGGTGACTGAAGAAAACGTCAGAAAAGTTGAGAAATTAGTTCTGGCTGATCGAAGGGCAAAAATGTGGCAGATAGATGACGATTGGAGAAATTTTACAAGAGCATTTACACATGAAAACAATTTGTGCGCGCTAGGTACCGAAAATGCTCGCGCCGTTCGACAAGCAACGACGACTCAAGTGCTGTAAAGATTTTTTGGAGTTAGCCGGGGACAATTTCGACGAAATTTGCAACCGAATCGTAACTGTAGATGAAATTAGGAAAGAAACTAAGAAACTTTACAATACGGCTAAAAAAATAAGGTTAGACGAAGACTGGGAAATATATAAATCCAGTCAAAGAAAATTCAAAATAGAGACAGAGCGCTCTAGGTGCAACTCTTGGCGAGCTTTCTGTAGCGAAATAGAAAGTACCGCTGAATCAGCAAAACTTAGAAGGGTTCTTTCCAAAGAGCCGGTGGCGTTAGGCTCCCTAAAACATACGTCTGGCAATTGGACTGACTCCAACATTAGAAACTCTACTGGATGCTCATTTTTCAGGATGTATAGTAGGTAGAGATGACATCTCTGGCAGCAGCAGTAGTAGACACGAAATAGCGCAGTCTGAATTGGTTACGGAAGAAAAAATTGAATGGGCAATATACTCCGTTTTACCGTACAATTCCCCAGGAATGGACGGCATTTTCCCGATGATGCTACAAACAGGCAAAAAAGACATAACGCCGTTTCTAAAGAGACTATTCCTGGGTAGCATTTAATGGGGTTATGTACCAAAGGAGTGGCGGGAAATCAATGTTGTTTTCATCCCCAAAGCAGGTAAAGGTAGTCATACCTGTGCTGGTGACTTTAGACCAACAAGCCTGACATCCTTTATTCTGAAGACCTTTGCAAGGCTTATTGACATACACATTCGCAGCAGGCTGAACCCCAGTATCATATTTCCGGCACAGCATGCATATACGAAAGGTAAAAGTGTTGAAACTGCACTTCATAGCGTTGTCAGTACAATTGAAAAAATCATTGAATAATAAAGATTACACCCTGGCCGGATTCTTAGACATTGAAGGGGCTTTTTTGTACCTATTTGATCAATAAACTTCTCTTCAATGACACCATCTCACTATTAATCCATCACCATGGCCAGCCATTAGTCACCGTAGTGTCATATAAAGTTCAATTAATCACATCAGTCGAATTTGCCTAAAAATTTCAACACCAAATGGTGAAAACAAAAAAACCACACATAGAGTGGTACAATTAATTTACCCAATTAGCATAGAATAAAATTTAATTTTGATTCAATTAACACGTGTAATTAAAATCTCATAAAAATGTTCCAAATTATTCGCTTAGCTCCGCTTGTCCGAATATAAACTGTGTTCCGATTATCTGTCCATTACCGCAATTATCAAATTATAGCGTAAATTATCAAATTTACTCGTAACTAACCTCTGCCAAACCAGCACCCATCAACCCGCTCGATTTAAAATTAAAATGTCAACACATGCCGGGTATTGTGGAAGAGAGAAAACAATTATTTAAACATTGTACCTACTTCATGACAACATGAATATCTACCGCTAATTGACTTGGACTAGACCTCGGCATCGGCAATAAGTATTGTTATGTACGATAGTTTGATTGATAATGTAAATATAGTCGTAATGTGCAATCGAATATTCAAAAATAACTCGTCACTAACAATTTATTTATAGCGAGGGGCTTTCTGTTGCCGGTAGACTTTTCGAGTAGTCATCATGTTTGCTTGTGAAATTTGGGCGCGAGATATGTCACACTTAGCGGTAATTGATAAGAAGTGTCAATTGTCACGACTAGCATGGCAGATGATTTGATTAAAATAAATAGAATTCCATGTGTAACTAAGTACACATTACGCCGCACATGACATCATGCAAATTTTATCAGAAAAAAAGTGATTTCCATTAAAATTAACAAGAATTGTACCATGCTGAGAGAGGTAGTTTAATTAGATCGTGAAACATCACCCGGCTGTCATGTAGTAGATTATCCGATATGTCAGAAAATAAGTACTTCTAAAGGCGGAAGTACTATAAACGGTTGTTCTATGTGAGCCAGAAAAACATTTTAATGAGTAAGTTGTTACTTTCAAACTCATTGATCGGAAACTGCGACATTGACCCGACGTGATGCATGGCAATAAACCGCTTAACCGCAAAGATCGGCTACGGGTAGAGGGTGGCTCTGGGAAATTTATTTGTAAATATTTGTGTGAACTCGCTGAGTTGGAACACATTCTTTGATGTAATTAACCGATATATGTACGTAGCTATGCAACGTAATTCAGGTTTTGTTGGTGAAATTTATTAGGTAATTGAAAGTGTTTTTTCTGTGGAAAACGTGCGCACCAAGCAGATAAACATGAGGTGCTGTAATGAGATGATTCTTCCAATTATATAATTGGCAGTGAAAAATCAATTTTGCGATTTCGAAATTTTTTTTCCTGCCAATATTTACATAAGTTAATTTTAAACAATCACAGGCAGACAGCATGTACTTTTTTAATAAAGTTTGGAACACATAAGATATTCAAGATATGCCTTGTGTGGCAGAATAGAAGAATTTTTTGAGATATCTAAGCTTCAAGTCATACTTTCTCCACAGAAGCAAGAATTGCTACAATAATCAAGCTTGCCTGCAGTGGACTGCGGCAACTGCTCTGCGATTGGATAGACAATTTTGTTCCTGACAGACCAATGAGATGAATAAGATGTGGTTTGTGGTGTATCTTCCGATACTATATGCTGGAGTGTTTGGATTACCGAAAAATGCGGATTAAAGAGGTTCAAATTGGTGAGAGTATGCTGTACGTATATACTCGTACAGGGTGCGCCATCTTTTATGTCGGTATGTAAACATTGAATAACTTTGACATTTATGAACCGATTGACTTGAGTAGACCGGTTTTAGAAATGTCAATTCAGTACAATTTTAACCATGAATCGCTTCACACCGAAACAACGCGCCGAAATAGTGACGCTCTATATTGAAAAAAAGTGGTTCAGTTGTGTTAACTCAACGTGCATATTGTCGAAAATATCGTGGCCAACAAGTACCGTCTGACAACACTATTCGTCGTTTGCTGTCGAATTTTGATGAGCACGGGACAGTGGGAGATCGTTGGTTGAAGCGGTAAGAGAGAGTGTTGCCGAGAACCCACATGTATCGTATCATCACCGCGCTCAGCATTTTGACGTCAGCGGTACCACCTTGCGGCGCATTTTGAAGGATGATTTGCATTTGTTTCCGTATAAATAATATACGGCCAAACAGTCGCTCGAATGGTTGAAACTGAACTTGATTTTTGGAAGCCAATTTTGCAAAATTGGCGCATTTGGGGAACTGAGAATCCACACGAGATCCGTGAAACACAATTGCATGACCAAAAAGTGAATGTTTGGGCCATTTTCTTCAGAGAAAGCGAAACAGTTGATGGGAATCGATATGGGTGGATGTTGGCTCATTATGTCTGCCCACAAATGTGTGAAAAAGGTCTGCACGGTTACTGGTTTCAACAAGACGGTGCGCCATGTCACACTGCAAATCAAACAATGCAGTTTCTGTAATGAAAATTCCCTGGGCGTGTACTGTCAAGAAATGGAGACATTGACTGGTCACCCAGATTTCACCCCTCCGGACTTCTTTTGTGGGGATATTTGAAAAACAAAGTATACGCCAGCAAGCTTCAGACCATTTACAAGCTCCAGGCAAACATTCGTGCCGAAATCATAGCTATACCGCTCGAGGTACTCGAAAAAGTGATCGAAAACGCAGCAAAAATGGGATATTTTGCTTTGGTCAATAGAGGCGGCCACTTGATTGATGTTGTATTCAAAAACTAGTCCAAATAAATTGTAAAGGACCAAATTAGATAAAAATACCTCATATATGGAAATGTTTTTTTTTTTTTTAAGTTATTCAATATTTACATACCGACATAAAAGATGGCGCACCCTGTACTTTCCCCAACTTTGGTTTGGTTCTATTCTATATCAACGACCTGCTAGAGTCAACAAACAAAATGATTTAGAGAAGAGCTTTTCTGTCAATGCTGTCGAAGGCCGCTTTAAAGTCCACGAAGAACGCGTAGAGCTTTTTTTTTTTCCTTTCTCCAGGTAGTATATTGTCCATTGTTGAATAATTTGTCCTGAAGCCCGCTTGGAACTCACTCAGCAGATCACTTTCACATACCCAATTGGTAACACGTTCTAATATGATTTCTGTTCTATAATTATATGGGACTTTCGCGTCTCCTTCCTTAAATATGGCGAAAATTATGTTCCTTCTGAAGCTGTCAGTTATTTCACAAAAATATGTCAAAAATATGGTTGTATGCTAGAGTAAGCTTTTTCAGGAATTCGCTTGTAGCAAATGTGGAAAATTCGTATGGGATACGATCTTCTCCTGGAGCTTTATTCAGATTACAACTGTGCAATATCCTGCAGACATCCTGGATCGTGATCGTTCGGTTTAATAGATCCACTGTTGTGTAAGTCATCGCATAACTCATTTGTATTGCACTACAACTCGGGTTCAATAATTGTTCAAAACGATGGGCGAGAAACGAAGTTTCAACTTGAATCTTGCTAGTTTCCAAAAAGAGCGACTGGCCTAGGATCCTCAACAGCTGATGTGTATACCTTATTCTTACATATTGTTGTCCCTTATTCTTACATATTGTTGCCCCTTGGTACATAGTTTTAGCAAGCTGCTGCCTATTTCCCTGTCTAAACGAAGGTTTGCGAATGATTTTTTCTTAGCTACTACGCACTCCCTGTCATACCATACCTGCTTTCTATTGTATCTTCTTGACTATTGAAAATCTTTTGCTGCATCAGAGATACATGCAACAAGAGTGTCCACACCGGATTTAGACTGGATTTCACTCACATTTATAGAACTGAGCATGAGGTTAAAATTTCTTTCGTAGACGTGTGACGAATTATTTTCCCATTGGAGTTTAGGTAGTAGCCACGCCTCCGGGACAGGGTGTTCCACAGCTGCCTCCAATTTAACTGCCACTGTTATCGGTAGGTGATCCGAAAAGGTCTGTTCATCCACGTTCAGGTCTGTTATGCGTTCCAGCCGCTTCCCGTGTAGTAGTCGATCGTTGAGTAGGCAGTACCCCTGTAGAACGTAAAGTGGCCATGCTCGTCGCTTCTGGTTCGACCGTTTATAAATGAGAATCCAATTGATTCACATATCTCGATGAATTCTCTTCCATTGATATCAATAATTTTATCTGCAGCGCATCTAACTGCCTACACACAACGTGTTAAAAGCCATAGTTCTACCTTTAATATCTGCGAGTTCCCTACTGTCAAAATATTCAGTAAGATTTGCCATATCATCATGCATCGTTTGACGCTTCCCAAACGTGTGCACATTATTAAAAGATATCGAAATTCCGGTTCAGTTGTAAATACGCAACGTGAATTTCGTCGTGAGGTCGGTCGTCATCATGGCTTTAGCGCGTAGGCAATTTGTCGCAACGTGGAAAGTTTGAGCGTGAGTACACTCTTTTGGACCTTAAGCAACCAACCAGACAGAGATCGGTGCGAAGTGAAGACAACATAGCCGCCGTAGCGGCCAGTAGCCAAGAAGACCCAGAAATGTCGATTCGGCGCCGATCAGCTGAATTGGGCATCGCCAGAGAGTCAACCAGGGTTATTTTGCGGTTAGATTTGGGCCTACGTCCATATTAGATTGTGCTGACGCAAGAATTGAAGCCGGACGACCATAGACAACGCCGTGAGTTCGCTAATTGGGCGCTGGAAATGTTGGCCGGAGATCCGGACTTTAGCCAAAAAATCATCTTCTCGGACGAGGCCCATTTTTGGCTCAGCGGATATGTCAACAAGCAAAATTGCCGTTATTGGAGCGACCGCAATCCAGAAGTGTCCGATCAAGCATCAATATTGGACAGAGTCATCACAAATTAGACCGACTGCTTGAAGCACTGCCAGCGAAGCCGAGGCGGCCATTTAAATGATGTGCTATTCAATACTCGTACCTAATGCCATGAATGTAGCTCAAAATGAAGCTAGAATCAATTTGATATCTCACACCGTTGTTGTTTTATTTAAATTTTTTCTCCTATCGTTCTTATCTGGTCACCCTATACTAAGGTATACGAGTATGCTCCGAAGACCTCAATGAAATGATCTCTGAAAATAAGTCATTTGTGCGTCCCCTTGACAAGCTACTAAAAATTCATTATCACCTGATAACGGCGTGACCATCTCTCTATCAAAATTTTCTTTCTTGTAGAAGACGTAGATTTTGGACTACACTTCCAGGAGACATATTTCTAGAAGGTTTCGGTCTCCAACAATTTTAGACCACAATCAACAGGCATCTCGGGGTCTTTCCCAGCTTGAGAAGTTCGTCATTCACCTCTACTGAAAGACTATTATACAGAAACAAATAAATCATTTTAATCTCTTTTAAATGTAAAAAAAAAAACGAATTGCTGGTTGAGATTGCATTTAACGAACGACTGTGTACGTTTGAAAACAGTCCATATTTTTGGGCTAATCCAATTAGCACTGTCCAAGAAAACTTTGTACTTCTGGGTATTTTCGGTAATAACATCTTTAAAGTACGAGTATCTATTTGAATAATAATGAATTACTACAACAAGTTTACTGTATGCATTTTAAAGGCAGTTTCGAATCTAAAATTAATGTGCCGAGTAAAATTTTCAGAAATTTGTTGTTTACCCTAATGGTAGAGGTCAATTATCTAGAGACCACGTGCTCTTCGAATGATACTAAGTACATACATAAATCTTAAGCACAATTTGATCACAAAAGTTCCCCAGCACCTACAATGAAATAAATTAGCTTATAAATACAATTTTATTACTTGGGAGGTGTAACAGCATGACGAATTACCCACCAGCTATCAATTATAAGATTCTATTAAATACATACATAGATACATGTTAAGAGATAGACGAGTATGTACAGATATTCAAAACATAAACATTTGTTTTAATTTCCATAAAAGGTCAACGTATTTTTTATTCGATGTTTGACATCGTAACACAAAATCACGTCTTAATTACTTTTACACATTTTAAAAAAAAAAGAAAAAAAGGTAAACAAGAACGCAATTTTAAAATAACTTTACCCTGGCTTTGAAGTTTGACGGTGTAGATCAGTGATTTCTAGGAATATGAACCCATTTAATTCTACGTGGAATGAGTTAGCTATTTGCAGTGGAAATTGGTTTCAATATACATGTATGTATACTAAATTGTTCGGTGTAATTAATGATTAATCTATTTGATTTGTTTATTTGTTGAAATAGCATTTTTTCTTTTAGATACGGGTAAGTACCCTTGGGTAATATTCTTCTTCTTCTTTTCTTTACAGCGAGGTTATGATCCGGAGTAGAAGGATCACAACCCTCCTACACTTTACTGCATTCCTACTGGTCCGCCTGTGGGGTTTGCCGGTTTGACCTCAGGAAGTTCCGGCAGACCTTTCCGGTTTCGGATCACTTCGTCACTGAGGCCAATCAAATGCTGGTGTTTTTATATTTGTGTGATCCAGTTGTTTTTTGGCTGCCTTTTTTGTGCGATTGTGTAGGAACGTTGATTGATATTGCCTTTTTGACGGGTTTCGAAGGATCTCTCCTTTGAACATGACAATACCAACTGAACCGTTTTACATGAAGGCTTCCTCGAATCTTCGAACTTCTTATTCTATCAAGCTTTGTTACTCCCGCTGTCATGTGAAGCAACTTCATCTCAGCTGCCTTTAATTTGCCCTCATACTTTTTGTACATTGTCCAGCATTGTGAATCGTATGTGAGCGCCTTCCTTTCAGCTTAGGGGACATTTTTTGGTCAGAGATGATTGTAGAGTTTTCCCGCCACTTCATCCACCCTACGCTTACGCGATGATTGATGTCATCATCACAAGTTGCTTCGCTATTGATCATAGACCCCAGATATTTGCACTATTCGCACTTGGGAAGTACTTTTCCATTCAAGTAAATGTCTGGAATAGGCCGGTGTGGAGCAGAGAACAGGCAGCACAGATATATTTCCCTCCAAAACATGCACGCATCCATCAAGTGCTCATTGCAGGGACGTTTGATCTTCACTTATGATAGCTCCATTGTCAACAAAGAGTAACCGATTCACTTTGGGGTCCGTCACTTTTCCTTCAAGCAGATAATCAAGGACTGCAACAAATAGCAAAGGACTGAGGACGCTTCCCTGGTGTACAACGACTTTGATTACTCTTGTCCTTGCTTCCTCATACATGTCCATGATCATGTTCACGTAGGTTTCTGGAACTCCTCGTTATCTTAGCGCCAACCATAAGATATCTCTTGGTTATCTATTAAAGGCTTTTTCAAAATCACCTAACACCATATGCAAGTCCTTTAAGGAATCACGATGTTTTTCCATTATACTTTGGATTGCATCTGTTGTTGATTTATCCGAAACAAACCTGCTCTGGTCAGCAGATAGCCATATTAGTTTCCGCAGTCTGTCATCTAATACCCGCTCAACGATCTTCATTGTGTGATATCAGTTTGGCAGAACGGTAGTCATCGCAGTTGCGCGTATCGCCATTTCCTTTGTGCAAAGGAAGAATATAACTTTCCCTCCATTGATTAGGCATTAGATCTCCGCTCATAAGTTTGGAGATAAGAATCATGAGCTATCTGGACTCGATGTCTCCCATTTTTTTCCAGAACTCAGAGGGTATCTCGTCTGGCCCAAACACTTTTCTTTTTTTTGGAGTAGTTGACCGCATTCCTAACTTCTTCGACAGTAATGTCGGGTACTTCGTCATGGTTAAGAGCGGCTCCTGGAAAGTATACTCGGAGAAACTGTTCGTTCGGAAGTCTCTCACAATATTATCGTCATCTGTGGAGAATTTTGTCATCTTCCACAAGAAGCTGGCCTGTAGCATTGTTAATGAACTTTGGGGAACGAATCTCCAGAGCATTTCTTCTTCGCTGGGCGACTGTTCTGAAAATAGTTGTTCCCTTATTCAAGTTATTTTGTCGAAGCTGCTGGAGAGCCTGGTTCCTATCAGACGCTGAAGACGATAATTCCTCCAAATCCCGATAGGGGCTTTCCACACTTTTTGCTTGAAATTGGGCGCTCTTCTTCTTCGCGAGACCTTTGTTAATTTTTATCTCTATTAGTAGAGAGCACTTTGACCAAGCCTTGAAAACCATTTTTTTTCCCGTATCACTACTTTAGCTTCATCTGTCCACCACCATATTTCTTTGGCTTGTTGGCAGGGAACTTTCGATGTTCTAAGCAGTGATTTGGCTCTCTTCAAACAAGACGCTGTAGGAATCCCACATATCTTGTGCTCTGCACTCCTCATCACCGACCTCATTTACATATTAAAACTGTTGCTTATTTTTAATCAGTATTTGAATTCGGTCTTTTAAAATATATTAGGGTTAGGTCACAGGCTCGCATGCTAAAAAATCTCCCAACGTCCAAACTAAATATAGCTATCTTTTCTGATAGCCAAGTCGCATTCAAGGCCATTGATTCGGTTACCATATCCTCAAAACTGGTAGAGCAATGCCGGTTTGAAATAAATGAACAAAGTGTCCATTTTGGAATTACCCCTGGTCCCAGGACACAGTAATTATGGGGGTAATTAGCGAGCAGACGAGCTGGCCAGACGAGGGTTAGCCCTTAACGGCTCGCTAGCGGAAATAGTCAATATTCCGATAGCAGTCGTTAAGGGCTATTTACATATTCACTTCCTAAAGCTAGCCAATCTCGGGTGGAACTACCTTACCAGTTGTGTCATATCAAGAAAGACATGGTCCAGTTTCAACAGATCTAAATCAAACGAGCTACTAGGCAGATCAAGTCCTGATATTGCCAGAATTGTAGCCATTATTACAGGCCACTGGCCTATAGAGGACCACGCGGCCGAGCTTGGCATTCCTCATAACACTTTCTGTCGCAGTTGCAAAGACAGCAACGAGAGGGAAACTCATTTTCACTTTCTTTGCAGATATCCTGCCCTAGCAAGGACCAGACAACGCACGTTAGGTAAATCTTTCTTTGACGATTTCAGAGAGATAGTCTCTAAACAGATTGGAGAACTAATCCTGTTTCTGAACTTCACGGGCTGGGTTTAATTATATCCTCCTATCTCCAATAACACACGTTAACAGACTGGGTACACGAGTTTTTGTGGTATCAAAACGGTGCACTTAGCGCTGATTGGGTTCTTTTTCGAACTACCACTTTGCCTACCTAGGTCTCAGGCTTCAGCTCGAGAATAGGCGCACTTTGGCAAAAAGTTAGGTTCATTGTTATAATACCACATACTCGTATTACCAGTTTTTCCAGGACCAAACACTTTTAAGTGTTGTTATTGTTACGATGTTAACCATTCCTTGGTACTCGATGGCTCCTTATTTACATTACTCGTACATTCGAAACCATTTGGTCCTAGTGAAGTGTAATATCTCTTGATTTTGAAGAAGAAGTATCATACTTGTCGGTAGAAACTGCACTAAATGATGTTGTATCATTGATTGAGAAAAACCTTCACTTTAAAGAATATAATCTAGCCGCATTTTTGAGCATCGAAGGGGCGTTTAACAACCTAAATAAGATATCGATAAAGGCAGCACTAGTTGAACTAGGAGTAAAAACAGAGATAATCAGCTGGATTGATGAAATGCTTAAGAGCAGAATAATCAACTCCGAATTAGGTGAGAGGATCGTAAGGAAAACAGTTACAAGAGGATCCCCGCAGGGAGGAGTAATTTCTCCTTTGCTCTGGCTCCTTGCCGTTAACAAAATTCTGAAGATCCTCAAAACCAAATGAGTAAAAATAGTTGCATACGCAGACGACATAGCAATCATTATCAGTGGGAAATACTTACCTACAATCAGTAACCTCATGGAATCTCCTGGGCAGAACAAAACGGTCTAAGGTCGACTAAAACTGAATTGGTTCTGTTTACCAATAGAAGGAAAGTAGTTGAATTTGATCCCCCTAAACTGAATTGAATTCCTCTGAATCTCTCCACAACAGCTAAACATCTCGGAACCATCCTTGATTCAAAGCTCACCTGGAAAAAGAACACGGAAGAAAGAATGAAGAAAGCACTGTGCGCAATCTATGCGTGCAAGAAAACCTTTGGTAAACAATGGGGTCTGCGTCCGTCCATGATTAACTGGATGTACACGGCTTTTGTCAGACCCATCCTTACCTACGGAATTATTGTATTGTGGAATGCAACAGACAAAACCAGCTACCTTAAAATACTCACAAAGGTACAAAGATTAGCATGCATAAACATAACTGGAGCACAGAGATCAACACCACAAGCGGATTTGATGCTAAATATCCCTCCACTAGATGAGTACATACGATGCACAGCTGCTAAAAGTGCGATTCGTCTCAAACAATTGGGCGCATGGAAGCAAAGCTCCTATGGACACGGATCTATACTCAACAGGTATAGTATAACCGATCTCGATAGAACAACAGATTATATCATACCCTACATAGATTTCGACAAGAACTACTCCACTTTTATTCTCGAAAGACAAGAGTGGGACTCCAACACATTAATTAATGTACAGGACATTCAGGTCTTAACACTGACGGGTCTACAATGGATATCGGAACTGGCTCTGGAGTTTTTTACGAGTCACTTAAAACTCGTACAAACTCCCGGATGATTGTAGCATCTTTCAAGCTAAGGTCTTCGCCATTGATAAGGCTGCACAGACTATACATAGCAAAAAACTAAATCCTTCAAAGATTACAATTTTCGTGGATAGTCAAGCGGTAATGAAATCACTTGACTGCGTGAAAGTCAGATCGAAAAGTTTCCAGATGTCGTAATACGTTGAACAGAATATGCAACATCCATGACGTAACTCTCTGCTAATTTCCTGGACATAGCAATATAAAAGGAAACGAGATAGCAGATGAACTAGCTAAAAAGGGATCAGCATTGGATTTTCAGCATACTTGGATATCAGTAGAAACTCCAATAGGTGAACTAAAAAGGAAAATAGACCTAAAAGCAAGAGAACTGATTAACTCCGCATGGTCCGCCAGAAGCGACTATGGATGAAAACAGAACAAAAATCCTATTGGCGATTTTTTTTTTTTTATAATTTGCAAGGGGTTAAGAATACCCTTATACTAATTTTAGGACACGGACGTTTTAAGGAAAGGGGAAGAGACTGAGAGAAAGACAGATTGGTGTAGTTGGTTTGAAACTCAGCTGGTATTAAGTTTCAGTGAACTCCAAGGGTGGCTGCCCAGATAACTGGGGAGTATTTTTTTTTTTTTTTGTTTCGCTGTTATTGTCGTTGCTTATGATTCACAGTATTTTTTTCCGTCTTCCTGGTGTTATCATGAATAAAAAAAAAAATTTCAATCTTGATAGGAGAAATAGCTACCAGACTAGGCATCAACACACCTAACCACTGTAGGAGTTGTCAGAAACCATCAAACACTTTTTTTTTTTTATTATTTATTCAGTTTTTTTAAATGCTAGTTATAAATAGATTACAAAATTGTTGATGATATATATTTAAAATAACATGCAAGGTGATTACTAACAATTTAAAACGAATAAATAGGCCACATTCTATAGTACTTGAGTGACTAGAGGCGAATGATCCTTCAATTGAATTTAATACAATATATTTCGTGTGGGGTAAATTCAGAAAAAATCATTAAAAGAAATTTCAAATATGACAAAAATAATAATGATGAAAATTGACTACATTAGGTGCATTACGAGGGTGGGTTAATAAGTCCCTTAAAATTAACACAAATTGTGTCGTCACCTTAAATTTCAAAAGAACGCACCCAAGTTTTCACACAGATCTGTCAAATAGTTTTGTTGTGGCAGCCATTTTATATAGACGCCTACTAGCATTTTCGTTAAAATGGAAAAAAGTGAATTTCGAGTGCTCATTAAACACTATTTTTTGCGACAAAAAACTATCACGCAAACCAAACAAAAGCTTGACAAATATTATGGGGACTCTTCACCATCGATTGGAACCATACACTACTGGTTTACTCAATTTCGGTGCGGTCGTTCAAGCACAAGTGACGCCGAACGTTCTGATCACCCAATTGAGGTCACCACACCAGAAATGGTCGACAAAACCCATGGTTTGGAAGATCGGCGAGTGAAAGTGTGCGAGCTTGAAGAGGCCACAGGCTTATCACATGGCTCAATGATTTCGATTTTACATAAATATTTGGACATGAAAAAGCTTTCCGCAAGATGGGTTCCGCGTTTGCTCACAATCGACAACAAACGCATTCGTTTGACAACTTCAAAGGTGTTTTTGGCGATGTTCCAGAAAAATTCGGCTGAGTTTTTGTGCCGTTTCGTAACCGTGGATGAAACCTGGATTCAGCACAACACACCAGAAACCAAGGAACAGTGAAAACAATGGACTTCTCCTGGTGAATCGAAGCCGAAGACGGCCAAGGCGGGTTTGTCAGTAAACAAGGTCATGGCGACAGTTTTTTGCGAAGAAAAAAGTTCTTTTTCATCATGACAACGCACGTTGTATGAAGTGTGTAGAGTTAAAAGGAGACTAAGTTGGAAAATGAAATGTTTTTATACCAAAAAGAGTGCTCCTTATTTCATTTTTCAGGGATTTATTAACCCACCCTCGTACAAACATAGTTTACAAATCACAGAGAAGTGTTTAAAAAATGTTGACAGCAGAACTATCCATACTAAAAATATATTTTTTTACTTCTTTTAAGAATATATTCAGCTGAGTTATTAATCGCAATTCATATGGTACTCGTTGTAGCGCTGTAACCAATTCGCATTAAAAAAACCAATTCGCATTTGAAAACCTTAAAGATATACAGATGATGTGAAATAGTGGCCAACTATCAGGTAATCTATTTACTTTAAGTATAATCCTATGAAGATGTTTTTGGGCAATATTTAAAGTTTCAATTGTGTTATTGTAGGTTCCACCCCAACTTATAATACCATATTGTAACTTAGTGTGTGGAAGTCCATAGTATATCATTAGTAAAATGTTCTTTGAACAATGTGGTTTTAAAAGATACATTTTACGAGTAGCACATAACATATAATAAATCTTCTATGTGTGCTTCCAAGATAGATTTTTATCTATCAAAACCCCTAGGTACTTGTATCTCTCAACACCTTCTATTTTGAAACAATTGGGATTATACTCTGAATCCTCACAAAAGTTTTTTTTGTCACACACATGAACACATATGGACAATTTTGTACAGCAAGTAGAGTGAAACATAACATCACAATCAAGTGGAGAAGGACCCTTCAAATTACATATCATTAGTTTTGTTTTTTCGCTTATAAGTAGCTCGTGCTTAGCGAACCACTGCCGCAGTATGTTAAGATCCATATGCAATTTTATCGCTGAGACAAATAGGCTGTTGTTTGCATATGTAAATGCCATATCATCAGCAAAAGCAGTAATTCGACTATAGAAGTTTTGATAAAATAACGAGTTAATATAATTTAAAAATAGTATTTACCCAAGAACTGATCCTTGAGGTACTCCTATAGTCGTTTTTAACTCATTGCTATAAGTTCCGTTCAGTTTTACTCATTGAATTCTATCTGTCATGTCACTGCTGTTATTATTATTGAAGCTATCATACTCGTAAAATTCACTACATAATTTAAGAATGGCATCTTCCTACTGAAGATCTACCCTCACGATAACCGAATTGTTGATTATTAAATAAATGGTTTTTATTCACAAATGATACTACGCGTACTTTGATTAGTTTCTCAAATAGTTTATAGTACGTTGGGAGTATAGAGATAGGTCTGTATTGGGTCATTAAAAGTCGATTCCCCTTTTTGAACAGAGGAATAACTTTAGCACTTTTTAACGATGATGAAAATATACCACAATTAACACTTAACACATCAGCAATATACAGTGAAATACGTTTTAAAAGACAGTTAGTTATTTTCCGAAGTATTGGAATATTTGTTGTCAAGAGACATTATACATTTGTGAATTTCAAATGGAGTGGAAGGTTTAAAAACAAAACTATTGCTTAGGGATTTGTCTTCAACTACATCTGCATATAAATTACAACTACAATTGTATTGTGGAGGACAGGGTTTCGATTCAGCAGCGACAGACACAAAGAATTGATTAAAATGGTTGGCGTTTGCATTTTTTCCTTACAAGTTTTTTTTAACTATTTTAGTTATTAATTCTTTACTTATCCAAGGCCTTAGACGTTTTTGTTTTGAATTTTTTTATTTAACAGATAGTACAGCCGTCAATATGAGTTCTAAGAATATTAATGAAAATATCGTAAGCCTTTGAGGGATTACTTTCTTTATAAACAGGCTCCCAGAATTGAAAGAGCAAACAATCCACTAACTTGTTATAATCAATTTTAGAATTTTCTCTAAAAGGTAAATATTTATCAAAATTATTTAATTGAATGCTTTCTATATTTAAGTTAGTCATACAGTGATCGGTAATTTTATAATCTAATACGTCACCAGATAATTTATGTGTAAAATGAGAGCTCACTCTTAAAAAAATATGATCTATAAACGTCTGTGTTTTATCAGTGATACGGGTTTGTTCCATGATAAGAGATTCCAAGCCAAAAGATGACATTAAAACTAGGTAGTTATCAGAATCTGCATTATTTTTCAATATCTTATATCTCCTACAAACAATAAATTTGCTGTCGTTATATCTTTAAGAATAGTTTTTTTTTTTGCCGAGAGGGTGAAAATCTTCTAAAGGCCCGCCCAGCGCTCTATCAGAAGGATGATAGGCGTAATAATCAGCGTAGCCTCTTATCTTTATTTGCGATTCCCTTGTTAGATGTGTTTCGATATTTTTCTCATTAGAAAAATTTCTAATTCGTTAGATATTTGTAAGAGTCGGTTTGCATTCCATGTTACAATTTTAAGCAAAGAGTCCATATCTACTTAGATTTAGATATAAGATTAGCCCTACAGAAGCTTTCGACGTTACTGAGTCGTTCGAGAATTCTTTTGTTCGTTTCACATTGTTCCTCGAACTTAGGGTAAATGCAGTTCAGAATTTCTTTCAACGGATCAGAGGGTGGCCCGTCGTTTTGTCTGGTTGCTTTGACTGCAGCCTGAGAATATGTCAGAAAACTGGGATTCGTTGGCTTATCCGAGGTTATTTTTCGTTCAGTCTTTTTAGTGGACGACTTCGACGTACTTTTAATCAGCTTAGAGGGCTGATTGACTGGTTCAAGAGTCTGCACTGCTGATTCGAGCGTCCTTTCAGCCGGCTTAGGAGTCTGTACAACTGGCTTACGAGCCCACTCAGTTTGCTTAGCAACGCGCTCTACCGACTTAGGAGCCCGATAGACTGATTTCGTTCCCCGCACAGTCGACGTTGTAGATTTTCTCCGTCGCATCTGTAGTTCCTTCGCGACCTCGCAACCGCGATAATTTGCTGGGTGCCTTCCTTTGAAGTTAACGCAAGTTGCTTTTTCATTTTTGCTTAAACTGAAATTTTCAGAAGAGTGTTTTCCAGCGCACTTAACGCAGCGCGGCTCTTTCCGACAGTACGCCTGCGTATGATTAAACTCTTGGCAACGCTTGCATTGAGGGATTGTCTTCGTGTTGATACTTAGCGGCTCGATTTTAACGACCATACTCATGATTGCACGAATATTGTATATCTTTTCCTGGCTTTTCGTTTTATCGAAGGATAGCACAAAAAGTGGAAGTTTACGTTTCACTATAGCTTCTTCTCCACGACCGGGTCGCTTTCTCTCTTTTTTTTAAAAGGTTCACAGCCTCAAGAATGTTATAACCTCTATCGCGTAAATCACCTATAACGTTTTCTTTCAATTGTTCAATAAAAACATTCTTATTCAAGTTGCTTTCATGGAGACGATAAACACACAGTATGGTAAATTTTTCCCCCAGATATGGCAACTAATTTTTAAAATATCGGGCCTTATAAGACTAATTTTAATTACTTCGCATTCGTAATCTTTTTTAATATATACTACGACACCACCTGAGCTATTGGAATTATTACAGTTGAAGTAGGGTTCATAACCGGGAATATTATAGTTAGATAGTTCATAGTCGTACAAACATACTTCAGTTAAAACAACAAAATCTGCAGTAAAATTACAGGCAGTTAAATGGGCTAAAAAAGAATTAAAATTTGCTCTCATACTACGTATATTTTGATGGATAAGTAGTGTATTGCGTTCGGCGCAATATCAAATAAAAATTCACACGTTTTCATTTTTTTTTTTTCTTTAGATCTTGTAGTAGCTTTATTTATTTAATAAATATCACGTACTACAAAATTCCTATATGATACATTAAATATAATATCTACAGGTTTTGGGGGTTTCTTACTTTTTTAGTTTATTTACTTGTTGATTTAAACTGTGGCTACTCCTGTGGTCTCTTTGTCTGGCTGTACTTTCTTTCTTCTTTAAATCTTTCTTTGTGCTTTATTCAGCCATCCAGCAACAAGCCTTTAGCCGAAGGCTGCTGCTACATTTAACTGACATGTTTGCTTGTGTCGGTATTGCCAACAAGCATAATTTTTTACGTAAGTTGGGTTATTTTTTTGTTCATGTTTTTATTCACCTATTTAAATAATTTTAATTTATAATTTATTAAGATCTTCAAAGCTTCTAACTTTGATAGCAACTTCTCCCTCATTCTTACGTAAAAGATGTTATGTGATACGTCAAATGTTCAAAACCGCCGCCTCCGTCATATGGGAAACAGGCTTTTTGATGAACTAGGGGATCTCGTACAAGTTCCACTTAGGAACATGATAGGCTTCAGAACCCAATGAGTAGCCAATGATTATTTTTCAGAGCAACTTAACCAATTTTATCAGATTTAATAGGGTAAACGCTTTAAAACAAACTACTCGTGTTTACCTACGTAAATGTAAATTTAATCCAAATTACTTAATAACAATAACCGGGCTATTGCTCGATTATTTCAAATGACTTGCTTTCAAATCACTGATGTGCGATTACATTTGTTTTATAATTATTAGTTTGCAATTTTTATTTACAGAAAGTAGGTATTAATCTTCTTGTGTATATAAATCTTATAAATAATGCAATTTATATGTTAAAAATCGGACAATTATTTTCCGTTTCCAGTATTGTAGTTTCCCACAATTGTTAAATAACTTTTATTCAAGACATTCAGTGAATAAATCAATTGAATTCGAACTCAATTCAGCAATTTATGCAACTAAAATGCGTGCAGTATCACGTTGTTCGCTCTGTGCGCTCTTTAAATGGTGCACCAGGTGCATTCTATTATCCAATAAATAATTCAAATCAATTTGATTGCAAAATAATATTTTATTTCGCCAAATGAAATGTGTGGCATTTCTCAAGTGAATTTCCGACTGCAATTAGAAAAATGACAATTGGATAATATAAATGGAAAAAATTCCCAGTTCAATTCCCTTGTTCAATAAAACACAGGACTTGATGATTTGCAGTATATTCAAGGATTCGTGACGGAAATCAATAATTAATTGCTGTGAAATACTTTTCTGCATTGAAAATGAGTACATAATTCGCGTGAATGGTTTCTTTATGAATTTTTAATAATTTGGAAAAGGATCTAAGAATCGATTCTTGAAAAAGTTACTTCAATGTTAGTACAAGGTTTGTACTAGGTTAGGTTTGTTTAGGTTATGTTAGAGATTTCTCTGTGCCAAACTTACGCCAATATAGACCCATTGTGATTCCCATTTGGGGGAAAAGTATTCATTGCTCGCAGAGCAATCCCTAAAGCATTCTCCTATTGCCCTTGGGTTTCGAACCGCCTTAAAGCCTTGACGAATCTAGTCTTTGAGTCTTTGATATAAACCTCCAGAAAACTGAGCTGGTACTGTTCGCAAAAAAGAGGAAGATACCGCAAATAAAAACACCTTCTGTTGGGGGCACCACTTCAGGATCTCTGACAGATACCTGGAACTTGTGCTTGACATAAAATTGAACTGGAAACTGAATATCAACGAAAGTCTGAAGAAAATCCCGAATTGCATCAAAAATTCATCTTTAGCTATGAAGCTCGTTTTTGGCTTAATGGCTTTGTCAATAAGGAAAATATGCGTTACTGGACAGCAGTAAACCCACATGTGCTTCAAGAGATTTCATTGCATCTACAAAAAGTGACCGTGTGGTGTAGATTTCATGCCGGAGGTGGATTGGACCATATTTGATCGTCAATGAAGTTCGCTATCATGCCATTTTGGAAGACTATTTTTGGCCGGAAGTGGATGTGCTTGACATCAGTGATATCTGGTTCCAACAATATGGTGCCATATGCCACACAGCTGGTCAAACAATTGATCTATTGAAGGGGAAGTTCGGTAATCGTGTAATCTCGAGAAATGGTCCGGTCGAATGGCCAGCTCGCTCATGTGATTGGTGTTACGTTAAGTCGTTGATTTATATCAACAAGCCAACAACGTTAAAGGAGCTTAGGAACAATATCGAACGCGAAATTGCCAACGTTCCGGCCGATATGTGTGGAAGAGTGGTGGAAAATTGGCTCCAAAGAATCGATCGCTGCGAAAGTGCTCCCGGTAGTCATATGAACGAGATCAAATGCCATACTTAAAACTAACATGTGTACTAGACCTGGAATAAATTTCAGCCTGATATCTCAATTATTCTGTTCTTCATTTAAATACAAAACTGTTATGTCCTTATTGAAAAACACTTTAAAATATTCGGTAAAACCTGGGGACCAAGTCCCAAAAATATTATATGGATGGATACGACTATTGTGAATATTTCACTGACGTACATACATAAATAAAGTAGATTGAGTAAAATGAAGACTAGATTAAAACGCACAGGAAAGCTAGGTACAATCCGTCGAGAACGGATCGTATTATACCCTATCCCCCATCTTCTAACTCACCCCTAATAAAGTGAGCGTGGTGCTGCAAATTTTTTTAAATATTTTTGAGAAATTTTATCACAAAACTGTTTCAAAATTTGTAACCGAAGTTCACGGATTCTGATGAGATATTCGCAATAAGACTTAATCATCACCGTAAATAACTGAAAGAGCAATATATGTTTTTTTTCTAGGAAAACGCCCCCATAAAGTGGGCGTGGCAGTATATAATGTATGGAGGAATGCAGAGAAAGTCAGCAAAAGTGGGCGTGCCTGTTAGGTTAGGTTAGGTTAGGTAACTGGGTGCCCTTGTTGACAGGGTTGTCAACAGCTCACTTAGACCACCTAATATTTAGAACCCTGGGAGCCTAACAATTTCAGTTTTCGACCGCTAGGCTAAATCACCCAGATAAATGTACTCCTATGAATCTCAGGAGTTTTTTTTAGCTCACCTAGCATCCAGTTCTGAAAAGTAGTATCTGCCAAAAGCATGGTTTCTTTTAATGGCCAAAACTGGACAATCACACAGGAGACGACGAACGGATTCTATTTCCTCTTCGTCCCTGCAGCTTCTACAGTAGTCGTTATGAGGTAACCCAAGCCGTACTGCGTGATTACCTTCACACAATGTCCTGTCACGACACCAACAGCTATACGGATATCCCTTCGACTTAGTTTTCTAAGATTGATAGATCTCTTTTTGTTGTAGACTGGCCATAATGATTTGGCTGTAGCGCATGTATCTAATCGACACCAGCGTTCATTAGCTTCGTCATTAGACTCGATGTCTATTTCCCTGTATAGGGTGCTAACCGGTAAACTAGCCTCGGAAAGGGCCCGCGAAGGGCTTAGAAGTGATCCTTATTTGGCTAGTTCGTCCACTTTTTCGTTACCAGAGATATCCATGAGGCCCGGTACCGAGCACAGAGTCACCGTGTTGGCCGCTGAGATAACATCCAGTTAATTTTTGCAATTTTTTACGAGTTTCGATCTTAGTGATGTTGATTGTAACGCCTTAATGGCCGCTTGGCTATCAACATAGATATTCCTCAATAATCATATCCACAGCTTGTTTTACTGCGGCGATTTCAGCTTGGAAGACACTGCAACCATCCTTAAGTAGAAACGAGCGATGTATATTTCGAGACTCACAGTAGACGCCGGCACCAGTACCGGCAATCATTTTGGATCCGTCGGTAACAATAGCCAGTTCATTCTCGAAACAGACTCTTCCCGCATCTCATTCCTCCCTGCTAGGAAATCTAATAGAGAACTTTCGGTTGCAGTTTGGCATGGGGATGATGTAGTCCGTTTCCGTCCGGAGTCTGAATTGAATATTAAAAGCTCCTTCGATGTCAAGGAATGCACCCATCGTGTATTCCTTCACTTGAAGTGTTTTCTACGGTAGAGACCACTTTGCGCAGAGCAGTATCCACTGATTTTCCTTTTACGTACGCATTATGTGTGATTTTGATAAAAAGTTATCTCAAATCTCAACTCTGACGTGCATATCTATTAGCCGTTCCAGTGTTTTCAGAAGGAATGCAGATAGACTTATTGGTCTGGGCGTGCCTGTCGGCAGTACAAATGTGAATATGTTCATAATCAGCCCGCAGACACACCCATTTTAAAAAAAATGCCCTTTTACCTATACATATTTGTGTTCCCCTCGTCTGCCCAGTTGTAGGAAAAGTAATGTAATGGGAATTAAGTGATGAGAGAGGATATAGGAATTGGGATCATGGGAGTATCATATAGTGATCGGGAAATCGTCTTGTTCGTCTAACGAACTCAATATATCACCAATTCCTTTCTTGCTGAGGTGTGTTAGATCCTGTATCCTTGGGAATCCCAGTATCTTCAGTCTTAATCTTGCTGTTGCAGGCCAGTGGCAGATGAAGTGTTCTATATCTTCCTCCTCCTCCTCACAGATTGTTGTTTCAGCTAGCCCGAGTCTGAGCGAGTGTTTATTAAGATGGATGTACCCTGTTAAAAGTCCCACAATCGCTCTTAACTGTGTTCTGCTTGAGTTGAAAGCTCTTTTAGTTGTGTTGTTACTCGGTTCTGCTACCATTGATCTAGCCACTTTACACGTCCAGTAGTTATTGAACTCCTGTCTAATCTTCTCATTGATTATCGTTTTAATAGTTGTCAGAGGGACCCCTATAGTCTTAACGGGATTCAGTTCTGTGTCACTCGCTCCTTTCCTTGAGAGTTCATCTGCCTTTTGCGTTACCCGGTACACCTTCGTAGGGAAGTAGGTTCAATTTAATGTTGCACTCTTTTGTTAGTCGTAATTTTGACACAGGGTTTGTGATCGCGCTAATTGCTGCTTTGCTGTCCGAGCAGACAGCAAAGCTTTGCTGGTGTTTTCTGCGAGTATTTCTGTTGCTTTCATAATTGTAAGGACTTCTGCTTGGAACACGGTTACAAGTGGTTCTGTCTGTGATGGTTAAGTCTTATTGTGAATATTTCACCAGAATCTTTGACGTTCTTCTTCTTAGAAAAAAATCTTAGCCACAATGGACCAATAGCTCTTTGCTAGTAGTATAGCATAAAATGAAAATCTTTATACTACTTAAGGTCCTCCTCTATACAATTAAGTCAATATAATACAAAAGTCTCAATAAGCTCATCATAATGAAGGCAGTGTACCACATTCAATAACTATTCAAGTTACATATTCCTCTAATATGAGCAATTGAATAATTGCTCAGAAAATATAACTAATTACGGATTCTTGACGCCTGTCGACACAATAACATACGGACAACTTATGAACATGCATTGCAATATAATCTTTACCTACATGATATGTGTAATGGGTTTTCTACATCGAGGTGTGCAATAATAATTATAATTGCTCCAGAATAATAGTAAAAAAAGTAAAGTACACTACTGGGTTGCACTTACTTGCACCTTATGTTGTTTATCTGTAAATCACTCAGATTAAAAATTTTAAAAAAGAGCCGTAAACAATGTTTTTTTTTTGGAATACTTGGTATACCATAATCTTGTATATGTCAGTTATTGTTCAAATATTGATTTCGAATAAAATCAATTGAGCCATAGCCGAGAAACAGCAAATTTTCAAAAATCAGCTTTATATAGATATGGGTATGGGTATTGATTTTTGTCATTTTTGTTAGTACACATGTTTTTTTTCTTTTTTTTTAAATTTGCACGAGTTAAAGGGGATATGAATACCCTTATACTAATTTTTAGAACGCGTGCGTTTTGTTGAAAGACAGAGTGGTGTAGTTTGAAACTCAGGTGGTATTAAGTTTCTGTAAACTCCAAGGGTGGCTGTCCAGATAACTGGGGAGTATTTTGTTTGTTTTCGCTATTATTGTCGTTGCTTATGATTCACAGTAATTTTTTCCGTCTTCCTGATGTCATCATCACGATCAAGTTGCATTTTAACCATATGACCACCTTACTGCCAGTGTTATGCCATCACAGTAGAGTTGACTTAGCTTTCGCAAGTGATCGGATTTTTTATTTATTTCATGCAAAATAAATAGATGCTTCTTGACATCAGGATTCGAACCGCGAATCAACAGCGTGACAAGCGATGATGTTATCACTACACCACGGCCACCCTATGTATTATGTATATTGTAAGTTGAGCCAGATGTCCACCAGGTAGGCGTCTAGTAGACGGTCTTCCCAGCATCACTGCATTCACAAGGTGTTCCACTCTTTTCGCCTTCGTTTGCTCCACTTGACAATGTCCTGGACAGCATATTTGCCTGATGTCGGCGTTGCGCATTAAGTCTCTGAGATTAAATCCTGTAATAGAGCGTAGAGTTTTCATCTCCACTTGGAGACGATTCTCTCACTGTAGCAGATTGCAATAATTTGCATACTGCGCGATTCAGTATTGGGTGCTGCTCCGCAATCTAATTTCGAACTCGAAGCAGAACTGTTGTGTCGGCCCGGTGGCATATAATAACACAGGATGCACATAGGTTTAGTCAATGTAAACCTTGCTATCTGCGCTTAGATGATTATCTCGCCAGATGACGTCTCTCATGAATCCTGCAATACGTGCTGCCTTGTTCGCTTGTGTGTGTCCAGTCAGGACAGGGGTACTGCTGATACTTGCATTCAGGTAATTGAAATCCATTATCTGGTCGATACTTTTGCTTTATATCCTCAATTTGCATTTGAGAGGTTGTGTAGAGGTAGGTAAAGATGTCGTTTACTCTGCCGATATTTGCATACTATATTTGTTCGCGGTTTTTTCAAGCGCATATAGCAGACGCTGAAGGTTGTCTTCACTGTCCGGACATTAGGATGGTGTCGTCGGTATAGCAAACGCTTTTTGCCTCAGTCCCGATTGAGTATCCTCTAACCTCGGCTTTGACTGCTGTGAGACTGTCGCCTTGTCTGATTCCAGATGCGGCTGGAAGTTTGCAGGACATTTCGCTGTGCGATTGTCAATGTTGATATCTTTAATTACGGCTATGATCCGTTTGTCTTAATACAACTTTGTCAAATGCTTTTGTCAGGTCGGGAAAAACATAGGTATGCCGTGTAGTTGAACTCTATAGCTTTCTGAGTGATCTGTCATATTATAAAGATAGGATCTGTTCTAGAAATGTTTTACCTGAAGCCTTACAATGTTTGCTGCTATGATTTTTGTGAATAATTTTTGTACTGCACTTAGAATAGTGATTCTTCTGTAATTGTCAAGAAATTTTCTGACTCATTTTTAAAAAAAAATGGGGATAGATATGCTTGTTTTCCCAGGCTGATAACGCTGCTTGAGAGTCTATGATCTTATTGAAAGAGACAGTCAGCTCTTTGACTTGTGTGTTACCTCCGTATTTGACTATGTAATCTGATGCCATCTGTTGGCATATATCTACTGCAACTCAAATATAAAATTTTAACAAAATCGATGAAGCTATTTTCAAGAAAATCAATTTTTTACAAAATGGGCCATTTGTAAAGTACCGTTAATTTTGGGGTTAGAATGAAAATTCCGATTTCTCCCCGAATTGTGAACACACAGACCCCAGATAATTCTTCCAACCGTTTAGGCTGCAGTTGACCATACATGCAGACAGACAGACAGACAGAATTGCGGGACCTACTTTTTCAGATTCTCCATTATCGTTTGATCAAAATCTTGAGGTCGAATTTTTTCACGAAACCAATACTAGCACTTACTAAGGGCGAGTTAAAATTAATAGCAACCTACTTGCTATATGAGTTCATAAAATATGATTTTAATTTACAAGAGGTGTGTTCGAGTAGGCAGCCTTGAGCAAAGAAACAAAGAGCATGAAGCCAACAATTCCATTTCGATATAAAGTTCAGTTTGTTCTAATTTAATTACTAGATTTGCACTCGTCATAAGAAGACCTGTTATGTGATATAAGTTAAAAGAGATTGTGCTAGTTGAAGACAACGTTTAAATAAATTTTCCACTAGAACCGAACAGAGACGATTGTAAACACAGAAATGGATTTGAAATTTCTAACGACTTCCATTAAACATTTTAATGAACAAATATAATGGATATAGGTAATTGACTAGGATTTAATGAAGAGCATTTATTCCTACACGTTAGACGGCAATAAAATGAATAATAATTGTCATATTTGGTCTTAATAATTAATTTGCTATTA
Organism: Pocota personata; assembly: GCA_963082735.1. Taxonomy (NCBI): domain Eukaryota; kingdom Metazoa; phylum Arthropoda; class Insecta; order Diptera; family Syrphidae; genus Pocota; species Pocota personata. Next base: position 56,283,812 of record OY720431.1, read on the forward strand.
AAACACTAATGTAAGCTTCCTTTTGTTTTAAGTGTCAAAGTCTATCGTTATTTCACGGGAGATTAACTAATTTACTGGATAATTAAAGTGAGGCGAGAGCATTTGTTTACTGCTAACAAAGATCAAGGTGCACAATAGTGCATCGCTAAGTTCTCTAGCAAGTTATGCACTACCATCTTAGTTAGACTAAACATTTTGGGATACTTATATCTTATCCCATAGGGTACATTATCTTGTTTGCATAGTTTGTACAACAGAGAAATGATACTCCCCATGAGTATATACGAGTACATATGTTTGGGATCAGCATTGAAAGTTATATCGATCTAGACATACTCGCCCGTCTGTCTGTAGCAATCTAGTTTGTGGGGCTTAAAGTTTGAGCTAGGAAGATGAATTTAAGTACATACCTATGTATGTATAATCTTTCTAGAACGTGAAGAATCTAGAACTCCAGGTTGTGGGTTGTGCGTCTGGTTAACTGCCCTACCATGGAAAAAGCTTCTGGTTATGAAGCAAACACAAGCCTCGGATAAGGATGATTTTACTGTTGACGAACCTCGCAAACGACATAAGGACAATGACCTTCGGATATGCACGTGAAATGTTCTCACCTTTAATGGGTCATGCCATCCAAGAATTGCGGTGCGATGGGCCGGACAAAAAGCGGATGAAAAACTGTGACATCTACTACGGTGACTGCTATAGGGAGCAGAAGCAGCTTTTATTTGGATGCGGATTTGTCCTCAGAGACAGACTTAGGCAATAGGTCTTGAGCTTTAGGCATGTGAGTGAACGACTGCTGACAATTCGCATTAAGGCTGAATTAAAAAAAAAAATACGTCAATTTAATATGCGTCCACGCCCCCACCGAGGATAATGACGACGCACGTGACCACAGGTTACTTTTATGAGCTCCTCGACAGGACCTAGGATCAAAGTCCACGTTATGACTTAAAAATTGGAAAGGAGAGCATATTTGGAAACACTGTTGGAAAATAGAGCCTGCACGACAACACCTCCGGGAATGGACTCATTCTAATCGACTTTGAGGCGGCGTGGAACATCACTTTAGCTGGCACACCCCGTACCACCATATTCATAAGAGGACCTGGTAGGAGCTCTTGATGTAGTGTGCCGCCAAGTGCATGCAGGAAAGCAAGAGGCTTATAAAGCGACGTTGCATAGGGTGATGATAGGGCTTAGACATCTGCAAGCAGAAGAGTAGGGAAGAATACCAGCTTCTAAGAAAGAAGCAGAGGTAATATGAAAATGTGAGATCGAGTAAAAAAAGAAGCATGTCAAGGCTACAGAGTCCGAACAGAAGCCTGTAGAGATGAAAAAGGAAATCTATTAGCAGATTCTTCGCTGTCAGGCAGAATACGCCATTCAACCCGGTCTGTGACGATTAATAATTCCTTTCACCAGACCAAAGTGAAGATAGTAACATCAAAGCTTAAACCCAACAAGGCTGCTGGAGCCGAAGGCCTAACTGTCAAGCTACAATATTATATGTACATAAACTAATCTGGAAGATATGGTCGAATGAAAGTATGCTCGACGAATGAAACGTTAGCATCATTTGCCTGATCCTTAAGAAAGGTGACTCTCTGAACTGCGCCAACTACATAGGGATTAGTCTCCTCAACATTATATATAAGATTCTATCTATTTTGTCACCAATCTGATTAGATTTTATCAGTGTGGTTTTAGGCTAGGAAAGAATACCATAGATCATATATTTACATGGTGGTACTGCTTTTAAAGGGTGGTCGTGGTGTAGTGGTAACATCATCGCTTGTCACGCTGTTGATTCAAGAATCATCTATTTATTTCGCATGAAATAAATAAAAAAGTCGATCACGTGCGAAAGCTAAGTCAACTCTACTGTGAAGGCATAACACTGGCAGTAGGGTGGTCATATGGCTGAAATGCAACTTGATCGTGATGATGACATCAGGAGGACGAAAAAAAAATACTGTGAATCATAAGCAACGACAATAATAGCGAAAACAAAACAAAATACTTCCAAGTTATCTGGACAGCCACCCTTGGAGTTTACACAAACTTAATCAAACTACACCACTCTGTCATTTTCTCTGTCTCTTCCCCTTTCCACAAAATGCACGTGTTCTAAAAAATTAGTATAAGGGTATTCATATCCCCTTTAACACGTGCAAATTATAAAAAAAAAAAAATTTACATAGCGGTAGACCTTGGGAAAAGCCCAGGAACTCCAAGTCGATACTCATAACCTTTTCATCGATTTTAAAGTCGCCGATGATAGCGTCTACAGAACCATGTCTAGTTTTGGCATAGCTGTCATGTGATGGCCGCTCACGGACAACTAAGGTGATGTGATGGAGGAGAAGATACAACAACGAAGTTGTGGATAGGGACCTCAACCAACTTTGTGTGCAAACTAGAGGCGGGTAACATAAGATCGAGCTGACTGAAAACGCGTGTTGGTTGAGGACCAGGTCCACCCAAGACTGTAGCACCATCTAAAGTAAAATAAAAGAGGCAGTACAAGTGTAAGCAATTTCAAAATCCGCCCACAGACACACCTACTTTTTTAAAAACTTTCCCTTTTCAGTATTTTTACTAAACTCTGGGACCTTAACGTTGCCATTCATTACAATTCGTTTAAACATTGTATAGTGTCACACCCAATTTTAGGAGGCGTTTTCTTAAAAAAAAAAACGCATTGTGTTTTTTTAAAGCTATTTACGGTGACGGATAAGCTTTATTTTTAAGACCTTATCAGAATCCAAAAATTTCGGTAAAAAATAGAGACAGCCATGCGATCATACGATCGGTTCCAGGTGGATTATAACTTCCATGTATGTATGTTTTTTTTAAATATTTTGCATCACTAAGTATAATAAGTGATGGAGAGAGAGGAAAGGGTATTTTGGCAGTTAGGTTCTAACACAGAGAAAGAGATCATTTTGGGAGAGACGCTATGGAGGGAATCATTGATTGATGTGTCTTTGAAGGCAACATCTGATCGCCTTGTCTACCTATATTAGAGCTAGGTTATTTTAGGCTAGGTACGGGGGTTGCTGAAAGCGATACCTTAAGTTAAAAACCTGATAAGAAAAAGGGAGAACATTGAAATTACTGGGTTTGATGGAGTGATGGCTACATCACAGTTTGCATTGAACATGACTTTTCCCGTCGTGGTGAAGAATTACAGGATGGGTGCAGGTTTGTGCAATTATCTGAAGGGAGAGCTCCCAAGGAAATACCAGCAACATATCTTAAGCTAGTAGAAGTGATTGATTCAGTACCACTTTTCACGAATAGGAATTTTTCACATCCTGACTGGTTGCAGAATTCTAGGATGGATGTGAGTTGTATGTCTGTCACTTCGTGTAATTCTCTGAAGAATGACTTCCGAAAGGGGTTAAGCGACATCTATTTAAGCTGGGGCATTGGCACAAGAGTGGAAAGTGTCTTCTATTACACTGGCAGTTACAGATATCGGTAATCTGTTAGGGGTAGTAGTTTCTTTGTTTTGTTGCCCTCTATATTCGCCCTAAAGCTTTCGTGATTTTGCAGGTTTTCCATCTGTTCTTTACTATAGTCAAGAGTTTTCCCGATATTTTTTATTTTACTTATAACCCTTGCATCTGCTAGCTACGTACATCGGTCAGACATACTGGCCATTTCATCTGGTATTTTATTTCCGATGAAGACCCCTAATTTCTGCGCGACAGAGTTTAAATATTTTGAAATTTATTGTTACCGCTGGCAGTGCCTTAATGGCATAAGCATGCGTACTTTAGATCGGGGATGGTCCCTAATTTTTGCCACAGATCTTGTTGTGAGTGTAGAGTGCTATTGAGGCCTTATTCATTCCCTCTTCTATATTTATCTTTCAACAGAGAAAGAACAATATCCTCTAAGTCGGTAGTACAAAGTCTGAGTTAGATCTGCTGTTAGTGAAGAGAAGTATCTTGGTTTTGGTCGAGTTAATCCCTAGACTGCAAGAAGGTGCCGATTTGCGCTTTGTATAATCTCGCTAATGCCGAAAGGAAATTTCTCCGCAAGGTATTAGTACTACAAGCAAACAGATTTTATACCCGTCCTTCTCAATTTTGTTAAAACTTTGGTAATGACTAACAGTCAGAGGAGAGGCGATAGTACTTCTCCCTGTGGCATTCCTCTTTCAGTACTCATTTCATGTAGATAAACTGCAGATTCCCCCTTACCATATCAGCTGCTTGATAATTTGTTTACTAGGAATCGTCAAAGTATTTTTTCGCTTTTTAATGGATTTAAAAAGAAAACTAATTGATTTGCAAATGAACAATATATAGGTGCAAGTACGTTCGATCCAGGAGTGCCCTTTATTTTTTTTTTTCTTTTATGTCTGTATCGTGTATTGCCTCCTCTTGCTCTGTGATGACTTCTTGCAGCCGATTTGAAAGGCGGTCGATAAGATTGTTGATGTTATGCCATTTCTCCTAAACTGCAAGTTTTCAATCCGTACAGGTGTGTGTGCTCGAACTGGTCCCAGTTGAGTTCTATTATATTGGGGTCCTTTCTCTGGACTGCATATTGCAGTCCTTATATACAAACTACACTCAGGTACTCCGTAACGTCCCTTGAATTGTGCTGCATACCATATGTGCATAGGTGCGAATGCCATAACATGTTCTTCCATGATCTCCTCTAAGTAGCTAAGCTTAGTTGTTGCACCTCTTTTAATGACGACTAAGTCCGTGCTGGCTTCTAACGAAATCCCATCTCAAACCTTAGTAACTAACCCATTGCTCCCATAAAAATACACGGATAATAACCCTCTTTCATTAATTGGTCGTAAGTCCGTTTCTCATGTGCTGCAGGAACAGTTCTGGCGCCAAGATTTGATGAAACTTATTCCTCCTTCCTCCAACCTTTTCTTCATTGTTGTTTCACTTACATATCTTTACGTTCCTCCTCAAGTTGAACGCGTGCGTGTGCAGCCGTGGTGAAGCGATCTCTCAGGACAATGAATGGATCGTCATGAACCGATATGCATCTTTTCCGACCTCGATCGTGTATATAAACCAGTCTCCCGATATTGTCTGATTGCATCACTCACCACAAAGTTCTAATGTTGATGGTCGTTGATAAAAGAGTGAGGAAACAAAAATAACAGTACTTTTAGTATTCATTGCGTGTTAAAATAAGCATCTTACCATCTCATCTAGGGTGGACGGTTAATTTTTCCGGTGAGTGTACACGCCTTGTGTTAGTCAGCCTTAATAAGGCAATTTATCTAACAGAACATTTAACTACAAATTAAATTCCCACGCTATACTATCTGACATCACCGTTAACAAAGTTTTAGTGCATTTTTAATATAATCACTTTCCCAGACCGACTCCCACACCTATGGGAACTGATTGATAAAATAAATTTATGCTGCGCTTTGAACAGAATTCACACACTAAACTAACATGTATTTCCGCAAATTATCATATTATAATCTCACTTAACAACTTGTACCGACGCGACGGATTGAAACCAAGTGAAAAGATTTCCAATAATCTCGACCTAATTATTCTATCATCATTCATTGCCGAACCTTAAAATCGGAAAATAGGCAATGGGAACATTTCTTACTGCTTCATCGCAAATTAGATCATTACGGCATAAAAACCCATTTATCATGTATCTAAATAATGGATATTAAAATGCAAACTGTGTACCGTTCGCGACAAAAGTGAGAAAAAGAAAAAAACCTTAATCTACAGGCAATACGAGTAGATACAATCAATAACAATACCATTTAAATACTACATCCATCCAGAGCATGCAAAATAAACACACAGAAGTCGGCTCTATAGATAAGTATACCTACCCAGCCCGTAACAAATTTCGAGATATTATCTCTTCAACCGGTGTGGTCAGCTCAGAATGGTTGCACGGATTTGAGCTGTTCACAATTACAAGGGTTGGTTGATATCGGAATTAGTAATCGTATCTAGTTGTTATTCCATTGCCATCATGGTCCACTTGAGAATATGATTTCTTTTAACGATTTCACTTCTTGTCGATGGGACATCATCAGGATAATCCCACTAATTGGAATGATTCACTTAACCGGTAATAAATACGGATAGATACTTCTGTATCTATTTCGCAAATTTCATTCGGCTGATGCGGGACGCATGAATTATTTAGGCATACAATTGAACTAATCGGTCTAATTAATGACAACGAGACGATATCTTGTGTTGGACGATTGAATGAGATTAATTGTTTTTTTTTCAATTAAGACGCCTATGCCATGACACCTTCGTCTATCCGAACTTCGTACATTTCCGCGTATGGTCGTCGTCGTCTAAGTTGATAGATTATCAAATTATCGTGGGTACGTTATTTGCGATAATTGAAATAGTAGGGGAGGGAACGAAAAGTGTTCCACGTTGTGGGAATCTTTATAGCGATTGTGTGGGCTGTTCTGGCTTAAATTAGTTACGAAATTATATCTTTAGCTACACAGGTACGTTTTTTTTTTTTTAAATTGGCAAGCATTTACTGTTTAGCGTAAGTATAATGGAATTACAAGTAATGAATGATAATGATAAAGTTAATGACAAACAATTTGTCGGCTCTATTTTACGCCGACGATTATTTTAAGTTGCTTGACTTATGCATTATTAGCAGCTTCCAGTGTTCAGAGGAGGGACAATTTATCTCGAATAATAGATAATTGCTTGAACAAGTTCCTGAAAAGTAAGGCATTGTGTTATTTGGACTTGGGGGTTAAGGTCTATACCAATTAAAAAGAATGAATGCATGTAATTTTAACAGAAGGATCAGAGGATCCGCTTAGTCAAGGCCAACTGCTGCAGATGATTTATTCACGAGGTAAGTTGACAACAGCTACATGTCTCTAAAATGACGGGTTGCACTGTATTGGGGTGATATATTATTCACAGCAACAGATTTTGTAAGTGCTGATGTCAATAGTGCTGTCACTGCCAATAGGTTGCAAATAGTACTTATTGTTCATCTCTTCTTCAGTTAGGCAGTGGACAGCTAGATGGTTGCTAGTCCAATTGATTTTAAATAATGATGATAACGAGGGACACCATGGTGGAAAATGATTGGAAAACTAGTGAGTGTCTACGGCATGATTTGGGCCAATAGCCCCAACAATCAATTTCGTACTCAGGTGAATGTTTTATTTCCTCTCATTATACTCTTAGGTTATAGCCATTTAAACTTGTCCAATATTATCTTGAGAGTATATTAAGTGCATACGCATTACTGACATAGTCCCACCAATTTTGTTTTGACTGGACATTTTGGGGGTAAGCGAAATCAGATTAGGTTAGAAGCGGGTGAGTACCAGTCCCCAACGCATAGCTGTACTACTTCTATTTCGGAAGACCATCTTGCCAGCTTGCGATGCAACCATGATCAGGAAAAGAGTCTCAAATCACCATCCGCAAGGCAATTGCAAGTCCGAGATTATCTAGGGTCTTATGCCTAGGCTAGGTAACCTGGGCCAGCAACCCGCGTTACCGAAACTTCAATCGCTACGGAAACCGACACAATGCCTCGGATAAGGACTTATAACACGTTGACGACCTTTGGCTATCGTACCCGGACAAAGATTGGTTTCTGGAATGTGAAGACGCTCCTTGACTCTCAGAGTGAAGGACCTCAGAACGCCAGATTCCTTCAATAGGAGCATGAGTTCATGCGATATAGGTTGGACATATTGGGAGTAAGCGATATAAGATGGTTAGATGCAGGTGAGTACCAATCCCCAACGCGTAACACTGTATTACTCTACACCGGAAGACCAACCGGAAACCCCCGTGGATATGGAGTTGGACTGCTGCTAACGCCAACAGCACGCAGAGGCCTAATTACCTGGCAGTCGCACGGTGATAGGATTTTATCGGCCAGATTCCGGACGAGAGTACGTCGCGTCACCATCATGCAGTGTTACGCCCCCACGGATGGTTCGCCTGAGGAAGAAAAGGAGAACTTCTACAACCAGTTGGGAGCTGTTCATAATGCAACACCCAACGGCGACATTGTCATTGTGATGGGGGACCTGAATACCAAGGTAGGGGCTCAAACATGTTATGGGACGGCACGGACTAAGCAATCGCAATGACAACGGCGAAAGATTTGTTGACTTTTGCAACACAAATCGTCTTGTCATAGGTGGCACCATGTTTGAGCACAAAGCCTGCCATAAAATCAGTTGGGTGTCAACTGACAGGCAAGCAACCTCCAACCAAATTGACCATTTTGCCATCAGTCGCCGTTTTAGAAGTAGTCTCCTAGACGTCCGAAACAGGCGAGGTGCCGACATGGGGTTGGTACGAGATCACCAACTTATGATAGCTACTCTCCGATTACGCACTGCTGCCGTTCGTAGATCTAACGACACAAGAATACCTAGGTTCAACGTAGACCGACTGAGAGTCCCCACAGTGCGCCAAGAATTAAGGGACCATCTCTCACATGGAGTGGAAACAATCAGCAGCTCCCTGCCCGCCACCATCCAAGACCATTGGTGCGCTGTGAAAACTGTTTTCACATCAGGTGCTGAAAGGATTGTCGGTCGATCACAGGGAAACCATAGGGCGTGGCTTTCCGAGGATACCTGGAGAAGGATCAACGAACGAAAACAGCTAAGAGCTCAAATTGCAGCAACTCCAGCAGCAGGGAGGATCGAGCTTGAGTCCCTATATCACATGAAGATGAGAGAAGTACAGAGTAGCGTGAGACGTGACAAGCGCAATTACATCAATGCGCTGGCTACGGAAGCAGAAGAAGCAGCAGCGAGGTGCTACAGCAGAACCGTTTATAGAATCATTAAAGAGCTTATAGGTGGCCGAAGCTCTACTCAACACCAGAGAAAGGCTTAGACGGTTCGTTGCTAGTATCGGATGAGGATCAACTGAAGAGATGGAAGGAGCATTTTGCTTCGGTTCTAAACCGAGTATTCGCCAGCAATGTGCACCCAAGTCAGACTGAAGTGTCCGTAGAAAGAAGTTCCCGAATTCGCACCACAACCAGCAAAGAGGAGATTATTACCGCAATCAAAGCACTGAAAACTAATAAGGCGGTAGGACTTGACGGCATACCCGCGGAGCTTTTTCAAGCTGCGCCAACAGCATCGGCAGAGCTACTGTTCCCACTTGTCGGGAGAACATGGGAAGCCGAGAGTTTTCTGGATGAGTGGAAAAAGGGAATGATTGTCAAGCTCCCTAAAAAAGGCAACCTAATGCAGTACGAAAACTGGAGAGGTATCTGCGTGCTGCCTGCTGTGGCCAAGATAATAGCTAGAATCATCCTGGAGCGAATCAAAGAACATCTTGAAGACACACTCGACGCCGAACAAGCAGGTTTCCGCTCTGGATCCTCCTGTGTCGACCACATCAACACCCTGCGGATCATCATCGAGCAATGTGTTGAATATCGATCACCCTTCACCTGTTGTTCATCGATTTTGAAAAGGCGTTTGATAGTGTCAATCGGGAATTTATTTGGCGTGCCTTGCGCAGGCAAAAACTAAAATGATCAACCTAGGACCAAATTCATCAACTCATATATGCATTGCTGGACAAACTGTTGAGAGAGTAGAGAGTTTCCAATACCTTGGGAGTATTGTCTCAATCGATGGCGGAACCGAACTGGATATAGCCAGCCGAATAGGTAAAGCAAAATCTGCGATTGGGATACTATCCATAGTTTGGCGAAGTAATGCAATTAGCTTAAACACCAAGCTACGACCGTTCCGTTCCAACGTTGAATCCGTGCTGCTATATGGATGTGGTACCTGGAGAGTGACCGTCACTATCACGAGGAAGCTGCAAACGTTTGTCAATAGGTGTCTACGTTACATCTTAAGGATATTCTGACCAAACCGTATCTCTAACGAACAGCTTTATCAGAGAACGGGCCATGAACCTATAGGCACAACCATTCGACGACGAAAGTGGCAGTGGATCGGTCACCCTCTCCGAAAGGGTGACAGGTCTATAGCTAACCTAGCGATGCAATGGAACCCGCTTACCCAGGATGGCAGGATACGTGGCGGTCCTAGGAGTACTTGGCGCAGAACAGTTGAGAAGGAAGCACGGCAACTGGGAAAGAGTTTGGGGAGAGCTGAGGCACATTTCCAGAAATCGCACACGATAGCGCGTAGGAGTTGTAGAGGCCCTAGGACCCACAAGGGGATACAGGACAAAATCATCCGCAAGGCCATAGGTGGAACGAAGAGATCCAAGAATTATGCAGGAAATGTAACAAAGTGAGAGGATCGTACACCCGTACCAGGCCAACTGTTGATTAAGATGAACTCCGACAGCGCCAAAAAACTGCTCGAACCGGAGGTGAGCTTATCAGGTCGTTATCAAAATGCTTAAAAGATAGCAATCACAGATCTCTACCTGCCCTAAGTTCCTTAAAGGAATCGTTACAAGATTGTTCCCACATCAAGCATAAATGACAAATGTGGATGAAGTGATGGAGGAAACGCTCACCACCAGTATAATCACTGCAGTGGAGCTAAGTGATACATATATGTCACAAAATTGGTGATAAAAAAGTACCTGACAAGATCCTCAACATAGCCCTTAAGATGGCACAATTGGAACTACATCTTACCAGCACTCAGAAATATGAGGGTACCATCCTATCTAATACAAATTGTGATAGACTACTTTAGGCACCGAATACGAGTACTCCTATATACGAGTAACACCGACCGCGGCTTTAAGGAATACAGCGTGCCTGGTGGTGTACCACAGGTATCCGTGCTGTGCCCCATATTATATATGATGGCGTGCTGCGGGGTTCTCAATATCCGAAGAGTCGAAAATGGTTAGTTTTGCTGTCGGCATCGCAATTGTGCTTATAGCCAAACTGTTAGAAGATGTCGAGCAGATTGGCAATGCAACTATAAGGATCGTACGACAATGGTTTACTTCGGTTGGCTTGTCATAACAACAAAATACAAAGGACACATTTACGTGATAAGTTATTCGTTCATGGATGAGACAATTTGGCCCAGGACATGAAAAAAAAAAACGAAATCAAAATCGGTATGATATGCTAGTGCTTTTAACGTTGTATTCGTCAACTTTAAATGGCTGTAGATTTAAAGCACGCACAGACTAGTTATTTTATGTTTGTAATAAGAACTGAAAACTTTAAGATTTTTATATAATTACAATTTCGAGAACCACTTTATGAGTTTCTCTATAACCCGACCAAATCCAAACTAGTTTTCTTCACTAAGAGTAGATCCATCCCAGACTTTATGCTACCGACAAAATTATAGAAGATAGAAAGAGGAAGGCCTCAATGGCCCTCTACACTTGCAACAGGATCTGTGGCAAAAATTGCGAACTATCACTGAATGGTTCGTTGCTTAGGATAGTAACGAACAAACCTAGGAGCTCCACACTGGTAACTAAAATACAAACAGCGGCCTGAGTATCTAAGTATCACGGGAGCTCTAAAGTCAACACACCGCATGCCTAGAAACCATGCTTAACTTAATGCCACTAGATTTGTACATAAGAGTAACTCCTGCTATATCTTCATTTACGTGGACAACCAAGTGCCCATTAAGGCACAATAAAACCGCAAATAGTTGAACTCGGAGAACTTGGAGTTTTGAGCAGGCAGAATAATGTTCAAATTATTTGGTTGCCATGTCATAGTGACTTCAACGAAACGAACAACCAAATGAAATGACCAGAATGGGGTCCGACCGATGTGCATCATTAGCAGATGTAAGGGTCTAAGCACCACTGTCGCAACCTAAACCAAAAATTGCGTGAACATTTCTGGTTAAAGCAGATTCTTGACACAACTTTTAATTAATTACTGAGGGTGGATGGGAATAACGAAGGAAAAGCACATCTGCAGAGCTTGCGGACACCTTCCATTTCTTGTGCCAATGCCCTAGCTTAAGTACTCATTCTTCGGAAAGGTACACGAAGTGGCAGACAAATAACTCAGATCTATCCTGAAATTCTACAAAACAATGCGGAAAATATATCTACTACTATATCTTAGCTTAAGGGGACGTTGCTAGTATCTCTTTGGAAGCTCTTTGTTCGAATAATTGAACAAACTGGCAGACTAACCTACGACCATCCTGTAACTCTTCATCAGGCCGGGATTCCTGTTCGAGGCAAACGGTTATGTATCCTCACTCCAGCATCCCCACAACAGTACTTCTAATGTTTTTCCTTTATCGCCCTCCTTTTATTGCCAGGTTTCTAATCCAATAATGGAAAAATTCTATCGAACCGGGTCAGCGTTGGATGTGCAAATCCTCGTAAAAAATTTTGCCGCATTGAGTGACAATCCATCAAAATCCATTCACCATCGTTCCTAACAATTGTACTGCCATACAAGTACAAGTACTAGGTACTGGTTCTTGAATTTCAGTTCCCTTGTACTGGTACTTGTAAAAGGCAAGTACCAGTATTTTCCAAGTATTTGGGTACAAGTACTAAGTACGACGTACTTAGGCACCAAAGTACTTGGTCAGTACTTTCAAGTACTTGCAAGTACTTGACCAGTATTTTCAAGTACTTGACCAGTACTTCCAAGTACTTTCTAGCCTTTTGAAAAATGTTTGTTTCAACGTCAATTTATAAGGGATGGTGCTTCAGCAATATTGGAAACTAAGTTAAAGAGCTGCAATTGTTCAAAAACCTAATGATATTGAGGTCTATCTCAGCGCCTATTTTTATTTGAAGCCTGAAGCAAATGATGCCATAATTGCAGCTGTTTTATGGTTTAAAGTATTTAACGATGTACCTCATCATCATACCATCGATGAAATTCGTGCATTAGTACGTAGTAACGCTGAGTAAAAGGCAGATGTAACTGGAAGTTTAGAAGGTGATGAGGGGATTTATACTGAAAGTGCGGTAGGTGGTGTTCCCCGCAAAAAGTAGGTTTTTATGTTAGACGATCAAACTTTGGAAGGTGGTGGCAGGTCATATCAGAATGAAAAAACAACAAAATAAATAGAAGGTGGGGTCTACTCTGTTAAGATTTGTTAAAATACTTTAAGGGTATTCATATTACCTTTAGCGCGCGCAAATTATAAAAAAAAGTTTAGCTCTACTATTACTCCTGTTGTCAGGCTCATATTATTGTATGGCGTGAACGTATGGTGTAGGCCCTTGCAAAACCGAAAACCTCAATTTGATCGTAACTTCCGGCATCAATTCCCGCCCGTAAGGAGTACAAAAATATTACCGTTAACGGTGACGGTTCACATCTACACAGATGGTTACAAAATTAATGGTAATGAAGTGTTTTCTCCGCAAAGCTCAATTTGGACACCCTCTTCTGGCTCCCAGATTATTGTACTGTATTTCAGTTCGAAATAATGGCGACTAAGACATTTTTTTCTTGGCTGTTCAGGATATTCGCATTTTCACAGACAGCTACACTTATATCAAAGGCCGCCCAAGATTGCCGCTCATCTTCCACAGAGATGGCAGGAGCAATTCAATATTCATTTATTATGGCTGCAAGGCCACAGAGACATTCTGGGAAACTGCAAAGCTGACGAGCTCTCCAAAAAAGGCCTAAAGGTCTAGGTCTCAATCACAATAAAAGGTTCAATGAAGAGCTGTTCGGGCTTTATTGAACTTTCTCCTCCATTTTCTGTTGATACAAACGAGACCGAAGATCACACGGAGAATTTTTCGCTCAAAACAACAAGAATATTTCCATTCTATTTTGTCGGGGTCCAAGCCTCTGCACCATACAGCAGGACCGGGGTAATAAGGGTTGTACATGTATAACGTTTTTCTAGTTGCTCGTGAGAGGACTTTGCTACTCAATTGCTTTCCTAGGTCGTAGAACCTGCGATTGCCAAGAGTAATTCTTGTCGATGCCATTATCAGCGTTCAACGTAGAGCCGAGGTAGGCAAAGTTTGAGTTACCTCAAAATTATATGTTTCCATTGTTGCGTTCTGTCCAAGGCGCTATTTTGAGGGTTCTTTCTTGTAGACAGTATATATGTGGCCTAAGCTAGATCAAAAATGATCTAATAGATTGGTTTTGCTAAAACGATCACTAATCAGCACCGTCGTCGTTGTTCTCACGGAACAACGCTAAAGGAGTAGGCCACTTTTCAAAAAGATTTTTGCAGGCCTTCAGGAACGAAGACTGTACTATTATCTTACATAGACATGGCTCTGTATAGGTCGTCTTTGTATAAGCTGTCACAAGTGGCATAAGGAGATGGTGAATATCTGGAATTCCTGGGTTTTCTCCAAGATCTGCCATATTGTGAATATAATAGTAGTAATTTGTAGTAATTTGTCGCATTAAGTCAAAGCAACCAGCGTCAACTTTGGAATGGATGGCTCGCTTCGCTCGCGTTAGAGATTTTATTGTGGCTAGAACAATTTTTTTAAAACTTCATTCAACTTATTTTTTTTTATTAAAATGAAGGTCTTTGGTACTTTCTTTAAAGTTTGACTTATTTTACAAACGAAGAGCTTGCTTTTAATGAAACATATCGGTGGCGTTATTCCGGCAATAGCTTCTCGAATGTTGGCCTCGAGCTTATTCAAAGTGGTTGGCTTGTTAGCGTAGACTAAGGACTTTACGTAGCCCTGGAGAAAATAATCGAGGGGTGTCAAGTCACATGATCGCGGCGGCCAATTGACGAATGCTCGCCGTGAGATGACCCAGTCGCCAAATTTCTCCGTCACCACTTTGAGCGTTACGACTCTTGTATGGTATGTAGTGCCATCTTGTTTGAACCACTGCTCGAATATATCGATGCTGTCGAGCTCTGGCCACAGAAAGTCGGTTAACATCGCTCTATACCGAGGACCATTGACGGTAACGGTGTCTCCTTCCTCATTTCGAAAGAAATAAGGTTGGATGATGCCGCCGTGCCATAAACTGCACCAAACAGTTAATCTCTGTGGATGCATTGATGATTGGTGGAACACTTGCGGATAGGGGTCGTTCCAATAATGGCAATTTTGTTTGTTGACATAGCCGCTGATCAAAAAATGGGCCTCGTCCGATAACATGATTTTTAGGCCAACTCACGGCGTTGTCTATGGTCGCCCGGCTCCAATTCTTGCGTCAGCATAATCTAATATGGATGTAGGCCCATATCTAACCGCAAAATAAGCCTGGTTGACTCTCTGGCGATGCCCAATTCAACTGATCGGCGCCGAATAGACATTTCTGGGTCGATACTGGCCGCTACGGTGGCTATGTTTTCTTCACTTCGCACCGATCTCTGTCTGGTTGGTGGCTTAAGGTCCAAAAGAGTTGAGGTCACGCTCAAACTTTTCCACGGTGCGACGAATTGCCTGCGTCAAATGATGCACGATGAAATGGCAAACCTAACTGAATATTTTGACAGCTGGATGTCATTGCTAACTTTGACAGCTTCTGAAACATAATAATTGGAAAAAATATCATTTCTATCTGGTCACCCTTTAAATTATCCAACGAAATAAAAGTACTAGTATCTGTCTATAATTTTCATTGAAACCAATACTTTTCAGTTTTAGAACCAAGTAAACAATAAATAAATGCATAATACCAATACGAAAACTGAAGTAATGGAGAGGTTTGAGAAAGCCTCTTAATATAAACAAATACAATACTCGTAGATAAATAAATAAATAAATATTTCAGTGCTAACAACCCATATGACCTGTGTGTGTCATATTTTTATTTTTCATTCGAAGTTTATTGTTGTTTTTTGTAGGGGTTAAGTGTTTGTCAGACGTTCGCCAGACATGAAAGAACTTCTTTGTATTTCTGCGAATAGAACCTGTAAGAATATTTCATTTAGGTTTATATACCTAAATCTGTAAAAATAGATCCAAATCCGTTCCAGAACTACGAGTAACTATTGCAATTTTTTCCGCATATATTCGCCATGTAACAAAGTCAAAGCAAGGTTAATCGTCGCGTCAAGTTACACCTAAGTATTTCCCATTCATAAAACAAAATTATGATAATTGCCACACGGCATATTCAAATCATGTATGAAGGTAGAAAATATGCATCCTGTTGCATTGCATTCCATTAAACAAACAAATACATTACGCTAAACCAAATTAAACGTAGGTTCACATCGCTACAAGGTACGAGTATTATGCATTATCTTAGCTAACTATCTGACTGCATTTAATTCGTAAATTTGATTAGTCAAACACAATGTCATGCTATCTAATACCAAAATTGGCTGCAAGTGCACTGTCAGATGTGTGTTACTCAACTCTGCATTTAAGTCGTTGAATTTGAGCGGGACTTTTATTTTATAAAAATTTTCTCCACGAATGAAGCAGTAAAATGGAATTATTATACCAAAATAATGTCATTACACATTCAGCAGTAATCAAAAAATACAGCTGCCTTAATCATCTAGTGATAAAATATTTTCACTGAATAATTCCTCGTGTGGGAGATTGGTCATTCGGAAGATAAATCTGTCACATCGTTTATCATTCAGCGGAAGTTGGCTCTGAATTGTGGCGGTGGGACTTTTTTTCCGAAGTGTAGATATTTTTTTTTTAATTTGTTTGGGTGATTAATAAGCGAGTGTGAAAATTGAGTTACTTTGAAAAAAAAAAGAAGAACTATTAGTAATGACGTTTACATATTTAAGTTTTGTAACGATTACATCATCAATGAATTTACATAAAAAAATTGTTTCGGTGTTCGAAGCCATGTCGGAAGACAGCAATTAACATTCTCTTTCACGAGTAAATGCAATAAATTGCATGTTAAAGACATTGGTTAACGATTGGTTGAGGAGTTGTGCTACACTGCTACTGAATTCGTGAAATAATTGGACTAAGACAAACTGTGGAAATAATTTTAAACACCATTAGACATTTTTATGATGAGATAGTGATGAAGTTAGGGGAATACCATACACATGACGAGTAGTTACTGAATAAGCACAGAGCAGAAAGAGTGATAGACTCTGTTGGATA
The DNA here is from genome assembly GCA_963082735.1 of Pocota personata. NCBI lineage: Eukaryota > Metazoa > Arthropoda > Insecta > Diptera > Syrphidae > Pocota > Pocota personata. Next base: position 56,300,797 of record OY720431.1, read on the forward strand.
TCAAAATCCAAGAAATGGAAATAGTTGAATAACACAAAAATTCTATCATAGATTTTCAAATCTGAAGATGGGCTAAATAAAAGGCCATTTTCGAAAACGTCGTTTGATCGTCATTTTGATCGTCAATTTGATCGTAATTGCAGCACTTAAGGGTTGCAAACGTCAAACTGCAAAAGTTTGTTGCTATCATTGATCTGTGTCGCCTGCATGATTTTTTTTTTGCAATCGCATTTGACGTTTTCAAACAAAGCAAAATGGAGCCCTTAACAAAATTTATTGAGAAATTGTGTTGGAAAATCTTAGTGAGAGTACAAGTCATAACAATAATTATAATTTACGTGGACGAAACGTTCTTACTGTTCACAAGATTGAAATTCCTCCGAGTAGTCCGATTCAGTCATTTTTCTTATTGCACAGCGCAGATGTCTGGCGCAGATGACGTTTATGAACATCTGCACTGCAAACAATGCATTATCGAACATGCAGGAAATGCAGTGTGATTTATAATGTTGTTTTCGAACAAACGACTTATGCAGCTTGCGTTAAAGAACATTATGCAAAAGCAATTTGATGCAGATGACGTTTAAGAAAACGGCCAAAGCATGCTCGAATAGTGGAATAAGAGCTCTACATGTATCATCCTCAATGTGTTTTCAGAACTATCTAGACATATCTTTATTAAGTAGACTGACCATCCTAGTTTTTAGGTAATGTCCTGGCGTCGAAAACTAATAGAACAAGTATGAGTAATAGCCTTCCAACACTCAGTGAACGACTGTCGGTAATTTATGTCAGAGCTTACATTTGTTCAAAGGAATGCAGCTGGTCAGTAGAACTAGATTACCCCACTCCATCATCCACTATGCATTCTACCTTATAACTTTGCCGGTAACTGCAAAAAAACAATATAGTGTGTTTCGTAAAAATGGCATTGGAAAAGCGTTACAAACTGTGCAAATTTATTTCGAAAATCGTTGTTCAGTTCGTGAAACTTACCGTGCGCTACGTCCATTTTATGGTCGACATAATCATCCATCCGAGAAAGTAATTCGAATAACCATGAATCGTTTTCACACCACGCATACTCTAATTGATAATACGAATCCGCAGAGACATTGTACAGTGCGGTGCGCACCGAAGAAGCTGTTCCTACTCTGGAGCATAGTATTGAGGAGGAGCCGAATTAGTTGAATCGTCATCGTGCACAGCAATTTGAGCTGTCTCCACTTTTGAGGAAAGGTCTTGGTTTACAAGCTTACAAGATCCAAGTCGTGCAACAATTGAAGCCGTTTGTGGATCATGTGCGTCGTACGTTCGGCGAATGGGTCGAAAACGATAAACCACACAATTTTCAGCAATGTTTGGTGTGCTTTATGAGATGGTGGAATCATTGGTCCATATTTCTTCAAAAGTGATGCCGGCTAGAATGTTACAGTCAATGCAAAGCGCTATAGATCCACGAATACTGAATTTTTGATTCCCCAATTGAATGGCATTAACGTGAAACAGCTGTGGTTTTAGCAAGAAGACGCAACATGCCAAACAGCGCGCGCCGCAATCAATTTATTGTAGGAAACATTCGATGAGCGCATAATTTCGCGTAATGGATCTATGAATTGGTCCCCAAGGTCATGCGATTTAACATCTTTGGATTATTTTCTGTGAAGTAGCTGGTCTACGCCGATAAACTATAGATGATGGATGACTTGGAAGCCAACATTCCAAAATTTGCCAATGGAAATTGGAATTCCAGATTGCGCTCCATTCGAGCCTGCCGCGGTGCTCATATATCCGAAATTATATTTAAGCACTAATGGCATAAAATTATGTTTCCAATAAAGCCAATACAATGGCTATTATCACGGTTTTGATGTATTCTCACATCTGAACTCAAACACCTCGACTACGCCGACGATGTATGCCTACTGTCTCACAGAATAATGGACCTTCACCAAATGACAGCAAATGTGGAGAAGGAAGCAGACGTCGTTGGTTGATCAGCCTAGGACCAAACTCATCAACTCATATATGGTTGAGAGAGTAGAGAGTTTCCAATACCTTGGGAGTATTGTCTCAACCGATGGCGGAACCGAACTGGATATAGCCAGCCGAATAGGTAAAGCAAAATCTGCGTTTGGGATGCTATCCATAGTTTGGCGAAGTAATACAATTAAACACCAAGCTACGACTGTTCCGTTCCAACGTTGAATCCGTGCTGCTATATGGATGTGGTACCTAGAGAGTGACCGTCACTATCACGAGGAAGCTGCAAACGTTTGTCAATAGGTGTCTACGTTACATCTTAAGGATATTCTGACCAAACCGTATCTCTAACGAACAGCTTTATCAGAGAACGGGCCATGAACCTATAGGCACAACCATACGACGACGAAAGTGACAGTGGATCGGTCACACTCTCCGAAAGGGTGACAGGTCCATAGCTAACCCAGCGATGCAATGGAACCCGCTTATCCCGGATGGTAGGATACGTGGCGGTCCTAGGAGTACGTGGCGCAGAACAGTTGAGAAGGAAGCACGACAACTGGGAAGGAGTTGGGGAGAGCTGAGGAACATTTCCAGAAATCGCACACGATGGCGCATAGGCGTTGTAGAGGCCCTAGGACCCACAAGGGGATTTCGATTTTTTAGCAAAAAAAACTTAGTGCACAGTCTTTTTGCAAACACTCACATTAACTCAGAGGCCCACTTTTCTGAGTTCCTTCATTATAGTAATGTCAATATTGATCAAAATCTCGCCCTAGTAATTGCAAGCAAAAATGGAATTAATAATTTTGTTGACGTGTCAGTATTAAGTATTTGTAATATGCCTGGACTGAACCCCATATTAGGCTGCTTAAGCAAAGTTTTTCTTTTAATAAAGGTGCGACAATAGATCCCGATCAGCCATGGAGAGTAAGAATTGATTGCTCGTTTAATTCTCTCATCATTAACCATATTCACCGGTGCTACAGCCTCGGTTTCACATTTGGTTCTCATGTCAATACCGAGATTATATTTGCGTCCTAAAAATGGAGCCCCCAGCAGTACTTCTAGTGTCTTTGAGGAGTACTCAGTCCAGTTGCCACTGAAATCTTTTAGGGATCCTAGAGCCACTTGCTTACTTACTTACGTAAAGGGTGTCCCAAAATTATCACAAGAAGTAATTTTGATAGAAAACACTGGTTTATAATTAAAAATTGTAAATGTTTTATGATTCAAAAATGTATGGAATAGCATATTGGAAAAATGGCCACTACGGCTTTGCTGGCCTTTTTGCATAAATGTGGCTGAATTTCGTTGATACAGCGCTCAATTTGCTCCTTCAAGGCGTGGATGGTTGTGGGCTTATTGACATAAACCTTAGACTTCAAAACTCGAGCACAGAGATCAACACCACAAGCGGGTTTAGTGATAATGCTAAATATCCCTCCCATCATAAGATGCACAGCTGCCAAAAGTGCGATTCGTCTCAAACAATCGGCTGCATAGAAACAAAGCTCCTATTGATACGGATCTATACTCAACAGATTTAGATCTCAACAGAACAACAGATTATATCATACTCTACAAAGATTTCAACAAGAACTACTCCACTTTTATTCCCGAAAGACTAGAGTGGGACTCCAACACATTAATTAATATACAGGACATTCAGCTCTACACTGACGGGTCTAAAATGGGTATCCGAACTGGCTCTGGAGTTTTTTGCGAGTCACTTAAAATCAACCACTCGTACAAACTCCCGGATGATTGTAGCATCTTTCAAGTTGAGGTAATAGCCATTGATAAGGCTGCATAGTAAAAAAATAATTCCTTCAAAGATTACAATTTTCGTAGATAGTCAAGCGGCAATCAAAGCAATAGACAGCGAGGAAGTCAGATGGAAAACAGTTTCCAGATGCCGTAATACGTTGAACAGAATATGCAACATCCATGACGTAACTCTCTGCTAGGTTCCTAGACATAGCAGTATAAAAGGAAACGAGACATCAGATGAACTAGCTAAAAAGGTGGAATCCCCAGTAGGTGAACTAAAAAGGAAAATAGACCTAAAACCAAGAGAACTGATTAACTGCGCTTGGTCCGCCAGAAGCGGTGGATGAAAACAGAACAAAAAGCCTATTGGCGACAAATAAAAAAAGAAATTCGAATCTTGATAGGCCTGCCCTGTGCGATAGGGGAATGGCTGCCAGACTAGGCATCAACACACTCGACCACTGCAGGAGCCATCAAGATATAGAGGAGACAGAAACCATCAAACACTTGTTATGTGATTGCCCAAATCTTCAAAACCGCCACCTCTGTTATATGGGAAACAGGCTATTTGACGAACTAGGAGATCCTGTACAAGTTCCACTTAGGAATATGATCGGCTTCATAAAGAGAGCAGGCTGGTTTGCAACAGAACCCACTGCAAGACAAAGGTTTCAAATATAGGTTCCACAAAAAAAAAGGGAAACACAATGCATCGTATAGCCATTATAAAGGTGCACTTCCCTCCAACCTAGCCCAACCTAACCTAGACTTCAAAAAACCCCAAAGAAAAAAGTTCAACGGAGTTAAACCACGTGATCTGGGTGGATCAGAATTGATTACCAAATCGGGAAATTACACGACCAGCAAATGACTCATGCAATAATTGAATTCTTACTCGAACTATATGGCATGTGGCGCCGTCTTGTTGAAACCACATATCGTGCACATCTATATCTTGTAATTTAGGTACACAAAAACTGGATTATCATGTCACGATAGAGAACACCATTAACTGTTATTGCTTGATCAGTCGCACTTTCAAAGAAGAATGGTCCGATTATGTCTCCAGCCCAAAATCCGCACCAAACAGTGATACGTTGTGGAAGCAAATTCGACAATTTTGACAATTAATAAATCCATCAAGATGAAAATGAGCCTCATCGCTGAAGATGATTTTGTTTGAAGAATCAGCATCCACTTGTTGTTGTTCCATAATCCATTCAATGGACTCTCTTCACCGTACGTGATCAGTAGGCTTCAGTTCATGAATCGATTGCACTTTGTATGCATGAAGATTCAAATCCTTAGTGAGAATTACGTACGCTGTAGAGAGTTTCTCGAAATATCCAATTCTTGACCACGGTGCCGAATCGTTGTTCCTGAACTCTGAACAACACTCTCAGGAACTGCTTCTATCTTTTGTGTTGAACGACTTGACGAAGGATGGTCAGAGTGTCTAAGATCACTAATTGATCTAGTCTCCCTGTATTTTTGAATTAATCTCTTCACAGTTGATGAAGTCGTAAGTGATTTACTATTACGACCATAATTTGTACGCAAATTGCGAACTGTAGCTGCCAAACATTCATTATTTTTTAAAGTATTGCTCAACAATTGTTGCGTTGTTCTTTCGTGTAGCACTCCATTTTTAATAACCCTGAACTGTCAGCTGTCACGCTGTCTTTTTTTTTTTTTTTTGTTGGCAACACTTTACCGCATAAATGGCGCAAAATTCAAAACTTGTGTGAATTTGGGGGCACCCTTTAGTTGCAATTGGTAAATGAATAAAATTTATGTGGAAAAAAAAAAACATAGTTAGTCCTGGCGATATTCCTAGTGATATTCCCTTTCAAGCACTTCCCACTACTCTCCAAAGTTCCTTATGTCGTGGTTTTCCTTCGAAAAAGCTGCTCAATTGGAATGAGACGAGGTGATTAATGACTGTATTCTGGTGTAAAATGTATCTTTTACTTATTATATACTGCGATATTTAATAAATAAAGTGCACGTACTTGCACCTCTGTGCTGTTCATTTGCAAATAAATCAGATTTGAAATTAAAGCAAAGATGTTAAAATATGTTTATATATTTAAAAAATGGCTTAAAAATAATAAAAAACTTTTTAACAACTTTCCAAAACTTGGTCAGTCATATACTTGCATGTGTCAAATGTTGCTTAGATGTCCATTTTCAACAAAATCGTTTAAGTCATATCCGTAAAATAAACAATTTTCAAAAATTCATTAAGAAGTAAGGTTACCGTCATATAATTTTGTACGCTATCTAGTAGTGAGATAAGTAAACAAAATCGTCAGAGCAGTTTTCGGAAAATCCGTTCAGCCGTTTAGGCTGCAGTTTAGCGTACATATGTACATACAGACAGACAGATAGACATAATTGACAGACCCACTATTTTGAGTTTCTCTATTAAAGTAATGTCAAGTTTGATCAAAATCTTGAGTTTGAAGGTTTTCACGCAAGTAACAATGATGTATTGATCTAGAATCAAACTCACTGCATAATGAATTTCACAATCAATGCAAAATTAGCAGCAACTTTAGCTTGACGCTAACTAAATTGTTGTCATCTGACAGTATCATCATGTACATTATTTAATGATATCACGACTACATCCGATGAAGGTAATAACCTTCATTGGACTTTAAACGAGAAAACATCTACGGAAAATTTTTTACATTTTCGGCCCGTAGTGAATCAATATAACACAAATTTGTAAAATTTCCAAATTAGTCTTTGTCTGCCCTTATCATTAGCAGTGCTATTTAAAAGCACGTGAACTGTATTTTTGTTCAATGTAAGTTGACTAAATACCTTGTTTGTATATAGGTAGATCAGTGCTTACAAAGTGTGCGTATGTTAGTAGATGCGCGCCAAAACAAAAATGAATGATCAATGGTTCTCGTCAATTCCAGTGCCAAGAAAGCTTTTTTTTTCGAAGGCAAAGCTAAATACCTGGGCCTTAGTTTGAATAAGAAACTGAGTTGAAAATGTCGAAATACAAACTGGCTTAGCTTTGAAAATAAATAAATAAATATTTTGGCGCTAACAGCCCCATACAGAGATTAGCCTAGATGCTCACTGCCATTAGTGTTGTACGACACACGAATGGAAGGGATGTACTGTTTTGTGCCGTTTCCGAAGGACAATTTGATCGCTTGAGAGAAGATACTCATGGCAAATTTACTCTCGGATGTTTTTCAGACGTTCGCGAGAGGTGGGACCGTGAAAAAACTTTTTGGTATTTTTCGGGATTCGAACATTGAGTATCCCGCTCAGTGATCACACACTTAACCACTGAGCCACTGTGGCTTTATACATCCATTATCAGGCTCATAGTAGTACATACTACGGTATGATCGTTTGATGATTTAAACAAAATACCAGAGAATACCAAAGTCTAGGGCTCAGCTGCTACAGCACTACTGGCCTCCCTAGATCAGTTACCCGTAGAGATTTCCAGTGTGGATATTCGATTCAAAGCCACCTCAAAGTAGTTATGCTTGCAAACCGTCCAACCATGAATACTATCTTAACCGGGGTTGGGTAGGAGACGTGACGCGACAAAGTAGACCGTACTATAAGTGGAAGGGTTTGAATTATATGTATCAAACCGTCTCTTTTTGCCATTCATCCCATTGTAGCGCATTTTAGGTGGGGGTAATGCTGATCAAGGAAACTTTGTCCTGAATAAAGTTAAATATAATATATTATATACCTGCCAACAGCGTTCTCATCGTCACGTGAGTTATGTCACTGGTGTAGTGTCCAGAAATAATTTTTTCAGTGTATGAGTCTATGTGAGGCAATCGGACCAAAGAAAAGGTTTCATCATGGGCAGAGCTCTATCGGGAGGTTCGTCAGTCATACCCAACATCCAAGGATCACTTGAATAGAGTTCTTAATGAATCGCGGAATAGCATTTCAAATGAAATTATCACCATATTGGTTTTCACGATGGTCAGGTTATTTGCAGCTGTCATCAAAATCAGAGGTGGGTACTCGTATTCCGAGTACCCTAGTTTACCATGATTGCTGCGCTCATTTGGCGCCCAAGAGTTAGGCGTACTCAGAGAGATTGGCATATTGTTGGCAGTTAACCTCACCAATTTTTGTTGTTTATGCCTTCGCCATGTAGGGGTCTGATAAATACAATCACTTGTACGAGCATGTCATAGCGTTTCATAAGTGCGGTGTGAATAAAGTTTACATTTTAAAGAAGGTACAGCCTCTAGAAATTAGCCAAATGTTTTTACTGCATAAAATTATTCGAGTATACTGGCGATACTAAATGCAGCCAGCGATTTGGTCGTTCACGCCACAAGTCATTAAAGCCTTCAAGACCCATATTCAAAGAAACTTTCTACGGAAACAGAAAATAATACTGACTTGACCACACTACACATGACGTGAGATCTATGTAATGCAAAAGTCAATGAGTCGTATTATTAAGGAAGACTTGGGGTTGGGAGCCTTCCATGCTATACAATTGCTGGTTGTGACCTTAACAAAAATTGGGTCCAAAAATCAAAGCGTCTGTGTTGTCAAAATACGCTGCGTCTTTGCATAGAAAAATTCGGTATACTGACGAGAATATCTTCAGCGTGCAGAAAAAATTCAACAAATAAGATGATAAGGTAGGCTATGGAAGGAAGAGTTCAAGATGGAATCAAGGGTCCAAAAAGGACACCACTCAGTTTCAGTCATGATTTGGTGAATAGTCTCTAATGACGAGGTCACTGACCTGCAATTTTGGGAAAAATGAGTTACAACATCGACCAAAGTGTACTAGGAGACCGTTGTCAATCCTCTAAACCATATTTCAAATACAGCGGTGGTCAGCTCATAAGGTCAAAACTACTCAGAGAAATGTATCCCATTTTAACAGTACCAAAGGTTGACCTTCTGCCAGTCGAGACCTAACACATAAATTATAAACTGTCCTAGAGGAGTTTACAATTAATGTGGTGCATGCGAGACTGATGAGATGCCGAAGAGACCCGGCATTAAAGCCAATGAGGAGAATTTTGAATAAAGTTTCCATTTTTGTATTCAAAATATTTTTTCCAACCATCACACCAAAAAGTGGTTTTTACATTTTAGTACAATGGACTAAATTAGTTAAAGTGTTTTTCCCTACGGGTGAGAACTCCATCCTTAATCCAAATTATTACTTTGTACGTCAAACAGTCTTACATTGTCATCAAAAAGATCTAAAATTAATAACCTTATCTCATGTGATCTGGCTGTTGATATATTTTACTAAGGTGTAGTGTGGTCAAAGAACATAAGATCCATTCAATGAGTTCTCCATGACCTGAATTCCAACTTCAGTCTCATTTTTAGTGTTTCGCAATGCCTAGGTAGCTGAAAGCTGTTTGACATAGATCTGAAAATTTGCAGAAATATAAAATTTTGCAAACCGAAGGTAATCAAAAATAAAGTGCACAACTGGGTCGCACGTACTTGCACCTTCATGCTGTTCGTTTTCAAAGCACTTCAATTTGAGATTTTTTTTTTTGAGAAATAAGAAATGCAAAAACTTATTCTGACAATTTTCCAAAACTTTAATAATACCATTACTGGGAGCCGTGGCTCAGTGGTTAAGTGCGCGATCACTGAGCGAGAGGTTCAAGGTTCGAATTCAAGAAAAATAAATAATATAAAAAAAGTTTTCTCAGGGCCTCTCGCGAACATCTGACATCCGAGAGTAAAATTGTCATGAAAACCTTCGCTTAATCGAACAAAATTTGCCCTTCGGAAACGGTATAAGACTGCAGGCCCCAATCATTCGTGAGGGGCACAACACTAGTGGCTGCGATAAGCTAGGTCAGACCCGGCATTGATAGCGCCCAAATATTTATTTATTTTATTCAATACTATTACTGCCACAAATGTGAAGTTCCAAGCAAATTCTTTAAGCCATTCATTCTACAGGGTGCCATACAAGCAGACAGACACAATTGGCAGACTGAGTTTTTTTTTTAGCACTTTAGGCAGAGAGTTACTAATAAACAAAACAATAAAGCTAAATTGATACAATCTATTAATTTATACAAAGACCCCCCACGTAGCTATGCTCATGACTTTATTTGGGCAATTTTTGGTTTCCATGCCACCCATTTCCATGATGTGCAAATTTTGATATTCGTAAAAACAATGAGTCAATTGACATTTTTGGAGAAAGACTGATTCGGGAGCAAACGATTTGTTCGACTAGATGTCAATTACACAAATATCGACATCTCAAAACTCACAAAAGTCATCACCGGACACTGCCTCATCGGCAGACATGCTCAAAAATAAGGCATTGGCAGTAATGATTTATGCAGAAGCTACAGAGAGGAGGGGGATTAAGAGACTATAGTTCACTTCCTCTACGCATGTCTTTCCCTTGCCTGTATCTAGGAGAATATAATTCCAATTGTTATGTTTCAGCTGTCAAAGCGACCAATGACATTCGGCTGTCAAAATATTCAGTAAGGTTTGCCATTTCATCAAATTATTAAAAGATATTATCGAAATTCCGGCTCAGTTGTAAATACGCAACGTGAATTTCATCGTGAGGTCGGTCGTCATCATTGCTTCAGTGCGCAGGCAATTCGTCGCACCGTGGAAAAGTTTGAGCGTGAGTACACTCTTTTGGTCCTTAACCCACCAACCAGACAGAGATCGGTGCAAGGTGAAGTAAACATAGCCGCTGTAGCAGCCAGTATCGAAGAAGACCCAGAAATATCGATTCGGCGTCGATCAGCTGAATTGGGCATCGCCAGAGAGGCAACCAGGCTTATTTTGCGGTTAGATTTGGACCTATATCCGTATAAGATTGTGCTGACGCAAGAATTGAAGCCTGACGACCATAGGCAACGCCGTGAGTTCACAAATTGGGCGCTGGAAATATTGCCCGGAGATCCGGATTTTGACCAAAAATCATCTTCTCGAATGAGGTCCATTTTTGGCTCAGCGGCTATGTCAACAAGCAAAATTGCCATTATTGGAGTGACCACAATCCACATCTGTTCGACCAAGCATCAATGCATCCACAAAGATTGACTGTTTAGTGCGGTTTATGGCACGGTGGCATCATCGGACCTTATTTCTTTCGAAATGAGGAAGGAAACACTGTTACCGTCAGTGGTCTTCGGTATAGAGCGATGTTAACCGACTTTTTGTGGCCAGAGCTCGACAACATCGATATATCCGAGCTGTGGTTCCAACAATATGGCGCTACATGCCATACAAGAGACGCAACGCTCAAAGTGGTGAAGGATTTATTTGGCGATAGGGTCATCTCACGGCGAGGGTTCATCAATTGGCCGATTTTTTTCTCTGGGTCTACGTCATATCCTTAGTGTACGCTAACAAGCCAACCAGTTTGGACGAGCTCGAGGCCAACATTCGAGACGCTATTGCCGGAATAACGCCGCACATATTGGACCGAGTCATCAAAAATTGGACCGCTTGAAGCACTGCCAGCGAAGTTGAGGCAGTCATTAAATGATGCGCTACTTCATATATAATGGCATGAATGTACCTTCAAAATAAAGCCCGAATCAATTTGGTATCTCACACCGTTGTTGTTTTATTTAAATTTCTTTTTCTATCGTTCTTATCTGGTCATCCTATATTTCTGCAACCATCTGAAAAACCTAAACTTCCAAAATTTATGACTGGATAGAGATAGAGATCGAAGCCTCTGCTCTATAGTGGTTTCCCAATGAACCCATGTTGGTGCATCTCATCGAGAATAACTTTCTATCCATCTACCTAGCTAAAGTAGATACAAAATAAATTCTTCTTTTGATAAAACTTTAGTATCAGGACAAAAATAAAACAAGGGAATACTCATTCCCATTTATAAACAAGGAGGGTAGCTGAATCCATCAAACAAATCTGATAGCCTTGCTACACGCCTAGTGGCTCCGTAGGCTGCCTAAACAGATAAAAGTAAGCAGTGCGGGCATTGCTGTATCACTGTCTGTGATAGAAATTTGCCTCGGTGGTGGCTTGGCGACTCGCTACCCACTACGCTCCAGGCAAACACCTCGTAGTGCTGCCCCAGTTTTGGAGTGCGAAAGTGGTAAGTGACATATTTGAAAATTTTATTTCTGCAAATTTTAATCGAAAACTTAGATTTTGGCACAATCCAATGTATTTTTCAAAATGCATAGTCAAAGCACGATTAAACCCATAATTCAAGACTTTTAGGGACACGAACTCGCTTTCAGTACACTCGAAAATATTCCTTTTTCATTCCTGCCTCACGTGTGGTAAAACGGGGGCGAAGCTTCAAATAGGTTGAAAACCCCTGCACTATATAGTAACACCAGAATCGATAAAAATTTCTAGATTGAAAATGTTCATGAAACCAATACTGGTCCTTAGGATGCCAGTAAAAAAATTTGTCACTTTTGAGGGGTCAAAAGTGGGACCGTGAAAATATTTTGGTGTTTCTGGGACACAAACCTGAGTCTCCCGCACATCGGCTCACATACTAAATTCCGGAATTTAAAGTCTCTAAAATAAACGATTGACATATTATAAAATCGACAAAAGAGATCACCTAATTTGCAAAGAGTATATTCTAGTATAGTAGTATTCTACTTTTATATGCGATTATTCTTTCTCCGAAAAATATATTCTCAACGATTCTAGTTATAAAATATTTCACAATTGCCTAGTTAAATTGCCAAACGGTATCCAAATATAACCTGACCTACACCTCAACGCATTTTCTGTAGCAGATAAAAGAATATGTATGTATCTCTCAACTAGCACGTACGCACTCATCCCGGTTATACGGAAGGCATAAATAGAAGGATACATCCCGCACACAAATGATCTCAAATTTTGCTTGATTTTTGTTTGGGGCTAAACTAAAGAACCAGTTTTCTTGCGAATGCCTTTAAGAATTTGAACACTCACTGTAGTTTCACCAGAATCCGATCTTTTTTTGCGCACTATCCCATAACACAAAAAGGGAACAAAGAATTGCAGACACAACAAAGATACCCCACATAATATTAAAAAGTGCAGAATCCAAAGCAAGTAGTGATGGATGGGTTCCCCAACAATTTTTCTTGGGTTACAAAACCAGATCAACCTAAGCTTAAGAGTATCTTTTGCAAAAGCAAAGAGTATTCTGTGTCGAATGATTTATTTTTTTTTTCCTACAATAAATTACAACATTTTACATCACTTAACTGGAAACAAAATAAAAATAGAAATAAACTTGCGAAATTAACAATCTTTTCTTCATTCGAATATCTGAAGCCAAATGAAAGCAAACATTTGCAAACAATTGACTCGGCTCGGATGTTTCTGTTTCTACTGCTGATGGGTTTTGTTGCTGGTGAATCAGAGTTTTTGTTTAGAAAATAAAAGTGAAAAGGTGATTAAGTTGAACTTCTTTTGTTGTTGTAGGACCTCAATCATAATAAATAAAAAAATAAATCTAAATTTATGGCGTCACTATCGTTAAGTGCCCGCGACACATTTACTTTGCAATTTTTGGCTCGAAGAAATTCTTTTCTTTGTATCTTGTATGTCTTGAATATGAATTACCAAGTTAACGGTTAAATATTGTCATAATTACATCAATTGATCACTTTCAGTTTTTGTTTCTTTTGGTCTTTCACTTACCATAACAGAGTATCAAAACGATAGCCTTTAGCACGGATTCCAGATGTGTAGAGAGCATTTTATGTATCTACCGGTTTGGTAATATTTAAGACAAACTTAACAACTTGCAACGGTTAGTTGCACTTGAAGTGTAGTATCACAGTAGCAGCCAAACACCAACAAGAAAGGAAACAAAAAAAAAAAAAACAAAAAACAAATAAACACCGCGGGACACTGTTTACTTTGACTAGAGTGGCAAATAAAAACTCGATTCTCAAATATTTTCCTTGCTAAATTTCAAAGTATCGCACTGTAACGCCGTCTTATTCAAATCGGACATACTATCAACCATTTGCAGATACTTTAAGTACTTATTAGATACCGACAATTCACATCTGACAAACAACGACTTCAACGACCAAGACAGTTCCGCTGTCAGTGGATAAATGAATGGACAAAGTTCGCTAAAAAAAAAGACCCACAATGACCGACAACCGATGGGGAGCACTGTGGCCGCAGCTGTAGTTGCTTGCCCGAGTGATGATAGTCACAGCTCGTCGTTGTTGTTGCGACTGACTGTCAGTTGGGTAAGATGACAGAAGAGCAGTGGGAACGTGCCAGACAATAGATACTTTTTTTTTATTCATGAAAATTTACAAACAATTATCAGTAAGTATCGCAAAAAGCATAAAGAAAAGAGTTATTGAACTGGATAGGCTATCGGAGACCAATTACATACTCGTACATATATCCGCACGATATTTGTACATTGGCGAGGAGTGGATAAGCAATTTACATTCATGGTGCGTGTGCAATATGCATACGAGTATACTGCACTCAATGTGTCTGTTGCGGTTCTTTGGCCACCTTCTTTCTATGTATGTTATGGTTTATTAGCACAGATTTTCCAATTCCCATGGTATTAGATACATTTTTATTTATTTTGCAAACTACTTAATTTTGTTGTCCGGTGGGGGCTATAAAAGTTTCAGATTGAAAGTTTTCCAAGTAATTAAAGTTGAATGTATGATGGTGTGGTTATCTTTCTATTTTTTTTTTTTTTTTTTGTTTTTTTGCGTTAGGGATACACTATTAGAGGTCAGGGTTAGTTAGCTCAAAGGTAGTTAACTAATGGTTTTATTTTTTTGTTATGAATATTACAAATTGTAATCCATTGTTAAGCGTTCAAACAAGGGAATTCCCATATGGGAGAGGGAGAACACTTTCTATTTTAAAGATTGCCTACATTTTTATTATCAGCCAGAGAGACCTATGTTTCGCTAAATCGCGAAACTATGTTCAACAGGTTTTACCGCACCAGTTGCATATGAGACAATTGCTGGGCGACTTCGGATAACTGAAAAACTAACACATACTAAAGTAAGAGTTGTAAAATAACCAATTAAAAAAAAAAAAATACTATGGCTGTAAAATGTCACTTAAAGGGGTGCTCTTTCGTAATGTTGTGAAAGTGGATTACCTAAGAGAAGACTTCAAATAAATGTTGCAGTTGCTTTACCTTTCTAGTGCATGTAAACTATAAAAATAAAAATATTGTCTAATAAGTAAGGTTATCTTCATAAGAGACTAGTGATTACTTTAGAGTCTTCATTCTCATTCGTGCAATTTTCAGGAGTAATCAAGAGAAAGTAACGGATAGTTAGTATTCGCTGATGGGTTGTGTCCTATTTCCTATATTTCAAAAGCCTGCAATACAAAACCCTGTTTCACATTTACCTTTATTTCAATAGATTGTAAATGCAAAAGCCTGCACCACAAAAACCTGTATCACGAAAGCCTGTATGATAAAGGCCTGCATTTTTATGAACGTGTACTCGCGCACAAACATCGGATTGGTCACTTTTAATGCTATAGGGTGCCCCCAAATTCACGCAAGATTTGAATTTTACTCCATTTGTGCGGTAAAGTGTTACCAACAAAAAAAAAAAAAAAAAATGATAGCGTGACAGCTGACAGTTCAGAGTTATTAAAAATGGAGTGCGTCACTAACGAACAAAGTGTTTTCATTGTTGACCAATATTTTTATTTATTTATTTAGTTATTTAGCAATATTTTGATTTAACTTCATCAACTGTGAAGAGATTAATTCAAAAAATCAGGAAGACTGGATCAATTAGTGATCTGAGAAACTCTGACCGTCCTTTAACAAGTCGTTCAACATAAAACATCGAAGCAGTTCGTGAGAGTGCTGTTGAGAGTCCAGAAACATCAATTCGGCACCGTGGTCAAAAATTGGACATTTCGAGAAGCTCTCTACAGCGTATTCACACGAAAGATTTGCATCTTGCAAAGTACAATTGACTCAAGAACTGAAGCCTACTGACCAAACACAGCGAATAGAGTTCATTGAATGGATTATGGAATAACAACAAGTGGATGCTGATTTTTCAAACAAAATCATCCTCAGCGATGAGGCTCATTTTCATCTTGATGGCTTTGTTAATCGTCAAAATTGTCGAATTTGGAGTACAGAAAATCCACGAGTGATTGTTGAGGAACAAATGCATCCACAACGTGTCACTGTTTGTTTTGTGGTTTTTAAGTTTGTAGAGTCTTAATGTCACTGTGTAGATAACATTAAACTCCATATTTGGATTTAATTTTCGGAACTGACGACTCCATAGCTTGTAATACCACCGTATTTAAATTTCCTATATAGGAATCACACTCCACATTAGAAAGATTCCTATTACTTCCACCTACTACTTGGAATATTAGAAAAGGAAGGGCAGTTCCTATATTTTCTGATGGCGCTACGTTGAAATTTCACTGGGCTATATAATTTGATTTTGTATTCGATCTAGTTTTCCTTAATAAAGCGGTTTAGGAAGTTTGATACAAAATTTTAAATTTGATTTTTTTTTTCTGTAAAATCTAGGCATTTGCAAGAAACCGAAATTTAATAGACGTCCTCTTTGGTAAGTAAGTGACCTATATTTGCAATTTGCAAATGTTTTATTGCAGTGCAACAAAATTTATTACTTACTTTCTTGTGCTAATCGCATCCAGTTTCACACGCCAAGTTGACTAAAGTCCATTTTAAACTTTCCGCTCCATCTAAGGTGGGATTTTCTTCTACTGCCTTGCCCCACCGGGTAAACTGATAGACTCTTAGGCACTGGATTCACAACTTTTCGACCAGCCCGATGCCTCTGTAAAGCTCGCATAGCTCGTCGCTGGATCTACTACTCCACACACCGTCAATACAAATTGGACCGTACATCAAACGAAGAATTTCCGTTTCGAAACAACTAAGTGTACTTTCATCTGCTTTTGTAGACGTCCTTGTTTCTGCGCCATTTAGCAGGACTGGGGTGATTATGGTCTTATATAGTATATCCTTAATATTTAGGTTTATAGGGGTTTTACTTCTCCATTGTATTCTTAGCCCAAGGAAATAGCGGTTTGCAAAAGCAATTCTTCGCTTGAACTCAGCACTGGTCTAGTTTTTCAAAGTTAACCGCGGAGCCTAGGTAGGCAAAGTCACATTTTCCTATTCGCCGAGATTATGTGTCCTTCCTTGTTGACAGCATATAATTCGTTTTGTTTTCGTTCACAGAAACCCATTTTTGCTAATTTTGTTTCAATACTTAAAAACGCCTCACTTACAGCCTGCAGCGTTTTTTCAATTATGTCAATATCGTCAGCGTATGGAAGCAGTTGAACAGACCTTTATAAAAATATACCTCTGGTGTTAGCTTGCGAGTTTCATATAATCCTTTAAAGTAAGATGTTACAGAAGTTGCCTTATACGGTTTATAACGTCAAACGGTTTGGATAGATTTTCACCGACTTCGACGGAGCAACATGCAATAATCGTCATCATCTTAGCTTAGCAGGTATGCCTAAGCTAGGCATATGTAGACGCTATCTTAGGTGACTTAAAAATCTACGAAGATTTACTCCCACGACCTGCCGTAGTGTGAATATTCGGTCGATGGTGGACTTTCCTGGCTTAAATCCGCACTGATAAGGACCAATCAGGTTGTTGGCGAAAGCTCTTGTAGACGATGTTTAGGAGACTAATGCCTCTGTAATTTGTGATGTTCAGAATCTCCTTTTTTGTAGATTAGGCATTTCAATAAAAACTAATAAAAATATACAGAAGAGTCACAAACCGTTTGGAACGGATTGTATGATACACTATACCTCATCTTCTGATCCATCCCTAATAAAGTGGGCATGGCAATATGAACCTATTTTCCCTGAAGATATTCTCTCGATTTTTAGAAAAGTGGGCATAGCGGTCGCGAATTGCAACAGATGATCAAGGATTTTGGTAAAATATTCGCAAAGGTAAATAGCTTTGAGGAAGCAAAATACCCTGATTTTTATATCCTATGGGATAGGGTATAAAGCCCAAAACAGCTGATTTTCATATTTTTCACAAATGTGTTCTACTTCAAGAGTAGGTGCAGAAAATCGTTTGTTGGATTGTCGGAAAAGACGTTATTGAATAAAAAGGAGAACACTTTTGGACGTTCTTTCTCACTGAACGAAAACACTTGTAATTTTCTGTTCCGGACTATTCAGAACAGCATCACTGAATAAAGTTATTGTTCAGTGCTATTTGCCGTTTATAAGGGACCGAATAACTATGAAACTAAAGAATAAAATTTAACTAAAGAATAGAGTTTAAACTGACAACAAAATGTGAACCGGGCTAAATTTTCTTTGGCTTCGAAAATATTTATAAATCAAATAGTAAGCAGTGCTCCCATTTGCCTTCGCTGGTAGCAAATAAACAATTTGACGGCGGGCTTAATGAATGAAATTAAAAAGAAACGATCCGCACAATGACCTTGAAGTTTGTGAATTATCAAGTAAAATGGCTCGAAGTCAAACTGAAAAGTATAAACATTTGTTTTTAAATTCAAAGAAAATAAAGTGTATGACTAAGTCACACGTACTTGCACCTACATATATGTACATATGTTGTTTAACGGTGCCATGAAATAACGCTGAGCGAAATAAGGCCGAATTTCAAAATTCAGCTGTGTTTTCCCTTACGAAATTGGAACAAAGCCGAACATTATTTGCAAAATAAAGCTGAATTTCAGAGAGAAGGCAAGAAAAATTAGCAAACCCGAAATCCCGAAAATTCAAAATTTCGAACAAAATCCCGAAAACAAAATTCCGAAAAATTTGGTTGGGTACAATTGTAAATGCTTGTTGCCTGCCAGGCGTATCTTAGCAGTACTTGGGTGGCACCTTTCGCGGGATAAAAGGATTTCACACTATGGGACATCTCTTCGACTCATACACCGCACCGCCTTCGGACGGTCTTCGGACATGCAGGTGCTCAGGGAGGCGCTACGCAGCTTGTAACTAAACACCAAATGTGTGTATAAATTCAATGCGTTTCGCATTATAAAATTAAAATGAAGCCGAATTTTGAAATTTAGCCTTATTTCGCTCGGCGTTATTTCACGGCACCTTGTAAAATAACGCCGAAAATATATCTTGAAAATTTTTAAAAACTTGATATGTCAAATACAAATTATTCAATATTGATTTTGAACAAAATTGATCGAGTCAGAGCTGAGAAATAGCAAATTGGACAAAAAACAGCTAATAAGTAAAGTAGAGTTTTACGCATTTTTTGGTAAGAACCTGGTACTTCATCTGTTGAAATATGTATGTCCACTGTATCTCAAATATTAAATTTGAACAAAACCGTTAACTTTGGGGTTAAAATAAAAATTCCGATCCTGCCATTCAGCAGGAAACCAATACTTGCCCTTATACGATTTGGTGCAAGTAAAAATACTGAAAAAGGGGAAATAAGTTTATTAACTTAATATACAAATTGGTCAAAAAATTATTTTGACTATTGTTCTTAGAAGCCTTAAAATGGCTTTAACTTTCTAACACCGCCAAACAGAAAGCTAGATCAAAATTCTTAGGTAACGTTTGGTAAACTTCTCGAACTTTGAAAATAACACTTTCTGGATGTGAAAATGGATTAGTTCTTCATGCTACTTGGGCATCTTCCTCCAATTAACATAAAAGAACAATTTTTGACCCACCCTACCATGTATCAGTGACTATGCTTCTCTCACTTTTACGAAGAGCCTGCATACCGGACTTAATACTGTGTGGCGACAGATTGGATCCTACTTTTTTATACGAAACATTTTTGATCCTCCTTTTTAACTTGATACTCTTCTCTCGCTGGTCTTATTTTGCTCCGCTGTACTTCCACGTGCTTCTCTTTAGTCATTGTTTTTTGATTTGTATACTGTCTTTTCGGGAAAAGGTTGGAAACCTGTGGGAGTTTCAGCAAAATTTTTGATGAAATCACTGGTTATTGGCATTCGTGCCGACTATAAGTGTTGATGCTTGTCTAGAATTGATTAACCAGTTGTCGATTTGGTTCTTGGTTCGACCAGCTGAAGGCAACCAGCTTACTGTGCGAATTCTAAGGTGAGGAAATTGAATGCATAGGTTTAGGTTGCGCTTTCTGGCCAATCAGCTAAATATATTTTCTTTGTCAAATTTGGCATTGAAGTCGCCGACCAAACTAATAAGATTATAGTCCATACAGGCTCCGTCCAAGGGATCATAAAATTCGTCTTTAACGCGTCTTCGGCCTTATTGACGAATGAAAAGATGTAAAGCTGTCATTGCCACATTCAAATAAGTCGAAGCGGCAACCATATTCACTAAGTAGTTCCGCTTGACAGAAACTGTAGACATCTCCGTCGATTCCGTCGAGAGGATTCTTCCAGTTACGCCTGAATCTAAGGAAGTAGAAAAAGGCTTCCTCCTCTCTCGTTATCTACCTTCAAATAGCTCATCTTATACTGTAGCGATTATCATCAGCCGGTACGGTTTAACCATTGCACATTGATGTTAAACAATAATTTTGAAGACCCACATCCATACTTTAACTTTGTTGAACTTCAGATTATTCTTGTAGCTTTAATTTCCAAACAAAACCTGCACACTTGTATACTGAAAACTAAGAGCTAATTCAGAATATAACTTCTTCCCATTGGGTGACTATACTGCCTGGATATCAGAACTGTCCACATGGCTTGGAGTACGTTATGACTGTCGACAAGCTCTTTGCTAAGCAAAAAAACTATCTCCGCCTTCGAGACCATTAATAAATACTTCATACAAAAATAACTGGCTGGAGTTGTACTCGCCGTGGAGGATACTCCAGCTTGGAAGTGTCAGTGCCATGGTGCCCAGCATCTATTCAAAATCGAAATCTTTGATATATTCACTACTTCAGTTTTGCAATTGAATTCTTCATATATGTGTCGTTTCTGTTGTTTCGAATGTTGTTTAAAAAAATTGGAGGCCTCTGCCCCACCAGGCAATCTCATCGGAACAACTGAAAAGCAGTTGTCCATTTGTATACCATTATTTAGAATTAAGAATTAAAGGGACGAAACTGTGCTGCAAATTAAGAGCCCATTCTGTTCCTGTTCATTTATATATATATATATTTGGCGCAACAGCTCTTTAAGTGCCAGGGCCTAGCTTCTCGCAACCGCTCGTGTTGTGTGCGTTATATTTTTCACACGAATGGAAGGGACCTACAGTTTAGTGCCGTATCCGAACGGCAATTTGTTTTGAGAAGCTTTCTCGTGACAACAATACTCTCGGATGTTTGTCAGACGTTCGCGAGAGGTGGGATCGTGAAAAAACTTTTTGGTGTTTTCTGGGATTCAAATTTGGAACCTCTTGCGTAGTGATCCGACACACTAACCACTACGCCACGACGCCCACTGTTCCTGTTCATTTAGTTCATTTAGTTCCCAACAAAAATGAACATCACTTAAGTTTCTGGTTCATCTTACGAGTAAATCTAAAACTTGCATTTGTAACTTGCACTGGTACACATCCTAACCTAACATATTTGACATGGTGGAAAGTGTTTTTTGTGCGTTGGATTGATTATGGAGATATAAGAAGAACCCGGCCACAGGGATAGCCGCCATATCACTCATAATTAATCGACGTACACCTCAAACACTACAAACAATCAATAATTAAAAAAAAAAAAC
Organism: Pocota personata; assembly: GCA_963082735.1. NCBI lineage: Eukaryota > Metazoa > Arthropoda > Insecta > Diptera > Syrphidae > Pocota > Pocota personata. The sequence goes on from OY720431.1 coordinate 56,322,234, forward strand.
TTAATATTTAAGACGGGTTATATAAAACACCGGCGAATACAACTCGCACTGTAAGCCAACCTAAAATGTCAAATGCGCTAGGCTAGATCATTAACATATTGTAATATGCGAGCTACGGCTCGAGTAGATAAAACAATTAGTCTGTGAAATTATTTCTTTATTTTCTAGTCTATAGAACAATTCAAGTTCACACTATACTATTCTTCGCAAATTCTTTTCTTACAAGGTCACTTTCCTCTCAAATCACTTTATCTCCTTTCAATTACTTAATTCACAAATCCAAACTAATTACTTTTTCTTGTTCACTCTCAACTTCGCCCATTATCACTTTTCCAATCTCTTCGCCACGGTTCTAAACCAACTGTCTCCTTTTTTTGATCGCCATCTGTCCTTATATAGCAGAAGTTTCTGATAGCCAGAAACTTCTAGCAAATTCTTCGACCACTGGAACAAGAGAAATAATTCTTGCAGTTATAATCCCCTTTTATCCCTAATATTATTCGTCTCTTTCGTTGACATGAGCTGTGGAGACTTCGTCCCAGACACGAACCTCGAATGAAAGGACAGTTTGAACCAAAATTCTGCCAGAATGGAAAGTCACTTCGGAATTTGTTGCGTCATATTTTTAGGGGGCGTAGTTATTATTATGCTACAATATGTACATGCTATCTCTTTCCAACATTAAAAATTGTAATGTGTGTCATAATATCAGACACATTTATAGTAATGGCCGACTTGATGAAAGAGGAAACATGTACTAAAGCTCCACAAAATACGCTGCCTATCTCACTCTAACTAATGTAACTTAACATTATGGGGCATTAATGAAATTCATATTACTGTATTGAACGTTATAAGATAATAATACATACACAATTTTGCACGTGTCAAAGGGGATATGAATACACTTATACTAATTTTTAGGACACTGGCGTTCTTGTGGAAAGGGGAAGAGACAGAGAGAAGAAGAGATTGGTGTAGTTGGTTTGAAACTCATGTGGTATTAAGTTTCAGTGAACTCCAAGGGTGGCGTTCAGATAACTGGGGAGTATTTTGGTTTTGCTGTTATTGTCGTTGCTTATGATTCACAGTATTTTTTCCCGTCCCTTTGATGTCATCATGATGATGGAGTTGCATTTTAGCTACATGACCACCCTACTGACAGTGTTACGCCTTTGCAGTAGAGCTGCGTTAACAACAATGGAAATTCAAGTGGTGAAGACGAATAAGGGAAAATAAAAATTATTTGTCCATGGATACGACAACCATTTTCACTCGAAAAATAAAAAAAAAATAATTTGGATGCTGTTGTGCGAAACGTAAGGTTAGAAAAAAAAGAAAACAGATGAAAAACATGAGCTACACATGAGCTACACGTGTTTCTATCTATCAAAGAAATTAAGTTTGGGGGCCAAACATACGAGTAATTTCTTTGATAAGCTCGAACTATAGACGAATTTGTGTTTGGGAATTTTGGTTTGTGAATTTTGATATGCGGATTTTAGATTGTGGAATTTTTGACTGAGAATTATGGATGTAAATACAAAGAAAAAAATAAAATCCTAACAAAAATTATCCCACCTTAAAGTCCTCATTGCCAAATGAACAGGAACAGAATGGGCCCTTAATTCGCAGCACAGTTTCGTCCCTTTAATTCTTAATTCTAAATAATGGTATACAAATGGACAACTGCTTTTCAGTTGTTCCGATGAGATTGCCTGGTGGGGCAGAGGCCTCCAATTTTTTTAAACAACATTCGAAACAACAGAAACTACACATATATGAAGAATTCAATTGCAAAACTGAAGTAGTGAATATATCAAAGATTTCGATTTTGAATAGATGCTGGGCACCATGGCACTGACACTTCCAAGCTGGAGTATCCTCCACGGCGAGTACAACTCCAGCCAGTTATTTTTGTATGAAGTATTTATTAATGGTCTCGAAGGCGGAGATAGCTTTTGCTTAGCAAAGAGCTTGTCGACAGTCATAACTTACTCCAAGCCATGTGGACAGTTCTGATATCCAGGCAGTATAGTCACCCAATGGGAAGAAGTTATATTCTAAATTAGCTCTTAGCTTTCAGTATACAAGTGTGCAGGTTTTGTTTGGAAATTAAAGCTACAAGAATAATCTGAAGTTCAACCAAGTTAAAGTATGGATGTGGGTCTGGTTTTTTTTTTTTCTTTCTTCCTCCACATGCCACAATTAGTATTTAACATCAATGTGCAAAGGTTAAACCGGCCGATAATAATCGCTACAGCATACGATGAGCTATTTGAAGGTAGATAACGAGAGAGGAGGAAGACTGTTTCTACTTCCTTGGATTCAGACGCTACTGGAAGAATCCTCCCTACGGAATCGACGGAGATGTCTACAGTTTCTGTCAAGTGGAACTACTTAGTAAATATGGTAGCCTCTTCGACTTATACGAAGCACTTAATGTGGCAATGACAGCTTTACATCTTTTCATTCGTCAATAAGGCCGAAGACGCGTTAAAGATGAATTTTATGATCCCTTGGACGGAGAGTGTATGGACTATGATCTTATTAGTTTGGTCGGCGACTTCAATGCCAAATTTGACAAGGAAAATATATTTAGCGGATTGGTCAGAAAGCACAGCCTAACCTATGCATTCAATTTCCTCACCTTAGAATTCGCACAGTAACCTGGTTGCCTTCAGATGGTCGGACCAAGAACCAAATCGACAACTGGTTAATCAATTCTAGACAAGCATCAACACCTATAGTCGTCACGAATGCCAATAACCAGTGGTTTCATCAAAAATGTTGCTGAAACTCCCTCAGGTTTCCAACCTTTTCCCGAAAAGATAGTATACAAATCAAAAAGCAATGACTAAAGAGAAGCACGTGGAAGTACAGCGGAGCAAAATAAGAGCAGCGAGAGAAGAGTACAAGTTAAAAAGGAGGATCAAAAATGTTTCGTATAAAAAAGTAGGATCCAATCTGTCGCCACACAGTATTAAGTCCGGAGGGTCTATTAGTTTACCCGGTGGGGCAAAGCAGTAGAAGAAAATCCCACCTTAGGTGGAGCGGACTGTTGGAAATGGACTTTAGTCAACTTGGCGTGTGAAACTGGATGCGATTGGCACAAGAAAGTAAGTAATAAATTTTGTTGCACTGACTAAAACATTTGCAGATTGCAAATATAAGTCGCTTACTTACCAAAGAGGACGTCTATTAAATGTCGGTGTCTTGCAAATGCAAATCAAATTTCAAATTTTGTATCAAACTTTCTAAATCGCTTTATTAAGGAAAACTAGATCGGAAATAAAATCAAATTATACAGCCCAGTGTAAATTTTAACGTAGCGCCATCAGAAAATATAGGAACTGCCCTTCCTTTTCTAATATTCCGAGTAATAGAAATCTTTCTAATGTGGAGTGCGATTCCTATATCGGGAATTTAGATACGGTGGTATTTCAAGCTATGAAGTCGTCAGTTCCGAAAATTAAATCCAAACACGGAGTTTAATGTTGTCTAAACCGTGACATTAAGACTCTACGAACTTACAAAAGTTCGCCGCTTAGACTGTGCTGCGAATTAAAGGCCCATTCTGTGCCTGTTCATTTGGCGATGAGGATTTTATGGTGGGATAACTTTTTCTTTATATTTACATACGGGTTGGTTCCATAATATTAAGTCACAAATTCGCCAAACTAAAATCCACATATCAAAATCCACAAACCAAAATCCCCAAACACAAAATCCCCAAAACACAAATTCCTCTATAGTTCGAGTCTATCAAAGAAATTATGTTTGGCCGCCAAACATAATTTCTTTGATATGCTCGAACTTTGGAGGATTTAGGATGTAGAACTTGTCATTTCTTTCAAGGCATTGGGGACACGTGTAGTTCATGTTTTTCATCTGTTTTTTTTATTTTTTTTTGTAATGATTACACTTTTACAAAAATTAACCTTTCGTTTCGCACAACACCATCTAAATAAATTTTTTTGATTTGTCGAGTGAAAATGGTAGCCATATCCATGTCTCTTCCCTTATTCGACTTCAACTCATGAAGCGATGTTTCTTTCTCAAATGCCAATATAAGAATGAAGTGGTCAGCTGCACAATTTTTTCTATCAGTCAATCATCTCTATGAAGCAATAAACAGTATATTGCCTACGCTACTGTCATTAACAAGCAATGGTCTGTGAGAATAAAATGGAAATATTGTGTTAGGGTATTTTGTGCTTGCGAATTTCTAAAAAGTTGGGTATTTGTTAGTTTGGGGATTTTAATTTTGGACATTTAGCAGGTCTCCCTTTATATACATGAATATGCTTGTTTTCATTACAGGTGTTTTCATTGACCGGGGAATATGTGGGAAAGTTCTCTCAAAAATAGCCAAGCTCGACTAGGGAAGTATTCACTGATACCGATTTGTTTTGTAAAACTTTCCCAATGGATTTGGATATCCGAATGAAGGCTCTTCTTCTGGGTGCAACATTCTCGATTGTGAGTTATATGATATGATTGAGTTTCTTTAAGAATTTGCGTTACTTTGAGCTTAAATAATTTACTGTCTTCTTTTGGCTATTACTTCCAAAAAGCAAGTTATTAAGGATAATACTTTTGGAGCGCACCACACTCCCTATAAGAATTTGCACAAGAATGTAGAAGCTTTGAAAAATTACCAGATTTTAGTATGTTTCGTCCAAAGTTTCAGTTAGAAGTTAAAGATTACTATAGCAAGATAATTTAAATTCAGCCTTCTTACACTCAGTGCCCCATATGCAATTGAATTCCTGGTGTGTAATCGCTTAAGTTGATAGTCGATAGTCGTTTTTGATTATCAACTACACCTTGCTCTGTGTAAAACGATCAAAAAATTTGAATGTCATTTCGTTGTCAAGGCTGGTAAACTGCCATAAAAAAATTGTTATTTATTTTTCGCATTATGTTTGTGTGAAACTTTTTGGAAACAAATAAAATGTAAGTACAGTGAGAGTCAAAAATTTGTATACAGTTACCAATTACTATTGAAGAAGCTCAATAGTGCTATGTAATAAGTAATAAGAAAAATATTTTAAACACATAAATATAAATTTTATTATTTACAATATTATAATAAAAAAAGGAATTCAGAAATTATTCACGATAGGAGAAAAATTTATTTGAAAAATGCAGTAAAAATTTAGTAAACACTTCAGAAACTTGTTTGTCTTACATTGGCTTAAAAGGCTGAGCGTTAGTACTCCCGCCAATAGCCTAGGAACCGAAGTAACAAGGTTTCTAGTGATATCAGGGGTGATTCTTGCCCATTCTTCGGTTAATGCCGTCCGAAGGCCTTCTTTAGATGTTTTGGTCCGTTTTCTAATATTCCTGTCCAAAACTTCCCATAAATATTTTATGTGATTAAGGTCTGGATATTGTAGAGGAGAGTTGAGTTGCTTAGGGGTATGGTACAGCAACCATTCTTTGACAATTTTTGCCAAGGTGATGTGAGACCCAACTTTTGCACACTGGTGAGTAGATTGTCTTTCAAAATGGTTAGGTAAAAAATAATGAATAGTAACATTATCGACTTAATGAAGACAAGATTTCCTATTTCCGTAGCTGCAACATGCAACTCCAAACCATTAATGAACCTCCCCATGCTTCACGGTCGATGTGAAGTTTTGGGGAAGAAGCTCGCTGCTTGATGTTCTCTATACCTCGTCTCTAAAGATGACATTACCCCAAAACGTTTGAGTGGTATTTATCTGGTTTTTAGCGAAGGTCAGTCGTTTTAAACGATTAACATTAGAAATTCATGGTTTCTTGCATCTACTAGCACTTAAGGCTCTACGAATTGTTGAGGCACATATCAGATTTCCAATCTCTTGAGATACGTTTTGCGCTATTTGCACTGCACTGGATCTTGGAGTTTTCTTCACTTGTTTTACTATTTTGAGCACTTCGGGATTATTTATCGCGAGGGCGTCCGGATCAATGCGCAATCTCCGTATTTCCTCCCAAGTTATACCTCTCAATTAATTTATTTACAGCCACACGACCTTTTTTTTAACGATATCAGCAATTTCCGCCAGAGATTTGCCTTCTTTCCAATACTCCATGATTAAATTCCACAAATCTATCGATATATGTTTTCCTCGCGCTATTATAAATACAACACTTTATTTACTTTTTAAGAAAAAAAAAAAAAAAAAAAAAAAGAAATACCAACAATTAACCGCACACTACGACAGCTTGCGAAGGAATAGTTGCAAGAATTGCAAAATATTGAAATAATAAATACTAAGAGAACTTATGTATATACTCATAAATTTTCTAATCAATTGCGCAGATATAGAGAAGGCGGATTTATTTGCCGAGCACCTAGAATAAACGTTTAAGCCATTTGACAGGCGGTCATTGATCGGTATGAAAACCTTAAAATAAAAAGTCTATCGTTGTCCGAACTTTGTCAGACAATAAAAAAACTGAAAAATAATAAGGCTCCTGTATATGATTTAATAACCAGACAGACACTTAAGGAATTGCTAATCAAATTCCTTTATCTTATAAATACTTCGTTAAGACTATTGTACGTTCCAAAACCGGGAAAATCGCTCCTGCCGATAATATCAAAGGTATTTGAAAAACTCATATTAAAGCGCCTACAAACGGTTATTGAAGAAAGACGTTTAATTCCTGATCATAAATTCGGTTTCAGAATCAAGCATTCCACATTTAACCAGGTTTATACAATAACCAATGAAATTGAGAAAGCCCTAAAAGGGAAAAAGATATGTCCTAGCACCTTTCATGATATCTCGTAACTTTTCCGTTTTGAATACGGAACCGAATACTCACAATTTAAAGAAATTAATGACGGAGTTCCGCAAGGAAGTGTTCTTGGTCCGGTCTTAATTTTAGTCTACACTCGAGTCATACCCCAAGAAAAAGGCACCTCTGTAGCCACGTTCGCAGACGACATAGATATACTGGCAACGGAAATTTCAGTCGAGTCATTAACTGAAAAAGTCCAACGAGCTTTGGATACAATTTGCGAGTGGGCAAAGATTTGGCGCATTGTTCTTAGTGGAACTAAATGTTAACTTTACTTACAAAAAAATAAATAACATATAAAATACTTACCTAGAAATGACAATAGACCCGAAACTTAAATAGAAGCCGCTCATTTAAAAGGAACGCAACAAGCTCGCAAATAGATTCAGACAAATGTAGTGGGCTCTCATCGCGTAACTTTTAAGACGATCGTCGTCCAAACGATTGTATTAAACGACGTCGTCAAAAGTTTTCTTCGTGTAGCATCACAATCGCATCGTCTCGTCGTGTCGTCCATCGTTTAAACTGTTGACAGTTTGAGAAACAGTTTGAGAACTACTAAACACATTGAATGTCATATCGAAAATGGCATTTATGCTGTCACTGTTCAAATTCGTTGTTTTGTTTCGACTTATTTTAAATCAAAATTCGAAAAAAGCTCTTTCGTTGGAATGCTTCCAAACCAACGAGTCATGTGCGGATCTAGCGTATCTAGCATTTATTGCAGTTATGCGCATTTTATGGTCGCAAATCTTAAATAAAACAATTGTATAAACGGATTTTACCGTTTTTTAAAATAATACTCACAATCATGGCATTTAAGCTGTGTCTTCCCTTTCTATTGAAGAAAATGTCCTCATTTTCTCGCGGTCTTTGAAAATATAGGTGGGTACCATATAATTCGAAGAACCGAAAATATGGATATTTATACTCACTTCCTGAGATTGCATATTTTTGATAAAACCACTGCTTTGTCTCTTCTTTTCGTATTTCGTTGTCCATATCCCAGGTAATCCAGATTGGACAGAGCTTTAGTTCCAACGCTTTTATGGTCTCGCAAACTATCTCTGAAAGGGTACTTTGTGCAACAGAAATACCAAAGTCGTTACCAGTCAACCATTGGTAGCCACCTCCAGCTAGGACCTCTAAGGTAGCACCAAGTCTTAAATTGGTGGAATGTATGTTGACCGCGAGCCGCTCCTTGGGTTAACAGTTTCCAACACTAATACAAACGCCTCTTTTGAAAAGCGAAAACGTTGAAAAAAACTAAAATGCAAAATCGGATTCAGTAAGTTTATTGTTTAAAAATAGTTTATAATATTTGTACTTTTTCATTGAAAGTGAAAGGGGATCCGATGCGTCTCTAAACGTCATTCGCATTCGCAATAGTCCGACCGAATTTTCAATTTCTTCGTCATCGAAAAACAACACATTGTAATGCTGACGCATTTTTTTTTTTTTTTTGTATTTGCTACTATTTTTATGATTTTTATTTATTTAACAAAACTAAACAATCAACCACGAAGTTTAAAACGTTTGTAAAATAGCAATCGTTCAATGGTCGGTATTTGACAGTTTAATAAGTTGTACGAAGCATTAGTGGGGTGGACGTGGTGTAGTGGTAACATCAACGCTTGTCACGCTCTTGGTTCACGGTTCAAATCCTGATCTCAACAATCATCTATTTATTTCGTTTGAAGTAAATAAAAAAAGTAGATCAATTGCGAAAGCTTAGTCAACTCTACTGCGAAGGTATAACACTGGTAGTAGGGTGGTCATATGGCTGAAATGCAACTTGATCGTGATGATGACATCAGGTGGAGGGAAAAAAATACTGTGAATCAAGAGAAACGACAAAAAGCAAAACAAACAATCTCTCTATTTATCTGGACGCCACCCTTGGAGTTTACTGAAACTTAATATCACCTAAGTTTCAAACCCACTACACCAATCTTTCTTTCTCTCTCTCTCTCAATTTCTACAAATGCCCGTGCCCTGAAATAATTTAATGGTATTCATATCTCATTTGGCGCGCGAAAATTATAAAAAATAAAATAAAAATTAGTGAATCGTCCGAAAAGACGTCGTCCAAACGATTCAACTATCTTAGTGTTACACGAAGCATACAACGACGTCGTCAGACGATCGCCGTCTTACGCGATGAGAGCCCTGCTTTTATACGAGCAAGTGCAATGCTTTGGGGTTGTACTAAACTAATCAATAGAAATATATTGTAATACAATCTTTCCAAAACAATGTGCTAAGAGCAATGCTCCATGTTATATTAGGAATAATGATATCCACAAAGACTTAGGAATGACGAAATATCAAACTTTGCTCCCGAACTCCATGGTCATTGCAACAACTCCTTACAAAGGAGTAGCAGTAGGTGCTTTTGTTGGAAAGCTACTGGTACCTGCCCAATGTGAATGTTTTTTTGAAACTTTAACTTCTTGATAAGGTATTTTTAGTGAGTAAAAATCTCACGCTACAAGGAGCATGTGCTGCTCTGGTCCTCATAGTTATAAGTGCTTTAATTACAGTAATTATGTTATTTGCCGTGAAGTGACATAAAAATTCTAGAGTTTTGGGCATTGAATAGTTCCAAAACTCTGGAATTCGAATTGCACCTCAGCAAGGTGAAAAAGTGTCTGTGTGAAGTCTGCAAGTATTAGCTGTGTACAAATTGTTGACTCTCACTGTACTTAAAATTGATGATAATAAATTGTTTACAAATTACAATTTGATTTATTCCGTCTTCTTCAAGGACTCAAGCGAATAAAACGCAAATGGGAATTCTTGCTAGCTATACGGAAGAACACTCCGATCTGGCAAAGACCTATAACGAGCATGTTCTGCGTAATAATTATTATAGGTATGGACACTGCAAATATTTAACTAAAAAGAAACTCGTGCAAAACAAAGCATCGCTGATGAAGACCGATGGTCGCCTAGTGGATTTAAGACCTATGGACGACACCGATGAAGCAATTTTTGCGGCACGTGGTTTGGAAGCGTGCAGTCCAAGGTGCACATGCATTTGGTAGCATTGCAAAAGGTAGAAACTTATTTAAACAATATTTATGTAATTATTAATTGTTTCGTTCTATTAATTAGAAACCAAGTTAGAGGAAGAAATTGGTGCTTTGTTCAATACATTAATTGTAGATGCAGACTTCAAATCTTCTTATGTAGAGAACGATGCAACAAAAACAAAATTCATTTCGCAAAGCACAAGCAGGCCACCACCACAAACCAAGAAGAGCGCCGAAGAAGATGTTCTGAAAAGACAAATCAAGTTGCAGGAACAATTGTTTGCAAAGCAAATTGAGCAAGAAATTAAATACAACCTTACTTGAAATAAGGAATGCAATTAAGGAGTCCATCACTGAAAAACAAGATCAAAATAAAGAGTTGTTCAAAATTAGAAATGAAGAGCGCACGATGAGAAAATTGGGACTTGAGGTAGTTAAAGTGGCAAATGATTTGAAGCTGTTGGAGGTCAATGTCAAAAGGAATTAATATTGATATTGGAATCCATATAAAGGGTGTCCCAAAATTCACGCAAGAAGTAATTTTGATAGAAAACACAGGCTTTTAATTCAAAACTATAAATGATTTATTGATTCATAAAGTATACAGTATATGGTTATGTATGAAATAGATTATCGGGTAAATGGCCTCCACGGCTTTGGTGGCATAAACCCACTCATTCGTCGAAATTTTCAATAACTTTTGTGCATAAATGTGACTGAATTTCGTCGATACAGTGCTCAATTTGGTCCTTCAAGACGTGAGTGGTCGTGGGCTGGTTGACATAAACATTAGACTTCAAAAAACCCCAAAGAAAAATGTCCAACGGCCTTAAATCGTATGATCTGGATGGTCAATTCTGATCACCAAAACGGGAAATTACACGACCAGGGATTGACCCATGCAGTAATTGAATTGTTTCTCGGTCTGTATGGCATGTGGCACCGTCTTGTTGAAACTACATGTCGTCCACATCCATATCTTGCAATTTAGGCACAAAAAGCTGGATTATCATGCCGAGATAGCGAACACCATTAACTGTTATTGCCTGACTAGCCTGACTAGTGACACGTTGTGGATGCATTTGTTCCTCAACAATCACTCGTGAATTTTCTGAACCCCAAATTTGACAATTTTGACGATTAACAAAGCCATCAAGATGAAAATGAGCCTCATCGCTGAGGATAATTTTGTTTGAAAAATCAGCATCCACTTGTTGTTGTTCCATAATCCATTCAACGAACTCCCTTCGCTGTGCTTGGTTAGTACGCTTCAGTACTTGAGTCTTAGCAATATGCAAATCTTTCGTGAGCAAATCTTTCGCTGTAAAGAGCTTCTCCAAATGTCCAATTCTTGACCACGGTGCCGAGTTCATATTCCTGGACTCTCAACAATACTCTCATGAACTGCTTTGATGTTTTGTGTTGAACGACTTGTTGAAGGACGGCCAGAGTATCTAAGATCACTAATTGATCCAGTCTTCCTGAATTTTTGAATTAATCTCTTCCCAGATGGTAAAGTTAAATCACTATTCTGACCATATTTTGTACGAAAATTGGGAACTGTAGCTGCCAAACTTTAATTATTTTTAAAATATTGCTCAATAATGAAAACGCATTGTTTTTTCATGTAGCACTACATTTGTAATAACTCTGAACTGTCAGCTGTAACGCCGTTTATTTTTTTTTTTCGTTGGCAACACATTACCGCACAAATGGCGCAAAATTCAAATCTTGAGTGAATTTTGGGACACCCGTTATGTATGTAATTGATATTAAAGATTTTTAATTTAAAAAGCACCGAATGAAAGACTGAAATAAATAAGATTTCTGTTTTATGTATTTATAAAAAAAAAATATTTATTATGTGAGATTGGCGGCCAAGTCATCCCTAATTCCATCTCGAATACGTTTGGCTTCTATTTTCAGTTGATTGTTACTGTAGATTCAGAAACAAAATTTTGAGTTATAGAGTTATTTACTTTTCGTTCAGGAAGAATGATATTGTATACGCAACATATATTGTGAAGTGCATAGCAGACGTTCCACTGTCTTGTTGAAACACAGCTCTTCCACATTAATGCCATTCAATTGAGGAACTAAAAAGTTAGTAATCATGGATCTTATAGTGCTCTCAATTGACTGTAACGTTCTGACATCACTTTTGAAGAAATATGGTTCAATGATTCTATAAGCCAATAATGGCTTGTGGATTTGCTTCACTCCATATGTGGCAATTTTGCTTGTTAACCAAAAATGAATTTTGTGGTAAAAATGAGGATCAAGAGCAATCTCGTTTTCGGCGGTCAAGCGGCTTCAATTCTTGTAAGCTCGTAAACCACGATCTTTCCGTAAAATCTTCCATAAAGTGGATGGACAAAGCTTCAATTACTGTGCACGATGGCGAATCGCCTCATTCGAGTCCTCATCAAAACGTAAATTATTTCACATTAGCTTGAGGAACGCAGATTTTCATTAATTAAAATATGATTTTAACAACATACATGGTATTTTCTTTATCAACATTATTTTGCTTACATAACGAAAATAGACATCGCTTTTAGAATTTTAAATATTTTATCGTATTACGTGTTCGCCGTAACATCATCCGAAGCGAAACAATGAACAAAATTAATGACACGCGTCATTTGCGATAAATAAGCTATTTTCACAAGTCTGTTAATATTTAAAGTATCATTACCAGTTTTTTTTTGAGAAATACTGAGTAGATACCTATGCCGTGCTACTATTATAAAAAGTCCATACAACCTCAGAAACAATTTGTAATTGCATAGAATAGGAGTATAAGCTCACAGGCCCCAGTTAAGAGTTTTGAAATAAATCTGAATAGCCATTTAGCCCGTGGTTTGAGGGACAGAGAGACAGAATTACGAAACCCAATATCAAAATTGATTAAAATATCGATATCGAACAATTTCAAGAAAACATTATTTGTTCTTTTTAGGAACAAACAGTAAATCATTATGAATTATGTACTCGTACATATTACGTATGTTGCCTGGACTTGCGGATATCTGCCCTACTAAGAATGAAAGCCCTAAGTGCCAAAAGCTGCAAAAGAACTCAATGGCATATTAGTAAGCTTCAAACAGTTTTCTATCCATATGCAAGGTTAAAAAGTAATACGTACATATACATAAGTTTTCCACTCAAAACTATATCGAAACTATATTGGGCTTATCGTTGTAAAAAGCAGTCATGTCACATATTAGCGCATAGTTTAGATAGCACTTTACTAAGCAAAAAGTTCAAGTGTAGATAATGTGAGCGTCGACAGAAAGTGTACACCTGCATGTTGCATTTTTAACATTTTATTTCAACGAATGGTTTGTAACCTCTTGAAATGAAATATTTACGTACTTTACGAGTATTTAAGTAGTTCTTTTCCCAAAAAATTGGCAAACAAAACTTAACAAAAAGATTAACAATAAAAAGGCATTAAAAGAAAAATAAAAACAAATAATACATCATTTTCTACCTATACGCATCAAAAAAAGTGTAAAATCTTTAAATTAGTATTTTGTCTGCTTCCTTTTCGACTTCAAAACAGCTTCTAGTCTTCTTGACATTAACTCAATTAATTTTTTGATTTAATTAACTTCTTGGTGAATTCTGTTGAATTTTTGTGCCATTCTTCCAATAAAACAGACTTTAACGAGATTTCGTTGGTTAAGGCACGTTTTCGAATTTGCCTATCGAGTTAAAGTTTGGGGATTGCGGAGGATGATCCAGCTGCCTAGGTGTCCGATAAAGTAACCATTCATTTATAATTTGTCCGTGTGCTTGGAGTCATTGCCCTGCTGGAAGACCCATAATTGATCTAACCCCGATTTTACAATAGTTGATGGTAAGTTTGCCCTTAAAACGTGGATGTAATCGGTTTTGTTCATTGTGCTGTCAATAAAGACTAGATTTATAACACCCAATGCTACCATTTACCCCCAGTCCATTAGAGGTTTGTTTTTCGAATTGGCAATACTTCTCCCAGCGAAAGCTAATTTGACAGCTGACAGCTGATTTGTGCCCAGTTTAGTTTACTAATTCAACATAAATAGACTTATACCAGAATAACGCTTGCAAATTCATTTCGAAAATCGTGGTTCAGTTCGCGAATCGTCCATCCGAGGAAGTAATTCCAATAACCGTAGATCATTTTTGCACCACGCATACTCTAATTGATAATACGCATCCGCAGAGATGTCGTACAGTGCGCACCAAGAACCTGTTGCCGCTGTGGAGCATAGTACTGAGGAGGACAAGAATGAGTCGATTCGCTATCGTGCACAGCAATTGGACCTGTGTCCATCCACTTTATGGAAGATTTTGCGGAAAGATCTTGGTTTATGAGCTTGCAAGATCCAGCTCGTTCAACAATTGAAGCCGCTTAAATATCGTATATGTCGTATGTTCTGTGAATTGACCGAAAACGAGATTGCTCTTGATTTCACCACAAAATTGACTTCAGCGATGAGGCTAATTTTTGGTTGAATGGCTACGTCAACAAGTAAAGTTTTCGCATTTGGAGTGAAGGAAATCCAAACCATTATTGGGACGCCGGCCGTTACATCTACAAAAAGTCACTGTTTGGTGTGCTTTATGAGCTGGTGGAATCATAGGACCATATTTCTTCAAAAGTGATGCCGGTCAGAAAGTTACAGTCAATGAAGAGCACTATAGATCCATGATTACTGACTTTTTTGTTCCCCAATTGTATGACATTAATGTGAAAGAGCTGTACCACTCAGCGTGCGCCACAATCACATTATTGAGGAAACATTCGATGAGCTCATAATTTCGCGTAATGGACCTGTGATTTGGCCTCCAAGATCGTGTGATTTAACTCCTTTGGATTATTTTCTGTGGGAATATGTGACGTCGAGTGGTCGAAAATTAGGCATCCAGAATGCGCTTTATTCGAGCCAGCCGCGGCACCCATATGCCTGAAATTATATTTAAACACTAATGGCGTATAGTTATGTTTCCAATAAAGTCAATACCATAGCCATTACATGATTTTTATTGAGGGGCATACAGACAGTATAATAATTAGTGTGGAACTTTAAAACACCCTTTAGTTGAATTTATATTTTTTCTTTAAGTTCTTTATTTTTGATTCTCCATATTTTGGGCAGTTTCTTCGATCCAAATATTTCAAATTTGCTATCGTCACTAAAAAGAATATTTTCCCAGAATGACAGAACAAAAAATATAAGGGTTATTTCGAGGCCATGTTTGAATGCATTAAGGCCCTGACAAATGCACTTGATGAAGTACGAACTCAAAGTCCTATCTAATAATGAAATAAGAATTTAACCAACCGAGTCTACTCACAATTATAAAAATGCTACGACAAAAGGAAATTTAATATTATACGCAGCATGCACCACTCCAAGTAATGAACATTCGTAGCATGCAACAAAGAGGCACCAATAAACACTTGGGCACTGCAATAATAATCAGAAAATAAATAAAATGCCTCGAACCCCAAGGATACCACACGGACCATACACAATCGACGTCAGTTCAGCTAGAAGACAAATATGGACGATTGGCAATCTCTGCTCTTCACTGTCCTCCCAAATACAAAATAACAACGCAGCAATATATCGAAAGACAACTATATCAAAACTTTGAGGCACAGATTCACAGCAGCAGGTGACTTTAACGCGAAACACTCTGAATAGAGTTCAAGAACAACCAATAAGAAGGAAAAGAATCTACTGGATATAACTAAAATAAACAACTGCAAACATATAAACACTGGAGGGCCGACATACTGGCCAACTGACACCAAGAAAACCCCTGACCTCATTGACTTCTGCATTACGAAAAACATCATCCACTGCGTTATTAAAATAAAATTTAGCTTTGGTCTTTCGTCCGACTATTCTCCAATAATATTGGAATACAAAACTCACCGTACAAATACTCCAAAAGCTCCACAGCTGTACAAAAGCAACACGGACTGGAATGCGTTTCGTCAATTCATCGATTCGAACCTTCTGACTAACAAACCACTCAAATATATTTTAACGACATTACAAATGAAGGAGCTTTCAAATCTACACCAATAAACCTGCCTAAAATACATGACATCTTTACACTATCAGAATTAAGAAGTCAGATACAAGAAAAAAGAAAACTCATAAAAAAATGTTACGAAAACAGGATACCTTCAGTCAAATTAAAGTCAAATAACACAATCAAGGACCTCAAGGAATCTCTCAATAACTTTCAAAGCAACAACTTGACAAGTTGCTTCAAAAACTTGACTGCAACATCAGAAACAAACTATTTGCTGTGGAAAAAATCCAAATCGCTTAAAACTCAGATAAAACATCAACACCTCGGGGGTAGAACTTGGGCCAGGGTGCCGAGACAAAGCTACTGCTTTAGCAAACTACTTTGAAGAAACGTTCTCAAATGAAGCAGTTAACGCCTAGTTACCACATTTTCCACATTGTAGGACTACTGATACTCAAATCAAGAAAGTGACGTTAAAGGGAAATCAAATATTACATGGCAACTTAAATTAACTTACTTACTTACTGGTAGCGCTACAGTCCCGGGTTACGAGTCAGCTGCCTCCAGTTGCGCACGCCAAGTTAGTTGAGGTCCCTTCACTTGTTTGCGCCACCTACCGCGAGGTCGTCCTCCACTGCGCCGTCCATCTGAGGTTGAAACGTTGGGCTCCATCCACTCTACATGACCCAGCCATCTTAGTCGCTGTATGTTAACTCTTCTGGCTAAGTCGAAGTCCTTGTATAGGCCGTATAGTTCGGCAGTATACTTTCTCCTCCTTCATCCGATTTTGTCAAAGTCCATGCCTCTGCGCCATAGAGCAGGACTGGGATGATTAGTGTCTTACAAAGAGTTACCTAAGTAGTTCGATATAGGGCTTTGTTACTCAATTGCTTTCTTAGCCAATAAAAACACGGATTGGTGAGAGAAATTCTTCGTTTGATCTCCCCACTGGTGTCATTTACGGAGCTCACTATAGAAACTAGGTAGTAGGCCACTGCCTATTGAGGCGTTCTGTTCAAGACGACGATGTTGGGTATCCTTTTTTGTAGATAGCATATATTTTTTTTTGCTTTTACTGACCGCTAAACCCATCTTTGCTACCTCGATCTCAATACTCGCAAATGCTCCACTGACTGCCCGCTGAGTTCTTCCGACTATGTCAATGTCATCGACGTAAGCGAGTAGTTGTACAGACTTGTTAAAGATTATACCTCCGGTGTTGGCTTGTGAGTTTCGTACAATTCTTTTAAGTATTATGAAATCGCATGACAGCGATCACCTTGTCACCTTGTCACCTTGTCTAAGACCTTTCCTGACATAGAACGGTTCGGTGGTGTTCTTTCCGACTTTGATGGAGCAGCGCAGGGATGCCGAGGCTAGACATGGCTCTGTATAACTCGTCTATATACACGCTATCATAGGCAACTTTGAAATCGATGAATAGATTTTATGCATACTCGTATTCATGGGTTTTTTCCAAGATCTGCCGTAATATGAACATTTTTTCAATGGTGGACTTTGCCGGCCTGAATCCGCACTGATAAGGATCTATCAGTTTGTTGACGATCGCTTTTAGGCGTTCACAAAATACGACAGACATGATCTTATATACGATGTTGAGAAGACGTCTGTAGTTGGCACAGTTCAGAGGGACTCCTTTCTTCAGGATCGGGCAAACGAAGCTGACGTTCCAGTGATCGGACACACTTTCGTCCGACCAGATTTTACAGATGAGCTGGTGCATGCTCCTTATCAACTCATCTCCTCCTGCCTTGAAAAGTTCAGGGGCAAGGCCTCCAGCAGTTTTGTTGGATTTAAGTTTAGATATCGCTATCCTCACTTCATTTTGATCGGGTTGACGGGAATCTTGACTATCATGTCACTATCATCATCGCTGGCTCATTCTGACTGACAGCGGAATATTGATCATCGT
This sequence comes from Pocota personata, assembly GCA_963082735.1. Taxonomy (NCBI): domain Eukaryota; kingdom Metazoa; phylum Arthropoda; class Insecta; order Diptera; family Syrphidae; genus Pocota; species Pocota personata. The sequence continues at coordinate 56,340,042 of OY720431.1, forward strand.
CTGCAGAAGTGTTCCTTCTATATCCTCAGCACCAACTGCGATTCTACCACCATATTACCACTACTACTATATCGTCCCTTCAGGCTTCTGTTCTGGCTTTAAAACCCTGGTTTTTACCTTTTGGTACAATTTTCGAACATCATTCCTGCAATAGAGTCTCTCAATCTCCTCGATAGAGCGCTTCTAATGCTCCATTTTTTTCTTTCTGATAAGTCGATGTTCCTCTTTTCCGATGTTCCTTTTTTCTCCTCCTCTCGTAGAGCTTGCTAGTTCTTCTAAGCAGCGCCGCCTTGTACGCCTCTTTTATTGCTGCATGTGCTTGCCGGCATTCCTCAACAAACCAGGGGTTTCGTTGTGGTGGCCGAAAGAAACCCAGTACAACAGAGGCGGCACCTCTGATGGCTTGTTGGCAACGCTGCCACTGGTCTTCCGTATTTAATGTAGGCGGCATAGGACTTTATTATTCTTTTTTTAACAGTTATGTGGCCACGCCCAAATGGCGTGTAAGCACTGCAATCAGAAAGATCTATTGTGTCAGGGCATAGGACTTATATTGAGATTAAAAGAGACTATTGCGATTGAATCGGTCGGGCGTCAAATTTCCTCACAGTATTTCGTTGATTTCGCTCCGTTTTGGATATCCGCATTCGTACCTCGGCTACAACTAGGTAGTGATCCGAGTCCACTTTGGCTCCTCGGAAAGACCGGACATTGATCGATTTGGTTGACGGTTTTCGATCAAAAGAGATCCATGTCCCCTTGCTAATATCAAGACGTGGGAATCGCATACTAGCTACGACAAACGTGAGGGATGTGAGCGGATATTAAGCTAGTGTTGGCGAATTTAGCCTTGATACGGATAGTCATGAGGCGCTCGTTGATATGCCGGAAACTCAAGACTTCTTCCCTAAGTCTGCCTTTAATAACAAATCCTCACCCGAATAGATGCTGTCCTTGTTGTCTGTACCAAACGCAGTAGTAGATGTCGCAGTTTTTCATCCTCCTTTTGTCCGACCCATCCCGTCGCACTTCTTGGATGGCGGTAAAATCTGCTTTGCAGCAGTCTAGGGCCTCAACTAGTTGTTCGGCTGCACATGGTTTATAGAGGGACCTAACATTCCACATACAAGGATCGTTGTTTTTACGTTTCCAATGGTCGTCAAGAGTAAAATCATCAGCATCCGAGGCTGTTGGTTGTTTCGTAACCAGTGTTTTGTTTTTACGTTGTGGGTTGCAGGTTGTAGAAGTTAACCCGACGGCGTAACTCCCAACCTGGAGGACCAGTTCCTTTTGTTTACCTCTAGGACGCGGGGCCGGCTACTCCGGTGCCAGTAGTCCACTACGGGAGTATGAGCGCTGCCGTTGACCCATAAAGGACTCCTCCGCCACCATCTCTTCTCCAAGGTTCTGACTAACCTGTGATCCGAATATGTCGAAGCAGCTCGCGCAATGTGTTCACTAAGTTCAACCTAACTGGAACTGTAGACGCTACCGTTGACTTCACTCTTGGAAGAGAAGCTTCTTGCTTAGCAGTATTTTTTTACGTGGCATAGGCATTTGACAAAGTTCTCGCGTACCTACTGTCAGACAACTTCTTAATTTTAATTAATACAATAACTCTCCATGGAAGCCAAATATTTAGGAGTAATCTTAGATAGCAAACTTCTTTGGACGAAACATGCCGAGCTGATAACTTCCAAAGCTCTGTGAGTCTTTCGGCAATGCAAAGGTGTTTTCGGCAAGACATGGGGCTTGTCGCCAAGGAAGTCCTTTAGATCTACACGGCAATGATAAGACCCTTCCTCCCATATGCGTCAGTTGTTTGGTGGAATAAGCTCTCACGTAAGTATGTTACTGCTGCTTTCGCCAAACTCCAAAGAACGGTCTGTCTCGGCTACTTAGGAGCTTTCCCCAGTACGCCTGGCTCTGCTCTGGACACCTTGATGAACGCCCGACTGTAAGAAATCTGCGACTTTCTTGCTATCTCTTAACAGAAAAGACTGCAGATGACTTACTAGAGCGCCAGTAAGTCGTCTGGGTACGGGTCACTTCACGTTTGCCAAGCACCTCCATATGCTAGGTTTGAGCGCTACCTCTATCTGCAACTCCTGCGGAGAGGGCGTTGACACTGCGGAAAACTTCCTATGTGATTGTCCTGCCTTTGCTAGGATCAGGTGGCTGATTTTCGGTACTGATGTAGTGAGTACTGATGACCTAAGCTCTCCATCACTGAAGCGTCTACTCGTCTTTTTGCAAAAGACGAAAAAAAATCTAAGTGCTCCAGTAAAAAAAAAAATACAATAACGAATCCTCGATTTATACTCAATGAAAGCCGAACCCATAAGGCAGCGTCTTAGGAGTGATTGTAAAACTGTCCGAAAAGCCATAGCGATTTAAGTTCTTGAGGTCCGCAAACTTAGCCAAACCCACAAGACAAATAGGTCGGAGAATTACTTAACATAAGATGTAGATGAATGTAGCCCAACTGCAATCTCCGTGGCGAAATATTAAGACGAAGGCAAACGCTAAAGAATCTACTCATAAAATTGCATATGACTTGTATTATAAACAAACTAAAGAGTGAAGTAAATTTATGGCAAACATAAATAATATCACTTTTTACGAACCAGCAGATAGTTTTCTCGAATTGGTTATCTCCCCATTAACTAACGTCAGATAAACAGCGAACGTACTTCTTAATACAAGTTTTCACCTAGCCTGCAAATAGAATACTTCTCCGAGATATCTGATTGTTATTATAGGTTTATTAATACAGCCGTAACTGCTTTGTTGACAGCTATTAAGATAAAGACTACAAATTATTACCTATCGACTTGTTTTTTTGCTTTTAATATTAATTAATGTGAACAAACCCGCCATTTGTATGAAGGTCATAAAGTAATTGTTCACAGCACACTAATTATTTATTTAAAATGCTATGTAATGCTCTCCGATAGCGCTTCAAACCATGCTGTAACTTATCCTAATCGTCAGACAACTGGCCAGCTCAGCATCGAGGCTTCAATATTTTTTGCTAACTACCTTATCCCGATGCATTAGACAAAGCGAAGCTTAGATGGAAGCATCTAACCATTGTAATACCGCCAGAGTACTATGACCAATACTAGATCAAAACATTTCTAACGAACTTCTGAAACACAAGAGAGGGATCCTCTCAAAACTAACCGACGTAATAACAGGGCACTGTACAATGGGTAGACATGCTCAAAGATTGGGCATCCCCTACAATGACTACTGCAGGAGCTGAATAGATGAGGAGGACAGTGACACACTTCTTGTGTACCTGCCACACTCCCCAACATTAGATAGGCTACACTAGGTGAATACCTTTTCAATCATCTTAACAATCTAAACAACGAATCTACAGCTAAAATATAAAATTTTATTATGAAAAGTAATTGGTTCCAAGGGTAGGCGGTGTGAAGCATCCGTCCTTACTCAGTGGCAGTACAATGGTCATACTTTCGGTGTAAGTGTACCTTATCGAGGGTCACTCCAAACCAACCAATTAGCCAAAATGATATGATACTTAAAATAGTCCATTCTCCTAAAAATATTACCACTTCTATATGTTTCCCTAAATCACGAAACAATGTTTAACATGTCTGTCCACAGCAGTTGCATATGAGGCAACTGCTGGATTCATTCAGATAACTGAAAAGGTAACACGTACGAGTACTAGTGAAAATGTTGTAAAATAACCAATTAAAAGAAAAATTAATACGGCAGTAACATATAGCTTAAAGGGCAGCTTTCTGAAAGTAAATTAGCATAGTGAATGTAAAATCTAAAAAAACGTACAGGAAAGTTACAATCAGTCTGAAACGGATCGTATGATACCCTATCCCTCATCTTCTAACACATAACCAATAAAGTGGGCGTGTGAAAGCAAAATGCGATTTTTTTTGTTTAGACGTGTGTTTATATAATGTATGAAAGAAAATGGCAACGTTCATATATTTATAGTTTTATACCCTATGGGATAGGGTATAAAAACATACAGGAAAGTTAAAATCCGGCTGGATCAGATTGTATGATAACCTAGAGATTTTATCAGAAAAATTTATTTTATGGCTTCTTCTTATAAGAAAATGGCCGTGGTTTTAACTATTTATCCCCGAATATCATAAATTCTGAAGAGATCTTGAAAATAAAGCCTATCCATCACCGTAAGTAGCTTTAAAAAGCAATACCAGGTTTTTTGAAGAAAACGTCCCCCAAAAAGTAGGCGTCCCATTACATAATGCGTGGACGAATTGTAGAGAATGTTAATGTCTATATATTTTGTTAAGGTCATATTTTTCAGTTTATAGTAAAAATATTGAAAGACTTTTTTAAAGTGGGCTTGTCTATGGTAGTATTTTAATATCTTATATACTTGTACTGTTTAGGGTCCATGAAAGTAAAGACATTGTGCGATGACAAAAAAGGCATTCAACGCGAATTCTGAAAACGTGAGAGCAAGGGGACGAACGAAAGGATAAAATGGATAGATTGTGTAGCGAGTGATATGTGATAATTAAACGTTTGGAACTGGAGAGATGTAGCACTAGATAGAACAGAATGGAGGCATGTCGTGCGGAAGGTTAAATCCGATTCCAGGATGTAACGTCAAAAGAAGAAGAAGAAGAAGAAGAAGAAGAAGACTGTTTATGGTCCTAAAAAGCTTATATACCAAATTTCATCTTCCCAGCTCAAAATTTAAGGCCCATAAAAAAATGTTGCTGTGGGCAGACTAGTGAGATTGAACGTAATGCTCAGAGAGAGACCATGCAAAGTGATAAATATTTGGTGATATATGAACATTTGTACATATGTACAGATTTTTAATATGCGACAGCCATGTTTTTCGACGAGTTCTTGGATCCACCATTCTGCTTGTATGAAGTGCAGCGGGTCATCAAAAATTTCTTAAGCCAAGAAAGCCTCAGGAGACGACCGCATATCTTTTGAATTGTATATACGAGTAGTTGCGCTTACTGTAGATTTCAACCGAGTTTTTGAATTTGAAATAACTGACGTCCCCAAGAGCTTCAAGAAGTCGACCATTTGTCCACTACACAAAAAATGAAGCTATGAAATTACAGCAAATTACAGAGGAATTTCCTTCGGCTAAGTTGTTTGGTGCATTGCTATTTGGTACGTTGTTATCACATTGGGTAGAGGACAAGAAAGTTCTAAATGATTTCCAAGCTGTATTTAGGAAGAATTACTCAACGGTGGGCCACATTTTTTCACTTGTCAATATCGCTGAAATGTTTCTTGTAGACTTCCGTGCGGCATTAGACTTCATAGCTCGCTCTTCTATAAGCTCTACAGAATCAAGATGTCAAAGTCATTAATATCTTGAAAGCGATGTATGCGGACAATGTTGCCTATATTTGGGATGGTGAACTTATGTCCACAGAATTTGAAAAGACAATGGCGGTAAAAGAAGGGTGTATCCTAAGTGCGCTTCTATTCATCATGTTAACGACATAATGGATGCTGTAGGATTGGTTAAAAAAGATACCAGGTCTTAAGTACGTAGGTTAGGTTAGGTTTAGGTGGCTGTCAGCAAAAAAGCCAACACACTTAGACCAGTCCATTGTGATACCACATAGGTTTGAGATGCTGCCTCTAGCCTACTCGTTGAACCACTTGGAACTTCTGATGAAGCGTAGAAGATCTCTAACGTCTATATTATTCAGATCATTTAGGTTGTTGAAACAGAAGGCTCCTAAGTGGAGATTCCTTCCTTGGCAGAGAGCTGGGCAGGTGCAAAGAAGGTGAAGAATAGTCTCTTCCTCCTTCTCGTCCATGCAGCTTCTGCAGAAACCATTTGAGAAGACGCCAAGCCTTGTTGCATGCTTGCCTATTAGAGAGTGTCCTGTTATGACACCTATAACAGAGCTGACATGCTTTCTATTGAGAGAAATCAAATTCTTAGAGCGTTTCAGATCCACCTGTTTTATCGCTAGACAAGTTGCACCCCTTGTCCCCCTAGAATTAGTCTTTTCAATAGCATCCAGCTTTAATTTAAGTTTGCATGTAGCGATAGGCAACCCAGTGAACTTTTGCCTGGAAGGATGAGTATTGTTGTTCCATGTCTGGCAAGTTTTTCAGCCTTACAATTCCCTGGAATATCCCTATGCTCCGGCACCCAAATTAGGTGAACATTGAACTGATCCGCCATCTCTATAAGAGACGATCGGAAGTCTAGCCAAGACAAGTCTTCCCTTATTGCTATTATCTCCGCTACAGTGGTTTGAGAGACAGACGAAAAGAGAGGTTTAGATTTAGCCTATCGGAGAAGACACCACCACCGTCGTTAGTTTTTGAACCATCGGTATAAAAATGTATCGACTTATCTTCCGTAAAGCCACCTTCTTCACAGAATGCTCTGGAAGGGATGGTAATTTGGAAGTTTTTGTCAAAACTTAATTTGGGTATGGTGTAGTCAATGTCTTCAGGGAAGATATTAAACTTGTTTAAGATGGAGGCGTTCCATATACTTTTTTGGATCACTGTGAAGGAGCTTTAAGGAGAATAATTAAGTACATTGATAGTCATGGTTTTCCTGGAGGACAATGTGGACAAAATGTACTGTAGATCTTGGAATCTCTTTGTGAATCTGGAAAAATCAAAAATGATGATTTTTAGAAGTGGTGGGGCAAGTATTCTAGAAATGAAAAGTATACCTATCAGGGGGAGAGCATCGAAGTCGTACGTGAGTATAAATATCTGGGAGTTTTGATCTCGGCGAACTTGAATATGAACAAACATTTACGGTCAAACTATCAGAAGCTAAACGTGCAATCTGTTTAGTATAACTCAAAGCAGAAAATATTTTGCGCAATTGCAACTCAAGTGTGGGGGTTTTATACCTTTGAAGAAGCCTAACATTTTTTACTTTTTTTCATCAAACGCACCTCTTACAGGCTGAACAACATTCCTAATTATATGCTGCATTTAGAGCCCTGTTCTTGGACATTTTACAAATGTTATGGCGATGAACTGAGAAAGATTGCCATTAGTACTAGTTCACATCATTCGCGGTTTTAATTTGGACATAACACCAGACGAGCAGTATATATCTCTAGCACAATTTAACGCTCTACTGGAAAGAACTGGAAACCTGACTTACAATAAATACGCAGCCGATGGTCAGCAGCCAATCTATAGGACTTATTACATCGCCTTGCGATATAACCTCCAAGACAGAACCCACTTCTTAAATTCAATTTCAGCTGAGATAAGTACCATTTCCAAAATAAGAGGAGAATTAATCAACCTGCATTATATACCTCATCGACCGGATCTCCCAATTCTGTGTGATACGAGGGGCCTAAGGCATTAACTGAAAGAAGAGATCCGACTAAAAAATTGAATTTCTCAATATAATCTCCCTCGAGTGAAATGCATTTCTCATATCGGGCACACAGTACCTTAATACCACCGAAAAAATATTATTTTCTTTTCTTTGGCTTCAAAATGACTTTCTACGGCCGCCTTGAGTCAATTCGCTGTCCAGAAAAACAGCTTCGAAGCCAACTTTTCTTCTCTTAGACTCTTGTTTGGACTCTGGATCGTATTGGCGAATCCAAGTTTCATCTACAGTTACGATTCGGTTTCGAATTGAGATTGTCCCCGGCTAAATCCAAAAAATCAGTCGAGTCGTCGTTGCTTGTCGAATGGCGTGTGCATTTTTAGTACCCAGCGCGCACATGTTCGTGTTTAAATGCTCGCTCAAAATTTCTCCAATCTGTTCTTTGCTGATGTGAAACTCGTCTGATATCTGCCACAATTTTATTCATTTCAACTTTTCCGACGTTTTCTTCAGTCACCACTGACACAGGATACTCTGGGCGGAGGTCGTCTTCACAGCTCTCTCGTCCTTGTTCGAATAAGCGAGCTCATTTTTTAACTATGGTATGCGAAGGGCCAGAGTCCTGAAGAGTCGATGACATGGCTTCGAACATTTCTTTAGGCTATTTTCCTTTTTCCACGAAGTACTTTATCACAGCGCGGTGCTCTAAATTGTGAGAATTTCCGATTTTGACTGACATGATGATGTTTATCCTACCACAGATGAGATTATTATTGAAACAAGGTGATATTTATACTACTAAAGAGTGCTGTAGTTAGTGCTATCACTGATGATGACTCGTTGTTGAGTATCTCAGGCCGCGAATTTATCAGCCGCCCCTCGTATCTGTAACCTCAAACGGGAAGAAGATATGTTTCATTTCCTTGCGATACGTCTCCAGTGCTAAAGAAATTCCGTGTAAGATTCTTCGGCGCAAATGTATTAGAAAAACAGACAAAGTGATGAGACTACTGAATGGAGGATATTTATTGCACTCTGCAATTATTATTGAAGGAACTCTTTAGGAAACACTTACCTTCTATTTTCTATTTTATATTTAAAAAATAAAATAAAAATGAAAAACATTCTTTAATTACCTAGATTATATTTATATGTATTGTCAATCTGGTAGACGGCCAAACCCAATTAGAAAATGGACGTATTCCAGCAAAAAAAAAAAAAATAAATAAAAACCATTCCTCCACTCTCCTTGCAAATCCCAGTCTCTTTGCTTTTTGCGTGACTTGCAATTTATTGACAAAGCGTTATGTTAATAACAAGGTCGCAGCACCATAGGTCATAACTGGCAGCACGCGATTTCAAATATATCTTTCAGTAATATCTTGCATTCTACCACAATGAGAGATTTCGCATGTTTGATTACCTTTGCCAATTGTTATTTCGTCGCCAAGACATTTTATATTTGTGGGCTTGTTCGACTTCAACTCTTTGCCTATCATCAAGTTTCCTGGCTACCGAATTTTCATCTTTGAAAATTAACATTTAATCCAACACTTGCTGAGGTTTATTTTAAGTTTTCCCACATACATTGGTTCTCCAGCCGACCTGTCTGTCTGTCGCTCTATATGTACGGCTAACTGCAGCTTAAATGGCTGAACGAATTGTTTTTCAACATCACTTCTGGGAACGGTGAGTTCACAATTTGAGGCGAAATTGGAAATTCCATTCGATTCTTATATACGAGTATAAGTTAGGTAAACATCCTTATTTTTCGAATACGACATGCTGATTTGGCCAACAAATTAGGAACATTTTCTCGGCATGTCCTTGTTAAATTTTTGTTTCAGCATGTGGTCGCCACAGCAAATGTTGACAGACTTAAAACAACTTTCAGCAAGTGTTGGATTAAATATTAATTTTTAAAGACGAATTCTTTGGCCAATTTGGTGATTAGCGGAAACTTGATGACAGGCGAATGAGATGAAGTAGAACAAGTCCACGAATACGAGTATAAATGCGAGTATCTTGGTCACGTAATAAGAATTTGCAAAAAAATAATCAAACATGCAAAATCTCTCGTCGTGGTAAAATTCTCGATATTATTGAAAAGATATGTATGTTTGAAACGAAAAGGAAACGACCAATGCGTGCTGCTATTTATAACCTGTGGTATAAAAACCTTGACATTAACAAAATGCTTAATTAATAAATTGCAAGTCACGCAAAGCGCAATGGAAAGTTCAATGCTGGTAATCACAAGGGGGGACAGGATTTTTAACAATAAAAAAGCGATTTTATGTCCTCTTTTGTATTAAGGTTTGCACAAAACCCGTTGGAATAAAAATTAATTCGGATAGAAATTTGAAATCAGCATTAAGCTTTTAGCCAAAAGTGCTAATATTAAATCGTATGCACAAGTAATAGCAAATAATGATAGTCAAGTATGAACACAGCAGCCGACGTTGTAATGATCAGCGAGCCCTATAAATGTCCCGAACAGAACAATAACTGGATCTATGATAAAGCAAAACAGGTGGCAATATGGATATGTGGACCCCATGCCTTCCAGAAAACAAACGACCAAACAGAAGGCTTCGTGCGTGCGAAAATAAATGGAATCCATTTCTATAGCTGCTATGCAAGACCCAGCTTGACGACCAGCGAATATCAACTAATGCTGTACCATCTAACCGCGGATGCGCTCCAAAGAGCCCAAGTGGTTATAGGAGGAGACTTCAACGCGTGGGCCACAGAATGGGGCAGCAGGCTCACCAACACCAGAGGGCAGGTCTTATTGGAAACATTCGCTCCCCTAGCGATAGGCATTGCTAATAAGGGCCGGGCAAATACTTACCGGAAGGTTGGAGTAGGCTCCATCATTGACATCACCTTTGCGAGCAACACCATCCTGAAAACCATAAAGTGGAGGGTCAGTGAGGAATATTCACACAGCGACCATCAGGTGATAATACTGGAAATAAAAGGGGAAAAACCAGTCCAGCTCCCAAAACTTACTGGCCCAAAATGGAATGACAGATCTTTCGATAAGGATGCATTCGAAGAGATGTTGAACGGTGATCAAACTCCAAGCGGAACAGCGGAAACCCTCGCGCACCACCTCACAGGCACCGTGCGATGCATCAATGCCTAGGAGAGCAAACACCAGGAAGGCATCACGGTATTACTGGTGGAACGAGGAAATAGGCGAACTTCGGGCAAAATGTCTTCAAGCTCGGCGCAAAGTCCAACGATCAAGAAGGAGGGCGGATTTCCAACAATGCCTGAACACCTTTAGACTGGCGAGACGTAGCTTAAATAGAGCCATTAAGGAAAGCAAAACTGCAACGTCTCTGTCAAGAAGCCGATGACGAAATTAAAGGGCTATAGGACTCCTCAAATAACATGTCCGATAATGCTGTGATTTATAGTAGAGCACCTCTTCCCTCAAAGGCCTGCTGCTATGTGCAATATTATACGAGAAGTCAATCCAGAAGATATTCCTTTAATTACTCACGAGGAACTGCTAAGGGCATGCAGCAAGATAGGTGAGAACAAGGCGCCGGAACCCGACGGCGTCCCGAACAAGTCAGTAAAGGCAGCTGTAACAAAAAGACCAGACCTCTTCATAACAACAATGCAGAAGTGCCTTGAAGAAGGAACCTTTCCCGAAAAATGGAAAACGCAGCATTTGGTCCTACTGCCAAAAGGAAAGAAGCCCCCAGGAGAACCATCATCCTATCGCCCAATATACCTATTAGACACCATGGGAAAGATCCTCGAGAAGATAATCTATAATAGATTACTCACAGTAGCAGAAGCGAAAGGAGCCCTCTCAGATCACCAATTTGGCTTCAGAAGAGCACGATCTACTGTTGATGCCATAAGAGCGGTAGTCGATATCGCCAAAGGTACCATCGAAGGAGAAAGATGGCTCTACAGCACAAAGCAGTATTGTGCAGTAGTAACGCTGGAGGTTAAAAACGCAATTAAGTCTGCGAACTGGTCGTTTATTAGAAGGTCACTTGCCAGGATGGATACGCCATATTACCTGTTACTGATAGTGACGAAATACTTCAACAACAGGAAGCTGAGGTACAATACCGATGAAGGGGTAAAATACTACAACGTAACTGCGGGAGTTCCACAGGGATCGGTTTTAGGGCCACTATTGTGGAACATCATGTACGACAGAATCCTACGATTAGCGCTACCTGGGGGAGTAACGATAATTGGATTCGCCGATGACATTGCAGTCGTGACAGTAGCTAAACATGTCCGTGCAGTAGAATCAGCTACAAATGAAGCAATTGCCCGGATAAAAGATTGGCTAATATCCGCCGGACTAGAACTAGCTGACCATAAAACAGAAGCTGTTCTTATAACCAGCCAGAAAGCCATCGAATTGGCCAACTTTCAGGTTGGTAACCAAACTATCAGGTCGAAAGAGGCAGTTAAATACCTTGGAGTAATGCTGGACAACAGACTACGGTTTAAAACGCATGTTGATTTCGTTACCAAAAAAGCATCGCAAATGCAGGAGCTCTCTCGCGTATCATGCCTAACATCGGTGGACCTGGATACGCTCGAAGGATTCTACTCTCTAGAGTTATCACCTCAGTTCTGTTATATGCCGACCCAGTCTGGGCGGAGGCACTGAGGACGAAGGAGACCAAAAGGGGACTATCGTCATCATACAGACTCTGTGCGCTACGGACAATCAGCGGCTTTCGAACCATCTCTGACGAAGCTGCATTTGTCATAGCTGAAATGGTCCCCATCGATATTCTTGCAGATGAAATGCTGAGGATATATAAAAGAAGAGCATTGAGTTATCACGACGCCCTGGTATCAAGGTGATAAAAATTGAAGAAAGGGCAGCGTCAGCAGCTATGTGGCAAGCTCGTTGGGCTAATACAACAAAAGGCAGATGGACATACAAACTTATACCGACAATCCAAGACTGGATAAGTCGAAAGCACTACCATCTAACGCAGTTTCTGTCTGGCCACGGTGGGTACCGCAAATATCTACACCGATTTGGACACGACAACTCACCATCCTGCCTGGAATGCACAGGTGTCCGTCATTACTCCTCGACCATATGTTACGGTCGGAAGAGAATTGGATGGCAATATGTTTCTTCGTAACAACTCTACAAAAAGAGCTGCGGAGAATAGAAAAGCTAAGAAGAGCAACTGAAGCAGCAGAAGAAGCTGACACAGGAAGCATAGCATAAACTGCTAACCAGCGCCGCGAAGTAATACCTGGCAGGTTTGCGAATCGTGCATGCTAGTAGCACTCGGGCTATTAGTATCTATGAAGATTACACATCCCTGGCGCAATCCAAAAAAAAAAAAAAAGTACAAACACAGCAACAAGATGATGTAAAGAATGATTTCAAGCAAACATTGCATCTTACCTACATCTATATAAATAAAGTGATAACTATGGCCGTGTCTGCTGCTTATACTTACCATAAACCATGTCCCCCAAACTTTGAGATTTGTTCGGGTGGTCTTTATTCTGAAGGTAGGCCGGCGAGGACATGAATCCGCGATTCTGGGATTTTGGGCCTATTAGCCTGTCCTCCTTTGTACTAAACATATCCTTGATTTTCACATCCGAAAAACCCTGGAGAGTTCTCCACTGTTGAAATCCTAACACGCCTACCTCAAAGGATCCACATAAAGTAGTGCGATCGGTGGAAAAAACTCTTTATTATAAAGAATACACTCTTGCTACCTTCCTAGACATAGAAGGAGCTTTCAACAATATCCATACCAAAGCTATTCAAGAGTCTTTCACCGAGTTAGGTGTATAGTCTTTCCTTAGGCTTTGGATAATACTAGAATAATCAAAGCAACACTAGGTTACAAGATCGTAAATAGGGGAACCCCACAAGGTGGTTTTATCTCCCCCTTGTTACGGATAATGGCGATCGATAAAATCTTGGTGGGACTTGAAAGTGATTGCGTACGTGGATGATGTAGTTTTACTAGTTTCAGGAAAGTTCCTATCCACAATAAGTCAAATCATGGAAAGTGTTTTGGATAAGGTATACTCTTGGGGTACGAAATGTGGCTTTGGAGTAAATTCAAACAAGACCGAAATGATGCTATTCACCACTAAACCCAAGCTACAGGAATTCGCTCCCCCCAAACTTGACGGTCAACCCACTCACTATGTTCCAGTGCAAAATACCTAGGCACTATTCTAGATCCGAAACTTAGTTGGAAACTTAACATATAGCAGCGGGTTAAGAAAGCAAGTGTGGCTTTCTATGCCTGCAGCAGAACATTCGGTAAAAATGGGGTCTCCAGACAAAGATGACCCTATGGATGTACACAGCAGTTGAAATTAAGAAATATAACATCAACAGAATCAAAAAAGTACAAAGATTGGCGTGTGTAGGCATCACAGGAGCATTAAGATCTTGCCCAACAGATGCTCTAAGTGTAATCGTGCATCTGATCCTCCTTGAACTTCATATTAAATTTTCAGCTATATGCAGCGCCGTCCGGCTCAGGGAAACTTGGTGCCGGACAGCAAAGCCATTTGGCCACTTTAAGGTCCTGGAGACGATACATAGTGAACTAGTGCGGAGTTGGCGCAGGCATTTTTTCGGCACAACGAATATATCGCAATCCTTCCGTCTCCCAGACACTGCTAGTGTCTTTCAAACTGAGCTTCTCGCGATTTGGGGGGCTTGCCGCATGCTAAAAAATCTCCCAAAGTTCAAACTAAATATAGCTATCTTTTCTGATAACCAAGCCGCAATCAAGGCCATTGATTCGGTTACCATATCCTCAAAACTGGTAGAGCAATGCCGGTTTGAAATAAATGAACAAAGCGTCCATTCAGGACACAGTAATTATGAGGGTAACGAGAGAACAGACGAGCTGGCCAGGCGAGGGTCGGCCCTTAATGGCTCGCTAGCGGAAAGAGTCAATATTCCGATGGGAGTCGTTAAGGGCAATTTACATCTTGACTTCCTCCAGCTAGCCAATCTCGGGTAGAACAACCTTACCATATCAAGAAAGACATGGCCCAGCTTCAACAAACCTAAATCAAACGACCTACTAGGCAGATCAATGCCACTGACCTAGAGGAGACCACGCCCCCAAGCTTGGAATTCCTCACAACACTTTATGTCGCAGCTACAAAGACAGCAACGAGAGGGAACCTATGTTCCACTTTCTTTGCAGTTGACCTACCCTAGCAAAGACCAGACAACGGTCGTTAGGTAAGCATTTCTTTGACAATTTCAGAGAGATAGCTTCTAAACGGTTTCGAGAACTAGTCCTGTTTCTGAACTCCATGGGCTGGGTTTAATTATATCCTCCCATCTCCAATAACACACTCAAACAAACAGGGTACACGAGTTTTTGTGGCATCAAAACCGCTCACTTAGCGCTAATTGGGTTCTTTTTTTTTCAAACCACCACTTTACCTACCTATCTGCCTATGGCTGTGTCTGTGCGCGCATCACGCAAAAACTACTGGACAGATTTTTATAAAACTTGGACGTTCTATACCCTAGAGGCTTGGTCATTATCTTCAGTTTGAATTATCACGATATTCCTCATGGAGATTAAAATATTAAAGATTGAATAATGAAAATGCATTCAAAAATATATCGGTTCTCGTCCGATCACCGAAACAAAGCAGTATCGGTCGCGGTTAGTACTCGGAGCACCGCCTTCTTTGTTAAAAATATTACTTTTTTTCAGCTAGAGTTTCTCAGAAAAATCTATAACTTCGGCAGCTATCGACATTCGGTGGAATGAAGATGTTTGCTGTGACCATAACATTTTTGTAGGTACGAGGGTTGTTCAATAAGTCCCTGAAAATGAACACAAATTGTGTCGTCACCTTAAATTTAATTTTTTTTTTTGTCAAGAATCATCTTTCAAAAGAACGCACCCAAATTTTCAGACAGATCTGTCAAATAGTTTTGTTGTGGCAGCCATTTTATATAGACGCCTACTAGCATTTTCGTTAAAATGGAAAAAAGTGAATTTCGAGTGCTCATTAAACACTATTTTTTGCGAGAAAAACTATCACGCAAACCAAACAAAAGCTTGACAAATATTATGGGGACTCTTCACCATCGATTGGAACCATTAACCACTGGTTTACTCAATTTCGGTGCGGCCGTTCAAGCACAAGTGACGCCGAACGTTCTGGTCGGGTGTGTTTGGCGATGTTCCAGAAAAATTCGGTTGAGTTTTTGCGCCGTTTCGTAACCATGGATGTAACCTGGATTCACCACAACACACCAGAAACCAAGGAACAGTCAAAACAATGGACTTCTTCTGGTGAATCGAAGCCGTAGAAGGCCAAGGCGGGTTTGTCAGCAAACAAGGTCATGGCGACAGTTTTTTGGGATGCGCGCGGTGTTATTCACATCGATTACCTTGAAAAGGGTAAAACGATCACCGGCGCATATTACGCAGAGCTGCTGGATCGATTCCAAGCCGATTTGAAGCAAAAACGGCCGCATTTGACGAAGAAAAAAGTTATTTTTCACCAGGACAACGCATCGGCGCACAAGTCCGCAGTCGCAATGGCAAAATTGCATGAGTTAGGCTACGAACTCCTCCTTGATCCAGCATATTCCCCAGATTTAGCCCCCCGCGAATATTTCTTGTTTCCAAACATGAAGAAATGGCTCGGAGGTAAGAGATTTGGGTCGAATGACGAGGTCATCGCTGAAACAAACGCTTATTTTGAGGGGCTCGAGAAATCGTATTATTTGGAGGGCATCAACAAATTGGAGAAGCATTGGGTGAGGTGTATAGAGCTAAAAGGAGACTATGTTGAAAAATAAAATGTTTTTATACCGAAAAGAGTGTTCCTTATTTCATTTTTTCAGGGACTCGTATTAATGGACAATCATTCTTAAGAAGAATTTAAAATCCCCGTTGTTGCTAAAATGAGAGTAGTAATAAGGTTGGGCTATAATAATAGCGTCAACTCTGAGTGTTTTCTTGCCAGTGAGAAGAAGGACAAGCGACGCGGTGCGGATGCACGGGGCAGACGCTAAAGGCCGGTGATGTCGACCTAAGGACCAGCTGCATTTCACACGGTCAACTGTCGCTTGCTCTCGCGTCACTAACCCTAATAGTCTTTCAACTTTTTATTTGATGTTTTTCCTTCTGTATCTAAAATACAATATACTAGAGCCCCTCAAAACAAAATGAAACTGAACAATCTTACTCAAAAGTTATAAATAGAAATGAGAACATAGAAGAAGACACAAAGAAAGATTATCTTAAAAGATTAACCAACGGAAAAACGACTATTCATATGAAAAACATCAAAAGGGGAATTATTCAGATACCTCCCATTAGAACAGTTGATGGTAAATGGGCTAAAAGTAACGAACACAAAGTCAAAATATTCGGAGAATACACAAAGAACGTATTTGAACCACATAGTGGGCACGATATATACATTCCTTTGAAAGTAAGAAATGAGATCAAACATAGCTTAAACCTAAAGAAAGGTTGGAATATTGTGACAAATTTAATCAATGCATCCTTTAGCATAGCTTATGAAAAGCGGCTGAAGCAATAATGATCTCTAAACCCGGAAAGCTACCAAACGAAGTGTCATCATACAGGTCAATCTCACTACTGCCAGTAATATCTAAGCTTTGCGAAAAACTACTTGTTTTTTTTTATAATTTGCACGTGTTAAAGGGGATATGAATACCCTTATACTAATTTTTTTTTAGAACACGTGAGAGACAGGGTGGTGTAGTTTGAAACTCAGCTGGTATTAAGTTTCTGTAAATTCCAAGGGTGGCTGTCCAGATAACTGGGGAGTATTTTGTTTGTTTTCGCTATTATTGTCATTGCTTATGATTCACAGTATTTTTTTCCGTCCTCCTGATTTCATCATTACGATCAAGTTGCATTTTAGCCGTGGTTAAATGACTTAATCACATCATTGAGCGAAGAAACCTAATTGCCAATCATCAGTTTGGATTTGCAAGACATTATTCAACAATTAGTCAAGTCCATAGAATAATTGAATCATAGAAATAGCATTGGAAGAAAAAACCGTTTGTTCTGCCGTATTAATCGACGTAGCACAAGCTTTTCATAAAGTTTGTCATGTGTCCTACATAAATCATAAACTAAGATGTCTTCTGCTAAAACAATACGCCGCAATTTTAGAATGATATCTAAATGGAATATTTTTTTTTAGAATAAAATAAGAAGATTCTTCACAGAGTTAATGGGAGTTCCACAAGTCAGCGTACTTGGCCCCATTCTATATTTTCTGTATACTACCGATCTCTCAAAGCTAGAAGATATTGACCACTTTTGCAGATGGCACTGCAATCTTAGCAGTAGGAAAGAACAATAAAGAAGCAACACAGGAGCTGCAATCAGATGTAATCTTTAATTGGACAATCAAATGGCGAATAAAGCTTAATGAAAGCAAATCAGTGCACACAAGCTTCACTAACACTAACACCGCCTATGGTTACTGCTGGGGTAGATCCACAAAAACGATGAAGCACTCATAGGTGAGAACTTTGTGCATATTTATTTCTACTCCTTCTTCTATTTGGCTTTTTTTGATTTAATTTTTGTTAACTAATTGGAAACATTTGCGAACAAAACATAACCAGGGCCATAATGGTTATTTATACTTGTATCTTTATTATTTCTCAGTGCTACAAACTTCGTATTCAAATTAATGTACTGGAAATAGGGTGCATAGATCATTTAGCATTTTATCAGAATTAAATGTAAGAATTCAAAAATTATTCAAAAATCAGTACAAATAATTTGAAATTGTGTAATCAGGAGGGTAGGGTTTAGCACATTTGACTTTACAATGGTAAAAGGACAGTTGATTTTTAAATAAAATTTTTGATGGCATTGTTGGTCATACTGTCCTCTCCTATTACATATGAATTTTCACAGTTCTCCTTCAACAGTAGTGGTGTCTAGACCGGTTGTTTTATATTGTGTGATTATTTAGCGATATTTAATTTGTTGATAGCACAATTTAATGGATGTCCAATTCAAGTTTTAGTGTATATTATTAACATAAGATTTTTATAACTTTTCATTGAGTTGTCTTTATAAGTTTAGTAAAAAATAATGTTTTTTATAAAAACAAAGCAGGGGTCGAAAACACTTACGACTAATATCGAATGTGTCCCATGTTGCAAAAAAATATTTCTTTAATTTTTTCATTTTCGCTCATATACATATGAAGAAGACTAATCACTGTGAAATCAATGAAACAATGCTTAAAACACCCACATTAGCTGCTCGGAAAAATGATTTGAAACGGACGACACTTATTTCTAGACTTAAAAAACTGAATCCAAATAACGAGTCAAGTGATTCCCCCCACAGTGAAACATTCGGCTCCAAATATACGACCCAACAAGAATTTTCCAAACATCAAGAGCGTGAACTCGTGGATTACTTCAATTCAATGGCACGATAGTTTGTTTTTGAATATGCAACAACAAATAATGCTATAATGTTAATGTTGTCGAAAAGGAGGCAAGTATCGAATAGATACGTGGGCTTCTCAAAAGAAACCCTGATATTTCCTTGTGCGCGCAGGCCTGAAAATATAAGCTTAGCAAGATTAAGAGACTTTAATAAAGATTCCGTACAATTCTTTACAAATTTAAAACGACCTTACGAAAAGCACCAACTTGAACCTAAAAGTATATTCAATTTGCACGAAACTGGGATTTCAACGGTTCTAGCACCTCCGAAAGGAAGACAATTTTATTAAAACAATATTACGATGTTGTTTACACAAAAATTAAACATATGTAGGTAATAGCGGAAAAGGGGAAACCATCAGGTGTCGTCCGCAGAGAGAGAGACTCTCGTGTAATTGTTGTAGGGATTGTTAATGCTGCCGGTTTGGCTCTTTCCCCAGTGTATGACTTCCCCAGGATCAGATTTAAGCATGGATTTATTAAAGACGGTCCAAGTAACCGCGTTGGTATTCTGAGCAAAAATGGTTGGATAATCAGAGAACTGTTTATTCACGTATTAAAGTACATCCAAAATTTTGCCAATTGCTGCAAAGAGAAACCTATTCTTAATATTTTGGACAACCATTCATCACACTATGGACTGGAAGATATTGATTTTTGTCCAGAAAATTGCATCGATCTCTTACCTCTTCCACCTCATTGCTCTCATAAACTACAATCATTGCACGTCTCTGTATTTGGCCCGTTCAAAAGTTGTTACAAGACTAGCGAGTTTCAAGTCAATAACCCAGGCAATCCGATGTCAATTTACGATATTGCTCGATTGACAAAAATTCCCTTTCAAAGATCCTTTTGTCCTGAAAATAATGAAAAGGGATTTGAAGTAACAGGAACATACCTTTAACAGCTTTTATTGCATAGTTACAGCTCCTTCTGAATGTCAAAATAAAACATCAAAAGAACAGAATCACTGAGTTAAAGCGCAAACAAGAAAAAAAAAATCCTATAAGATAAAGAAAACTAATAAAAATTAAAAAAACTGAATAAAAAACTGAAAGATACAATCGATTCGGAAGAGTTCAGCGTTGCAGATTCAGATGAGTTTGTGCCCCACTACTACGATGAATGTACCCCACCCATGGGGCACTTTCGACTTTTTGAGGTAGTTTTTAAAAGTATTTTTTATAAACAATTAGGGTTGAGTAATGCCTTTAAGATTTGTGAATTTCATAAGTACGATTATTAGAGCTTCAAATTAAATAAAAACGCATATTTAATATACATTTTAAAAAAGTTGTAGGGAATCCACAGAAAATGTGTCCCCACCTTACCCTAAGGATGCTTCAAAATCAGTCCTTTACTATCAAAACAGGACGAATTGTCACTCTATTTTTATGTCAATTTTAAACCATTTGAATGAGTTCTTAAAGCTAACTAAATTTAGTACCACATACAACTAATTACATACAAGCTATGCAACATAAGGCCTACAAAAATTTAACGCCTTTTAATTTTATTGATTGCCGGCAAACTCGCTGTGCGGATGTAGAATCTACCAAATTGGTCACGCAATATCGGCTTGCATAATGATCAAAGTCGCTTTTGATACCCTATGGAATATTTCTACGAAGTCATATGCTCTTTGTCACATGACCCTGCCTTTCCTAATTGATGGCGCGAAGTGTTTTGGTTATTTTAGAAGAGCACGCGTCATGTACATACATATGTACATCTTACCGCATCTCAAAATCAATTTTGGTTGACAACGCGTACGTATGTACATACATCGACCGTGAATTGAATTTATGCTTGCCATTCTTCGTTTGATAAACGACAACTAATTGTGCGACAATAATCTTCTCGCACTCAATTTTCTATCATTAATTTGTACGAAACGAAAATCAATATCAATTTCAACAGAAAAATAATGGCACGCCACGACGCGAATAAATAGAATTCCCATAGAAACACAAACATGTGACATAACGATTGATTTAAATAGATTCAATTCGATTGAAAATATTTTATTTTATTTATTTTATCATTTAGATTTGCATAAATTTTAGGATACTCTATCATATGAGTGAGTCCTTGCGCACTTTTTATGTTAGCTCCTTTTAGGAAGTAAGATACTATGTCTTTCCATAAATGCAATCAGGGTCGGATTTAGAAATGGTTTACAGGGCAAGATATTTGTAGGTTAGGGTAGGTTAGTGGGTTAACTCAGAATCTCCTCCGGACTTAGATCAATGTAGATCCGTTGTGATTCCCATGGAGTGCGACTCCCCTACTCGGGGAACAGTTTTCTTTCCCATAATGGTTTTTAATTTTAATTTTGGGGGAGGTGAAAGTCGCCATTTATTTGGCTTACTACAATCTACAACTAACTTAAGGCTAAAACTTAAAACTAAGACTTAAAGCAAAGGAGAATGGTGAAGGAGTGAAGGCTTTCAGGCAGGAAGTGCAGAGGTTAAAATCAAAATGGGTGAGGTTTGAGTTGACTTTTCGCAGCATATGTGAAATTGATTCATTAGATTCATATGAAGTGCGGTGGGATGATAGATAGAAAAGACGAGGGCATCGTAAATTTCGTGGGTTAGTATTGAAGAAAATTGAGATATAAAGAGATCCGCAATCGACAGAGCCTGAAAGAAGTCGATGAATGAAAAGAATGTCTGCAACATCTCTGCGTTTTTCTAGAGTACTCAGGTTGATAAGTTTGAGGCGGTCTTGATAGAGAGGTAAGATAAATGGATCGTTCCAAGGAAGACCTCGAAGGGCAAATAGAAGAAAACGACGTTGAATATTCTCGATTCTTGTCACATGAACTTGCTGAAAGGGTGACCACGCTTGACTGGCGTTTTCAAGGAGGGGGCGAAGAAATGTAACGAAGAAGGATCTGATCATGTAATGGTCGGAGAATTCGTTCAACCATCGTTTGACAAGGCCAAGTGATGGGGTATCTTTACGAATTATCTCATCAATATCGTATATTATTCCAAGATCGCGGAGAGATTGAACGATGGATATAAATTATATTGAGCTCTAAGCGATTTTGTAGACACCAGTTCAAAAAACTCTCAAGGTCTTGTTGATGGAAACAGTAGTCGTATGCTGAAGAGATGGCTTTGAATAATTTGGTATCATCAGCGTACAGAGAGAGGGTAGAGTGTTTAATAACTCTCTTAACATCGTTTATGGTTAGAATGAAGAGAACGGGACCTAGATGGCTGCCTTGTGGAACACCAGTAAGAATGGTTTTCCAGGTAAGAAGATATCCGTTTTAACAATATGAGTTCGAAACCGAGGGCAGACAATTTGAAGAGGATTAAGTTATGAGATATCTTATCAAAAGCCTTACTAAAATCAGCTGCAATAACGCCGATTTCTTTGCCATTCTCTAAAGCAGACTGGGCGAAGGACACGAATTCGACTAAGTTAGTGGTAGTTGATCTACCTTTCAGAAAGCCGTGTTGGGTAGGAGAGATAAGAGACTTGCACTGAAAGCTTAAGGCTTCGTATAAAATACTTTCGAAAAGTTTGGGTAGATGAGAAAATTGGGGCGATAGTTTGTTACTTCGATCTTTGATCTCTTTTGGTGTATGGGGGTTATGAAAGAGGTCTTCTAAATCTGAAGGAATTCTCCTAGTGATAGAAACAAGCGAAGGAGATGAGAGAGAGAGAGAGAGAGAGGGGGGGGGGGGGGAGGGGGGATGGAGAAGCATTTTTTAAGAAAAATGGCAGGGAGACCATCTGGGACGGATGAGAATTCATCATTAAGATTTTGTAGTTTATTTTTTAATTACAGTAGGAGCAAAAGGCAGGGACAGAAAGGGGCCAACAGAGAAGTTAAGAAGGTGACTGAAGTAAGAGGGGTCGGGTTCAAAAGAGTTGTCGGCGAAATATTGTATAAAATAGGTGGCAAAAAAGTTGGCAACGATATGCGGATTAGTTGATGATATGTTTTCAAAGAGGAGGGTAACCCTTAGATCTTTTTTTTATAGCCGTTGAATTGAACAAATGATTTGGGGTCGTTTATAAGATTTGCTTGCGCATTAATTAGGTGGCGCTGGTAGAGAGAGTTATAAAGATGATTGAATTGAAGGTAAGAACCGAGATATTTGGTAGTCCAAAACATAATTGGTACAAAGGAAAACTGCCCATAACTTGTTTCTATTGTTACGTAATGCGCGAAGTTTGCAATTATATCAAGAGAAATGGAATTAAATATTTCTCGGTAAAAAATTGTGAGGACTTCGTTTAAGGATAGGTTAGGAAACTCAAAGGCACACCTAATCAGATAGGCATTTATTTTACGGAAATTGGAAGCTTTTATTGCTACCTGGCTGTCAATGAAAAAGGTGATAACTTCATGTGGTATAGTCCTCATTGCTGCTTCCCGGGAGGCTATCATCACTGCCAGAACCTCCGCCTGCAAAACACTCCTGTAGCCTGAAAGTCTGATTAATTTCAACAATCGGAGCACTTCGGAGATAATTCTCTCACCTATATCCATTTTAGACCCGTCATTGTAGATGGAGGTAAATTTGTCGTCTAATAAGAGATTAGTTTTCCATTCTTCACTTGGAAATATGTAGATGGAGAACGGTCTATGGAAATCTAAGTAGGGTGCCATGTAATTTGTACTAGCAATGGTACCCATGTATCTATATTTGTGTAGAATCTCCATGTTTCCAGACTTCATACTGGCTCAAGTTTAAAGTGCGTTTTATTACGTATGTTCGGTAATGGGTAATGTGTTCCTTTGTGACCCGAATTGTACAGGTTCAAGCCCGGACGGAGAACAGCAACCACAACCAACCGAGCATAAAGGAGAAATGAATAAAATCCGAGTTTCTCCAACCACTGCACCAAAAAGGAGTTTCTGCTTTGTCTTGGACTTCTTGTGAGTCTGAGTGCTCCGGGATTTGGAAATTTTCTTTAAAAAAAATTATAATAAATTTCTGTCTGTATGGTTTGTTTACAGCAATACACCCAGCTACGCATCTGCTCTGATCTCCTCGCAATTTATACAGATGGGGAGATTCGTCATCCCCAAACCTGTTGGTTACGCTCGAAAACAGACATGTCTGGTAAGGAATTGGTTGAGGTAAAAATTTACTTCTCCGTGACGCCGGTCCATCCATTTTTGTATATCCGGTATGAGTCGATGGGTTAACTCTCTTGCCATGCTCTCATGCTTTGAGGTCTTTCCACCAGTTTGGTATCTCTAACTGAAGCTCGGGATCCGTGGATTTTGGCACCGTAGGTCCTCTGTGATTCACTTGCCAAAAAATCTACTGGTAGCATTCCCGCGATGACACATATAACATCATCTGACACCGTCCGAAACGCATAGCACAATGGCTGCAATCTGTAGGTTTAGAGCTGGCAGAACATAAATCCGAAGCGGTACTAATCAGTAGCAGAAAAAAGAGAGAAACAATCACTCTTATGATAGGAGCACACCAGATATAAAATACCTAGGCGTCATGATTGATACAAGGCTAGAGTGAATAATGCACTAATGCGCATCATGCCAAACAATGGGGGACCAAGATATAGTCGACGCCAGCCATAGTAGTGACATCTGTGATATTCTACGGGGCACAGCTGGCTCATAACCGGTTGAAGCTATGAGAGTTAAATCATAGGCGTGAAATTGAAGCGACATATCGACTCTGCGCAATTAGAGTATGCAATGCATTTCGCACAATATCGGAAGAGGCAGCCTATGCTATCGCGAACTGATCAGAGAGAGCAATCAGCATGGCAAAATGGCAACAACGATGGAGCGCATCAAGTAAAGGTCGATGGATCTATCCTCTTATACCTCTTCTTGGGACATGGACAAGTCGGAAACATGGTTAAGTTGATTTTTATACAACGCAACTACTAAGTGGGTATGGATGTTTTCGAGCGTATCTTTACAGATTTAGGCATGACAATTCCCCATTGGCCTTACTGCATCCAAACTGCGGAAGATGCGGAGCATGTGTTCTTCCACTGTCCGCTATTCGAAACCGAGAGGCAAATACTGAGGAATAAACTGGGAGAAATACCAACCCCCGAGAACATAGTGCAATAGATGACACAATCACAGGAGATGTGGAGTGCTGTAAGTGGGTTTCCAAAAGAAATCATGATTCAACTAAGAAACATTGGACGAGAAAGGCGCCAGAGTGTAGAAAACTCTACAAGAATGTGAGCACACAGCCAATACTAAATGATAGGCAGGGAAAGCCGAAATCCCCTCCTGTGAAGAAATGTTTAATGGAGGTGGTTTTAGTAGGTAGAAATTTCTACAGTATCTTTTGAAGATTCCCACCATCCACATAAAAAAAAGGGTCCGGTGGGGTGTATCTTATGACGGGGGAACTGACCTGCATTTTTGTGAAAAGGGCGCTAAAATGTCAGCCAAAATGTAGCAGGGCACCATTTCAGATCCCTTGGTGTAAACTTTAAGCCATACCCTATTCCAAAAACTGAATTATCCAGCAAGATTTTGTGCCATCCCATAAGGCCAAAGCTACCCACATCCTGTCTCCAGAGAAATGTATCCCATTTAATTGGTATCTAAGACTTACTCTCTGCTAGCCCAGACCTTTGACCACTGGATTATAAATTGTGGACAGTCTTAGAGGACATTATGTACCACAACAGATACCCTAACATGGAATCCTTAAAGCGAGCTCTGTTCAATTAATGTGGTGCCTGTGGTAATTGATGAGTGGCCGAGGCAAAGAGAGGTCTGCATTAAGATTAAAAGCAGTCATTTTGAGTAAAGTTTACATTTTTATATTTGTAATAAATATACGAACAAATGCTGAGAGTTTTATTAAATTATCTTTTGAGGTGTTTGTTTTATAACAATAAATGTGCTGAATATCTCAAAAATGTCTTCCAATCATACGAAGATGTAGAACATGACCAAATGGTAGAATATGCGAGCATGTGAGACCTACTCAATTCCAGAAAGGTGCCCGATTTTAATCACAGGAGAAATACTGAAACAACTTCCAAAAAAATGCATAACAAAACTGGTATAAAATAAAAATGCTGCAATTAGGTTAGGGCACGGTCCACGAATGCCGTGGTACCTCCGCCAGGTAAACCACCTAGTGAAGTAACCTCCTATCGCCTGAAACTTTTACTACCCATACTGTCAAAACTATTCGAAAAAATACTGCTGATGTGTCATCTTCCGATAGTAAAGTCATTAATACCAAACTAAAGAAGAAAAGAAAGTTTGTTACTCAATTTTCTTTGACGTAATATAGGCTTTTGGCAAAGTATGGCACAGTGAAATAATTCATAAACTGCGAAGTCAGCTGCCAAAGAAGTATTCTAATATTCTAGAGTCCTATGTTATTATGTTATAGACAGATTATTTAGAAGAAAACAGGATGGTCAGTACTCAGCATTGAAAGAAATAAAGACTGGTGTGCCTCAAGGTAGTGTATTAGCCCCCTTCCTATTTCTTCTGTTCACCAATGATTTACCACAAAGTGAAGAAACAACTATTGCCACATTTGCAGATGAAGCTGCTGTACTTGCTGTGTGCTAATCAGAAAGTAACTGAAAAGCTGCAGAGGACAATAAAGACCATATCTTCATGGACAAAAAAGTGTCAAATAAAATTAAATTAGTTAAAGCCAGTCCTCGTTAATTTTACAACTCAAATAGTGCAACATATCCCAGTATACTCGTACATAAATAAAAAAGCAGTTCTATACCCAAACTCAGCGAAATATCTGGGGATGAAGTGAAAATTACGATGGAAATTCACGTAAAGAAAAAGCGAAAGTTGCATTAAAATGTATTCGCTTATTGGGAGATACTCCTTACTATCTAATCTACAAAGTATGCAATTCTTTCAAAATAAACAACTAAGTGGAGGTATTAGAAGAATGTACTGGCTTATGGGGCGACATTCCCAACTATCAATATACAACAAGCTCCTGCTTTACAAGCAAATGTTAAAACCAATATGGACCTATGGGATGCAACTATGGGGTCGCACCAAACAAAGTAACATTGACATCATTCACCGATTCCAAAACAAAGTACTCAGGAACGTTGTAGGCGCTCTCTGGTATATAAGAAACAGCGACTTCCACAGGGATCTTAATGTGAAGTTGGTCTAAAATGAAATTAAAAACGCAGCAAGAAGACACGAGAAATGGCTACGAGAGCACGTAAACACTGAGGCCCTACTACTTGCAAACCAGAATTACTCGGTCAGAAGATTAAGAATGCGTAAACCCCTTGAATTGGGTAGATAAAGGCATGTAAATTTAAATGATCCGCCGGTAATACGAAAGGCGACAACAACGAGCGACAATGGGCGCTCGGAGTGAATAAAACCCCCACCGCCTTAAGTGGCCTAAATCCCACTTATGCCACCAATTTCGCTACTTCCAGTTATATCCAAAATTTTCGAGAGGCGTCTCCAACCGGTTATAGAAGGAAATAATCTTATCCCTTACCACCAGTTTGGGTTCAGAAGTAAGCATTCGACGATTGACCAGGTGCATAGAATTACTGACGTAATCGAGAAACACTTTAAGAGAAAAAGATATGCTCACGCGTATTTCTTATCGTCTCGCAAGCCTTTGATAAGGTGTGGCATGATGGCTTGAATTGCAAATTACGACATGTTCTCCCTGTATGCCTATACGACATTCTAGAATCATATCTCGAGAATAGACTCTTCCGTGTTAGACATGGAAATTAATACTCGGAGCTCAAAGAAATTTCGGCGGGTGTACCGCAAGGAAGCGTTCTTGGACCACTTCTCTATCTGTTATATACTCGAGATATACCGGAAGAAGATGGTACTATCCGAGCTACGTTTGGCTATGACACCGCTATCCTAGCCGTAGGTAAAATAATCGAAGAAACGACTGCAAAACAGCAAAACGCACTGAATAAAGTAAATGAATGGACGAGCTACTGACGGATCGCCCTCAACGAATCTAAATCTGTTCACGTGAATTTCACTTATAAGAAAACTAATGTCTTGCCAATTTTCCTAAACTTGGCCCGAATACCTTTTGCAAACGAGGCCAAATACCTTGGAATGACACTCGACGCAAAACTGAAATGGAATTCTCACGTGAAAATGAAACGTAAAGAACTCGAAATCAAATATAGAGAAATGAACTGGTTGCAACGAAAACACTCCCAGCTCAGTACTGAGAACAAACTGCCTTTATACAAGCAAGTGCTAAACTCGATGTGGACTTACGGTATACAACTTTGGGGCTGTACCAAGAAAACAAACGCCAATATTTTACGAACTTTTCAAAATAAAGTGCTAAGAGAAATTGTCCACGCACCGTGGTATACTAGAAACGATGATATCCACAGGGATATCGGAACTCCGAAAATCGAAGCGGAAATTAGAAGCTTCGCGAGAAAGCATAGAAACCGACTAATCGGACATGTCAACAATACAATCCTACAAATTCTGGATGAAATCAATTTATTGCGCCGATTACAAAGGACGAAACCTTTCGACTTGGCGAGATAGAAATCAACCGCGCCTAGATTGCGGAACAAGCGGGATCTTTCAGTGGAAAGTAACCTGCCAAACGAGTTTTTTTCATGATAGAAAAATTGCTTGATAAGGTCCTTCTTAGTTGCAATATATAACAAATTAAATCGCAGGGTGGTGTTTTTTTTAGTCAGTAAGAATCTGACAGTACTACGAACACGCGCTTGCTATCCTCATAGTGTCTATGGAAGATTTTTTCACCAACCCTCGGGGGAAAAAAAAAAAAACTTATGCCTTGAGTATTATTAATGTTATTAACTCATTGTTATCATATTCATATTTACATGCAAAATTCAAAGTCATTATTATATTAATTATTACTTAATGATTACACGAAGGGATAAAAGAAAAATCTTATATTCTTTTTCAAATTTTAATTTTCTATAACTTATGATTATCAAATTCAAATTGATCATTAGTCCTAAGACTAGATTGTAATATAATAATAATAAAAAAAAAAAATTAGAAGACTGTCTCCCAAAAGAGATGATTTTATTTCGCGTTAAAGTTCCGCACTATTGCAAGCAATCACCGCATCAATGTCTTTCAGTGATTTACACTTACCAACGCAAAAAAAGAAGTTTGTAACAGCATGTCTGTCCCTATTCGGTACATAGTTGCAATATGTCCTTTTGAACAGATACTCCTCGTCTTTAACGAAAAGCCTTACGAGCTCCATAGGGAAAAAAGAACGCAAGTAAGTAATTGTAAGACTGGGTCAGATATTAAGTGACTAAAGAGTTAAAAAAAAAAAAAACAGTACGAACATTTTTTCGACTCACTGCACTTAAAGTGAATGTCACTGACTGCAAGACAATGTGCATGCTGATGCAACGAAGGAGGACGTAATAACGTACTTTCTTTCATGACGAAGAAATTATGTGTTCTGAATGGCAAATTATTTCCACCATTGACAATGAAAACCCTGTTACTCCACAGGTAAGTTGATTAAACGTTTAAAGGGTCAATGATTAGGAAAATAGTACATTGGAAAAGCTATAAAACAGTAGACATGCCTAGTGTCCATATCAGTTCAAAGGCAAGTTGAAGAGTTCCGCGGTTGGCACCTAATTGTCCTTAAAATGACAAAGGAGGTTGTCATTTCAGGTAGTGCTTTCGGCATTCTCTAGCTATTATTCTTACGTGCAATGGACTACCAACAGGAAAGTAAGTGGTACGAAGGGAATAGATATGTAATGTATGTATGCTTCTGATGGAAATTGATTCACGTGCATCCGGTAGATCTTCTGCAGTTGATTGCTTAGAATGAAGGCAATTTTGCATTCGTGAAATATAACGGTGTGGAGCGGAAGGCATGATGTACGTAAAAGTATCTCAGGAATATAAGGAGGTTGGAAGCCCTCCCCAATAAATTTAAAGTAAAGAGCATGAAATAAACAGTGTGACTGAGCCATTATATGCATTTTCGTTCAAGAACTAGACATGTTTTTTCTTCGTGTAAATAGAGAACTGGATTGAAGTGAAGTGATACTTACCGTCCTCTCCTAAATTATACAATTTTGCTAAAATCTACTTAACTGACAGCAAAATATCCGTAATCCATAATTATAACTCAATTGAAATGTGAAAAATCAAAAAATCTATTTGGAAAACAATACGGTCAAGTATGACAGTCAGAAAAAGTGTGAAGGCAGGCTTGCGTGTGCATAACAGGAGCTGTGAAAACCTATCCCCCAGCGGCACTGGAGGTGATATAGGGACTCACCCGTCTACACTAAGTGCTAGAAAGAATTGCCAAAGAAACCAAGAACAATCAAAGGTCATCGGTGAAGGAAAATGCATGCAAATGAGAGTGAGAAACACTTTTGCAATCAGGCCTCCTTCTGGACTGGCCCAGAGATAATATGTTCAAAAGAGAAGCTTCAACTCGAATCCGAGAACTATCAGCTCAAACAAAACACTATAAAGTGGTGACTGTATGAACAGAACTATTCCGCTCAAAATATTCAAAAACTTGAAATATTGTCATCCCTGGTATACATAAGGAATAAGAGCGACAAGGACTATATTGAAAGCCTCTGTCCATCTGTCCATAAGATTCTTCAATGAATTAAAAATAATTTCCAATAGCTTACACAGTACTCATACATGTAAACCAAATGGAAAACTCTCTAAAAACATACAGAAAAGTTACAACATGTGATACCCTATAGCTAATCTTCTAACGCATCCTTAATAAAGTGGGGAGGCGTGGCGTTGGGAACTTTTTGATTCAATTGCAGTGAAGTCTTTCTACACAGAGGACATTCTCTCAATTTTTAACACCACATACATAATTTGTGGCTAAGGCTTTTTCTTAGAAGAAAGTGGGCGTGGCGGTCGCCATTTTAACCGAAGGTCAAAGATTCTGATGAAATATTCACAATAGGACTTAATCATCACCGTAAATAGCTTTAAGAAAGCAAAATACGATGTTTGGAAGAAAACGCCCACAAAAATGGGCGTGGTATTTCATATAGGTGAATTGTACAGAATGTGAAAATCTATATATTTCGTCAACGGACGGACATGACTAGATCAACATTACTTTTGATGCTGATCAACTCTTGGGGGTCTGCCGTTATTATTACAAGCTACATATGTATCAAAAATACCCTAATTGATAACACAAGCTAAATTCGTGTTCGTTCTGTGTACTCAGCTCGGATTATTCCTTTATAAGGTCCAACTGACTCAGAAGTTGAACCAAAGTGACCACCCGCTTCGTTATCGTTTCTCTGTTTGGGCAGCTTGAAATTGACGTTTGCTAAAAGAAATCATTTTTTTTTCGGATTAGGCGCATTTTTATCTCGGCGGATATGTAAAAGAAAGCAAAACTGTCAAATTTGGGGCTGGGAAAACCCAAACGTGGTCGTAGAGAAGCGTATGTATCCTCAGCATATGACTGATTGGTATGGGTTGTGGAATGCCGTCATTATTGGCCCATTTTTCTTCGAGAATGAAGATGGCAACAACGTTACGGTCAACAGAAGACTTCACAAAATCCTGTCCACAAGTCCAACCATCCCCATCTATCTGAAGAAATCTTTTGAAGAATCCCTCGAACTGCTGCTGGATACTCACTTTCCCGGTTGTTTAAAAGTTGTACTCAATCCATCACTCACTACAACCGTATCATTCCCATATAACTCAATGAAACGCAAGATCTGCCGAAAACATCGCCGCTGTCCGCTAGAGTGTGCAGGAGAATCCGAGGCAGTCGATTTCGCGTCGCTCACAAGAACTCGGCCTTTCGTAGACCACAACTTGGCGAATTTTGCGTCGTGACTTGGGCCTGCACCCGTACAAAATTCAACTGATCTAGGAGCTGGAGGTAAACGACCATAGACAACGACGTCTGTTCGCTGAATGGGCTCTGGAGCTGTTGAAAACTGACCCTAATTTTCATCGAAAAATCATCTTCAGCGATGTGGCCCATTTCTGGATGAATGGGTACGTCAACAAATAAAATTGTCGAATTCGGGACGATACCAATCCACATGAGATCCAAAAGCGTCCAATGCATCCCGAAAAAGTCACTGTTTGGTGTGGATATTTCTTTGAGAACGAAGTTAGCCAGGCCATCACCCTCAAAGGCGAGCGCTGTAGGCCGATGATTACCAACTTCTTTTGGCCTGAATAGGATCACATGGACACCAACGACATGTGGTTTCAACAGGACGGCACTATGTGCCACACAGCTCACGCCACATTGGAAATTCTGCACGAGCGATTCGAGGGCATGGTCATCTCACGTGGAGGTGATGTGAACTGGCCACCGAGATCGTGCGATTTGACCCCGATAGACTTTTTCTTGTGGGGTTTTCTGAAGTCGCAGGTCTATGCGAATAAGCCACAAACCACAGCGGGCCTCAGCCTGATTTATGCGCCAGAGTCATGGAAACTTGGACATTTCGTATGCGCGCCACCCAGAGAAGCCGCGGCGGACATTTGAACGATGTTATATTCCATACATAATGACATCGATAGGCCTTTCAAACGAATAAAAACTTCCGATGAGATCTCACACACACTTTGTTTTATTTAAATTTAATGATAGAAAGCGCTTAATGAAAGACCCTTTAGATGTCTATTAGACTATCTAAAGTTTTTAAGAGGAAGGAGGTTAGACTGGTTGGCCGGTAGTGTTTGGTTGTTGTGTGACTTGGCTTACCCGCTTTGGAATTAAGTACTACTCTTGCTATGCGCCAGGCTTTTGCCATATATTGAAATGTTAAACATTTGAGGAAGATATCCACCAACTTCAGTGTTATGAACCCCTTTATTTTCTGCAGCATAACAGGCAGAGACACTTAGAACTGCGTTCTTTGGGGTTTAGAAAATAAGGAAGTGCTAAAGAATGGACAAATGAAATTAACTAGATTATGAAGCAGACACATAAAAGAAATAATAAGACTCAACGAGAGAGCGTATAAGAAGCACTGATGGTAGACAGTGCATCATTTACCAGATTCGGAGATTACTTTAGCTTTCCAGTTAGCCCGGTCCTTAGCTAACTGCCTCCAGTTGGACACTCTAAGTTCGTTGAGGTCCCCTTCTATTTGTGTGTGCCACTTAAGGCGAGGCCTTTCTCTACTACGTTGGCCCTCCTGGTTGGATTGTTCCGTCTACAATTAGGCGCCAGTACTAAGTTAGTATTACTAAATATTACTGTTCGCTGACAGATAAAGAATATACACGTTGAATTGAATAATTCGATGGAGTAGAGTGGAAGATGAATGCAGTTGTTGTTGAAGATGTAACATACAGAAAGACGCCACTCATTTAGATGACAAGATTAAGTTAGTTAATTGAACACAAAATGAAAATAATTGTCGAGTATAGATTCGCCCGTCATTGAGCGGGATATGCTATATCGGCGAAACTTGACAGGAATACGCTCACCTGACAGGTTTTGAAAAATCCTAGACTCTCTCTCTCATCTACTTTTGCAGCATCAGTAATCTGCTGGTTCTATCGTAGGTTAGGTTAGGTAACTGGGGGCCCTTGTTGACAGGGTTGTCAACAGCTCACTTAGACCACTAAGAGTCCATTGTGCCCAATATTTAGAATCCTGGGAACCTACAAATTTCAATCTTCGACCGCTAGGCTAAACCACTCAGAATGAATCTCAGGAGTTTTCTTATCTCAATGCTACTTAGCTCATCCAGCTCTGAAAAGAAGTATATGCCAAAAGCACGGCTTCTTTACTGGCCAGAGTTGGACAGTCACACAGGAGATAATGAACGGATTCTATTTCCTCTACATCCTTGCAGCTTTTACAGTAGTCTTTATGAGGTAACCCTAGCCGTGCTGCGTGTTTACCTATCACACAGTGTCATATCACGACGCCAACAACTATACGAATATCCCTTCGACTTAGTTCTCTAAGATTGATAGATCTCTTTGTGTCATAGACTGGTCATAATGATTTGGCTATAGCGCATGTATCTAATCGACACCAGCGTTCATTAGCTTCTTCATTAGACTCGATGTCTATCTCCCTATATAGGATGCGAAGCGGTTCACTAGTCTCGGAAAGGGCCCGCGAAGGTCTTATAAGTGAACCTTCTCTGGCTAGTTAGTCCGCTTTTTCGTTACGGGAGATATCCATGTGTCCCGGTACCCAGCACAAGGTCACCGTGTTGGTCGCTGAGATAACATCCAGTCGTTTTTTTTTACAAATTTTTAAGAGCTTGGAAGACACTACAACCATCCTTGAATCTAAACGAGCGATGTATTATATATTTCGAGACTCACAGTATACGCCGGCACCAGTACCGGCAGTCATTTTGGATCCCTCGGTAAAGATGACCAGTTCATTCTAGAAACAGGCTTTTCCCTCATCAAAATTCCTCTCTGCTAGGAACTATAATAGAGAACTTTCGGTTGCAGTTTGGCATGGGGATGATGTAGTCCGTTTCCGTTCGGAGTCTCAATATATTTTATCGGTTTTGAATTGGTTTAGCTTTCCATAGACCATCTTCCCTTAGTCTTAGAGCAGTTTTGGCTGCCGTGTTCCCGCAGTATATGTCAAGCAGAAGACGATTCAGTATTGTTTCCAGAACTGCTGTCGGTATTGATCTCATTGATCCCGTTACCCCCAGACAGCCTGCTCGTTGAATCTTTGTAACGCTTTCAATTTAGTATTTCTTCTCGAGCGTTTTCCACCAGACAATCGAACCGTAGGTCAAAATGGGTCTTACGACCTTAAAACCCCAAGATTTTTCGAAGGCTCTTCTACATGCATGTAGTGCAACTTATGCCTTCTTGATTCGATTGTCAATGTTAGGTTTCCAGTTTAATTTGGAATCCAGTATTACGCCGAGATATCTTGCAGTTACTTGAGGTATCAGTTCGATACCATTCATACGAGGGTAATTGTATTCTGGTATCAATCTTCTCCTCGTAAATAGCACTAACTCGGTTTTCGCCGGATTCACTTCCAGAACCCTGCCTTTGACCCAGTTATTCACTTGTTTTAATGCATAATTGAGTCGCTCGCTGAGTACCGGAAGGAACTTTCCGGATAATAAGATGGCAATATCGTCGGCATAGGCCGCTACGTTGAAACCATTCCTTTCAAGTATATTTAACATCTCGTCCACAACTAGAAGCCATAAAAGTGGTTAAAGGACTCCGCCTTGTGGGGTGCCTCGCTTGACTCGCTTTCTTCCCCTTATGCCCCCTAATGTGGAGTTGATTATGCGGGTACTAAGCATTAGTTCAATCCACCCGCATATGCCCGAATGTATTTGGGCCCTGCGCAGACTGTCTACTCTAGCTTCGGTACTTATATTATTCCTTCGATGTCAACGGATGCACCATCGTATATTCCTTCACTTGAAGAGTGTTTTCTATAGTACAGACCACTTTCTGAAGAGCAGTATCTTCTTTTTATGTACGCATTATGTGATTTTGTTAAAAAGTTATCCCCAATCTCATCTCTGACGTGCATATCTATTAACCGTTTCAGTGTTTTCAATAAGAATGAATATAGACTTATTGGTCTGTTGGTGGTTTACTTTGCCCGCCTTTGGTATGAAAACCACTCTAATCTCTCGCCAAGCTTTTGGAACATATCCTAACCTGAGACATCAACCATAAATGTACTTGAGCCATTCTTGTAACATAATAGGATGTATCTAGTCAATGCCGGGTGCTTTGTATGGTATAAACGATTTGATTACCCACGAAATTTTCTGATCATCAATCAATTTGTCGATAGTTTCAGTCTCAATGTTAGTTGGCATAGATGTGATTGCCGGACAGTATGTCCCTGCCTCTTCACAGCCAGGAACGTGACATTTCAGGAAAGCTTCAAGCGTATTCTCGTAAGACTCTGTCCAGCTACCATCACAGTTCTTAATAGAAGACACATGTAATGGGGCTTTGGTGAGAACCTTTCTCAATCGAGCCGCCTCTGTGGTACATTCAATGGAGTCACTAAAGCTTCTCCAGGAATTTTTTTTAGCGAATCTTATTTCCTTTTTGAGAAGCTTAACGTTTTCCTTATGTGTTGACCTCTCAATAGCTCCCTCTTTAGCGAGGTTCCAGCTATATCTTGACGTGCGCAGACGCTCTGCTATTTTCGAATTCCACCAGCGTGGGTAATTTCTTCCGCTGGCGCGTCTGACAGGACAGGCCTTTCCAAAAGAGCGGTTGAACTTACTGGTAAGATCATCTACCACCTTATCGATGTCTTTTGTGGACCTGAGGATCTCCCCAGGGTGAGGTCCAAGAGAACTCATTCCTATAGAGCTCGATTCCACCTCAACTGTTCTGCGCCATGTTTGCCTAGGGCGTCCCGCTATTCTGCCTGCTTGGGTGAGCGGATTCCACTCCATGCCGTATTTCGCTATGGAGTTGTCTTCGCGCCGTAGGGTGTGTCCAATCCACTGCCACTTTCTCCTTCGTATAGTAATGTTTATAGGTTATTGGCCCATTCTCATATAAAACTGTTCGTTGGAGATCCGGTTCGGCCAAAAAATTATCAAGATGATTCTTAAACATTTATTTACGAAGACTTGCAGCCTGTGTGTGTTAATGGTGTCCACCTTCCAGGTACTGCACACATACAGCAGTACCGATTCTACATTAGAGCGGAACAGTCGCAGCTTGGTTCTTAAGCTGATAACCTTACTTTTCCAGATTGTGGATAGCTTACCGAATGCAGCTTTAGTCTTCCCGATTCTACTGCATACGTCCAGTTGGGTGCCACCGCGGTTAGCCGAGACCACA
The DNA here is from genome assembly GCA_963082735.1 of Pocota personata. Classification (NCBI taxonomy): domain Eukaryota; kingdom Metazoa; phylum Arthropoda; class Insecta; order Diptera; family Syrphidae; genus Pocota; species Pocota personata. The sequence continues at coordinate 56,376,660 of OY720431.1, forward strand.
CTTCCTAAATATAGAAAGTTGTCAACTTTTTCGACTTCCTGTCCGGCAATGTTAAGTTGGGCGTTAGTGTTGGAAGTGCTGACGGCTTTTGTTTTGATCGTGTTTATTTTGAGCCCCACTTTGTTTGCCTCAGTTTCTAGATTATGAGTCATTAGATGAAGGTCCATTATCCGATGTGAAAGTAGACAAACATTGTCGAGGTGATAAGTTGTCATAGTCCAACGAATTCCATTGTTTCCTCCCGTCAATGCTGCACGGAGTACATCGCTGATAACCACCAAGAACAAAAGTGGTGACAGAATGCATCCTTGGCGTACTCCACTTTGGACACCAAATTCATCTGACACCTTACCGTTGTGTAAGACGTGACACTTACCGCCCTCGTATGCAGCCTTGATAATAGCAATAAGTTTTTCCGGGATGCCTTTCCTGCGCAAGGCCAGCCAAATAGCATCTCGATTCAAGCTGTCGAAAGCCTTCTTGAAGTCGATAAACAACAGATGTAGCGGAGACCTGTACTCAACGCATTGTTCGATTATGATCCGTAAGGTGTTTATGTAGTCGATGTAGGAGGATCCAGCGTGAAAGCCTGCCTGTTCGAAGTCGAGAGTAGAATCTAAATGCTCTTTAATTCGGTCCAGAATTATTTTTGCTATTATTTTGGCTACCAGTTTCCGCTTTCCATCAAGTGGAAATTGTTCGCTATCCCAAACTCTCTGTATTAGCGGATGCAGCAGATCTGCTGATGTGTTTGGTGCCGCTTGAAACAATTCGGCAGGAATGCCATCAATACCCACCGCTTTGTTTGTCTTGAGGGACCTGATTGCTGCCATAATTTCTGTTTTGCTGGGAGGTGCCGTGCGTATTCGGGAATTTGTTGCTTCGGAATACTCATTCGAATTTGGGATCATATCGCCATCGTCTATGTGATTTAGCACTGAAGCAAAATGTTCTCTCCATCTATTGAGCTGATCCTCATCCGAAATCAGGAGGTTACCGTCCAAACTCTTCACCGGGTGTTGTTTGGATTTTCAACCACCAATGAGCTCCTTGGTGATGCTGTAAACAGTCCTACTATCGCACCTGCCCCTATAAGCCAGTGTGTCGATATATTGACGTTTGTTATGTCTCACACTATGCTGCACTTCTTTCTTCTTCGTACGGTACTGGGTTTCTAACTCGGTTCTCTCTACTGCTGAGGCCGCTGCAATCCGAGCCTTTATTGTTGTACGCTCCTCGATCCTTCTCCAGGTGTCTGCCGAAAGCCATGTGCGATAGTGTGCCTGCCTTTTACCGACATAGGTGTGTGCCCCGCTCGCAAAAGCATTTTTCACAAAATTCCAGTGATCATCCATGCTCTCCTGCATTGAGCTGCTGATTGCTTCCGCATCTAAGGCAAGGTGGTCCCTAAATTGTTGGCGCACTTGGAGGACCTTAAGCCTATCGGTATTGAACCTGGTGATGTTCAACAAGTTTGATCGGTTGTTGTTGACGGATGCAGTACGAAGGCGTATATGAGCTAGCATAAGATGGTGATCTCAGCTCCACGTCTGTTATGGACGTCCAGGAGACAATTTCTAAAGCGGCGACTGATCGCAATGTGATCGATCTGGTTGAGCACCTATGCCTCGATGTAATGGGAATGAACTTAGTCCAATCTATCCCTGATCAATATTCTGCATTTTACTAAGGTTACAAAGAAATTTGAGCAGGGGTATTAAGACCAATAAAAAACGTTTTATGTACCTCATCAAACTATAAACTGCATTGTGTCCAACTAATAACCATAATCTAAACTTTTGACACACATTTGCTGTGATATATTGGGTTTATAACTTAATTCGTGCTGTTTTTTTGTCAAAATTTGAACGTTTTTTTAACAAAAACATGTACAATAGTATTATTCAAAGTATTGCCCATCTGACGCTATGACTTTTTCCCTTCTTTCTGGCAATTTGTAGATCCCATCCCAAAAGAACTGCGCCGGCTTGGCAGCCAAGAATGAATCAAGCCAATTTTTGATATTCTGCTCTGATGTGAACCGTATTTCAGTGAGGGCGTTCTGCATCGATCGGAACAAATGGTAGTCAGAAGGGGCAAGGTCTGGGCTATAAGGCGGGTGGGGTAAAACTTCCCATCCACTGTTTTCCAAATAGTTCTTAACCGGAATAGCAACGTGGGGCCGAGCGTTGTCATGATGGAAAATTATTGCCTCGAAAATATATGCCTCGCATATGCCGGGCGTTTTTCGGCTACTGCTCTCTTCAAACGGATTAATTGTGTTCGGTAGCGTTGTCCATTGATGGTTTCACCCGGTTTTAGCAGCTCATAATACAGCACACCCTTCTGATCCCACCAAATACAGAGCATTACCTTCGCGCCATGGATTTTCGGCTTTGCCGTTGATTTGGCTGGTTGGCCGGGTTTCACATATGATATTTTGCACTTGGGGTTGTCGTAATGGATCCATTTTTCATTACCAGTTACAATCCGATGGAAAAATGACTTCCTTTTGTGGCGTTCCAGCAGCATTTCGGACATGCAAAACCGCCTTTCGACGTCTTTCGGCTTGAGTTCATGTGGAACCCAATTTCCTTGCTTTTGAATATATCCAGCTGCTTTTAAACATTTTGAAATGGCTGCTTGAGTGACACCCAAAGATTCTGCGAGCTCTTCTTGTGTTTGGCAACAATCTTCATAGAGTAATGCTTCCAGTTCTTCATCTTCTAACTTTTTTGGCTGCCCAGGACGTTCATCGTCTTCCAAGCCAAAATCACCACTTTTAAATCGTGCAAACCACTTTTGGCACGTTCGCTCAGCTAGCGCATGTTCACCATAAACTTCCACCAAAATACGATGACTTTCGGCAGCAGTTTTCTTCATATTAAAGTAATGAAGAAGAACTCCCCGCAAAAACACTTTTTCAGGCACAAAGTTCGACATATTTGAGTGAAAAAAAATTGTTGTTGTTTACCCTTCAAATGAATGACATATACTGAAATGACGTACAATGACAGTAGCTTTCCAACGCATGTTCCAATGGAATATTATTATTATTATTATTATCTTTATTATTAAGTAAATAAATTACAATTAACAATATAGCGTAAGGCACTAGCTACCAGGGCTATCAGCTACGTGATTAAACTTAATTATAAATGAAAAAGGATTAAATTAAGGTTACTGTTACAGAGAGTTATCTAGTTTTAAGTATTTAAATATTTTAAAAATGTTTTTTATATTTGTTTCTGTGGCGGTTTTTAGTAGGTCTTCGAGTGTGGAGTTAGCTAGGATATTTGCCGTATCATTGATCTTCTGGCATTCCAATAGATGTTTTATTGTTAGAACACAGTTTTCGTCGCAAAGATGGCAAATTGGGGGGTCATTCTTGGCAAGAGTATGGCTGTGCGTTAAGTTAGTATGGCCCAAGCGGAGACGAAGAAAGCATCGAATCATACTTTTTGGACAATTTGCGGGATATATTGTCATTTTTGCTTCTGTGTTGATTGCTGAATAGTGATGGATATATTGCTTCCATGTCTCCAGTTTCTTGTGTTTCGAAAGTGTCCTTATTTGTCTTTGTATGTCTTTGTTGTTGTGTGTGTAGAAGCTGATAAGTGGCTCGTTTGAGGCTGCTGACTTAGCAGCTTTATCCGCTTCTTCATTACCCTTAATGCCCACGTGTGCAGGAACCCACATGAGTTTGATTTTCTTATCATTTTTCATAAGGCTATCCCTGATAGCTTCTACTATTGGAGTTTTATTGCTTATATTTCTGATGGCAGTTATAACAGAAAGACTGTCAGTGCAGATGATAATTTTTTGCTTTTTGTTTAGTGTGGAGGCCTTAAAAATTGCAAGAGCTTCTGCAGAAAACACTGAACAGGTATCCAGTGTTATACCTTTTGCTAGCACCTTGCCATTTTCTTCCACTACTGCAAATGCAGTACCGTTTTCCGTTTTAGATCCGTCGGTGAAAACCAGTTTCCAATTTCTTGCTACATATTCTTGTCTTATGTTCTTAAACTTGGCTTTATATACTTCTGCACTTGTGGATGACTTGTGTAAGTGATTAAGGTCGGTTATGAAAGAGTTTTCTGATAAAAGCCATGGTGGGAACACTGATGTTTTGTAAGTTTGTATATGGAATGGGATATCGAAACTGCGAGCCGAGTGGATTGAATTGCGTATTGTAGTAGGCAGTTTAGGGAATCTTTTGTGGGACAGTGTTCTCCTGACATCGGCTATGACCGGAGACTTTTGGGATCCTGTGAGTTTGGCTATGAGAGCAAGTTTAAGGTATTCGAATCTTTCCTCAACTGAAGGCAGTCCAGCTTCTGTGAGCATGTTTATTATAGGTGTCGTCCTAAACGCCCCAAGAGCACATCTTACTGCTGCGTGATATTCGGGTTTTATTAATTGTAGCGTTGTCTTAGCGCATTTACCATAAACAACAAAACCGTAGTCAATTTTTGATAGGATGATGGATTTGATGACCCTGACGATCGAGTTTATGTGTGCACTACAGTTTTTTGATGCAAGATACTTAATTATATTAACTCTGGTAGCTAGGTTTTTTTTTAAGTGTAAACAATGATCCTTAAAACTATATTTACAATCGAACATAATACCAAGTATGTTAAGTACGTTAACATTACAAATACTAGTTTTATTGAAATTAAGTGTTACATGTTTTGAGCAACTTGTTTTTCGACAAATGTGTAAAATTTTGGTTTTATTAAATGAAATTTTTGCTCCAGATAGCTTACACCATTCGTCAATCTCTGTAAGGATTTCCATGAATGTGGCAGTAAGTTTATCGGTATCTTTACACTTTGATAAAATAAATAAATCATCGGCGTATAGAGAGTGACGAATGGTGTTATATCTTGTTAAGATCTCACTTAACTCATTAAATGCAACAATAAAAATTATTACAGAGAGTGGTGATCCTTGAGGGATACCATTCTCGAAATCGTTGACGTTGGAGTGAACATTATTTATTTTTATTCTGAATTTTCTTTTGGAAAGGAATGACTTAATATAATTGAGCATTTTAGGGCCAATTTTCCATTGAATTAATTTCTTAATTACAACATGAATCCCAATTCTGTCAAAGGCTTTTTCAAAGTCTATTGACAGAATTGAAATATGATTTTTGGAAGACAAAGCTGAAACAACGAAATCATCAATGTGCAGAAGTGCATCGGTGGTAGATCGGCCATATTTGAAGGCTACTTGGTTTATGTCTATGAAATTATTTATCTCTAAGTACCAAAGAAGGCGCCTTGATACTATTTTTTCAAGGACTTTGCCAATGCATGGTAAAAGCGATATCGGGCGGTAGCCACTAATATCGGTGGCGGACTTTGAAGGCTTTCGAATAGGTACCACACTCGCAATTTTCCATATTTGGGGGATGACGCCGTTGTCGAAAATTAGATTATATAGCGATACTAAGCGTTTTTTTAGCATTGGAGGCGAATTTTTGAGCATAGGATATGAAATCCTGTCATAACCGGGTGTTTTACCTACAACTGATCCCAGGCAGTTTTCGAATTCGAGATGGTTTATTGGGAGTTCAATTTTGTGAGCCGAAGATGGTAAGTTATTGCCAGCAACAGTTTTATTTAATGCAGAGTATTTAGCTTCTAGGAATATCGAAGAAAAGTGTGTGTCTTTGGCGTAGTTCGACCATGTTTTGGCGAAATATTCCGCTATTTCCGAAGGGCATGATAACGTTAGCGACTCTGTTTTTAAAACCTTTATTGTGCGTTGGACATAGTTCCCGGTAAGGGATTTTATGCTATCCCAGAGTACTTTGGAGGAAGAGTTTGGGTTGATGTTGGAAGTAAAGTTTTCAAAGCTTTCCTTCTTAGCAAGTTTAGCTGATTTGCGAAAAAGAGCATTGGCTTTACGGTATGCAATGAAATTTGCATCGCTCGGATGTTTTTTGAAGTTGTGCCAAGCCTTCTGCTTGATTTGACGCAAATTTTTAATGTCGTTGTTCCACCATGGAACAGAGGTTCTTTTTTTTGAGTTATGGGTTTGAGGTATTGCTGCGTTAGCTGCTGTGCGAATACATTTTTGAATTACCGCGGTTTCCTTATTAATATTAGGGGATGGATTCCTAAGTGTTAGAAAATCTATCGCCTTAGCTTGAAATAGGGGCCAATTTGCTCTGTCGATTTGAAATTTTGGTGGTGTCTTAAAGCTTTTAGGTTGGGCTCCGAATTTTAGGGTCGTAATTATAGGAAAATGGTCGCTGCCATGTAGATCCGGTAGAACTGTCCATGTGCAGTTTGGATACAGCTGTGAAGAAATAAGCGATAGATCAACGTGCGTAAAGGTTTTGTGTGTCGAGAAATGAGTGGGTCTACCGTCGTTTAGTATGGCTAAGTTGGAGTATGCTAGAAAATTCTCGACCACTTTACCCCTGACATTAGTTACGCAAGAGCCCCATAAGGGGCTCCACGAGTTAAAGTCACCGGTTAGCAAAATGGGGGTGTGGAATGTATTTACTAAATTGTCTAATTCGGCAGCGGAAAATGGTTGGTCGGGGGGAATGTAAATGGATACGACTGTGAAATTTATTTTTGTCTCGATTACAACTGCAACCGCAGATATTTTGGAGTTTACTTGTATGGGCGTATGGGGGATTGACTTATGAACCAAAAGCCCTGATCCCCGTTGGGCGACCCCCATATCAAAATTGTGATAATAGGGGGAATATTGTCTTGGTGCGTATTTCGAGTTATTCGGCAAGTGGGTTTCTTGCAAAGAGATAATGGCTGGATGTAGTTCACTTATTAATAACTGCAGTTCATGGAATAATAACAATGGAATAATACAAGTTACGCCATCTCTTAGCAAACCGCACGAATTAAGTTATTGACCGAATATGTTTAACGTTAACCTATATCTAACTGTTTATTTAATTATTATTGCAAATATTACTTTCGCACAGTAAATAAAAAATAAAGCAGAGAAGATTATAAGATTGAAAGGCTTCAAAAAAAGAAGGGCGAAAACAACCGATTCTCAGAAACAACCTCAAAGGGAAGATGAAAATATTATGGAAAATGAGAAACGATTAAAAGATTCAATTCCCTTTGTAATACCTATCTCATTACAAATATTTGTACCTGCAAATCATGAAGAATCACGTATTTGTGTAAGAAATTCATTGGCCAAGGATTCGAAGTCATCGACGTCTGTCCTCTCATCATTCTCCTTTTACGAGTATGTACCTATAACGAGTACTTTCCTTTTTCTGTATTTCAGTAGTGTACATAAGCTCTCCAAAGGATGAAATGGATCGATTGTGTCTCTATAGTCAGTCATCTGACTACGTAGATTAGAACTCAGGCATTTGCACAGGGGTTTCGGAGCAAAATGTCTTTGTCGATGCATATTAATCTACGAGCATCAGACTAAGAATTAAAAGTACATCCCTTAGACGAAAAGGCAACTCAAATATGGGCACGTATCTACATAAATATAATGAAATATGAATGTGAATGAGTCCACTGACTAAAGAAGTTTTAATGATACGGGGATAAATGTTATACCTTACTTGGGACTCCACATCGTCCTGGAAAAATTCCATCTGATACTCATTTTTCTGTCTGTGGAAATAATGGTGCATAATAATTCAGTAACTTATTTGGGGTGGCAATTTATATTGCCGTCATAGTAGAGGTTAAATTAACGAAACTAACACCTCACACTTTTGTATAGGACCTGCTCTTATTTGTCGGTGGGTTGCAAGGAACAATGCTTCCTCGCGGTGCAACCTGGATAATGCTAAATGGTGAACACGGATGATAGTCATATATGTGACAACTTTAATAGCTTCTCCTTGAAAAGCCACATATACAATCGGTACTTCTAAGCTCCATCGTAGAGGTGTATTGAACAAGGTATATCAGACCATCAGTCCACATATGCCATTTAAACATTGAAGGCATCAACAAGTGTAAAAGCAAATCCCCAGGTGCTGAAAAATAACGATATTGACAACCTAAGATCTCGAGGGAAGATTCTACCAGATCTGTTATTCAACAGCTCTCCTTCATAATTACAATCAGTATACAAGTTTATTAAGTTCGTACCTTTGTCAAGCAAAGCTGCCTGGGGACAGTTCTTTAACCAATTGAACAGATGCATCTATTTTATCCTCCGCAATAGTATGCAACTACAAATCTTTTGCTGGATTGGTAAGAGCTCTCGCTATAAAGCATATATATACGTCGTGGATAGGAAAGAGAACATCCCTGGTTTGATCGTCGAAAGCACACGTTTGTGCAAAGATTTCAATGAAAGCGGTGATCCCAAAATAGCCGATGAACTAATTAGGTCTCTTGGCAAAAGTCGCTTAAACAAGACGTAAAATGCGATGGAGGACCTGAACTTCACTCACACAAACCGCAAGGCAAGTGGCACACCATCCGAGTTAAGCGGGATCTGAAAATTTTAAAATAAGAATACCCAGGGACGTCCGTGTATTTAAGGCCCGTTACACCAGGTAGACAGCTATCGCTTTGGCCTCTCTGAAGATGGGTCCCAAAACTTTTGGAACATGCTGCACCTAATACGATGGCTGGCGTCTCTCTACTCATATAAAATAGCGGCAAGAAAATTGCTAAAGTATTCAACGAAAAAAAAAAAATCATCAAAGCTACTTCCCATCGTCCTTCTCAGCGCCTGCTACAAACTTTTAAAACGAGTTATATATTTTCAATAGATTCAGCCCAACCACTAATCAGCATATTCCCATCTGACGATGTACATCGAAGCAGGATATGAGGAAATTCACAATACATTTGCTAACCTGGCAGCAGCATATGTCAAAATATGGAGGCAGGGTCTAATCTAAAAGCTCCTGAGAAACAATATGTTGTCTAATTGGATATACCAAGTTTTCTTAACGATGGTAAGAACGACAAGAAAAGTCTTAACAATGGACTACTGCAAGGGTCAATACTCGCGCCAACTCTATTCAACTATCTCGAAGTTTTGAACATATGTATATCTTAGAGAATGAAGATTATGCCAGGCATGTTATGAGACCGAGTTTTGGTGCCTAGTTTTTCAGCGGCCCCCTTCTGAATCATAAACCAAACTCAAAGTACCTTGGAGTGATGCTCGACGATCTTACAAACACAGCAGGAAAATTGTGAACGAAGAATAGTATTATTCAAAAACTTGCCAGCACGACATGGGAGCAAGCGAGACTTGTGTATTAAGCAGCGGAATACTGCTGATCAGTATGGATAAATAGTGCACATACCTGTAAAGTAGATGTATAGCTCAATTGAAATTTTGAGGCCTACACCAACATATTGGCTTCCTGTGCTCAGTCATCTAGAACCGAAAATACACCGGTCTCAGGCATTAATACGGGAGCATGCAAAAATACCTGTAACCTCCTACTGCCAATACATAATGATATCCGCACTCTAAATCAACCTACGGGACTGAAATCTCGAAAGCCAACTGGAAGTATGGCCGCGACACTTATTTCGGCTGACTTCAACATGAACATCGAATGGCTAAGGCAATGGATGGATAGTCTACTGGCCTGATCCCATTGAAAACTCTACAATGCCTCTCTGTGGATTGAACTTGCCTCGAAATCTATGGGTAAGACTCAACTGCATACGTTCCAACTTTGGCATCTGTGCTGACATACTGCCTAAGTGGGGCGTTTTAATCACAGCGGCTATGACGCTAAGCGACAAAGAAGAAGACACATTGTTACAGAATGCCAACGAAGGTGTTACCCTGGAAATCTAACTGACTTAGAAATCTTGATCTTGCTGTACGGTGTTTGTCGGTGTTCATAGATTTTATGCTTTTTTGGCAATGAGAAGGTAACAAAGGAAATAGCACTGTTGATATTTTTAGGGTTCGTTTACTTATAACGTAACAACAATTTAGAACGGAACCATTATAGTGAGTCAGTTATCTTGACATGATTTGGGTAACTAGAAAAATTTGGAAACGTTCAAAAACAAAAAAAGTTTAGGAGGTCAGAGTAAAAATTAAAATTTTTATTTTTTTTTTATATCAAAGAATAGACCCAAAGGAAGAAGTCTGGCGAAAATCGCCAAAACGGAAGATCACCCGGAAATTGGTGATTCAAAATCTCCCTCGTTGCCCCTAGCTGTGTGAGCGGTTGCTTCATCCTATTGGAACCAACAATACTCGAGACCCAATTCAGCAACTTGCGGTAAAAAAAAACTTGGTTACGGTGGTGCCATCGGCGTCCTCAAAAAAATAATGGCCAACCCACTTTTTCACTGCAAATGCCGCACCAAACAGTCACTTTGAGGGGATGCCGTGGCGTAGTCACGCTGTTGTTTCACAGTTCAAATCCTGATGTCAGGAATCAACTATTTATTTCGCTTGAAATAAATAAAAAGTCGATCAATTGCGAAAGCTAAGTCAACTCTACTGCGAAGGCATAACACTGGCAGTAGAGTGGTAGAAAATAAAACTTGATCGTGATGATGACATCAGGAGGACGGAGAAAAATATTGTGAATCATGAGCAATGACAAAAAGTAAAACAAACAAGCTCCCCAGTTATCTGGACGCCACCCTAGGAGTTTACAGAAACTTAATACCATCTGAGTTTCAAACCAATACACTAAAATCTTTCTTTCTTTCTCTCTCTCTGTCTATCTATACAACGCCCGTGCCCTGTAATAGTATAAGAGTATTCATATCCTCTTTGGCGCGTGCAAATTATAAAAAAAAAAAAAAAAATGCAATGGCTTTTCGTGCATTTCATGTTGATTATCCGTGCCCCAGAAACCACTTAAGTGGAAATAGGCTTCGTCGCTCATTATGATTTTGGATACGAAATTATCCTCTTCTTGCTCCAGGTTTAACAGAGCATGTGAGTAAGTTAATCTCACTTGACGGTCAGCAGGCAGCAATTGGTGAATGGTTTGCTCTGTATAAGGGAACATCTTCAGGTCTTTCACCAAAATTCGACGAAACGAACGTCTACTGATGCCAAATTATGTGCATCGTTGTCTCGTCGATGTTTGTGGAATCTCTCGGACGTCCTCGGCCACAGCTGTGATATTCTCGGCCGCACGAGCAATAAGGGGTCGGTCACTTCTTGCGACATCTCTAGTGGACTCAGTTTGCACGAGACGCTCAGCCAAATACTTAATTGGTCGCGCACGTGGTGCAGCATGACGAAATTCACACTGCGTTAAAAGAATAGACCGAAAATTGGTCAAACAAGCAGTAACAATTATTGTCCGCATTCTGCAGGTGTGTATCTCTCCATTGCTTGTTGTCAACTAATTCTCTATCTGACTACAATATAAATGTCAAACCACAATGACATTTGACGCCATTTGCAAAAAAAAAATTGATGGCACATTCACATTATGACATTACTTTTGGCCCACCTTGAATGGTTTTTTTAAATCAATTCCCATGAGTACTCTTACTCTTCAGAGCAATTTTTTATTTCTACTTCAATCATTACAATCAGGATGCCAGGTCGTGCTGATGTATAATGTATTGACGAAATATATAAAAAATCAACGTCACATATTCCATCTTGACAATATATTTTAGTTTTTAATCAAAATATTGAGAAAAACAAAATTTTTTAAAAGATGCACACTTTTGTCTGTGGGCGAATTTCAAAAATTTTTGCACTTGTACTGCTTTTAGAAAGTCTATATATCAAATTTCGTGTTCCTAGCTAAAAATGTAAGGCCCAAAAATTATGTCACAACTGCATAACTACATATATCGTACCATAATATACTCTGGATAGGGTAGAAAGAATAAGCAAAAAAAAAATAAACAATTATGGTGAAAGAGCAGTGGAGTCCTTTGTATGCACTTTCTCACGGGTACAGGATGTGGGAAATTTGCGAATTTCCCGCCTGTAAAGTTGATGAGAACAATTGTTATCTTGACTATGTATTAATTATTGCTTTGTGGTGCAAACAAAAAGCAATGTATTCTATTTTTTTTATATCTACTATATATTATAAATAGACACTCTTAAAAAAAAAAAATTCACACTAGATTTGAATCTTGCGCTACTCGTGCGGTAAAGTGTTGGCACGAAAAAAAATACAGCGTGATAGCTGACAGTTCAGGGTTATTAAAAATGAAGTGCTACATGAAAGAACAACGCGTTTTTATTATTGAGCAATATTTAAAAAATAATGAAGATTTGGCAGCCACAGTTCGCAATTTTCGTAAAAATATGGTCGGAATAGTGATTTAACTTCATCAACTGTGAAGAGATTAATTCAAAAAATTCACTCTGGTCATCATTCAACAAGTCGTTCAACACAAAATATCGGAACAGTTTTTGAGAGTGTTGTTGAGAGTCCAGGAACATCAATTCGGCACTGTGGTCAAGAATTGGATGTTTCGAGTAACTCTCTACAGCGTATTCGCACGAAAGATTTGCATCTTCATGCACACAAAGTGCAATTGACTCAAGAACTGAAGCTTACTGACCACCCACAGCGAAGAGAGTTTATTGAATAGATTATGGAACAAAAAAAAGTGGATGCTGATTTTTCATACAAAATCATCTTCAGCGATGAGGCTTTGTTAATCGTTAAAATTATCGAATTTGGGGTTGAGAAAATCCACGAGTGATTATTGAAAAACAAATGCATCCACAACGTGTCATTGTTTCATGTGGATTTTGGACTGTAGTCATCATCGGAGTATTCTTCTTTGAAAATACGGCTGGTCAGGCAAAAACAGTTAATGATGTTCATTATCGCGACATGATGTTCCAGTTTTTTGTGCCTAAATTGCAAGATATGGATGTGAACGACATGTGGTTTCAACAAGATGGTGCCACATGCCATATAGCCGTTTTGGTGATCAGAATTGGCCGTCCAGATCATGTGATTTAACGTCGTTGGATTTTTTCGTTGCGGTTTTTTGAAGTCTAAGGTTTATGCGAACAAGCCCACCACTACCTACACCTTGAAAGAGCAAATAGAGCGCTGTATCAATGAAATTCAGCCACATTTATTCAAAACGCTTATGGAAAATTTCGACAAAAGAATGTGTATGTGCCAGCAAAGCCGTGGAGACCATTTACCCGGTAAGCTATACGTATTTCATACATAACCCTATACTGTATACTAGTGGCGTGGCGTCCATACAAGCCGATTCCTTCCGTCTTCCCTTTTCAAATATCAAAAATTTTTAATTTTTGCCTCTTGCCAACCATCACATTCAATTATTTGTTCATCAAATCATTTTTCATTCGTAAATCATAACTTTATACACGCTCGAAGATGAAATGCTGTGACCACTTCAGTTGTTTATTCATTTTTACTCATACACTAACTCGCACACATAGCCGAGACAAGTATGAACTCAGCTAGCGAGAGACAACTTATTTTTCAAAAGAAAGGCGTGCAATGATTTTTTTTTTTGAAAAGCCGTTCATTTTCCGGCTTATGCATTCATTTCTTCACAGTACGAACTTTCAACTCTATTCCTTTCTGGCATATACTAGAAGTTTATTTGCGATTTCTTTGTCTAACATACATTCGCTTATGAGGAAAATAACCCGGGATTTCTCGGCTTTTGTGGATGAACATTGGTGGAGGAGGAGGTTTTAGTTCGAGGGAGTTTTTTTTTTATTGTAGGCAACAAAATAAGCCGATGAAAATTGGGTTATTGGGTGATCTAGTGGTTCGAACGGCGTTTGAGGTTTGAGGTTTGAGGTTATTGAAAATTTGGACGCAAATTTTTGTGATTTTTGTGCTGCTAATTATTAGAAAATTTTAAAAATTTAGCAATTATAATTGAATAGTAAGTCAGCTAAGTGAATAGTTATTAGCTATATACCAAGTAAGTAATTATAAATCTACTCAAGAGGTGCCCCATTGAACATTCTTTTTATTCTTAGACAAGATGTCTCTAGTTAATTTTGAGTGTTGCTTAACTGATTTTCTTCTAAAAGAAATCCACGAGTTCAGTAAGCTTTCCTTTTTGTAAAAAAACAAAAGTTATAGAACTAGGTCGCTCGACACCATCAATCAAAATTGATTATACGCGAAAGGATGGGTATCAGAAACATTTTCATGAGTCTTTTTACAAAAAGAATCCATGGCTGACTGGCAGTTGAAAATTAAATAGAATGTTTTGTTTTCCTTGTCTTCTTTTTTCTAATTCTCCTAGTGTTTGGAGTCACACAGGTTTCTATGATATAAACAATTTTATTAATTCTTCCAAAAAACATTTTCAAACGGAAAAGCTTATACGCAGCTGTTTGCATTTGCATGAATTTGGCGAATATCGCATAGAGACTTTGTTAGGGAATTCTTACAAGGCTCATAATAGAAAAGTTGATCGCAATCGCGATTTAATGAAGCGTTTCATAGACACTGTAGTTCTTCTAGGAAAACAAGAGCTGGCATTCCGGGGTATCAGAGACTCGATGGCAATATCATTCGCGTATAGTGAACGTCTTATTCAATTGGAGAGAAGACATAGAGCTTGCGAAGCAAGAGATCGAGGATTTTGAGTCATGGATTCATTCTGAATTTTTAAATTTATTTGACTCAATCTATGAGAGCGTAAGTAACTGCTCAGAACCTCCACGCAAACGCCGACTACTTAATATTGATTCAAATACAAATTATAGCCGAATTTTTGTAGCAATTACAGATAATGTTACAAGTCAGATTAAGAATAGGTATAGTTCATTTAGTTCATATATTTTCTTTGATTTATTAAACAAATCAAAATATGAATATTTTTCTAATTCAAGGCCGGTTGACAAAATATCTTCTTTAATTACCCTATTTCATGGAATTTTTAATTTTACTACTTCAAAAAAAGGAACTCAAAGTCTTATACACTACCCCTTCACTTAAAAAGCTTAAAGTTTTTCAACTTTGTAAGCATTTTAATACGGAAATGCTTAGAGATACTTTTCTCAAACTCTAACATTGTTTGAAATCTTTTTAACCCTGCCTTTGACTGTGGCCTCTGTCGAAAGATCTTTTTCGACTTTAGAAATAGTCCACACTTAAGAAATTCCCACAAAGAAGAAAGACTCTCAGACCTGGCACTTTTATCTATCGAAAAGCACCTTCTTCTAAAAATTAAAAATAACTCAAATTGTTATGAAAGAGTTTTAGCAGAATTCGTAAAAAAGAATCGTAGGATAGCTTTAGAGTACAAATGGGTAGTACATAATTGTAATTGCTAAATTTTTTATAAAGGGTGGTTAAATTTTAAGGGCCGATGTTGAATGTGAACCACACCTAAACGTCAAGTTTTTTTCTGCATTTCATTTGACATTTCTCAATTTCAGATCAACTCAATTTGACTCATGGAAAGATACACAATCAAGCAATGCGTTAAAGTTATTCAGGCTTATTATGAAAATGGGCGTTCAAATCAAAATGCATGTCGTGCATTTCGTGATTCTTTCGGTCAATTTAATCGTCCAATCGTTCGTACAATCGGAAAAATCGTGCAAAAATTTGTGCAAACCGGATCTGCAGGAGATGTGAAAACACCAGTGCATGCTCGTACAGCTAGTACTGCAGAAAATATTGCTGCTGTTCGCGATAGTGTGGCTGAAGAGCCGTCCACCTCAACTCGTCGTCGTGCCCAGCAATTGCACCTCTCACGCTCGTCGTTGATGAACATTATGCATAAAGACTTGAGACTTGACTCAAGAACTAAAGCCTCTTGACCATTTCATCATCCGGTCGTATTTTTTTCCAAAATGAGGCCGGTCAGACAGTTACTGTGAATGGTGTTCGCTATCGTGAGATGATAACGAACTTTTTATGGCCCGAATTAGAAGATATGGATGTGGACGATATGTAGTTTCAACAGGATGGTGCCACTTGCCACACAGCTAACGAAACAATGGCTCTTTTGCGCGACAAATTCAATGGCCGTGTTATCTCACGTGGTGGCGATGTCAATTGGCCGCCAAGATCATGTGATTTGACACCGTTGGACTTCTTTCTTTGGGGTTATTTGAAAGAAAAGGTGTATGTCGATAAGCCAGCAACAATTCAAGAGCTAAAGGATGAGATAATTCGGCACATTAACGGCATAGAACCTCAATTATGCCTCAGCGTCATCGAAAATTTGGACCATCGGATGGAGGTGTGCCGTCGAGGTCGCGGCGGCCATTTGGCCGATATTTTGTTCCATACATAATTGAACCATACCAATATTATCATAATAAAAAGAAATGAGAGTAATTTCCGAAATAATTTGTGTTTTATTCAAAATCAACATCGGCCCTTAAAACTTAAGCACCCTTTATTTAACAACGCTCCGAGTTATCAATAACTTATATAGATTATTCTGCCCAGAACGGCTTCTTTCGAAGCCACTTTTTTTATGCGATGAGCGCATTGTCTTAAAGTATAACAAAGGTGGCTTAGATTGCATATCTTAAGTCTGTGTTTCGAATAAGCACCAAAATGGTAAGTCTTGAATAAAACATTTTACTTAAAATTTGTTCGGGTTCCCTCTCTTGAAATTTCACCCCACGCCACTGCTGTATACTTTATGAATCAATAAAACATTTACAATTTTTTTTTTTGTTTTTAGTCAAAATTACTTCTTTTGGAACACCCTTTACAACTTGAGGAACTTTTTGGAACTCATGCATACGCCACTGTAATAAAACCAAGTGTATAATATATCAATAAACTCCAAAACTAATTTTCAATTTTCATCCATTGGTGAATTAGTTTATTCAACCTCTAATTATTAATCCCTAAAGCGAAAGAAAATTCAAATAATTACAACGAATCTAAATTCATTTTATTTCATTTACTTCTGAACCAAAAGCGATATCTGTAATCATTGAAGCCATTGCATCACGATTTCAGGTTATTTTTTTTTTTTTTGTTATAAAGTTTAACTAATATTTAATTACTTTTAGAATGTGAAAGCAATATGGATCCTATTGACAGAATTTCTAATCTGGTTTGCATGCGTTGGTTTCACTATTCAATGGACTCTATTAATTAATATTTGAAGGAGGGATTACATCTAACGTGTTGCATGCACTGTCATCATTCTAATCGCACTAATATAGTCTCTCTGGGAAGTTAATTAAACTTAGTGATTGCTTTCTGACAACAATTAATATTACTAATAATTGAAATGTACAAATGCAATGAATTTACACCAGGCTAGTGCATGAGTATTCTGGTATTCTATACATAAAGGTATAAACGACCTTTTTTTTTTACAGAAAATCGCTACTGGCCCTGTTGTATCCACTTGTGATATCCTTCGGTTTAGTCAAAAAAAAACTACACCTACACCATAAAGAAAAATAAAATACAAATCTAAGTGGAAATATGAAAAACAAACGTAGAAATCCCCTTTTTATTCTACGTAGGTGTCAGACAGTGCTTTGCTAAGGCATACGAAAGAATATTATATGCAAGGTGGTATGAGGATAGAAAAGTGCGCACTCTTGGCAAAGTATAAAAGGCTTTTAAGCTTGAGATTTTAAAGCAAACGTCACGAATAAAAACTAATGCCTGAATGTACTTTGTTGGCGCATATCCTTAAAGATATTAAAGAAAACAGGAAAATGCAACCGAGATAAGGAGGGATTCATCTTATGTTTATGACAGTTTTAGTCAAAAGAGCTAGTGGACGTTTTCCATAAAACATTGTGACAATGCCAATTCATGTATTTTATTGTTCTGCTGGAGTTCGTGAATACGAAAATAGTCGTCTGGTAGCTTTCTCGTTGGGTCATAATCCACCAAAAAATGGTAAAAAAGCAGTAAACCATAGCACCAAAACATTTTTTTCAAAAGTAATTTACTACATAATATGCCATGTGATAGCATTGGCAGACGTTTTGGTTGGATTAGTGACATGCAGAGCAGAAGAAAAGTCAGCAGAGGGACTCCTCAGGGTGGAGTTCTATCACCACTTATATGGCTCCTAGTGGTGGATGAGATTTTGGACAAACTGAAAGAAAACGGTTTCAACTTAACAGCCTATGCTGACGATGTTGTCATCCTGGTATCAGGTAAATTTCTTTCAGTCCTTAGTAAGAGCGTCAGATACGCACTACTACTAGTTAAGAATTGGGTCGGTAACCGAGGACTGGGAATCAACCCTTCAAAGACAGAGATTGTTCCTTTTACTAGGAAAGTAAAATCTTCATCTTCATCTTTCAAAGCTCACTAAGATCCAGAGAACGGCCTGCATCGGGATTACAAGATTTATTAGAAAGATACCCACAGTGACAATAAAGACTATGCCAAATCTCATTCCGTTGGATATCTGCCGCAATAAAGTCGTTGCTAAAACTGCATTAAGACTAAAAGATGCTGGATTTTGATCATCAGTGCCATACGGTCATGCTATCCCGATTGCAAACTACTACCAGGCAGATATAATCTGACTATGTGACTCGGACACTTGCTTTTGACAGTAGATTCCTGGTAAAAGCGACTACAAGTCACAACCAAAGAGAAGATAGCCTTCTATACAGACGTTACCGTCGGAAACATAATTACGGTATGCATTGGCAGTCAGGCAGCTGTTAAGGCCTTAAACTCCGCGGTAACCAGATCAAGACTAGTAAAAACCTGGAGAAGATACCTTAATGAGGTATTGAGATTTAATACGGTGACCCTATACTGGGGTACAGGTATATGGATATTCCGGGTAATGAAAGAACTTGCAAGGGGAAGATTAGCATTGTATATTTCGCATTATCAGACCACTAAGCCACTGGTATAGCCAACAGGAGCTGGGTCCACTTGGATACATGCGTGACGGCTAGAACCCTATAGCCGGTCTATGACAAGAAAATATCTCTCTCTCTGGCATCGAGGCACTGTGCCATTGGTATTCACGCGGAGCTGCTCGGGGTTATACATAACGATTATTGCAGTAGCTACCGGAACGAAGAAGAAATTGGATCTTTGAGGACTCTTAGCAGTCACTTTTTCATGGTATTGAAAAACTTCAACAAAATCGAGCTAAAAAATCTAGTAAGATTCATACCCTTATATGGTTGGTTATCGGCGGCTTTCATTCTTTTTAGGTTGCCAGGGTAAAAACAACTCATTTGGGTACAATGGTCATGACTGTTCCATTGTGAAAAATGACAAGCAAGTCACAGGGCACCCATCTATCTAACCTAACCTAGCAACATGTTGCTAGTCGAGGAATACGAGAACATTTGAATTGTTTTTTTCTACGTAGGAGATGCATTTAAATATTTCCTCAATATTTCTTTCATCTTTTTCTTCGAGGACCGAATGAATTGATTTTTGTTTCTACTTTTTTGTCTTTATGACAACGAGAAACAAACAATAAAATAAAACTGAAAACCGGATACGTATCTATTTGTTCGCTGTGGGCAGGTAATAGACGACTTTCAAATGTATGCGTTATTTTATATTTCTTCAGAGCAGGCATATTTTTTTTGTTTGTTAGTGGAGGTGAAAATCTCAAAGGATACTAGGACACTTGTACCAATAAGTGTGGGAGTCGAACGCAAGTTCCGTTAGAAGCCGGATATACCTACCCACTTCTAATATTGCGCCTAGCCGTCGGGCTATTCAGCAATTTAATTTTGTTAGATTAAAGGGAAAGTTTAAAGAAATCTCTCGCTGTTGATTTTGTTCTTCCGCAAAGTTCTATCCCGTAGGTCCATACCGGCTTTAGGATTTGCTTATATAGAAGAATTTTATTCGGAATATATAGACAAGAAAATCTACTGATAAACCAATGCATTTGCTGATACTTAGGGTCCAGTTCTACACGTTTCTTATCGATATGTACAGTCTTAGTTATAAATTAAAAGAACCCTATCCCAATATAAAAAATGCCGATCTATCTGAATAATTCAATGCGTGTATATAAAAACATAATTAGTATTTCGAAGAAAATAGTTTTTTATAAATTAATACTTAGTTGGCTCTCCATTGGCGTTATCACTGCAAGAACCTTACGAGGCATGCCAGTAACTTATTATTTGAATTAAAACATTCATTCTTCCGAGCTGATTTTCCCCCATTCTCGTCGTACAGCGCTCTTCAGGCCTACTAACGATGTCGAATTATTGTCCTGTATCCTTTTTTTAAGAAGTGCTCACAAGTATTCAATCAATCAGGTTCAGGTCTGGCGATTGTGCTGGCCAAGAGGTTCATCATTTTTCGGGATTTATGGCATTAAGCATTATCTGTCCTGCTGAAAAATTATCAGCTGTTTCCAAATATTTAACGAGAAATATATACATAATAATCCATTATTATATTTATTAAATACTGTGGTAGTCTCTTCCCAGTTTGCGGAATTGAACGCATTTTTGATGTCTAATGTTATGACGGAGCAATACTTTCTGAGCCTTCTCTCCATTTTCGGCCATCTATGGCTTTCTGTGCAGTGTCAACCACCACCTTGATTGCATCTATCTTGGACCGTGCCTTATATAAGCCATACTGGTGTTCGGCTAGAGCTCTCGCATTTTCAATGGCTGCTTCTAGCCTAGTACCAATAACTCATTCCAGTACTATAATTATTCCATACATATATATATAGTATACCATACAACCTTTATTAGACTCAATATATCAAATGATATCGACCGGCATTTTCAATGGAGCAATATTCATAATTCTGCAATATTCAAGTTCTGTTGCACTTGTCTGGTCGGAGTTACCAACAGATACCAAAGATAATAATTTACTTACACCCGAGCAGCGTTTACAAATTGTGGAAATTTATTTCAAAAATTTAGTTTAGTAAAAAATGTTTATAGGGCACTACACCAATCGACCAACTCAGTTGGCTAATCGCAAAACAAGTGAAAAATTTCGTACTACATTTACTCTTTTGGACTCCAAGCTACCAACAAGAATGCACAGATGAAAATATCAACGCCATTGAGACTAGTGTTGAGGAAGATCCTAATTCATAGATCCGTCATCGTGCGCAAGAACTTGGCCTGTGACCATCGACTTCGTGAAAGATTTTGCGCAAGGACCTTGGTTTACACGCAAAAACTGAAGCCGAACGATCATCGCTTGCGTCGTGAGTTCAGAGATTGAGCGCTTGAACGGTTGTAAGTCGATCCACTTTTTTACTGTCAAATTTTGTTTAGTGATGAGGCTCACTTCTGTCTCAGTGGCTTTGTTAATAAGTAAAATTGCCAGATTTGGATCGAGAAAAATCCGAAGGTGATCCATCGGCTACCGATGCATCCCGAAAAATGCACTGTTTGGTGCGGTTTATGGGCTGGCGGTATTATTGGATCCTACTTCTTCAAAAATGAAGAAAATCGAAATGTCACCCGCTACAGAGCCATGATTAACAATTTTTTGTTTCCAAAAGTGCGTGAACATGATCAGCAGGACATTTGGTTTCAACTGGATGGTGCCACATGCCATACTGCCAGCGAAACCATCGAATTATTGAAGGAAGTATTCGATCTCTAGAAATAGACATGTGGCCATCCGCAAAACAATCGTGTAATTTCTTTGGTTAAGAAGTGTGGATACCTCCTGATTTACGTGCTGTTTGAGTCTTTTCGCATGAGCTTCCGCAGCTTTCTTTATTTCACAGTTTTCAGTCTCAAGTCGCGATAGAGATCACTGTTTCGGATGCAACATGCAGCACACCCCCATAGTTGGATGCCATAAATCCATACTGTTATGTATGGATAATACTGATCGTCTGTCAATCTACCAGCCAGTCCATTTTTCTTAGCTTTAGCTCGTTAGTTAGGAACTAGAGAGCATCCCAAGAGCCGTCATTGTCTAACCACAGAATAATTGTGATCGACCTAGACAATGCATGTATCACAAGAAATTCAATAAGAAATTAAAGACAAACAAACTGGGAGACCTTAACCCTAGGTAATAACCTGAAGCATATCGACATTAGTAGAGCTCCAACTCATTCCTTAGAATTAGAAGACGTGGTAGAGAACATTAGTAGTGGTATCACAAACGCGTTTAAAACAAGTTGTCCCATAAGCAACAGCAAGAAAGATATGTCATGGTGGAGCAAAAATTAAATAAAATTAAGATCCGTAACATGCAAACTGTGCAATAAGGCAAAGTGTAACGGAGACTGGCAAAGCTACAGAGAGGCACTTACACAGTACAATAAAGAACTGAGGAAAGCCAAAAAGGAAAGCTTTAGGAGATTTTGCGAGACAATCACAAGCACTCCTGCTGCAGCTAGACTGCATAAAGCATTAGCAAAATCGGGTGGAATGCAAACGTATTTAAAATATCCAGACGGTAATTTCACTAAGGATGAAGAACAGTGAGCACTACTGCTCTTAGAAACTCATTTGCTTGGAGCATGACCAACATCACTTATCATCAAGACCTCGGAAAGAATATTGGAAAATAGCAGGTGCAATCTGTCCCAGAGGGAGAATTGGATGAGCAATCAGCTCTTTTCAGCCGTTCAGGTCACCAGGTGTGGATAGTATAACACCAGCCCAAGAAAGACTACTCCCACACCTAGTCAGAAAAATGAAAAGTAACCGCGCACTGGAGTATATTCCAAAGCACTGGAGACGGGCGAAGGTTGTGTTTATACCAAAAGAGGGGAAAAAGGACCCAACACAGTCCAAGTCATACAGACCAATCAGCCTGACATCATTTCTTCTCAAAACAATGGAAAAAGCTGTGGACAACTACATAAGAGAGGACGTACTAAACATGTCCCCATTTCATTACAGTCAACATGCATATAGAGCTGGCAGATCCACTGAGACGGGGCTATTCCAGTTGACGGAAACCATACAGGAAGCTCTTGAAATGAAAGAGATAGTTCTTGACGCCTTCCTAGACATCGAGGGGGCATTCGATAACACTTCGCATGAAGCCATTAAATGAGCGCTGGACAAAAAAGGAGTCAGCATAACATAAGTGGATGTACGAGTTGCTGAGAACAAGATCAACAGAAACTCTGACGTCGCGTAGAATTATTAAGGTCAACACAACAAGAAGATGCCCTGTGGAGTCTAGTTGTGGAGTCAAGTTGTGAATGAACTACTTGAAAAGTTACCAATATCGGGAATCAACTGTCAAGCCTACGCTGATGACATAATACTGATTGCCAGGGGAAGTTTGAAGGAACTCTTTGTGACATCGTACAAAGGCGTCTAATAGCAACTCAAGAATGGTGTTACACTGCGGGGCTCATCATAAACTCTAGAAATATCTAGAATTACACTAAACTCATGTAGAAAAAGCACACAAAAGAGGTATCCAAAAAGGCCACCCGTATTCTCATGATATGTAGGAGCTTAGCGGGTAAGTCTTGATGATTTAGCCAGAGCATTCTAAGATGGATGTTAATATATCGCCATCGTGAGACTAATAATCATATATGGAACGATAGTGTGGGCCAATCGAACTAGTCTAGCCCCAACGAGGGAGACACTCACTAAAGTGCAAAGATTTGCTTGCCTCTGTATTACTGGGGCCATGAGAATATATCCAACTGCAACCATTTAATGTATTCCTGGAACTAACCACGCTTCACATCGTAGTTGAGCAAAATGCAAAGCAGATGATCGTAAGGACGGCAAAGGAGGATATCGGGAGGGAGAAATGCATCAGTTCGAAAGAATATGATGTACTTCTCAAGAAACTAACAGTTCTAGCAATTCCTAGGGACGATAATGTCAGGAAATTTAACTTTGATAACAAATTCGGTACGAAGTTGAGTAATAAGAAGGACTGGAGCAATGAATGAGTAACCACACAATAAAGTGGTATACAGAGGGCTCGAGAACTGAAGAAGGAATGGGGGCAGGCGTATCTGGGCCAAGAACAAAGCACCCAGAACCCTCTATTGGATACCCGGCCACGTCGGAATAGAGGGCAACAGACTCCTACAAGGAGCAGCAGAATCTTTTATTAGACCTGAACCATTCTGCGGAATAGGAAATAATATCATATGCGAAGAATTCAGGAAGATGGAGAAAGAAGACAGGGCGAGAACCTGGATTAATACCCTAGGTCTGAGGCAAGCTAAGATACTTTTGGGACACTACAACTGGTAGGGATTCGAAGCATACATCTGCCTTAACAAGAATAACCTACGCCTTCTAACAGGCCTTCTAACGGGGCATTTTTTACTCGGGGAGCATCTAAGGAATTTAGGTATAACAATCGAAGGCCTTTGCAGATTCTATACTGAAACCAATGTGAAGCAGCCCAGGATCTTCTTACAAAAACCATCGAAGATCAAAGAGCCGAAGTAGCCATATTATCAGAATCATATAAAATAGCACTGTATGGGTCGCCGACAAAACAGGTAAGGCAGGAATGTCGACGTGTGGTAACTATCCTCCCCCAAAAAGTGATGGTAGAAATAGAAGACGGTTTTGTATGGGTAAAAGTTAGGGGCGTCTATATCTACAGTTGTTACGTCCCGCTTAGCTGGCCACAGTTAAAATACGAAGAGATGCTAAAAATTGTAAGCGAAGCAAGTAGACACCATCCTGTAATAATTCCCGGAGATTTTAACACCTGGGCTACTGAATGGGGCAGTAGCTCCACAGATGCCAGAGGTCAAACCCTTTTAGACGCTTTTCAATGTCTATATACTACCCTAGTCAACATAGGCAATACCAGCACGTTCCGCAAGAACGGTGGACAATCGGTCATGGACATCACCTTCGCAGGCAGTTCACTCATTAACTAGGTACTACGCTTAACGGACTTGCCTCAATGCCAAGAAGGAGACAGACAAATAGGATAAACCCAGTTTTTTGGTGGAACAAGAATATTGCAGACCTTTGAACAGAGTATTTTCGAGCCAGAAGAAGCCAGCGGTCATTCGGAAGAATACAATCGCCTGAGAAAGATCTTCGTGACGAAATCCGAAAAAATAAGAAAGCCAGCTTCAGATCTTTATGTAACGAGGCAGACAGAGCGCCATGGGGTTCAGCATACAGAGTGGTAATGTCAAAAATTAAGAATACTCCATAACATCTGGCTTTTCACAGGGCCTCGGACCGGTTCTATGGAATATAATGTACGATGGTGTATTGAGACTACGAATCCCCGATGGAGTACAAATCATAGGCTTTGCCGTCGCATCTGTCAAAAAATGGCTATAGTCAAAGAGTTTAGCTTTAGCAGAACACAAAACGGAGGCAGTGTTTATTAGGAGCTGCGGAATAAGGGAGACTATCAATATCAAGGTGGGGAGTAATACAATAATCTCCAAAAGATGCATTAAATATCTCGACTAAATGCTGGAAATGCAGAAACCGTGTAAACCGGGATACTCGCCCGCTACGTAATACTTGGATGTAGTTCCGCGGTACGATGATCTGTCAGTAAGAAAAAACCATGCAACCTGGAGTGAGGTGCCAAAAAAAGAAAAAAACAGATTGTGCAATGAGTCTAGCGCGACTCTACAACATCTTGTGTGGACGCGTGGGGCATTGACCCACAAAAGATTGAAATACTTGGGCAAGTACCAACTATTAGATGAGGATATGCCAACCCTTAAGGGCTTCTCAGTCTTAGATTCCTAAGAGAAACCGAGAGAGGGTGCTCTAGGGCGAACTATCCTTGCCAAGGCAAAGTAAAAGTGTTTGACTCTCGAACACAATTCTGAAGGAATTATATTCCGTGGGGAAGTCTAATGAGGGAATAAACTTCCCCAAGGTATTAGCCGGAGTACAATAGACCTGTAGGTCGCAGTGCAAGGTAACCCTACACAATAATAATAACATAGCACAATATCGAGCTGGCTGGAGACGCTTATTGGTTGAGGCCCAAGTTCACCCCGTACTGGAGCGCCATCTTAAGTAAGTAATTAGTCGATGTCAATTTTCGTATTCTGGACATCATATTGAATTTGGATTTGGATTGGGAATTAGGGATCCCCACATTTGCATATCGTGCCATTCATTAATAGATTTGCATTGCAAGCTTTATTGGGTTCTATTTGTTGGGTGATAATGAGGTTTTATGTATTTATGGATGACGTGCTACTGCAACATCGATAAAAAGACTATTAATGGCCATATCACAGATATGAACATGACGAATAATTTTAAGCAATTTTTCAACTAACATATGGCGGGGCATTGGATTTCACGACGATATTCATTGACTGACAGATACGAAAATATCTATTTTGTTATTTTATCTCTGCCATAAAAAGCAAATTTCACTGTCTCACCTCTCGCTAACACTTAACAAAATTCCGAAAACGACCATTCGTGTGTCGAAGAGCACGAATTGCTGCGAGAAGCTAAGCTAGGTAATTTATAGCCTGTTAGTGCCAACATATTTATATTTATAGTCTCTGTTACATAGTGCAGCTAGTAAAGGTAATTATACACAATGTGTAGTACAAATTCGTAGGTCTTTAGAAATTTACGACCAGGAAAGCAAAACTCCTGTCGCATGAATAGTCGATAGGTTGTTAGTATTACTTTAGAGTAGCGACACTTGGGGATGAATTCCTATAATTCGTTGGCCTATTAAAAAGTAATACAGTGTCATAGCTCGCAATTCATTAGGATCGTCGTTTATAGGTTAAAGTGGCATAAAAGTGAAACCAATTCAATGGAAGTGTTGATACATTTGATAGAAATCCTTCGAAGTGCAATTTATTTTGTGCGACCCAATTTTCTGCTGGATTGGTACAGTAAATACTCAACATTCTCCCGACCCGTTTTTATTCAAAGCTGCTTGTTCGAGATACAATGTGGGCAGTAAGTATTTAAGAGGACACTTGATCATAAAGTACTGCGGCTTGAAAATTACAGCAAGCAGTCACCTTCAAAGTAAGTACTCGAGAAGAAAGTTGTGTTCGGGCCGCCATCTTGGAAAATTGTGGCAAAAAGAAAACGGTTTTTGGCAATTTTCATGGAAAGCATCCACTTTACAATCCCTAAACTGAACTCCTATCAGGCATTCATCCTTCCCAACGCATTTCTATGCTAAAGGGACCGCCAAGAACCACACAAGAAGAAGTATGCCTGATGGAAAAATTGGGCTAGCGCCTCACGAATGGTTGGGACCTTCAGTTTTATGCCGTTTTCGAAGGGCATTTTTTTTTCGATTAAGAGAAGCTTTCATGAAAATTTTACTCTCGGGTGTTTGTCAGACGTTCCGAGAGGTGGGACCGTGAGAAACCTTTTTTTTCATTTTCGTGTTTTCTTGAATTTGAACCTTGAACCTCTCTCTCAGTGATAGCGCACTTAACCACTCATATTCCGTCCCTCATTTTCTAATCTATCCTTAATAGAGTGGGCGTGGCGTTGTAAAATGTTCAATTCAAATTCAATCATATTCAGAGTTTACTCCCGCCACTTTAAATTGGGTTTGGTTGTAACCATTTGTTACCGAAGTTCATGAATTCTGATGAGATCTTGAAAATAAGTCTTATCCATCACCGTAAGTAGCTTTAAAAAAGCAATATCAGGTTTTCAATGCAGGAGGCGACTTCAATACAAAGCACACTGACTGAAGTTTACGAATAAAAACAGCAAAGGAAAAAACTTCTAGAAGCCATACGGATCAACAATTGCAGGCATCTAAGTACTGGGAAACCAACATACTGACCAACAGATACTAAAAAAAACTCCCGACCTAACTCCCACCCCTGAATCAACTCTACTACATAACGAGAAGTCTCACAATTATGTACATATTAACTTACCTCTCAAATCTAAGTACGATATTGAAAGACAGATAATCCACCTTAATGACGCCATAAGCGAAGCAGCAATCAAATCGACACCAGCAAATAAACCTAAGAGATTCGACTACTCAACTCTTCCTACCATAAGCAATCAAATTAAAGAGAAAAGAAAACTGTGGAAAAAATGGCAATCTACAGGATTACCCGACGACAAAAGGAAACTAGGCAATTAAGGACCTTAAAGAAAGCTTGCAAAAATTTAAAAATAAAAACATAACAAAATACCTAGAAATCCTATCACCTACATCTAAAACCTGTTATTCACTTTGGAAGGCTACTAAAAAACTGAAATATGTAACTGCGCACCACCCTCCTCTAAAAAAACCGAATAGTGCTTGGGCTAAGACCAATTACGACAAGGCAGATACATTAGCAAAATACCAAACAACCATGGCAATGCTAATATTCTACCACCATTCTCGAATACGTCAACTGACAGTAATGGAATCAAAAAAATAACAATAAATAAAATAGAATTCTGCATCAAAAAGAGGATCAATCATTAGAAGGCCCCATGATATGATAGACCGACTGGTACTCTACTTAAAGAACATTTTTGAAAAACTGTTGCTGGACCAACTAAAACTCATCCTAAAAAATAATAATCTCATTCATGTCCACCAATTTGGTTTTCGTAAACTGCATTCTAAAGTACAACAAATCCATAGAGTAACAAACAAAATCTCAACAGACCTAGAGTTGAAAAGATATTGGTGTAGGGGTCTTCCTTGATGTGGCCAAAACCTTTGACAGAGTCCGGCACAAAGGACTCCTATTCAAACTACAAAACTTACTTCCACCAGATTTCTACTCAATAATGAAGAGCTACATAACTGACCGCTGCTTCTATGTAAAGTACAAAGTCGAAATTTCAAAGATTTTCCAGAAGAGAGCAGGTGTTCCCCAAGGTAGCATTTTAGGTCTATTGCTTTATGTTTTATATACTTCAGACATACCATTCCCTCAGCACAACTCCAATATGATTGCAACCTTTGCGGACGACACAATTTTACTAAACTCTCATAAGGAATTACCAACAGTGACCCCACAGGACAAAAAAATGGTTTGACGATTAGCGTATACAAATTAACGAGGAAAAAACATCGCAAGTGATATTCATAATGAGATCGAACTACACTCCGGTACCAATTAAAATGTATAACAAATCAAATGTGTGTTATTTAATTAGCTTTATTTTAATTTAAGATTATAAAGACTTAGAATAGTGCGAGTATGTATGTATGTATGTACAAATCAATTCCCATTGACAAAGCAGCAAAATATCTTAGAATGCATAGCGACAGCAAACTCACATGGATATACAAAAAAAAAAAACGAAACCAGATTAAAGAAATTTGGTCCTGTGTATCCAACTTTGGGGAACATCAACAAAATCGAACATAGCCATTATTCAAAGGCAGCAATGGACTGGTATACATACCTAGCACTGACATTCACCGTGAGCTAAACATCCCAACTACTCGTATCAATGATGAAATATGTAACACAAGCTGAAGACATCTCATAGAAATACGAACTCATACCAATATCGAAATCAACATACGACCAGCTCAAGAGATATCTGGAAGAAGACGGCTTAAAAGAACACAACCTACTGATTTGAGTGCTTCCAAACAACAAAGGACGATATGACATCGGTCACTACGTCGAATTCATTCCTGTGCAAATCATTGTAACAAAATGTAAAGGGTGACCAGATAGCAATGATAGTTTTTCTAATTGTTATGTTTCAGCAGCTGTCAAAGTTACCAATGACATCCAGCTGTCAAAATATTCAGTAAGGTTTGCATCTTCATCATGCATCGTTTGACGTCTCCTGAACGTGTGGAAATTATTAAAAAATATCGAAATTCCGACTCAGTTATAAATACGCAACGTGAATTTCGTCGTGAGGTTGGTCGTCATCATGGCTTCACCGTGGGAAAGTTTGAGCAAACTCTTTTGGACCTTAAGCCTTCAACCATACAGAGATTGGTGCGAAGTGAAGAAAACATAGCCGCCGTAGCGGGCAGTATCGAAGTAGACCCAGAAATGTCGATTGGGCGCCGACCAGCTGAATTGGGCATCGCCAGAGTGTCAACCAGGCTTATTATACATCCGTATAAGATTGTGCTGACGCAAGAATTGAAGCCGGATGAAAATAGACAATGCCGTGAGTTCGCTAATTGGGAGCGGGAAATGTTGGCCGGAGATCTGAATTTTTGCCAAAAAATTATCTCCTCGGACGAGGCCTATTTTTGACTCAGCGGCCATATCAACAAGGGAAATTTGCCATTATTAGAGCGATCACAATCCACATGTGTTCGACCAATGCATCCACGAAGATTGACTGTGTGGTGCGGTTTATTGGACGGCGGCATCATCGGACCTTATTTCTTTGAAGTCCTCGGTATAGAGCGAAGTTCACCGACTTTTTATAGCCAGAGCTCGACAACATTCATATGTCTGAGCTGTGGTTCAAACAAGACGGCGCTACATGCCATACAAGAGACGTAACGCTCAAAGTGGTGAAGGAGAAATTTGGCGAATTGGTCATCTCAGGGCGAGAGTTCATCAATTGGCCGCCGTGATCATGCGACTTGACACCCCTCCATTATTTTCTCTGGGGCTACGTCAAGTCCTTAGTCTACCTTAGCCAACCACTTTGGACGAGCTCGAGGCCAATATTCGAGACGCTATTGCCGGAATAACGCCGCACATATTGGACCGAGTTATTAAAAATTTGACCGACCGCTTGAAGCACTGCCAGCGAAGTCGAGACAGCCATTTAAATAATGTGCTATTCCACACATATCGGCGTGAATGTTGCTTCAAAGTAAAGCCAGAATCAATTTGATACCCCACACCGTTGTTGTTTTATTTAAATTTCTTTTCCTATCGTTTTTATCTGGTTACGCTATATTCTCGTACGAACTACCAGGCAGAACTCCTTTTTTGGTGTAGTGGTTGGAGGAACTTAGATTTTATTCATTTTTCTTTTATGTTCGGGTGGCTGTGGTTGCTTTTCTCCATCCGGGCTTAAACCTGCACAGTTCAGGTCACAAGCGAACACACTACCAACTACACCGTGGCCACCTCTGGTTTTATGGTTAATTCTAAGTCTAGTTAGTTGCGTCCTATGTCATTGGAATCAACAGCAGATAAAGGCCCACGTAACAATATTGAGATTTTATGTATACCACCGTACCTTCATCTTTCAGGCATATCTAATCATCAGGTATCCCAGTAGATGTTATTTCGTTATACTAAATCTGTAGCTAAAGCTGTCCATTAGCTGTCGCTATTAACTACTTGCTCGTTGCTCCCTCCATAAGAAGAAGTTCGTCCAATTGACGTGTAGACATTTCTAAGTTTCTCCACTTTTGTCCAAAGTTTCTGGTGTTCAGTTGTAGCCCATTTCCCTATCACATCGTTTGTCATTGCTAAAATTGCTCTACCTAGAATAGCATATGTTCAAGATAAACAAATTTCAAGGTTGACTCTTGCTTTATTATGGCGTTCGCATTTCCATTTCCTTCAATCTGCCCATAACCATGTACTAAAGCTATTGTCACTATCCCATGTATTGCAAGTTAAGTTACTTAACGCAATCTATCGAATGACCAATGTAGATTCTCGAGTGCTATTAGGAATGAGAGGAACAAATTGAATCTGCTGTATTTGCCACGTGTTCTGGGGTGTTTTGTGGCTGATGGCTCACCTTCTGCAATCCTCAACTCATGAGAGCATAACGTACAAGTGAAATTTGCAATATTAATTTGACTGTGAAAGACAATTGCCACATCAATCTTAAATGGAGACACAATCCTCAGATGTAAATAAATCACTCAGCTTGGCTACAGCTGTGATATAAGCTAAGCACTCGCCGTCATGCCACTCCATCTCAGAGCATCAATATCATTGCTATTGACTACGGGGCGTATACGTACTCAAAATGCGGAAATCTTCATCATATCAAATTCCCGGTAATTTTAATTCAGAAATGAAGAAAAAGGAACAATCTAAGTGAGAAAATCTCATTTTATAGCATTGTAATATTTTACGAATCACTCCACACTCGTAAACCGTAATATTCTGCAGAAATTTTGTCTAAACCTCTTCCTTCCCCACCCGCACTCTAATGAAAGTGTCATTTTCATTCGTAGTCCTGTAACCCTCCACTACTCGTACCTGATGAATGAATGTTTTTCTTTCACATCCACACTTGCTCCACATCTCCACCCACTCAGTCTATCTACACATCTCATTCACTGCTAGACCGAGCATCCTATTTTCGCCTGTCTGCTGCTTTTGCAAGGATCTACTGCTGGATAAATATGCCTGCGCCGTTCAGTTGAGTTTTGGTTTGCATCCTGTGAGTGTGCAATCGCTCCGTGGATAAAAATCTAAAAAATATTTTCCGTTTTCAGAGTGTTTCGAATTTTCAGGCTACGGACGTGGTAATATTGCTCGTGGTGGTTTTGAGAAGGGCCTCTTTTGAAAGTATCCTCTCGATAGTGGTTTGCTGATGAAATTTGACATTGTGTCGCGTTTGTTGGATACAGTGCAGGTCGAGGTTAGGTATAAAATGAAATGCAACTGATGGAGTGTTGTCCTGTTGTGATGTTATAAAACCCAAACGCGGCTAAATTCTATCAAAAGGATTCAGTGATTTCATGTGCGGTGAGGCAATCTTTTTTTGGAGATTATGCTGGGTTCATTGGGTTATTGTTGACATGTGTTTCTATGTTATACGTGAAAAGTGTATGCGGTGTCGATGAATTTATTACAATAAGAGGATGACATGTATGAACTTAAAACGAAAATTTTTTCTGAGCTTTCATTCGAAATAAAAGGGAGTCTCCACTTATAGATTAGCTTGCCAAAAAGTTAGTAGGTAATTACATAGTTCTATATCCATGAATGCACGCCTTTCATACGATGAACAATGATTTCAATACAGGTGCAACGAAGTGCGCTTTCCAAAAATTTGTTTTTGAAAAATTAGTTTTCGTACATAAATGGGAACAGCGAGTTATAATCAGGTGAATATGAACATATGTTTATGGAATGAATGGCAAGAGGAACACAAGAAAATAATGAAATTTTAGGGTAAGTTGTGTTAAGTGTAGTATTGGACAATTATTTAATACCTTTGCATTAATATTTTACGCCTCAAAATGGCACAACCCAAAATTAACCAAATTTCAATACATTGCGGTAGACGGTCGAAATTCTGTCCCAAAATTTTGTATTTTAAAATTCGTTCAATTGAAAATTCTGTAAATCCAATTTTTGATTTTCAAACTTGAAAATTATGTAGTTCTGTATTTTTTTCGTAAGAACTTAAATTTTTTTTATTAGATTCATTATTCTCGTATTACATTTTAAAAACAATTATGATATTATGAAAATATCAACAGACTGCGGCTAAATAATAAGAGAACAGTTAGAGACATTTTGTATTTCATTAATTTTTTTTTTTTTTTTTTTTTTTTTTTCCCGAGGGCTGGTGAAAAAATCTTCCATAGACACTATGAGGATAGCAAGCGCGTGCTCATAGTAGTGTCAGATTCTTACTGACTAAAAAAAAAACCACCCTGCTACTAAGAACGACCTTATCAAGCAATTTTTCTATCATGAACAAATAACACGTTTGGCAAGTTACATTCCACTGAAAGATCCCGCATGTTCCGCAATCTAGGCGCGGTTGATTCCTATCTCGCCAAGCCGAAAGGTTTCGTCCTTTGTATTCGGCGCAATAAATTGCTTTCATCCAGAATTTGTAGGATTGTATTGTTGACATGTCCGATTAGTCGGTTTCTATGCTTTCTCACGAAGCTTCTAATTTCAGCTTCGATTTTCGGAATTCCGAGATCCCTGTGGATATCATCGTTTCTATTATACCACGGTGCGTGGACAATTTCTCTTAGTACTTTATTTTGAAAAGTTTGTAAAATATTGGAGTTTGTTTTCTTGGTACAGCTCCAAAGTTGTATACCGTAAGTCCACACCGGCTTTAGCACTTGCTTGTATAAAAGCAGTTTGTTCTCAGTACTGAACTGGGAGTATTTTCCGAGCAACCAGTTCATTTCTCTATATTTGATTTCGAGTTCTTTACGTTTCATTTTCACGTGAGAATTCCATTTCAGTTTTGCGTCGAGTGTCATTCCAAGGTATTTGGCCTCGTTTGCAAAAGGTTTCGGGCCAAGTTTAGGAAAATTGGCAAGACATTAGTTTTCTTATAAGTGAAATTCACGTGAACAGATTTAGATTCGTTGAGGGCGATCCATCATTCATTTACTTTATTCAGTGGGTTTTGCAGTTTTGCAGTCGTTTCTTCGATTGTTTTACCTACGGCTAGGATAGCGGTGTCATCGACAAACGTAGCCAGGATAGTGCCATCTTCTTTCGGTATATCTCGAGTATATAACAGATAGAGAAGTGGCCCAAGAACGCTTCCTTGCGGTACACTGGCCGAAATTTCTTTTAGCTCCGAGTATTCATTTTCATGTCTAACACGGAAGAGTCTATTCCCGAGATATGATTCTAGAATGTCGTATAGGCATAGAGGGAGAACTTGTCGTAATTTACAATTCAAGCCTTGCGAGACGTCAAAAATACGCTTGAGCAAATCTTTTTCTCTTCAAGTGCTTTCTCGATTACGTCAGTAATTCTATGCACCTGGTCAATCGTCGAATGCTTACTTCTGAACCCAAACTGGTGGTCAGGGATAAGATTATTTCCTTCTATAACCGGTTGGAGACGCCTTAGTAATATCCTCTCGAAAATGTTGGTTATAACTGGAAGTATCGAAATTGGTCTCTAAGATTTTACCTCATTTGGGGGCTTTCCTGGTTTTAAAACCATTATAACTTCCGCAATTTTCCATTGGTTAGGCACGTGTTTTAATCTGAGCGCAGCATTTACAATATGAAGAAGCTTAATCAACGCTTTTCTAGGTAAAGCTTTGAGAATTTCTCCGGTGATCAAGTCATAACGAGGAGCTTTCTTAAGTTTTAGATTCCCGATCTCATGTTTGAGTTCCCTCAGCGTTGCACTTGCAAGTGCTAAATCGTCAGATGGTAAATCCGGCCTATTGATATTGTCGTAAAACACTTGACCATCGTACGGTTTAAAGATATCTTCCAGGTGGGCCGCAAAAACGTCCGCTTTTTCTTTATCTTCCCTTGCCCATTCATTGCGATTTAATTTAATAGGCGGCGCGGGGACCTTGGTCCTTTTGGTGCCTTTTACAGCTTTCCAAAGTGAATAATTGGAATCTTTTTTCGCTGTTAAACTTTCAAGGTAAGAGCCTATCGCACGATTCTTAAAATCCTTTATAGTCTTCTTCAACGAATTGCACAGGTGATTCAAGTCAGCTTTATGTTACGGAGCACGACTCTGTTGCCATTTCTTACGCGCTTTTCTTTTTCCTTGACCAATTCTTTTATTTCCGTAGGATATCGTAGACCGGAGTTTTCCTTGGATTGGGAATCCAAGAGGCGAGCTGTATGATCTCAACGAAGCGATCAACTTCAACCTCAAGTTGATAGGGTGTCATAAGTGGAACGCTCAGTTCAACATTATCTTCAATTTCGTTCCTAAAGCCTTCCCAGTTAGTTGTTCTACCGGTTAATCTCGCCGGCTCTAGGGTAAAGTCATTAAATAAAATAGACATAAATGTCGCTTTATAATAGGAGTATTTATAGTGCATGGTGATTCATATATGAATCATTAGGTTTTTTTAACAATTTTTTCTAAACTACGAGCCAGAATGAAAAACGATTTTCTGTTTTTGATTCCTTGAACTTTTCTCTTCCACGTACGGTTATTTACAAATTCCACATACACACATTCCTTTTCATTCTGTAAGAAGTTTAGCGTGCGGCGCATGTGGAGTGAGTAAGTGAAAAATTATCCTTTTGCAAGTGGAAAAAGTAATAATTTATGTAAAAAATGTGAGTTAAAAAAATATTTTCATATTCTTTGTATTTTTGGCTGTTGATCTACTTTTATATTTCATAGATCGAGAATAATATATTTGTGCAATACTGATTTTTTGTAATGATTCATATATCTTCATTGTCATTCATTTTGAATTTCATTGTAATAGTAAATCAATGGTCAAGAATAGCTGTTGAATTTTATGATTTTAGTGGTGAAAATAAAAAAAAATTCTGGGTAATTTTGTGAAAAAAATTAAATAAAATGGAATACAAGCTAGATGGGAAAATAATATCTGAGGATAGAATATGTGATTTGTTTTTCTGTGATATACCAGATGAAAGTGAATATGATGCTGAGGATTCAGAGCTCGATGAATTGATTTCGAAAGAAGACATAGTTTCAAAAACGCTTACAGAAGATGATTTGGAGCAGTTGCTGTGAACACAGGAATCCCTTGAGCTGTATTTGGAAGATTCGAATGCAAATGTCCTGGCAAATAAAATTACTGCTGTTGAAAGGGCACAAATCGGAGAAAGTGTTGGTATTGATATCCCTAGCACTACGCATACCCCAGTAAATGCAAAAAAATCTCTTGTGGAAAAGGAAACATTTGATTTTAGACGAGGAGACAATAGCTTTCAAGGGTACAAGTGAACTTCCAACAAATATCTCTGACCTCGAAAGCCCATACGAATTTTTCAAGTACTTTTTTGATGACAATTTGCTCCAACAAATAGTCGATGAAACTAATTTTTATTCAACGTTAAAAAATCCGATACAGAACTTTACCTTGAATGTTATAGAACTACAAAAGTATTTTGGAATTCTCGTATTGTCGTCTTTTATTAAATGCGTCAATATTCGGCATTATTGGGACTCGAAACTTGGGATTAATGTAGTTAAAAACACAATGACCG
This sequence comes from Pocota personata, assembly GCA_963082735.1. Taxonomy (NCBI): domain Eukaryota; kingdom Metazoa; phylum Arthropoda; class Insecta; order Diptera; family Syrphidae; genus Pocota; species Pocota personata. Next base: position 56,413,267 of record OY720431.1, read on the forward strand.
TTAATCGTTTTGAGAGGAATCGAGCTGCTTTACATTTTAACAACAATATGTTAGCAATAACTGACAAAAACCACCCGGACTTTGACAAACTCCACAAAATTCGTCCAGTTATCAACTCACTTCAGAAAAAGTTTTTATCGGTCCCAATGGAAGAGTGCTTGTCAGTCGACGAACAAATCTGTGCTTCCAAGTCAAAACATCACCTAAAGCAGTATCTCCCGGCTAAGCTTTAGAGGGGCTTTAAACTTTTTATTTTAACGTGGAGTATCTGGCTACGCCTATAAATTTGAAATATATACTGGGTTGGAAAATATGGAAGCTAAGATATTACCTTCAGAAACGAACTTGGGAGCTAGCAGTAATATTGTGGTAAGACTTACCAGGGAAGTCCCACGTTATCAACATTCCAAGCTTTATTTTGATAATTTCAGACCGAGGTGTAAAAAGCCCAACTGCGTCGGTCAGACGTTCGTACGTAGACGTTTTATTGAATTTCACACTCCGTAATCATCATAATTGGAGTATATTATATGCATCCTTACACGCCTTATTCATTTGTATATACAGTGGTGGCCACATAATTAAGGACAGTCAATTTTCACTTCTAAATTTCGTATAATTCTCATATTTAACATGTTTTCTTTGTTAAACAAATCCAGTCTTCTCTTTCTTATAGGAAGTAATAACTTATAAGAAATAATAAATGAAAAAAAATATTTAAAAAAAAAACTATTCACAAAATAAAATAAAATTAGCTGTTTCTACTTGGACACATAATTAAGGACACTTTCAAAAATCAATATTTTTTAAATAAAAAAAAACAAAATAGGAAAATTCACATCAGGTATTACTTCATAATTAGTACTTGGTGGGATAACCTTTTGCTTCAAGCACAGTTTTGCACCTTTTCGGAAGGCTGGCAACTAAATGCTGACATCGTTCGACTGGAAAATTCTGCCATATTTCTTTTACGTTTTGGAACAGTTCTTCAGCATTTTTACTTACTTTTTTCTCCAGAGCCCTTTCCACATCTGCCCAAAGGTTTTCGATGAGGTTTAAGTCGGGGCTCTGCGCTGGCCAATCCAAAACATTAATGTTTTCAGAGAAAAACCACTGCTTAACGCTCGGAGCAGTGTGTTTTGGATCGTTGTCCTGCATAAAAATAAATGGATCAGGCATGTGTTGAACTGCAAATGGCTTCATTGTGTTGCACAATATGTCCCTATACAAGTGTTGATCCATACGTCCATTTACACGATAAATCGGGCCAACACCAAACCAGGAAAACGCAGCCCAGACCATTACATTTCCTTCGCCATGCTTTATGGTCTTTAAAGTGTAGCGAGGATTCAGTTCCTTGTTTGGCGGGCGTCTTACATACTTTTTCCCATCTGAGCCAAACATGTTGAACTTTGACTCATCGCTCCAAAGCACTGGTTTCCAAAAATCAAGAGGTTTTTCAGCGTATTCTCTTGCGAATTGTATTCTGCGTCTGAAATTCTTTTTGGAAACGTGCGGCTTTTTTCTGGCAATGCATCCACGCAATCCATTTTCAAGTAATCGGCGTCTTATGGTTCTTGCTGATACTTCTTCATCTAAATGTGCTGCTACTTCGATGTTAATCTGTGTAGATGTCAAGAAGGGGTTGGCTTTGCTCACTTTGCAGATAATGCGATCTTCTCTCTTAGTAGTCTTTCTTGGTCTTGGCTTTCTTTTCTTATTCTCTATGGTTCCGTTATCTGTGTACTGCTTAATCGCATTGTGTACCATAGTTTTCGAACACAAAATATCCTTAGCAACCGCCCGAATTGATTTTTTTTCAATACAGTATTTCGTGACGATAATTCTGCGCAATTCTGGGGTGCAACTCTTTTTGCGACCCATTCCTAAAATAAATTAACCTTCTATTCTTTTATCTTATGCTATTGAAACTACAATATACCACTTACCACAATTCTTTTTAATTTTGTAACAAATAAATTCGACAAAATAATAGCTGTCCTTAATAACGTGACCAACTAAAATAATCACTCATCTGCAACTGCCACAACACAAAGTTTTTTTTGGTACTTATGAAATAAATAATAAACCAAACTGCTTGTGTTTACTGCTTGAGTATGATCGTAGTTTACCGTAACAGCTTACAGTAGTTCGCAAACAAATTGATGTGAACAAAAACCCCGAAAAAAATATTCTTCTCTGATTTGAGAATGTTGTCCCTAATTATGTGGCCACCATGTATGTACATTCATAGCCAGGTTCTACAATATTATCAAGAGATATTAATTCAATTATTTTATTTGAAACACTTTGAGTTCTGAATCAATTGATTCTAGTGAAACATTTACTTTACTTTTCACCTTGTACTTATCTTTTTCTTCTATCATATTTATTTGGCATGGAGTTTTTTTTTGAAATAAAATAAACCCCTCATTTAATATGTTTATTTGAGACAGAGTGGCCTTAATGCATGGTGATGCATATATGAATCACTACGTTTTTTTGTTTTTTGTAATACAAAATCACAAATGTGTGAATTTTTCCAAAACAAACTTTGTTTTCTAAGCGATTTCCTTTCTAGAAATTTTTTTTTTTTTTTAAAGAAAAAATCGTGCATCAGAGGGTTAAATTTAAATTTAGAAACAAAAGGCAATTTTATTACAACAACAAGACAATATATACACCCCGCGCAACAAAAAAAGCCGCACATGGTAATTTTTAACAAAATGGAAGAAATTTAATAAATGATGACTAATCACTGCGTAGTCACTTTGTATTTTTGATGTTTAACATTTAAGTTAACACATTCCCCAATTTGACAATACATTTCGTAGCCTAATTGAAAAAAAGTAATGATCGTGAAAATCAGACTACAAAATATCAGATATTACCCAAGTACTCTCAATATACATACATAAATTAAAAAAAGAGCAACAATTTGAAAAGCAATTTTCTTTTTTCATATTTTTATTAACTAAGAAACCTTTTTACATAATTTAAGACTTTCATAATACTAAAAAATGATTCTAGTATTTCGTAGCACCACCCTTCGCCTTAACAACGTCATGAACCCCGTTTGGCATGGAGGCATAGAGATTACCGAGGTTATTGTTATTAATTTCATTGAACCACACTTCTTCAATGATGCTCTTTAGATGCTGCATGGTTTTTGGTTTTTTATCTTGGATCTTCTTTTCCATAAGAGCCCAGACATTTTCGATGGGGTTGAGATCTGGACTGTTTCCCGGCCAAATTAGGGATTCTATTCCTAATTCTTCTTTCAAAGTTTTAATCTGTGGAGGAAATTTAAAAATTAAAATCATAAGATTTTCAAAACACCCATAAATATGAAAAAAAAACCTAGAATTACTCACAGATTTTGCTCGGTGGCAAGGTGCTGAATTATCTTGAAAAATTGGTTTTGATGTTTCTGCTGTTATCATTTCCATACTCGGTACAACACCATCTAAGATAATTTGTTTGTACTGCATGGCGTTAACAGTGCCCTTGAGCATAATTAGAGATCCAACTCCGATTGCGGTGATGCATCCCCACACCATAACATAAGGAGAATGTTTTACGGTGTGAGCTATGCATTCGTCGCTGTAGCGTTCCCCTTTTCTACGACGAACTATCTGCTTCCCATCCGGTCCGATTAGGTTAAACTTGGACTCATCAGAGAACACCACATTTGGCCAATCTTGAATACTCCAGTTTTGCCTTTCCTTAGCCCAGCTAAGGCGCGTTTTCTTCATTTTGCTGGTCAGAAGTGGCTTTTCCGCTGATCTCCTTGCTAGCAAACCCATCTCGTTGAGACGATTCTGGATAGTTCTGATGGTAACTTCAGCCCCAGTAGCTTCTCGCAGGTCAACTCTTAACTCCGATGCATTTTTAAACCTGTTTCTCAAGCCTCTCAGTTCCTGGTCCTCCCGAACAGTGGTACATCTCTTTTAGAGATCGCGATATACTCTTTTCACTTTTATTTAAGAAATACAACTGCACGCACTGTTAAATACTGCCAGAATGAATTCCAACACATTCCAAAATGTGCATTACCTAACCCGGAAGCAATAAAATATAATTCGGCGAATCCCTTAAAGGTAATTAGCGCAAAAAAATGGAAAACCCGTATGCGGCTTTTTTTGTTGCGCAGTGTGTAGATACTAAATAATGTAGCGCACCCAAATTTCGATTTAATTGTGATCAAAGGTAAGAAACCACTGTTTTACATTTTTCATAAAAGTGAACAAGTTTCCAATAATTCGCATACCCACAGGAAGCCTATTAAACAGTTTATAAGAAATAATGGGGTAAGAATTTCTACAGCATGTTGTACGAAAAGCAGAAATGGTAACTATAGGAATCTGATATCAGACTTTGCTATGTATATATGTGCCTAACTGGCAGGATTTTCATAAGGCGAACAAATTCCATAGAGTGGGCTAAATGGGAGGAATTACAAAGCTTCTTAATGGCGCACTTCTGAAAGACAATCAACGGCTGAATTTCATTTAGGCAAGAACTTCCCCAACAGCTTATAGTTTTAGTTTTTTTAGTTTTTAATTCTTTATTAGTTTATGAAAAACTCTTATCAACAATTCATTAACTTAAAGATATAAATAATTTAGAATATGCTGTGCAGTTTGTTTTTTGAATATGTTAATATTGCTTTCCAATTTAATACTTAAATCTAGATTATTAAACATTTGGGTTCCTTTGTACAAAATATTGTTCTGAGAACTAGTTCGCCTATATAAAGGTAATCTGAAATCCCCTAAATTTCTTAAATTGTAATAGTTACCTACATATTGAAGACTTATTTGTAGATACATTGGGTATAATCCGTTTTTTAGTTTAAAAATAAAAATTAATAAATTAAATATAAATCTTTGTCTAATATTCATCCATTTTAATTCGTCTAATAATATGGGTTCTCAACCAACACTGTAATATGCATCTCATCGCTCTATTTTGCAAAATTTGTAGACTATCTATTTTTCCAACGTTACATAAATACAAAATAGACAAGCAATAATCAATATGTGGTAATATTATTGAGTTATATATACTAATTGCACATTTTTTTTGAAATTCTTTTTCTTATTCTATATAAAAAATTGATATTTTTTGACATTTTCGAACATATGTAATCTGTATGATTATTAAACGATAGTTTACTGTCTATTATTACACCTGAATACTTAATTTGTTCAACGCATTCAATATCACAATTATCTATTTTTACGTTAATACCAATTGCCAATGCACATACTTTTAGTTTTCAAAACATTTAACTTCAATTTATTTTTACATAACCATTTAAATAACGAATCTGTATCTGGATTTAGATTATTTTCACATTCTTTTAAATTTCTTCCAACAATGTAGATTAATGTATCATCCGCAAATAAAATTTAAGACAATCTTTAATGTCATTTACATAAATTAGAAACAGTGTTCCCTGCGGGACACCCGAGTTAACCTCTTTTACTAAAGAATACACTTCTCCTAATTTCACCCTTTGTGTTCTTGAAGATAAATAAGACTCAAACCATTTAAACTCCTTCTGCTGAATTCCATATTTGTATAATTTCTTCAAAAGAATATTTCTGTCCACCGTCTCGAATGCTCTCTTTAAATCCAGGAAAAGTGCCAGCACCGAATTTCCCGAATCCAGATCTCTTTTCCACTCATTTAATACCCATACTAAAGCTGTTTCCATCGAATGATCTTTACGAAAACAAGATTGCTCCTCGCAAAGAATTCCATTTTGAATGATATAACTCTCCAACTGTATGCACACTACTTTCTCCAAAATCTTTTCATAAATGGGCATCATTTTTATAGGACGAAATTGTTCCTTCTCAACAGGTACTACTATAGATTCCTTCCATGAGCTTGGAAACACACCTTCGATCAATGATGTGTTTATAATATGTAACAATACCGGGTAGATATCTTCCTTATAATCCATAAGAATTTTTGTATTAAGGCCATTAAAGTCTTTTTTATTATTTAAACTTTTAACTAATTGTTCCAATTCATTTGTACTAATTTGTCTAAAATGAAAGCCATGAGAAGATTATCTTATACAATCACTGTACTGTAGATTAGGTATACTTTTATTTATTTCTACCACACTATCGACAAAAAATTCATTCAATTTGTTTGATATATTTACAATTTTATTAAATTTAACATTATTTACTTCAATTTCACACAGTTCTTGGTGTACTTGCTTTAAAACATTGCTTTTTGATTTCCAGCTTTTTCTTCAATTTTGTTTTCAATATAACTGTTTTTTTATTTCTGCATACTTGTTTTTTTATTTATTTCGCGTTCTTCTGTAATTTTCCCAACTTTCATTAGATCCCAACATAACATTTATTTTATAAAAACTTATTTTTCTCTGCTTAAGCGTACTTAGTTCATCATTGAACCATTCAACATAATAAGGTTCGATTTTACGAGTAGCAATCAAACTATTTAAGCAATGTTCAGTACACATTTTGAACTTTATTGACATATTTATTACACTATTTATGTCCACTATACTCGCGAAGTTACTAATTCTCAATTTCGTTAAGAATTTGGTTTTATCATATTTAACATACTTTAAAGTCTGATGTTCTAATTTTTCATTTTTATTTATTTGAAATTCAATTTTAATTGTTTCATGATCAGATATTATCCAGTTATTGTTGACTGCTACCCTTATCCCCGAGACGTAATCACTTAACACATAATCTATAAGTGTAGACGATGATCTCGTATTTCTTGTATTATCACTAACTAATTGTCTTAAACTGAATCTATTCAATATTTCCACATCAATTTTTCTTTTATCAGTACTGTCAGACTTGTAGACTACATTAAAGTCACCAGCCACACAAACATTTTCATTAAGACTTAGGTTACTTTCCATAAATTCACTTAATGTTGTATTAAATTCCGAAACACTCATTTTATCTGATCTATACAAACCAATAACATTCCAACATTCGTTGTCATACTTTATTTTTACAATTAGTATCCATGTTTTATAATCTACCAATTTTGAGTTAATTTTAACTGACTTCATTTTATTATTTACAAATACAGTTACTCCACCTGGATGTCTTGAGTTCGATAAACAATTAAAAACTTATATTCATTTTCATTAATATCTACCGTAATATGCGTTTCACTTAATATTATAAAATCGAAATTATTTTTATTCACCAGTTCTTCTAAAACATCAAAGTTACCGGTTAGGCCTTGTATATTCAAATAAATTCCACTTATTGAGTTTAATTGCTAGTACCCTTTTTTTTTTCTTTTTTACTTCGAGTTTATTTAAATAAACTGGACATAACCTGCTTAGCGTAGAGAGATTCTCATCAAGTCCCATATTCAAATTTTTCATTATTTCTCCATTATTGCATTGACTGGTTTTATGATTTTTTAGACATTTTAAGCAAGTCTCTCCGTCCTTCTTACACTCAGATGATATATGATTGAACCCTTTACATTTGTAACATCTCATAATTTCCACACCATCAAAAACTTTGCAGCGGCTCGAGTAGATAAAACGATATTCTGTGAAATTTATTTCTTTATTTTCTAGTCTATAGAACAATTCAAGTTCACACTATACTATTCTTCGCAAATTCTTTTCTTACAAGGTCTCTTTCCTCTCAAATCACTTTATCTCCTTTCAATTTCTTTATTCACAAATCCAAACTAATTACTTCTTCTTGTTCACTCTCAACTTTCAATTTATCACAAAATTACAACTTCGCCCACTATCACTTTTCCAATCTCTTCGCCACGGTTCTAAACCAACTGCCTCCTCTCGATCGCCATCTGTCCGTATATAGCAGAAGTTTCTGACAGATAGAAACTTCTAGCAAATTCTTCGACCACTGCAACAAAATACCTAAAAATTCTGATGTAATAATTCCAAGATGACAATCATTTTGTGCAGTTATGATTCTCTCTTATCCGCGATATTATCCGTCTCTTATCGTAGACATGAACTGTGGAGACTAACCGCAGACACGAACCCCGAATGAAAAGACACTTTGGAATGGGCTGGAGGAGCGTAGTTATTATTATGTTACAATATCGATCACTTTTGGGAATGATTCAGCGTCAATTTCAACAACTGCACTGTATTTTACTATATTATTTATTTTCCTTTCAAAATACGAAACTAACTTTAACTGACTATTCTTAATTAGACTATTCTGTTTCTTTATCTTCTCAATAATCTCCTCTTTTTCAATTTTAAACTTCATGTTAGATATGAGAATTCTTCGTTTTAATTTGGCTTATTCCGTATTGTAATTTTGAATGATACCATAATAGATTGTTTTTAAAGTATTGTCTGGGACAAAACTTTTCAATTCAATTCAATTTTTTTTTTTCAATTCATTTATTCTTCAGTTCAATAAATACAGAGTATATAATAATTAATATTTACAGACTCTTATAGCTGAATAGATAAGATTATAGAATTTATATAATATATACGACAGACTACTAAATATATCAGCTATCAAAAAACATCAATACTGCAGAATAAAGAGATATTTTCATTATTCATTATTCATTATATTATTTATTGGATAATATTAAGATACATTCTGTCGAATGTATTGAGTAAACTTATAGAATACATGAAATATAAAATATAGAAATGTGGTAGGGGGTGACTATGATAACAAATTCCATACATTTATCAGCATTTTAATTCAGAATCCAAAATGAGTCTCAAAAAAAACTTCTTAGATCATCAAACAGATTAAGTAATTTATATCATCTAAGTCGTCTTTGAAAAGCCATTTTTTAAATTCTCGATTGAAAAAAACAATATTTCTAGTGCATCTTAAAGCAAGCTGTAATATATTGTAGAGCCTAGGTGCTACAGAAGTAAAAAATTTAAATAATGCGTTGTGTTATGCGGTGAAATAGCGGCCAGATGACGATCGTTGCTACCAAGTCCATGGTACGAGGGTGGGTTAATAAGTCCCTGAAAATTAACACAAATTGTGTCGTCACCTTAAATTTAATTTTTTTTTGTCAAGAATCATCTTTTAAAAGAACGCACCCAAATTTTCACACACATCTGTCAGATAGTTTTGTTGTGGCAGCCATTTTATATAGACGCCTACTAGCATTTTCGTTAAAATGGAAAAAAGTGAATTTCGAGTGCTCATTAAACACTATTTTTTGCGAGAAAAACTATCACGCAAACTAAACAAAAGCTTGACAAATAGTATGGGGACTCTTCACCATTAACCACTGGTTTACTCAATTTCGGTGCGGTCGTTCAAGCACAAGTGACGCCAAACGTTCTGGTCGGGTGCGTTTGGCGATGTTCCAGAAAAATTCGGCAGAGTTTTTGCGCCATTTCGTAACCGTGGATGAAACTTGGCTTCACCACAATACACCAGAAACCAAGGAACAGTCAAAACAATGGACTTCTCCTGGTGAATCGAAGCCGAAGGAGACCAAGGCGGGTTTGTCAGCAAACAAGGCCATGGCGACAGTTTTTTGGGATGCGCGCGGTGTTATTCACATCGATTACCTTGAAAAGGGTAAAACGATCACCGGCACAAATTAAGCAGGGCTGCTGGATCAATTCCAAGCCGATTTGAAGCAAAAACGGCCTCATTTGGCGAAGAAAAAAGTTATTTTTCACCAGGACAACGCACCGGCGTACAAGTCCGCAGTCGCAATGGCAAAATTGCATGAGTTAGGCTACGAACTCCTCCTTCTTCCAGCATATTCCGCAGATTTAGCCCCCTGTGACTATTTCTTGTTTCCAAACATGAAGAAATGGCTCGGAGGTAAGAGATTTGTGTCGAATGAAGAGGAAATCGTATTATTTAGAGGGCTTCAACAAATTGGAGAAACGTTGGATGAAGTGTATAGTATACCAAAGTGAAGTGAAGTATACCGAATAGTGTGTTCCTTATTTCATTTTTCAGGGATTTATTGATCCACCCTCGTAAGTTGGATTCCTATTAAGAGAGTACTCACTTCTTAAAAAAAAGATTTTTAGAACTTTGTAATAATAGAGGTACTTAAGAGGAAGAATCTTTGAGTTAAAGAAGAGCGAAAAGCTGTGTTCCGTGCTTCCCTTTTTCCAAATAATTCGAATAATATGTTTCTGGGCAGCAATCAAAGGTTAAATTTTAGTGCCATGAGTACCTCCCCAACAAATTAATCCATTTTTCAACTTAGACTGTACTAAACGATAATATAATGTTTCTAAGAGTTTACGAGAAGAAAACAATCTTAGATGGTACATTATGATCGTAGTCTTTAATAAATATTTCCTTGATGAGGCAGTATGAGCACTCCAATTCAGACCGCTATCGTTTTCCAGGCCCAAGTACTTAAAAACTGTAAACCTTTCAACCGTAGAGCATTTGGATGAGCAGTTCACATCGATGTTAAATGTGTTACAACCAATATTTCTACCACAAGTATCAGGAATAAGTAATATACTCGTATGTTGGCAATTGGTACTACTATGGTTTATTAATTTTGGGAATTAGACATCATTATTCAACAAATTGAAATACATGATTTTGGTCTTGGCACTTATGACTAATTTAAGCCTACTAAACCAATGTCTGAGCTGTTCTAAATCGTGGGAAATATTTGCAACAAGCAATGTCATCTGCAAACATTGTCTGGATTCCTTTTAAGTTTAGGCTAAAAATAGAATTGATATACATCAAGAAAAGAATGGGGCCAAGTACTGAACCTTGAGGTACGCCAATCCGAATATTCAAGCTTTGACTTAACTTATCTCCAATTTTTGCCACTTGTATCCGATTCTTGAGATATGATGAGAACCACTTTAGCATAAATCTTCTGAAGCCAGCTTTTTCTAATTTCACTAGTAAAAGTTCATGGCCTACGGTGTCAAATGCTTTTGTGATATCAATATAAAGAGCGGCAGTAAATTTGTTTGTTATTTAAGCTATCGTAATTATAGCTGCAAAAGTTTAACAGCGCTTCTTCAGTTGATTTACCTACTCTGAATCCATACTGATTTGGGCTAAAAAAAAAGAATTTTTTTCCAGAAAAGTGACAACTCTAGTTTTTATTACCTTTTCAAAAAGTTTTGAAAACACGGGAAGAAGGGATATTGGCCTATAATTATTTAAATTTTTACTATTACCTTTTTTCAAAATGAGTATGACCTCAGCAATTTTTAAAGAGTCGGGAAATAAACCGCAATAAATACTATTGTTGAAAATGAGAGCCAATACATCAACAATATTGAATTAAATTATGTTTATTAAATTTATTTGACCAAGTGTATCTTGTCGATACACAACAACTTAATTGCTTTAAATAATTCAAAAGATGAGATTGACTCATAGAAGTAGAACTATGGACTTGGTTACTTTCCCTACTGAAACAGTTCTCCTCACAATGATTAGAAGTATTGGTAGAACCCGCTTCAGAAAGTGTGTTAAAGGCTACACTAGTAAAATACTCCTTGAAAGCATTTGCCATCTCAGTGGAATTCCGGATGTCTCTATCTTTAGAAATTACAGAAGATGGTAAATTTGGAGATACTCTTTTATTAAAAAGTTCATTTACAATTGCCCATTCCTTTTTTAAATTGTATTTTGCTAGTAGAAACTTATTGATGTAGTCCTTAAAGGCCGGTATTTTAGTAGCAACCTCATTACAAATTTTATTATAAAGAGCACGAAAATGAGGATTAGTAGGATGCTTTCTACATTTCATTCGAAGTTTATTTTTATTACGAATTTTCTTAAGCAAGGTTAAAGACATCCATGGCTTAAGTCTCTTTAATTTACTACGACTATTTGTTACAGTAAGGCATGTCGTAACATGCCCTTCTAAAATCCTACAAAAAAATGTAAGTGCAGTAGAGGTGTCATTTTCGGAGTATACGTCTGCCAAACTTTCATGCAGTAACCATTCGTTAAGAGCTTCGAAATTGATAATTTCTTCTTTTTCCAAAGGTGTATAGTTGTTTGTTTGAATGATCTTGTCACACTGAAAAATTAAACCTATCATGCAATGGTCCGAAAACTTATAGTTAGAAATGGAACAAATGAGGGACAATTTTGAACTTCGATCAAGTCTACCAAAAATATGATCAATGCGGGTTCGCGTAGATTGAGTTAGTCTCGTAGGTTCAGGCGGTAGAAACAACAAATGGCTGAGAGCAGATATTGTTTTAAACCTAAAATTTGATTAGAACAACTTAAATTTCAGTCAATTGTAACGTCTAGAAATTTAAAATGGTTTACGTTTCGATTCTGAAGCAATTGTTATCACAAGGACCATTTCTATTGAAGGAGACATAAGAACTTTGATCAGAAGACATACAGCGAAACAAGTTGTACCGTGCACAATTAGATGCATGAAATATGATCTCGATCTTAGGTTGAAAAACATAAGTTTCGTTTCATTGCTAACTATTAGCTTATGTTCCGCAAACCAAATTCTTAGTAATTCAAGGTCTTTATTTATAGCAGCTACTGGGTTTAAGGGATTGACAGAACCACATGCGATACCAAGATCATCTGCAAAAGTTCTAACTTTTCCAACAAATGGTTGGACAAACTATCACACGATAAATCTGTAATTAATCATGATCGTCTTATTGCGTCTGTAATTCTTGAAAATTGGGTAGCCGTATACCTTGAAAGAGATCCATCTCTAGCTTTCAAAAACTTTTCCAATATTTTAAAAAGGCATGTTGAAACATGTTCTCGGATAATTTTAAGAAGTAATAGTGAATTAAAGAGACTTAAACCCTGGATGTCTGCAACTTTATTAAAAAATGTGAACTATAAGAATAAATTGAGAATCAAATGCAAAAAACATCCCAATAACGCTCACCTTCATAATCTTTATGAAAGAATCTGCAGAGAAGTTATTGCTGATGTTCACACTTATAAAGAAAATTACTATATCAATAAATTTTAATTAGCAAAAGATAATATTAAAAAAAGAATGGACAATTGGGAACGAACTACTTAACAAAAAAGTATCTCTGAATACAACAACTTGCATAAATTACAATGGTAGGGTGGTCTCTGAACCCGTTGAGATGGCTAATGTGTTCAATATGTTCTTTACAAGAGTGGCCTCCAATACGCTTTCTGATGCCGGTTTTGATTCGTCTGTTGATAACTGTTCGTCATGCTGCTTTAGCGGGGAAAGCACTCAAGTGCATAGCTTTGTTTTTGATCCAATATCACCTTTTGAATTGTTTAAAACCATTAACTTGCTAAACAATTCGAGTTCGACAACGAGGTTAAGTTTTTCGAATGATCTCATTAAGATAATTTCACTCTATATTGTTGATGTGTTAGCTCACATCTATAATAAAAGTATTTACTGTGGTATTTTTCCAGACTGCTTAAAAATTGCTGAGGTAGTACCTATCTTTAAAAAAGGGAATAGCAAAAACTTAAATAATTACAGGCCCATTTCTGTTCTTTCCGTTTTTTCAAAATTGTTTGAGAAAGTGATTAAAAGCAGAATCATCTCTTTTTTAGAGCGTTACTCTTTTTTTTTAGTCCAAATCAATATGGGTTTAGAGCTGGTAGATTAACCGAGGATGCACTCTTAAAATTGTGTACCTACAATTATGAGAGCCTTAATAACAAAAAAAAATACTGCTGCGCTTTTCATAGATATCAGCAAGGCATTTGATACTGTGGATCACAAACTATTACTAGAAAAATTGGAAAAAGCTGGTTTTAGAGGCTTCATGCTTAATTGGTTTGCTTCGTACCTTAATAGTAGAAAACAAGTGGTTAAGTTAGAAGGTAGGTTTAGCAATAGCCTGAATATTGAAACGGGTGTTCCACAGGGATCGGTGTTGGGCCCAGTTTTATTTCTGATTTACATTAATTCAATCTTCAATCAACAATTAAAAGGGTTACTAACCGGGTTTGCAGATGACATAGCTTATTCGTATTCCAATGCTTCCACTTTGGATTTATTTGCGGATATTAGTCATGACTTAGAAAAACTTAGATATTGGTTCAATGGTCATAAGCTAGTCATAAGTGATAAAACCAAAATTATGATTTTTAGCTTATCGTCTAATATTAGTTAATTCCCTAAAATAACTTATCACAGTACTAATTGTAAACATGTACTAGTTAGTTCCAATACTTGTAGCAAAACTATACGGAAAAAACCTTTAATCCAGATTTAAGCTGCTCATCGAAATGCTTTATAATTGAAAGGGTAACTACTTTCAAGTACCTGGGACTCGAATTTGATAGCAATTTATATTGGAGTATGCATTCTTCCCTACTTAGAAAGTATTTGCTAAGAACTACTAGCATAATAAAAACAATTTATTACAGCCTAGTAAAATCAAAATTGCAATATGGTCTTGTTTGTTGGGGAGGTATATATAGCAATAAAATCCAACCTTTGCTAGTAGTGCAAAAACATATTCTAAGAATTATTTGGAGAAAAAAACGCTTAGAACATAGTTTTTTTCTTTTTCGTAACTCTTTAATACTTTCTCTTAAACATCTTTACTTTTACAAAGTACTGAAAATATTTTACTTAAGGAGTGGATATTCATTGAATCGTAATCCCACTGTATACGGGCTTCAAAGCAACGAAAGATTCCTGGCGATTGTTCCACCGCATAACACCCACCACTTCTTAAATTTTTATAATTCAGTTGCACCTAGAATTTTTAACTCACCACCGCTGGATATACGTTGTAGTAACAATGCTCGTTCATTTTATCGAGAAGTAAAAAAATGGCTTTTTAATTTTGATTTCAATGAAGTAAACGATTTAATCAAAGTAATGCTTTAAGAACTGTGATATTCAATTTAATTACATTAACGTTTAACATAATACATATTCTCTATGCTTTAGTTTTTCAAAAATCACCCTCTTCACCTCACCTCTTTTTGAATTACATTTTTTTTTTTTTATTAAATTTTAACTATATAACAAATTTAACTTAATCGATACATTCGACACTAGTTGCCTTAACTATAGAATGTATCTAAATATTATTCAATACAAAATGAAAAACACTTATATTTATCTATTTAGGACCATTATATTAATGGATTTAGAGTATATAAAATAATTTTTTAAACAATGTACATATAATTTATTTTGACTTATTATAATGAATTGTATTGAATAAAAAAAAAAACTATTGAAAAAGCTATTGAAAAAAACTATACCATCGCTACCACAAGAATATGAATTGCTTAAGCAATAAATAGTCTTTAGAATTTCAAGCCCGAAATTGGTTCAAAAAAGAAGCTATTTCTTTGAAAAGTACATACTATACAAATCTGGATCCGGAGCAGAAACAATTGCAATAACTTGAACAAAATCTTTGAAACCGCTGTTTTCCAACCGAAGAAAAGTGGTCATTGAATTCCTTAGCTATTGCTGTAGGTTCTGAAATAGTAACACTTCCGTTTTTTTTAAATTGATAGCATTATTTTGGTTAGTAGCATGACGATTGATTATGTTATTAATCACTTCCCACTCCTTTTTAAGTTTTCCTTGTGAAGCCCTTATCCGATTTTGGTAGTAACTATCTTAATTGTTGACTCATACGGTTATAACGACTCTTGTGGATGTTTGTGGCAACTTATTCGCAATTTGTGTTTTCGTCTAAACTGTATCCAAGGCTTGAGCCTTAAAGCACATTTTCTAGGGATAGTGACGTAGCTTACAACGTTAACATAGTAAATTAAGTAAGGAGTTTAACTAAAGTTAACTTTTTGTATCATCCCTTAGTTTGTTTATTTTCACTTCTTCCTATTTGTATTGGTGTAGTTCAAAATGTTTGATGTTGATTTTCTTGGAAAAATCATTTTAACCGATTTTGATGAAATGTTATATTTAAGAAACGAATGTGTTAAAGACATGCTATGGGGCTATGGGGTGAGGTACCAAATAAATAAATAAGTAAATAAATAAATATTTGGCGCAACAGCCCTTTAAGTACCAGGGCCTAGCTTCTCGCAACCACTCGTGTTGTGTGCGTTAAATTTTTCACACGAATGGAAGGGACCTACAGTTTAGTGCCGTATCCGAACGGCAATTTGTTTTGAGAAGCTTTCTCATGACAACAATACTCTCGGATATTTGTCAGACGTTCGCGAGAGGTGGGATCGTGAAAAAACTTTTTGGTGTTTTCTGGGACTCGAACTTGGAACACTAACCACTACGCCATGACGCCCACGAGGTACCAAATAATTGACAAAAATGACGCAGTCGGTTTTATTCGGTATCAGTGTCGGGACTGTATTTGAAATATGCGCACTAAGGCATTGAGAAAAAAAAGTTTATGTTTTGACGTTACAATCTAAAAGTGTTTATAAAATTCTGTCGATTATATTGGACTTATTTTTTCCAACCATATACATAAATATAATTACAAATTGTTAGGTATAGGGTGCTTTTTATGTTCCAAGTCGATGTTGTTTGACCGCTATTTTGGTTTGTTTATCGTGAAAAGCAGTCAATAACAATATATTATGGATACAGTGAGCATACGTCTTTCTTTAAAGGACCGTCCTTTTTATCACAGTAGAGTCTTTTGACTTTTTCCCGGAAAGAAGATAGTAATATTTCGCCCTACATTTTTATGCCAACAAACATTTCATTACGAGTATAAAGGGTTTTTCAGTAGGGAATTAACAAATTTGTATTTTAATACAAACGCAACCTTAATTTTTTTTTGTGAACTATTAGCTAAATCAGCCGATTCCAGTCCGATTCTGACATTCACAGGAATTGGGAATATCTTAGTCCACATTGTGGCAAATTTTGAGTAAAGATCTTGGCCTACACCCCTACAAGATAAAATTAACTCAAGAAGATTAGGCTCTGCAAAAGTTTGAAGAAAATCCTGAATTTCGAAAAATCATCTTCAGCGATGAAGCTCATTTTTGTCTTAATGGCTTTGTCAATAAGCAAAATATGCGCTATTGGATAGCAACAGACCCACATGTGCTTCAAGAAACTGCATTGCATCCACAAAAAGTGACCGTGTGGTGTGGATTTTATGTCGGAGTTGTAATTGGACCGTATTTTTTCGCCATGTATGGTCAATGGAGTTTGCTATCGTGCCATGTTGGAAGACTATTTTGGCTAGAATTGGATGGACTTGACATCAGTGATATGTGGTTCCAACAAGATGGTGCCACATGCCACACAGCTGGTCAAACAATTGATCTATTTAAAGGGAAGTTCGGTAATCGAGTAATCTCGAGAAATGGTCTGGTCGAATGGCCTGCTCACTCATGCGATTTAACGCCGATGGATTTCTTTTCGTGGGTTATATTAAGTCATTGGTTTATGCCAACAAAACAACAATGTTAGAGGAGCTCAATATCGAACGCGAAATTATCAACGTTCCGGCCGATATGTGTGGAAGAGTGGTGAAAAATTGGCTCGAATGAGTCGATCCCTGCAAATGGTTTGCTCAATTATTCTGTAGTTTATTTAAGTACAACATTGTTATGTCCTTATTGAAAAACCCTTTACAACGCGCACTAAAATGATTCTTACTCGCAGCAGTAACAATTTGGTAGCACTGAAATTGACTATTGTGAATTGTTTGAATGCAGTCATATGGTTTATCCCGTCATATTTATGTTTTTTTTTTTTTATTATTTATTTTCTTTATTATCTTTACTAAACTACCCCCTGTGGGTTAGGAGACAGAATATACCCACGGTAGGCATGCCTGTCGTAAAAGACGACTAAAATGTCTTTCTTAAGATTACGGCAAACAAAATTAATGCAATGAACAAAACAAACGGTATTAATACCCCAGGTGGCAGCCCATTTCAACTGGAAAATCCACCCTCGAAAGAGGCATGCTCTACGAATTCTGGGGAGAGCTATTTATTGCATCATTTAATTAACCCATTTAGGAAAAGCGCAAGGCTACAAAGATTTCCGCCTCTAAAGACTTCTCCTAAAGCGCAAAATAAGAGTTTCGCGAACCCGGATGTGTTAATTCGGGAAACGCAAACCTCGAAACAGAGTTCTCTGGAAAAAGAGAACACCGAGCTCCTAAAGAGGCTCGACGAAATGAGGCTCTCGTGTCGGGAGCTCAAAAGTAAAGTAGAAAAACTTGAATCAGAGAATAAAGTACCTTTGCTTCAAAATGAGTTATCACAAACGCAGACGGTTATTCATAGTGAGCCCTCTCCGCGTAGCCATCACTACAGTACGGACGAAGAAGAACTCACGCGCGAAACGGATTGGATACTTAAACGAAGACCATCTAAAAAACTTAAGGTCGGTTCATCGCCCGAGGTTGTTCCGCAACACGAACCTAATCGCAAGACGCAGCGAAAAGCAGAAAAGCAAATTGAAAGCAAACGCGCCCCTCCTCCAATAAATAAAGGGTGGTTAAATTTTAAGGGCCGATGTTGAATGTGAACCACACCTAAACGTCAAGTTTTTTTCTGCATTTCATTTGACATTTCTCAATTTCAGACTATCTCAATTTGAACCATGGAAAGATACACAATCGAGCAACGCGTTAAAGTTATTCAGGCTTATTATGAAAATGGGCGTTCAAATCAAAATGCATATCGTGCATTTCGTGATTCTTTCGGTCAATTTAATCGTCCAATCGTTCGTACAATCGGAAAAATCGTGCAAAAATTTGTGCAAACCGGGTCTGTAGGAGATGTGAAAACACCAGTGCATGCTCGTACAGCTCGTACTGCAGAAAATATTGCTGCTGTTCGCGATAGTGTGGCTGAAGAGCCGTCTACCTCAACTCGTCGTCGTGCCCAACAATTGCACCTCTCACGCTCGTCGTTGATGAACATTATGCATAAAGACTTGCATTTACGCGCTTACAAGGTGCAACTGACTCAAGAACTAAAGCCTCTTGACCATTTCAAGCGTCGTCAATGGTCACAATGGTGGCAAGAAATGGCAACAGTGGATGATCAATTTTCGAAGAAAATCATCTTCAGTGATGAGGCACATTTTCACCTCAGTGGATTCGTCAATAAGCAGAATTGCCGCATTTGGGCGAATGATAATCCAAGAGTGATTGTCGAAAAACCAATGCACCCACAAAGAGTGACTGTTTGGTGCGGTTTATGGGCTGGCGTATTTGGGCCGTATTTTTTCCAAAATGAGGCCGGTGAGGCAGTTACTGTGAATGGTGTTCGCTATCGTGAGATGATAACGAACTTTTTATGGCCCGAATTAGAAGATATGGATGTGGACGATATGTAGTTTCAACAGGATGGTGCCACTTGCCACACAGCTAACGAAACAATGGCTCTTTTGCGCGACAAATTCAATGGCCGTGTTATCTCACGTGGTGGCGATGTCAATTGGCCGCCAAGATCATGTGATTTGACACCGTTGGACTTCTTTCTTTGGGGTTATTTGAAAGAAAAGGTGTACGTCGATAAGCCAGCAACAATTCAAGAACTAAAGGATGAGATAATTCGGCACATTAACGGCATAGAACCTCAATTATGCCTCAGCGTCATCGAAAATTTGGACCATCGGATGGAGGTGTGCCGCCGAGGTCGCGGCGGCCATTTGGCCGATATTTTGTTCCATACATAATTGAACCATACCAATATTATCATAATAAAAATAAATGACAGTAATTTCCTAAATAATTTGTGTTTTATTCAAAATCAACATCGGCCCTTAAAACTTAACCACCCTTTATTACAGGCGTTGCAGACTATAATTCTCTGCGAAAAATTTTAAAAACAACGATCGCTACTAAATTTAAAGTAACTTCCTTGCGGAACGATGCATGGTAAATCAAGGTTAATGACGCTGTGACCGGACTGTATCTCAAAAGCTTAACAACAAAAATTTCAATGACATACTTACGAAGACAAGTCTGAGAGACCTTTGAGGGTCATAGCTAGAGGACTTCATCCATCATGTGCTAAAGAAGACGTTATAGGTGATTTACGCGATAGTGGTTATAACATTCTTGACGCTGTGAACCTTTTATTAAACTTACATACTAGACAAAAATGACTAAATCTAATTTAAAAATTAACAAGTTAAAATTATTCTAGCTTACTGGTCCTTATGCGGGCGCTCTAAACTTAACTATACCCGTATAACTATTGCCTTTCGGCCTAAAAACTTTCCTATGAACTAATCTTACATATTATTATTTACCAAGAAAATATAAATTATAAAATAGAAAAAAAACTTGGTATCTTTATTTTGTTTTAAATAAAACTCTTACAAGCTACCTACGCTACTTAACCTGCCTAAGCTTTTTAACCTACAATAACTATAATCAGGATGGTGAGCACTCGTTGCCTCACACACCGAGTGGTCACCATTCCAATTGCTATTCGGGCGCCTGGCAGTCGCCAACATGGTGCACACGCGTCGCCGAGAGCTGATCGAGGCCAAGAGGCGTCAGTCAACTCTTGGAAGCACCATTTCATGTTAGCGAGCCAGGCCTCTCCCAAAAACCCCCTTAATAAACTAGCTAACTAAAACTAACTTAAAACTAAGATGATGTTACCGAAAGTAACGCACCGTCCTAGGAAGGCGTGTTAACCCTTTCCCCTTCGAACAGCCACCAGAACGTGGTGTACTGTTTTGTAGTATCCGTTTTGTCCTTCTTTGCAATTGCGGAACTAAAACGGAGGAGCTCAGGAGCATCGTCGACGTGCCCGCCGTAGTTAAGCCGTTTATCTCTCGCACTGCGGTGGCGGTGGTACAATACCGGGATACGATCCCTCGTCTGTACCAGCTCTTTTGCATCGATATGGATAAATGCCTCCGGCGAAATGAAGGAGGTTCATTTTATTGAGATCAGGCTATTGTCGCTGGCCATCGCCCTTGCAACGTGCCTTCGAATCACTAACAAATTGTCAATCCTGTTCAATTGAGCCCCAATCGTATAGGGCCTTGTTGGGATAGTACTTTATATAGTTAGATTCAGGTGTTCAGAACAACCGCTATTCAGGTATTCCTATGCACATATGTACGAGTATATAACATATAACTATAAACACCTTTTATTCTTTTTGGACAAACAATTTATTAGAGAAGGAATTTCCATTTACTAAAACGGCTATCAGTGACAGCGATGTAAGATGTGGTTTTTTCAATAGCAAATAATGGCGGGGCAAATATAAAACAACATTTGAAAACACTCAAACATAAAAAAGCAGTCGGGGCTAGCTGTTGAAAATCAGCAATTAAAGAACTTGGGCTTACCATTCCATTCAGCACCATCATTCATTTCAGTCAAATGATTTCACTTCAAAATTGACAATTGTTTGCAACCATTAAAGGAATATTTTCTTTGGCAGCAAAAGTGTCCGACGATACTGCAAATTTTGCAATGATCCGTATGCTGATTTATGGTTTCTTTTTTGTCCATAGCCAAGCTTTTATCTTTCATAAGCATATTTCAATGTCTGAGACTGTTCTTATTTTAAAGGACTTAAAATTAAACTTAGTGGAACGCAAAGCGGAAGTTTTTTACCTCTAATGGTTTATTTGTTTTTTATCAAACCTGTATTGACTATTTAAATCGATGGAATGCACAATTTAACTATGTTGAACATTTTTAAAAGACGTTAATAGGCGATTCTACTGTACTTCCTAAAAAGTAGTATAAATTCTCAAGTATTCTCTTCAAATAAAGAGAAATATTGAAGTAAATGAAGGAAAGACTACGGAGCCAGAATTTCAAAAATGGCGTACAAAAGTCCAGAAATATAAACGAATTTAGAAATATAAACGAACTAATGAAGTCAATAAATGGATAATAAATACAACTAACTAATTCCTTGAGGTCTCTTAATTTGAATCCGAAATCGAAATTTAAAATGGTGATATCAAAATGAGATCCAGAAAAATCGAAATTATTTATTTATTAGGGTTTTAACCGCTACTTCGTTTTTTAAAGTTCTAATTCCGGATTCAGATTTAGCCACCCAGAAGATGCTTGTGCTCCTTCATCACTTTAACGCTTTACGAACAAATTGATTTTTTTTAAAATATTTTTCTGCTTTCTTGGTTGGTTGGTTTAAAAGGGTGAGCTTATACTCTTCACTTAGGCCTCCATTGGGCCCGTCGTGTTCCCCTCGTCTATCGAACTGTAAAGAATAGTGCTGTGCTTTGGGAATTATGCGTTCAGAGGGGTTTTAGGTATTGAGATCATGGAGAGTATCAAAGAGAAACTATGCCGTATAGTGATCGGGGAATCGGTTTGTTTGTCTAGCGAACTCCAATATATCACCGATGCCTTTCTTGCTGAGGTGTTCGGTATCCTTGGAGATCCCAGAATTTTCAGTCTTAACCTCGCTGTAGCAGGACAGTGACAGAGGAAGTGTTCTATATATTCCTCCTCCTCGCCACATTTAGCACAGATTGTTGTATTAGCTATCCCGAGTCTGAACGAATGTTTGTTGAGGTTGATGTGCCCTGTTAAAAGGGCACATCAACCTCAACTGTGTTCTGCTTGAGTTTAAAGCTCTTTTTACTGTCTTGTTAGTCTTATCAGGATTTAGTTCTATGTTACTCGCTCCTTTTTTTGCCAGTTTATATGCCTTTTCGTTTCCCGGTACACATTCATGCCCCGGTACCCATGTAAGGCAG
The DNA here is from genome assembly GCA_963082735.1 of Pocota personata. Lineage (NCBI taxonomy): Eukaryota > Metazoa > Arthropoda > Insecta > Diptera > Syrphidae > Pocota > Pocota personata. The sequence goes on from OY720431.1 coordinate 56,435,902, forward strand.
ACTCTATTGTTTCTGGCAAGTAAGTTCAATTTAGTTTTGGACTCCCTTGCTAGTCGTGATTTCGATATGGGGTATGTGATCGCGATAATTGCTGCTTTGCTGTCTGAGCAGATGTCGATTTGCCTCCCTTCGCTGGTGTCTTCTGCGTGTATTTCAGTTGCCTTCACAATTGCAAAGAGTTCCGCTTGGAACACCGTTACAAATGGTACTAGGTGAATAGAAAGTTCAATCGGTGGGTTAGCACAAATTCCCTGATATGTTAGAGTCTTCCTTGTATACCGATAACCCATTGGAGTTTCTTGTCGTTCTTTCATACTCCAATATTCTCTTGCGGGGAAAATTGTTTTTAAGTTGTTGAAGGACGTATACGAGTTTTCAACAACATCACTGGGGCAATCTATGAGTGGTGTCATTGCTCTTATCATTTCGGTAATTTTTCGATGTCCCTTATTTGCACCTTCCATGAAATGGCCGACAGTTCTAAACCGTGAGGCCGAAAGACCGACAATCTTCTTCGCTTCGAGGTACACTGGTAGAATGTTGGTGTTGAGGATTGTGCCCCTGTGATACCCTAGCAGACCTTTTTTAGCAAGTCTCTTGCATAGTTTTTGCTAGTCACTCTCCACCATACTCCGTAGAAGATGATAGGTTTTATTGCGCCAGTGGACCTGTTTCGTTTCCAAGCCCCATGACTTCCCGATGGCCCTCCTCCATATCCAATATGTTCTCTTGGCTTTGGTAACTCTTTCTTCCAGGTTATTTCTCCAGGTCAGTTCCATGTCCACTATTATGCCCAGATACTTGACGCTGTCACAGAGTTGCAGTAATGCTCCTCCGAGTTGCGGAATGTGAAAGTCACTAGTTTTTCTTTGTAAAGAGAACCAGTTCCGTTTTAATTGGATTTATTTCTAATCCACTCTCCTCCGCCCATTTTTTTATGATTCGCAAGGTGTTTTGCGTAAGCTCTCCTATGATGTTGAGGTGCTTTCCTCTTATCAAAACGGCTGGGTCATCTGCGAACAGTGCTTTTAAAAATTTGTCTATTGTGAGCACCCACAGAAAACAAGATATTATCGGTGAGCCAGTAGACCATACACTGAGGAGAAATGAGAATTTTCGGAGCAAAGCTTTTCCTTTCTTTTTAGTATGCAACTAGTTTTGAAGTAATGTAAGTCATCAGACTTCAAAAATATCATACCCTTCAGTCCTTAAAAAAAAATAAGTCTGGTTTGTCAACGCTTGTTAACCCAGGTCTTCGATGTAATCGGCCAAGCTTCAGCAGAAATAGAAAGGCATCCGCTGACACTCCTAACTCAAACTGTTTGAAAAAGACTTTGGGGATACATAGAGCCATACTCTGCGTTCAGGATGGCACGTTTCTTATCTACATATATTCGAGTATGTGCAATCCCAAAATAAACTTTTTTTCTTTTTTAATTTGTTTGTTCTTTTCACAGAACCGGAGATACTATGGAAACGTTCATAGTATGCATTAAAGTACTTACATTCATACGTTATTTGTTTTCGGGAATATTCGCTCAAAATAAGTTTTATTTTTCCTTTCGTGGTTCCGGTTTCTCCTTCAAATTGCTTTCCCTTTATCTATGATACTTGCAATGTATCAGAATTAATACGAGTATACCCCAGGAAATATGCATCTAAAATAGAAAAACATTCTATATTCATCCTTGATAAGCATTCTCAAATCACCCCTAATAAACATTGTAAACCCATGCTGAAGGAGTGGTCTAGAGGGCATTCCACGAAATCCGAGTGCTATTATACTCCATGATATGTAATGTTCAAAAGTTTTGACAGAGAGAAAGATGATTCATTGGCAGTAGTTCGCAGAATTAATCAGCTGTAAGCACACATGGAAAAAAAATTTTGTTGCGTCGTTATATGGTCGTCCTTTTAAAAACAAAATACTATGCCAGGGTAATATGCCATGTATTCACTGACAAGTTCAAGGTAAAAGAAAGGTGGGTTCCTTGAAATTGTCTTTGTTCTTCGTGGATGGTTCCCGACTTCCATATCCCTAAAAGCAAAAACGAAAGAACAACACAAACTTTTTCTTCTTTTTTGTCTGACAATAGTAGTAAATGCTAGTTTGTGCTGTCAAAATTATCTGAATTGATATGAATAATAGAACATGTAGAAATGTTACAGTTCGACTGGAATGAAACATATGATACCCCGGAGGTACCTTAGATGGACACGAGAAGAGTCAAAAGGTCTCAATGAAAATGTAATACGAGCAGATGGACTGGACCAACCTATCTATAAACCCATTGTACAGAAGTGTATGCTACTAGATAATCCCTCCATCCACAATCCTTAACAATCGACCAGAATAGTAGAATTAGACATCTCGGTACATATGCACGAGCATGTATGACATTAGCGTTTCCTCCTTTTCCTTGTGCAAGTACATTTTAGGATTATAATATGCTTGACCTCGTCCTGTAGTTAAACTATAATTTAATTTCCGATTTGGGACAATCCCTAAAGTATTTTTTAATATTTATCGTAACTCTATTCAAGCGATATGCATCTTTTAACTGAGTCCTCGTTTAGTAACTCCCTTTTAATTAATTCGTTGACCGCTCAAATAACTACTCTCTTGAACAGCGTAATGAGATCCATCTTTCCTTAAGTTCTCTGAGTGATGAATCGGCTTCCACCAGGTTTACTATCACCGAAATCACAGAGGAACTGATGTTCGCATTCAGCAAGTTAGACCTAATCTCTTGTGGGAAAACAGCTATCTAAAAACATTTCCCTGTATGATGAACTAATGCTAACACCGATCTCAGCCTAGCTACTGCACTGTCGTATGTCCCCACATACTGTCGCTACTACACCTCAAACAATTGAAAAATTGGGCACAACTTATCGGAGTGGAACAGTAGAATTCTCAAACTTAAAGAACGCTCATCCACCACTGGGTCAAAAAAGAATACAAATCTCACTGCCCACCTAATTAGTAATGTTCTGAAACAAGAAAACGCATCCCGGATAATCAACTTCTACAAACAAAATGTCTGCATCACTGGTATTAAATGCCGAGCGGTTCGATCAACGTCCACAAACTGTTGATCCTTTAGGGTTTTGTTACCTCAAAATTACGAATGGCTCTTCCACTCTCCAAGAAATGAATTCTCCCTGGGAAAGATGACAATGGTAGATAGATAAGTACCTTCTCCCCTCTCACTACCCTAATTTCATTCATTCTCACATTCCACCTAGATCTTCTTAATTTTTGCAATTGAGTGCCATGAATACATTTACAGGCATCAGTGTTTTAGAAAAAGCTTTCCCTTAGGGCCTGTAGTGACAATTTTTTTGAGACAAACTAAAGCAAACGGGCGAAACCTTCTAGATATTTACCTTAAAGTGGCTTGCTCAAACGCTCTGCGAAGAAGAAGGTGAACAGAATTTCCATACAATAAAATCCTAACTAAAGAAGAATGTATCTCGCTATTTCGGATCAGAGTAGGAAAACCTATATTAACTAGTCGGTATTATTTTACAAAAAGCCTCCAGAGGAATGTGAAAATTGTAGGGAGGTTCTCTCAATTTAGCAGAATGTCCAATTTCTAGCCAAACAAAAAATACTCGTACCTACTCACTTGAAGCAGAAGCAGCTAGCAGAAATCCTTAATCCATCTGATGTTCGAACTACACTATTATAAAAATTTATTTTGTATGTTATTTCCAAATTGCTAACAAAAATCGCATTACTACTCCTACTTTTATGTTAGAATTATTAAATGTAAAAATAACCTCTATAATTTCAAATGACGTCTATGGTCTTGTTCCCCAATGTCTTGATTGGTTGGTTGGTTGGTTTAAGAGGGTGAGCCTATGCTCTTTACTTAGGCCTCCACTCAGCCCGTTGTGTTACCCTCGTCTGTCGAGCTGTAGGAAAAGTAACTTACTTACTTACTTACTTACTTAGGTGGCGCTACAGTCCGGGGTGGACCTGGGCCTCAACCAACAAACCTCTCCAGCCAGCCCGGCTATGAGACAGCTGCCTCCAGTTGCGCACGCCAAGTTGGTTGAGGTCCCTCTCCACTTGTTTGCGCGAGGTCGTCCTCTACTGCGCCGTCCACCTGGGGTGGATTCGAAGACTTTCCGGGCTGGAACGTTGAGCTCCATCCGTTCTACATGACCCAGCCATCGTCGTTGTACATGAACTCTTCTGGGTAAGTCGATGTCATTGTAAAGGCCGTATAGTTCGGCGTTATATCTTCTGTAGGAAAAGTAATGTAATGGGAATTAAGTGATGAGAGAGGATGTAGGTATTGGGATCATGGGAGTATCAAAAAGGAGATTATGTCATATAGTGATCGGGTAATCGTCTTGTTCGTCTAGCGAACTCCAATATATTACCGATTCCTTTCTTTCTGAGGTGTGTTAGAACCGGTAACCTTGGGGATCCCAGTATCTTCAGTCTTAATCTCTCTGTTGCAGGGCAGTGGCAGAGGAAGTGTTCTATATCTTCCTCCTCCTCCCCACAGTTGACACAGATTATTGTTTCATCTAGCCCGAGTCTGAACGAGTGTTTATTGAGATTGATGTGCCCTGTTACAAGTCCCACCATCGCTCTTAACTGTGTTCTGCTTGAGTTGAAAGCTCTTTTCGCTGTGTTATTGCTCGGTTCTGTTACCACTGATCTGGCCACTTTACACGTGTCTAGATTCGTCCAGTCTTAACATGATTCAGTTCTGTGTTTCTCGCACCTTCCCTTGCTAGCTCATCTGTCTTTTCGTTACCCGGTACACCTTCGTGCCCCGGTACCCATATAAGGCGGACTCTATTACGCCTGGCAAGTAGGATCAATTTAATTTTTCACTCCTTTATTAGTCGTGATTTTGCCATAGGTTTTGTGATCGCGCTAATTGCTGCTTTGCTGTCCGAGCAGATGTCTATTTGCCTCTCTTCGCTGGTGTCTTCTGCGAGTATTTCTGTTGCTTTCATAATTGCAAGGACTTCTGCTTGGAACACGGTTACAAATGGTTCTAGGTGAATAGCAAGTTCAATCGGTGGATTAGCACAGAAGATGTTAGCCCCTGATATTTTAGAGCCGTCTGTATATACCGATGACCCGTAGGAGTTTCTTGTCGTCCTTCCGTTCGTCCAAGATTCTCTTGTGGGGAAAATTGTTTCGAAACCGTTGGCGCTAATGTCTAATATAAATTTATTTTGTAAATTATTTTTGATAAATTAATAAATAAATATGCTTAATATGCCTACTACCGCAAACGTCTGCCACCACCTCCTAGGGTCTACTTTATTCGCTAGGCGAGCGAATCACATCAGCACGCGACTTAGGTGTCATCTGTGATAGTGAACTCAACTTTCTTTCACACATCGACAGTATCATTAATAGAGCTAACTCAGCACTTGGCTCTGTCAAACGCTGGTCAAAGGAGTTTTCTGACCCATATGTAACTAAATCCCTCTATATTACCTTCGTCAGACCCCTCCTCGAGTATGCCAGCCAAGTATGGTCTCCCCATTATGCTGCCCATTCCATGAGAATTGAGGCAGTGCAGCTCAGGTTCATGCGCTTCGCCTTACGCGGTCTCGGTTGGGCTGATAACGTTAACCTTCCACCCTATGCCGACCGTCTTAGACTGACTAATCTCCAATCATTGGAAAAACGTCGGGATGTCGCCGACATACTTTTCATCCATCAGTTGTTATCTGGTAACATTGATTGTCCTGCCCTGCTTCAAGCGATCTCTCTCAATACCAATTCCCGCAACCTTAGGTCTGTTCCCCTATTCGGTATACCTCCTTATCAAACTAATTATGGTTATTACGAACCAATGTCAAGAATGCTGCGGAAATCAAATGATGCAACACACATTTTTGATTTTAATAGCAGCAAAAGCATTCTCCGTAATGCCCTTCTCCACTTCGAAAATAGGTTAAGTTATCTTGTAAGTTATGGCTTGTATTAAGCTTCAATAAATAAATAAATTTACATGCAAGAAGATTTGTACTCATATACTCCCTTATATTTTATACTTTACCCAAAAGAAAATTGTGCTTGAGGCGCTATCCTAAAAAATAGCTGCCAAAATATGGTTTTCGGGTACTTTCTCGAAAACCATTCACTATACAAAAGGCATGTTCAGGTAAGAACTATTAAGCATAAAATAATCTATAATTTTTGTAATGACAATTTGTTGCATTCATCGTATCTGACCTAAAATGATGAGGCTTTGCACTCTTATGGTATAGACTATAGAAATGTACAGAAGGAAATATGAAACTTCATGCTCAATCTGTCTGTCTGTCTGTATGTATAGCCGACTACTCCTTATATGGCTGAACGCATTTTCTTCAAACTTCATGTCTGGGATTTGTGATGTCAAAATTCGAGACGGAATCGTATTTCTCATTCAAGCCCCAAAATTAATGAAACTTTACTAAAGGCCGATTTTCGAAAAATTGATTTTCTCGAAAAAGTCTTTTACGATTTTGATTTGATAATACGATTTCCTCTTCATTCGACTCAAATCTCTTACCCCCGAGCCATTTCTTCATATTTGGAAACAAGAAATAGTCGCAGGAGGCTAAATCTGGGGAATTTGCTGGATGGGGGAGGAGTTCGTAGCCTAAATCATGCAATTTTGCCATTGCGACTGCGGACTTGTGCGCCGGTGCGTTGTCCTGGTGAAAAATAACTTTTTCTTCGCCAAATGCGGCCGTTTTTGCTTCAAATCGGCTTGGAATCGATGCAGCAGCTCTGCGTAATATGCGCTGGTGATCGTTTTACCCTTTCCAAGGTAATCGATGTGAATAACACCGCGCGCATCCCAAAAGACTGTCGCCATGCCCTTGTTTGCTGACAAACCCGCCTTGGCCTTCTTCAGCTTCGATTCACCAGGAGAAGTCCATTGTTTTGACTGTTCCTTGGTTTCTGGTGTGTTATGGTGAATCCAGGTTTCATCCACGGTTACGAAATGGCGCAAAAACAGCCGTATTTTTCTGGAACATCGCCAAACACACCCGACCAGGACGTTGGGCGTCACTTGTGCTTGAACGACCGCACCGAAATTGAGTAAACCAGTGGTTAATGGTGAAGAGTCCCCATACTATTTGTCAAGCTTTTGTTTAGTTTACGTGATAGTATTTCTCGCAAAAAATAGTGCTTAATGAGCACTCGAAATTCACTTTCTTCCATTTTAACGAAAATGCTAGTAGGCGTCTATATAAAATGGCTGCCACAACAAAACTATTTGACGGATCTATCTGAAAATTTGGGTGCGTTCTTTTGAAAGATGACTCTTGACAAAAAATAATTAAATTTAAGGTGACGACACAATTTGTGTTAATTTTCAGGGAATTATTGACCCACCCTCGTAGGTGCGAGTACGTGCGACCCAGTCATGAACTTTATTTGCTTAAGTTACTCGCTACCAATATAACAATTATCTTACAATTATCACATGCATCAAGTTATAAATATGAAATAAAAGTTTGAAGCCATTTTGTACCTCCAGGATGCAACGAATCGAAAATTGTAGATAATTTTATATTAAAAGATTATCACCTTAACATTTTTTTCTCTAAAATGAATGGTTTTCGAGAAAGCTTTGGGAGCTAAATTCCAAGATGATATCTAAAGAACAACTTTTTTTGGGGGGGAAGTATAAAATTTCAATAAGAAGGCAAAAGGGTACAAATTCACTTGCATTTTTGTAAAATACCCCTTTTTACATACACTGCATCAAAAAATTGCACATACACCAAATCATTTACCAATGAAACAGTATTTTTTCTCCAAAATACAACGCCATCGTTAAAAAAGTTTACCAAATATTTTTCGATGTCACATGTTAATCAGGATTAAAAAAAGAAAAATTAAAAAAAAAGTTTTTTTGACGAACACACCCAAAGGTTGTGCTTACAGCCTAAAATTCGACTCAATTAATTGCACATACACCCTGTTTCTGTCGTAAATACTCGGTTAACGGTAAATATTTTTGCTGCTGTGTACAGTCAATAGAAGTTTAAGATATTTAGTAGTATACACTCGCATTTGGTGGTCTTTTATTTCATCATTTGAAAACTAAATAAGCAAAAAAGAAAGTAATGGAAGGCAATCATAAGAAAGTCCCTATAGATGTAAAAAAAATAATTGTAAAGTTAAAAGCTGAGGGAAAAAGTTACGGAGAAATTAGTAAAACAGTTAGTAGACCTAGTGCCAGAATCCAATCCGTAGTAAAAAATTTTTAAAGAAATAATTCATATGACATGGCTATAGGAAGAGGCAGAAAAAAAATCATAACTGCGCGAGATGAACGAGTTATTGAGCGAATGGTCAAGGCTGATCCAAAAATTGGGGCACCTCAAATAGCTACAAATCTTGAAGTATCTGGGGGACCAGCGGTAAATCCTCAAACCATTCGCAATTTGTTACATACTAAGTGTTACAAAGAGTTCGTAGCTCGTAGAAAACCTTTCATATTAAAGCAAAATGCCATCAAGCGCTTGGAGTATGCCAAAGAGTATGTCAACAAACCAGATGAGTTCTGGAAACAAGTAATTTTTGTCGACGAGATTAAATACAATATATTTGGTTCAGATGGTCGACGTTTTGTGTGGCTAAAACCCAATACTTCCATGAATAAGGAAAACTTAATCCCGACTGTTAAACACGGCGATGGAAATGTCATGGTTTGGGGTGCCATGGCAGCTAATGGTGTTGGAAACATCACTTTTGTTGAATGTCCAATGGATAGATTCCAGTATTTGACAATATTAAAAGATAACCTTAAAGCCAGTGCTCAAAAATTGGGAATATGAGACGGATTTATGTTGGTGCAAGATAATAACCCCAAACATAATTCCGAATTAATAAGAACTTGGTTAATCTACAATTGCAAATCAACTCTCCCACACCCCCCTCAATCACCCGATCTCAAACCAATAGAGAATCTGTGGGATTTATTGAAACGAAAAGTCCGGCAGCATAATATAACAAATAGGCAGCAGTTGAAGCAGTTATACTAGAGGAGTGGCACAAGATATCTCCTGATGAAACTAAAAAATTGGTGGAATCAATAAAAGATCATGTGAGAGAAGTCATTTTAGCCAAGGGATACCATACATCCTATTAATGCTCATTTAAAGCCTTTAAAATAACAATAAATTTATGTTTATATGTACTGTATGTGCAATTATTTGAGGTGAATTTATGAAGTTGAATTTTGATTTTTGTTTTTTTTTTATTATACGAGTAAAATATTTAAATAAAAAAGTTAATTACTGTGCAATATAAATGAAAGAAATGATATTTAATAAAATTTTTTAAAATAAACTTTTATTTTTAAAAATAAGCCTTTTTATGTGCGAAATTATCTGCTGTATGTGCAATTTTTTGATGCAGTGTATAATAACTACAATAATTCAGAATTTTAGTTTTTCCTTTATTTTTTGTCTACCTTTCAGCCGTTACTCGTATTTTATAATTTGTTTTGCCTATCATTCGATTCGCATATTTTTTCGTTAGATTTAAAATCAGGAGGGTATATGCGGGTTTGATTTCGTTTGTTTATGATGTAGACTCTACTCATGAGCTAGTTTGGCTAAAGGTTCACAATCTTTGATATGCTGGTCTGAATAATACTGTTCGATTTTGGGATTCTCCTTAATTGTTTTGTGTTTAATTTAGTTATTAGTTTAATTAATGTAATTGTTATAAATTTTAACCATTTCATCATCGATTTCGCCGATAGGTTTATTATTGTTTTGGGATTTGACGATTCTAATTACTGTAATCGGCACACTCATAATCGGGATAACCTCTGGTGCTCACCCTCTGAATTTTCATATAAAATATAGTCGATAATAGGGACACTCAAAATAGGGACAACTCTAGAATGAGACATTTTTATCTTTCCTATAACCTTTCCAATCAGACCGCACCTCCTAAATGGAATATAAGATTATGGCTTCTGAGACAGTAAAATTCCAGATAGTAGGATGTTTTTTGTGCCGATTTGAAATTGGCGCCATTTTTCACAGAGATAGTTATATTATGTGAAAGTTGGCAGTAGTATTCAGCTGTCAATGCCATTTTATCTTGGAGAGTTTGATGCCACAACAACGTGTTTTAGTGATTAAAATATTTTATCAAAATGGTTCATCAATTATTGCAAACTGCCTGTAAAGAGCACTATTCAAAAAATAATCCATAATTTCGAGAATCTTTACACAGCAAGTGATTTACAGAAGCCTGAATCACGTCATGTAGCGCGTACACAACAAAACTTGATGCATTGAGGGACAATGTGAGTGAAAGTCCAGAGACTTCGATTCGTCGTCGTGGTCAACAAATTGGGAACTCTTCAACGTCTATGAGGAAAATAATACAATTCCAGAGAATGGCCACCAGGGACCACGGAACTGAAGTGCAAAAATTTACCAATTCAATAGAGATGACCCTGAATTTTTTCAAAAATTGATTATGAGTGACGATGTGCATTTTGACTTCAGTGAACTTTGTGTTTGTTCTTTAAATGATTTCAATTTCAAATCGGCCGCAGCCCCAAAAACACCCTAAAAGCACAGCTGTATTGCATTGAATTCAAGAAAAATGTTTTCTGTTATTCAAGATCCCGTTGTTTTTGCTGTGCTTGTTTGTACTTTTTTTTTTATAATCTGCACTCGCCGAAGGGGATATGAATACCCTTAAACTGTTTCAGGGCACGGGCGCTCCTCCACAGAGGAGGAGCCTATGCACGTTGGTTTTGAATGTTTCAAGGTTGTAGTGATGAGAAAATACAGAGCCTGGTATTCCACATTCGTGTTATTCGGCTTATAAATGAATCCCTATATTTGACAGTACGACCGAAGTTTGGCTTTAGGGTAAACTGATGTGCATTCGAAGCATGTCGCGTATTGCGGGTGAAATTTTGAAGGTGAAGAATGCACCTGGCTATTTCGCTGGAGCATTTAAAAACAAAAAAAAAACGATAAAAAAGGGAGAGACAGGAGACATTTCTCCGATGTTGTAGTGAATGAAAGGAATCCACAATGTCTCTATCGCCTGTATACAGGTTGATGTTAAAACTTAAAAGATACCTAAGCGTTTCAATGGTTATTGTGAAGTTGGGAAGTTTTTATTTTTCGCGAGAATTTTGTGAAAATTGTTACAGATATGATCCTGTTTAAATGTGCCTATTGATTCTTGCTCAGTTATTAATAGATAAATTTACCTTTCAGGATCCGAATTAAGCAAAAAAAAAAAAAAATGCACAAAATACACAAATCTTTGTTAGCCCCCTTAACTCAAAAACTCCTGAATGTATTTCGATGGAATTTGGCAAGTGGACGGTAATAGTTTCACTTGAAATTGATCTAAATCAAATGTAATGGGAGTAAAATATGAGGAGGGATTTAATCACAAGCATGTGATAAACACATCTGCCAGGAATCCTGGGAATATCAGGTTGAAAAATAAATACAAAAGCCTATGCCTAGAAGTAAAGTATAATGTTCCAAAATGCCGTGATACCTTTTACAAAAATCAATTTAACTCCTCTAGAGGAAATCTTAGGGGAGAATGGCAATTAGTTAATGACATTCTCAATAAGCCCCCATCCTCTAAAAGACCTACAACAATTCTCTTTAAAGATCGTATTATTACTGATAAGCTTGAAGTTCAATAATTACTTTGCCAACAAATTTACCACGTCGTTTTGTCAGAATTCGAGTTCCTTATGTACACCTTATGAAACAGCTCAGAGTTGTACCTTTTTCTTCCAGCCTGTGACTGGCTTAGAGCTGTTAAAAACTAAAGGTTTTTTAAAAAGTTCAATTTCTTGTGGTATAGATGGCATTTCAAATCGGATGCTGAAGAGCATTGCATGCTTTGCTGTTGATGTCCTTGCGCATGTTTTTAATAAAAGTGTTTTATCTGGAGTATTCCCTGAAGCTCTTAAATGTGCGGATGTAGTACCAATTTTCAAAAAAAGGTGCTGCTAATGATGTGAGGAACTACAGGCCTGTTTCGCTTCTTCCTTCATTAAGCAAAGTTTTTGAAAAAGTAGTAAAAAATAGAGTCGTTAGTTTTCTTAATAAAACATGTTTTTTAGTTCATTTCAATTTGGATTTCAAAAAGGTAAATGTACGGAGGATGCACTGTTGAAATTCTGCTCGCAAATCTTCAATAGCTTAGATAATAAAAAGTTCACAGCAGGTCTATTCGTCGATATTACCAAATCCTTTGATATGGTTAACCATATCATTCTGCTGCGAAAGATACAAAATGCTGGTTTTCGAGGTTTTGTGCTCAAGTGGTTCAAATCATATCTTGAAAATAGATCTCAACGAGTAAGGATTGAAGCAACTGGAAGTGGAACTAAGCTTATGAATTTAGGTGTGCCTCAAGGCTCTGTATTGGGACCGATTCTCTTCCTGATCTATATTAACTCTTTATTTGAGCTGGCATTCAAAGGTCTTTTAACTGATTTTGAAGATGACGTGGGTTTAACCTACGGCACGGTAAGCCTACTAAATTTAATTGGTGATATCAATTCGGATTTGGAACTACTAAGAACATGGTTCGCTGTACATAAGCTAATGATCAGTTCCAAAACAAAAATAATGTTCTTCAGTCTGTCAGAGCAAAACTCTTTTGACGCTGGAGTTATTTTTCATGCACCTGAGTGCCAAAGGTTTAAGCTGTTGAGCTGCTTCTGTAGCTCCAGCTCTTCCACTAAAACATTTTGTAGTAATCTTAACTGCAGCGAAAAGTGCTTTCAAATTGAGAGCGTCAATGAATTTAAATATCTGGGGCTAATTATTGACTCCAGAATGTGTTTTTATAATCACATTAACAGCTTGAGGCAATATTTTCGCGCAACACTTAGGAGTTTCTTTTATCTGAGGAGTGTCTGCTCAACAAAGTTTCTTAAAATAATTTATTATGGAATTTTTCACTCCAAACTCCAATATGGGATTACTTGTTGGGGAGGAGCTTATTTCAACAAAATTCAGCCACTTCTAGTTTTACAAAAATATATTGTAAGAAAAATTTGCGGAAAAAATCATTACATTATTCTACGATATGAAAATTCTTCCAGTCTGTCATCTGTATTGTTTCAAAGTTCTAAAGTAATTTTTTTATAGATCTGGGAACTTGAATATTAGAGTTCTCGACAATTATAATATGCGTGGCAATCACTTGCATCTAGTAGCTGTTCCTAGCTTTCGTACTACAGCTTTTAAAAATGCCTTTACTGTTGCTTCATGCTGTCTCTTTAATGAACTTCCTTTTTGGCTTAGGACTCTTAGTCCCATAAATAGATTTATAAATCGCGTAAGACATTGGCTTTTATCCCATGATGTTAAAAGTCTGGAATCCGTTGTTAGTTCTCGTTCGTAGTTCTTGATGTTTTGGTGTTCCGTTCCTTTCAAGTAACGAATTTTGATCTCCAATTTAAAAATTTTGTTTTGTTTTCCTTTTATTTTTTCCATTTACATAATGTTTTATATTTTACTTCAATGAATTGTTCCTTTAAATCTTAAATGTATATATACATAACCTTGAAGGGTCACCCCACCCATTTATTTTAATCTATTGTTATTTTGGCCTTTAAAGTGGCATTTAATACTAAAGGGTGGTTAAATTTTAAGGGCCGATGTTGAATGTGAACCACACCTAAACGTCAAGTTTTTTTCTGCATTTCATTTGACATTTCTCAATTTCAGACTAACTCAATTTGAACCATGGAAAGATACACAATCGAGCAACGCGTTAAAGTTAGTCAGGCTTATTATGAAAATGGGCGTTCAAATCAAAATGCATATCGTGCATTTTGTGATTCTTTCGGTCAATTTAATCGTCCAAATGTGCGTACAATCGGAAAAATCGTGCAAAAATTTGTGCAAACCGGGTCTGTAGGAGATGTGAAAACACCAGTGCATGCTCGAACAGCTCGTACTGCAGAAAATATTGCTGCTGTTCGCGATAGTGTGGCTGAAGACCTGTCCACCTCAACTCGTCGTCGTGCCCAACAATTGCACCTCTCACGCTCGTCGTTGATAAACATTATGCATAAAGACTTGCAATTAAGCGCTTACAAGGTGCAATTGACTCAAGAACTAAAGCCTCTTGACCATTTCAAGCGTCGTCAATGGTCACAATGGTGGCAAGAAATGGCAACAGTGGATGATCAATTTTCGAAGAAAATCATCTTCAGTGATGAGGCACATTTTCACCTCAGTGGATTCGTCAATAAGCAGAATTGCCGCATTTGGGCGAATGATAATCCAAGAGTGATTGTCGAAAAACCAATGCACCCACAAAGAGTGACTGTTTGGTGCGGTTTATGGGCTGGCGGCATCATCGGGCCGTATTTTTTCCAAAATGAGGCCGGTCAGGCAGTTACTGTGAATGGTGTTCGCTATCGTGAGATGATAACGAACTTTTTATGGCCCGAATTGGAAGATATGGATGTGGACGATATGTGGTTTCAACAGGGTGGTGCCACTTGCCACACAGCTAACGAAACAATGGCTCTTTTGCGCGACGAATTCAATGGCCGTGTTATCTCACGTGGTGGCGATGTCAATTGGCCGCCAAGATCATGTGATTTGACACCGTTGGACTTCTTTCTTTGGGGTTATTTGAAAGAAAAGGTGTACGTCGATAAGCCAGCAACAATTCAAGAACTAAAGGATGAGATAATTCGGCACATTAACGGCATAGAACCTCAATTATGCCTCAGCGTCATCGAAAATTTGGACCATCGGATGGAGGTGTGCCGCCGAGGTCGCGGCGGCCATTTGGCCGATATTTTGTTCCATACATAATTGAACCATACCAATATTATCATAATAAAAAGAAATGACAGTAATTTCCTAAATAATTTGTGTTTTATTCAAAATCAACATCGGCCCTTAAAACTTAACCACCCTTTATTATTGTTAAAAAATATGAAATGTCACTCAATTTTCTCTAGACGTAAATTTGTTATTTTATAATTATACTTTGAATTATTGTAATTGAACTACTAGCGAAAATAAACTTGTTACTTACTTACATTCAGAGACTGACAGACACCATGTCGAATCCAGTAGTATCCCGGTTATACCATTTTATCATGACATGAAAAAGTTGTGACAGGCAAATATCCTCGGAGTAGAAAGATGTCATTGCATTTGAATTAAAATGTTAAAAATGTCACGCAACCTTCATACTTATTAATGATGGAATAAAATGGAACATTCTAGATGTTTGTTTTTTTAAACTTTTAATAGAAAACCTGACCAATTCCTATCCTGGGGATTTACTGCCATGCTTAAAGAACACAAAGAATTGAGTCTGAGTAATTTTAATATTCCTACCTTGTGCTCAAAATTTATATACCCACCTAACATACAAATCAACTTTCAACAACATTTCAATCAAAAAGTGGAAACACAAAGAAAGAAATAAAATCAAAGGCATTTCATAAAACCACAGAGCTTATAAAAGAAAAATGAAAAGCATTACTCTGCCTCTCTCACTGATTTTCTTATCCCTTCTCCATTTTCTGTTTTTCTTTTCATAAACAAAAAAATATTTTCAATATGCAAGAATTCATTCAAATAATGTAATTGGTTTCGGAAAAGGACTTTGCATTACAAAGACTCATTGGGGTATGCACTATAATTTCCACCACAACTACTGACATCTTTCCCAATACGACACAACTTTCCTGCCGAGCAAATTAACTAATTAAGTATAATTTAAAGCAGACCTATTATGCGCTTTACTAATTTTGTTATTAAGGGGAGGCTTACTTATTCAGTTTGCAAACCAAATTATGACCCATTCATGTGAAAAAAGAAATATTATAATTTATTCGTATGAATAAGGCTTCCTACATCCTGGTCGGAGTGCATAATAAGATCCCCAGTTGTCAAGTATGTATACTATTCTACATTCTTAGAAATAAATGGAATAATTAAACTAATGTGCAAAACCATTCATCTTTCTCAGAACTGCAAAATGCACATCCATGCAATACGGATGTGCATAAAAGTTCACAGGCAGAGAACATTCCAAGTATTAAAACTTTATTACCAATAGAATTTAATGTGATCCTATTGCTTATGTATTTCTGCAAGCTATTCCGTTTCTCAGAATCGATTTTAATAATAGACCCTGGATCAAAATCGAATTAGAATAAACTCTTATCGAAGCAATACGAGTATCCCATTATCATTTTAAATTTTAATCAGGCACGGAGCCCGGGGTGGGGGAGTGGGGGTCTCCTCAGAGAAGACTATGAAAAAAAGAATGTCTTATCGTTCTTTTTTAATTCAACTTTTAACTTTAAATCAAATTAAATTCTTTTCTTTTTGTTGTCGGAGCGAGTACATCCTACTGGAGCACTCAAACTCAGAAAACAGGTCCATTGTACTACCAGGCAGAGAACCCAATTTTAATATGTTTTTTTCGTCTTTTGTAAGTATGAGGTTCCGTATTCCAAAATTCACATCATTGTCACCTAGTGAGCAATTTTAGTAGTTTAAGGACTACACAATTTCACATTCTGAAGAAAGAGTACAAAGTAGTACATTTAAAAAAAAGAAGTAGAGAGTGCAAAAGAATAGAATGGCAACCCTAGTCATGCATTTGTGGTCTCTCTGATTAACAAATAGTTATTTCCGGATAGTTACCATGAAAGAGTGACACATAGGTATGTTATGTGTGGGCTTTGGAGGACAAAAGGATTGTCCAACATGGAAGGACAATTTCTTTACTTAGCATTCATGTGCCACCACGTTCACGGGGAACTAGTGGAAGTAGAAATCTGCACGTTTCTCCCCGCAGGCTGCCACTGCCAAAGGGATTGAAATATTCATCGTTAGCGTAAGCAAAGTGAACACGTTTCCTGTTTGCCACCTTCTCTATCATGTTAGACAGTTGAGTAAAGTTTAACAAAGTCAATCCGAAAAATCAAGATAAATGGATCGTAGTTTACATAACTCAATTATTCAAACTTCACCCCGCCGGAAGGTCTTATTACTTCAGGAACTATTTAAGTATCCGCGATGGGACCAATTCCTTTGTTCGAGAAACGGTGGAAACTATAAAAACTTTAAATTCGAATGTGGATGTGATAGTCAATGGGGCATTACTGAGAAACTTTGCTAAGCCAGTAATTTTGTTTACGAAAATCTGAGTGTGGGTAATTTAATAGAATTTCTTATTTGTTGTTATTCTGCGTATGAATGGTGAAATTAGAAATTGTATGACAGCGGTTTCACGGTTCCACCTATTGCTAACGACTGATAAACATCTGAGAGTAAAATTATCATGAGAATCTTCTCAATTACGGCACATAACTGTAGGTCCTTTTCATTCATGTGTCACACAACAAGGTACATACTCGTATATGGGCTGCTTGCGCCAAATACATTTATTATATTATAACGACGATTTGTTTTATTTATGAACTACCACGGAATCAGATCAATACCTCGTTTCGTGCGATTCATTATAATTTTAATTACCAAATTCAGTGGTTCTCCGATTACCTATTTGTAAAACAAATGAATCGGAAATTAATGCTAAATTGGTTGACCTACAGATGCTTTCATCAAAGAAAATTTGTTATTTAATTCCGATTGTCTTAGAATATTGGTAAGAGTATTTGTGGTTACATCTGACAGACCTGATTCAGCAAAATATGGGGAATTCTGCGAAATCCGAGTTACAGGCTATCGGAGGGGTCCACGGGTTGAGGATGGTGAAATGTTGTCATTAATGGAAAAGATAAGTTCAACTTGGTTTAACGAGCATAGTGGGAATTTCGTCTGATTGGGCCATTCGACATTAGTATTCTCCAAGCAGTATGCAAACAAATACCTATATAAATATAACATACTAGAAGTATATCTGATTTGTGTTGAACATTTTTTTCCAAATGACAACGCTTTTGTTAGGATTTAATTTTGATTTTAGTACTTTCTTCACAACTTTATATTAAAAACTGTATCCCTGTCCGCACTTCGAATGACAATAAGAAAACTGAAAAATAACAAGGCTCCAGGATATGATTTAATCACTGGCGAAGTTTTGAAGGAGCTACCGAAAAAAGCTTTAGTTAAGTTACTCTACATTATAAATGCTTCATTGAGACTTCTATATGTTCCAAGGCAATGGAAAGTCGCCGAAGTAATAATGGTTCCGAAACCGGGGAAATGTGCAAACGACAACAAATCATATAGACCCATTTCGCTTCTGCCGATAATTTCTTTGAGAAACTTCTGCTAAAAAGATTGCACCCAGTAATTGAAGAAAGGCGATTGATCCCGGATCATCAATTCGGGTTAAACATTCCACAATCGATCAGGTGTATCCAATTACAAATGAAATTGAAAAATCTCTAGAAGGGAAAAAGATAAGCTCTACCGCTTTTCTCGACGTATCGCAAGCGTTCGACAAGGTATGGCACGAAGGCCTGAGATATAAGCTAAGGGTAATCTTACCAGATAAATTCTACAGAATATTGGAATCTTACCTTAATAACAGACACTTTCGTGTTAAACATGGGGCAGAATATTGGAAATTCAAAGAAATCCATGCCGGTGTTCCACAAGGAAGCGTTCTCGGCCCAATCCTGTTCCTCCTCTACACAAGAGATATACCACAAGATGAAGGGACTGTCGTAGCAACGTTCGCAGACGACACGGCTATCCTCGCAACAGATGAGTCAGTCGAATCATCAACTGGAAAACTCCAACGAGCTTCAAACAAAGTATGCGAGTGGACACAGACCTGGAGAATCGTCCTTAACGAGACCAAGTCAACGCATGTCAATTTTACGTACAAAAAGATAAACAACTTACCTATTTCCATTAACTCGGTACAAATACCGTACGCAAACGAAGCAAAATATCTAGGAATGACACTAGACGCAAAGCTTAAGTGGAAGCCACATGTTAAAAAGAAGCGCGACGAGCTCGAAATTAGTCTTAGGGAAATGTACTGGCTACTCGGGAGATACTCGAAGTTAAGCGTATACAACAAACTGCTTCTGTACAAGCAAGTGCTAAAACCATCTTGGACATACGGTATACAACTTTGGGGTTGTACCAAGCCAAGCAATATGACTGTTCTGCACACATTCTAAAACAAAACACTAAGAGCAATTATGAGTGCTCCATGGTATATAAGGAAAAGTGATATTCACAGAGATCTATGAATTGCTACCGTGAGGGATGAAGTAACAAACTTTGCTCACAAATTTCGTACTCGCCTTCATGATCATTGCAATAATGAAATAATCCGTACTCTGGACGTGACAAACGTCGAGCGCCGACTACAAAGAACAAGACCGTACGATCTGGCGCAGTAAGGGAAAACCGCATGTAATGACGGTATTAGTAGGTGCCTTCGTTGGAAAGCTACCTATCTAACGCGACTGACACTACAGAAGTGTAAACTACTTGTTAAGGTAAATTAGTCGTAGTCACCACAAAGCGAAAAAATGAGAGGAACGAATTTCCTACTCATAGTGCCTCTCTGGGGGGTGAGGTTTAGCCCGTAGGCATATACTGGCCGACACTTATGAATCATCAGGTCAGATATATGAATCGGGCATAACCAATGGTAAGGGCCATTGGTATCTTTTCAAGATTCCTGAAACTCCAGGCGCAACCAAAAAAAAAAAAAATTTGTTGTTATTCTGCGTATGAATGATGAAATTAGAAGTTGTATGACAGCGGTTTCACGGTTCCATATATCCATATAATGCTTACGTCCGATAAACATCTGAGAGCAAAATTATCATGAGAATCTTCTCAATTACGGCACCTAACTGTAGGTCCTTTTCATTCATGTGTCACACAACAAGGTACATACTCGTATATGGGCTGCTTGCTTACAATAATGATTTGTTTTATTTATGAACTACCACGGAATCAGATCGTGCGAATTCGAAAATATTTTTGTCTTAAATTCATTATAATTTTAATGAGCAAATTCAGTGGTTCTCCGATTACCTATTTGTGAGACAAATGGATCGGAAATTAATGCTAAATTGGTTGACCTACAGATGCTCTTATCAAATAATTGCAGAAATTTATTATTTAATTCCGATTGTCTTAGAATACTGTGATTTGGTAAGAGTATCTGTGGTTGCAGCTAATAGACATCCAGGTATAATACTTGCCAATAGGTAATGTAATCCTAATAGAAAAGAAAAGAAAATAAAGACCCTGGACCTCATTGTGAATTAGCGAAATATGGGAAATTTTATCACATCCGAGGTGCATGCTATCGGATGGATTCACTGATTAACTCCGCATGGTACACCAGAAGCGTGTCATATCTTGCAGCTTATGGCCTACAGTGGATGGGAACTGAACAAAAAGCCTACTGGCGATGAATAAAAAAGGAATTCAAATCTTGATAGGCGTGCTAACAGGACACTGTGCGATCGAAGAAATGGCTGCCAAACTAGGCATCAACACACTCGACCACTGCAGGAGCTGTTAAGAGGAGACAGAAACTATCAAACACTTGTTTGTGATTGCCTAAATCTTCAAAACCGCCGCCTCCGTCATATGGGAAACAGGCTTTTTGACGAACTAGGGGATCTCGTACAAGTTCCACTTAGGAACCTTATAGGCTTCATAAAGAACACAGGTTGGTTTGCTACAGAACCCACCGCAAGACAAAGGTTTTAAATATAGGTTCCACACAGCAAAAAGAGAAACACTATGGACCGTATGGCCCCCGTGATAAGAACTTAGGTGCACTTCCCTCCAACCTAACCTATGTTGTTATTAATGGAAAAGACAAGTTGAACTTGGTTGAATTATTAAAGTATTGTAACATAATGTAGCATAATAACTACGCCCCAAAAAGATGCAACACATTCCGAAGTGTCTTTTCATTCGAGGTTCGTGTCCACGGTAAGAGAAGGATTATGTCTAAGACGACGTCGCGGAATTAAGAGAGAATTATAACCACAAGAGATTACTCGAGCCGTAGCTCGCATATTACAGTATATTAGAAATTTAGCAACAAATATAAATATAACAGACTAGAAGTATATCTGATTTGCGTTGAACATTTCTTTCCAAATGACAACACTTTTGTTAGGATTTAATTTTGATTTTAGTACTTTCTTCACAAAAATTGAGTTTGCAAACGAGAAGAATGTTACTCGTTATAGCCGAGTACAGTTATTTATGACAGGGTTTTTTTTAGTACTATATAGCTTTTGTAGGAAAACTAACCAAAGGCAATGGTTTTGTTCGTAATATCCGGGTGCTTGTTATAAACAATTTTGTTGTATCCGTTCTATACTATACTTTTATATGGTACTTTTCAGGGTTCCATACACGTAATTTACGCTGTGTAGGGTTCAAGAATTTATCCTCAATTACCTTTATACAGTAAGTGATTTACCGAAGCCTCGACCATGTCATACAGCGCATACACAATAAAACATTGATGCAGTTAGGGGCAATGTGAGTGAAAGTCCGGAAAATTTTATTCGTCGTCGTGCTTAACAAATTGGGATTTCTCTAACGTCTATGTGGAAGGACTGCTAACCAACAACATTGCAACAATTGAAATATAATATACGCAACGGCATTGCAGATATTCCGGATGACATGCTGCAGAATGTGATGAAAAATGTGGGTA
The DNA here is from genome assembly GCA_963082735.1 of Pocota personata. Lineage (NCBI taxonomy): Eukaryota > Metazoa > Arthropoda > Insecta > Diptera > Syrphidae > Pocota > Pocota personata. The sequence goes on from OY720431.1 coordinate 56,457,581, forward strand.
AAAGGGCACGAGTTCGTGCCAGTGCTAAAGGTGGCCGTTTAGCCGACATTATTTTTCACCATTAATGGCATTGAATACGTAATACATTTATAATAAAACCCAAAGATTTATGTGTTTGTTTTTTAAATGATTCCAAAATCAAATCGGCAACAGTCCCAAAAAACACCCAGAGAACGAATGGATACATATTTAAATTTGTTCTATTGTTTTTTTTTTCTCGTTGCCGTAATGAAAATAAAGGGTCATATGAAACTTCCCCTTTTTTTGCGAGTCACACTAATTTGAATTTATTTCTTCAAATTTTCCCACATTGAGGATCTCTTTACTATGTTATTTAATAAAATTAGAAATAACTATAAAGAATAACAACCACATATACCATATTACACTACGAGTAAAGGCATCCACATAATCTATTAGTTGCGTCGGACACGTCACCTTCACTCACATATAACGGCATACGCCCTTTTGCTTAGTTAGGTATTTCGTCGCACTAACGGCATTTCCCTTTTCCCCGCCCCATTCCATTAGCACGTGTCTAACGTATGCCAGCGCATTCCATAATTGTCATATAAATGAGGAGACACAATTTAAATTTTCGAAAAATGCTTTAAAAGACTAAAAATTTAAATGTCATGTGTTCACGTATAACTTAGATATAGTTACTTTATGTCAGTCCGCTAATAAGATTTCTTTTCAGCGAATAACTAGGTAACCGGTCGTATTGCAAATATCCATATTACTAAGATACTAATATACTTACTTATGTCCTGTATCCCTTTGTGGATCCTAGGGCCTCTACAACGCCTACGCGCCTATGCCTCAGCTCTCCCCAACTCTTTCCCAGTTGCCGTGCTTCCTTCTCAACTGTTCTGCGCCACGTACTCCTAGGACCGCCGTGTATCCTGCCATCCTGGGGTACGCTGGTTTCATTGCATCGCTTGGTTAGCTATGGACCTGTCACCCTTTCGGAGAGTGTGACCGATCCACTGCCACTTTCATCGTCGTATGGTTGTGCCTATAGGTTCATGGCCCGTTCTCTGATAAAGCTGTTCGTTAGAGATACGGTTTGGCCAGAATATCCTTAAGATGTAACGTAGACACCTATTGACAAACGTTTGCAGCTTCCTCGTGATAGTGACGGTCGCTCTCCAGGTACCACATCCATATAGCAACACGGATTCAACGTTGGAACGGAACAGTCGTAGCTTGGTGTTTAAGCTAATTGCATTACCTCGCCAAACTATGGATGGCATCCCAAACGCAGATTTTGCTTTACCTATTCGGCTGGCTATATCCAGTTCGGTTCCGCCATCGGTTGAGACAATACTCCCAAGGTATTGGAAACTCTCTACTCTCTCAACCGTTTGTCCAGCAAAGCATATAAGAGTTGATGAGTTTGGTCCTAGGCTAATCAACCACCGACGTCTGCTTCCCTCTCCACATTTGCTGTCATTTGGTGAAGGTCCATTATTCTGTGAAACGGTAGGCATACATCGTCGGCGTAGTCGAGGTGTTTGAGTTCAGATGTGAGAGTCCATCGAATTCCTCCATTTCCTGTTGATAATGCCGCATTCAGCACATCGCTAATCACCAATAAAAACAGGTAAAAGTATGCAGCCTTGCCGAACCCCACTTTGGACCTCGAATTCCTCAGACAGCTTTCCTCTGTGCAAAACGTGACATGTGGACCCATCATATGTAGCCTTGATAATTGCTATTAATTTATCCGGAATGCCTCTCCTATGCAAGGCACGCCAAATAAATTCCCGATTGACACTATCAAACGCCTTTTCAAAATCGATGAACAACAGGTGAAGTGGTGATCGATATTCAACACATTGCTCGATGATGATCCGCAGGGTGTTGATGTGGTCGACACAGGAGGATCCAGAGCGGAAACCTGCTTGTTCGGCGTCAAGTGTGTCTTCAAGGTGTTCTTTGATTCGCTCCAGGATGATTCTAGCTATTATCTTGGCCACAGCAGGCAGCACGCAGATACCTCTCCAGTTTTCGCACTGCATTAGGATGCCTTTTTTAGGGAGCTTGACAATCATTCCCTTTTTCCACTCATCTGGAAAACTCTCGGCTTCTCATGTTCTCCCGACAAGTGGGAACAGTAGCTCTGCCGATGCTGTTGGCGCAGCTTGAAAAAGCTCCGCGGGTATGCCGTCAAGTCCTACCGCCTTATTAGTTTTCAGTGCTTTGATTGCGGTAATAATCTTCTCTTTACTGGGGGTTGTGGTGCGAATTCGGGAACTTCTTTCTACGGACACTTCAGTCTGACTTGGGTGCATATGCTGGCGAATACTCGGTTTAGAACCAAAGCAAAATGCTTCTTCCATCTCTTCAGTTGATCCTTATCCGATATTAGCAACGAACCGTCTAAGCCTTTCACTGGGTGTTGAGTAGAGCTTCGGCCACCTATAAGCTCTTTAGTGTTCTATAAACGGTTCTGCTGTCGCACCTCGCTGCTGCTTCTTCTGCTTCCGTAGCCAGCGCATTGATGTAATTGCGCTTGTCACGTCTCACGCTACGCTGTACTTCTTCATCTTCATGCGATATAGGGACTCAAGCTTGATCCTCCCTGCTGCTGGAGTTGCTGCAATTCGAGCTCTTAGCTGTTTTCCTTCGTTGATCCTTCTCCAGGTATCCTCGGAAAGCCACGCCCTATGGTTTCCCTGCGATCGACCGACAATCCTTTCAGCAGCTGATGTGAAAACAGTTTTCACAGCGCACCAATGGTCTTGGATGGTGGCGGGCAGGGAGCTGCTGATTGTTTCCACTCCACGTGAGAGATGGTCCCTTAATTCTTGGCGCACTGTAGGAACTCTCAGTTGGTCTACATTGAACCTAGGAATTCTTGTGTCGTTAGATCTACGAACGGCAGTAGTACGTAGTCGGAGAGTAGCTATCATAAGATGGTGATCTCGTACCAACCCCATGTCGGCACCTCGCCTGTTTCGGACGTCTAGGAGACTACTTCTAAAACGGCGACTGATGGCAAAATGGTCAATTTGGTTGGAGGTTGCTTGCCTGTCTTCCTCAGACGAACCATCCGTGGGGGCGTAACACTGTATGATGGTGACGCGACGTACTCTCGTCCGGAATCTGGCCGTTAAAATCCTATCACCGTGCGGCTGCCAGGTAATTAGGCCTCTGCGTGCTGTTGGCGTTAGCAGCAGTCCAACTCCATATCCACGGGGGTTTCCGGTTGGTCTCCCAGAGTAGAGTAATACAGTGTTACGCGTTGGGGATTGGTACTCACCTGCATCTAACCATCTTATCTCGCTTACTCCCAATATGTCCAGCCTATATCGCATAAATTCATGCTCCAATTGAAGGAATCTGGCGTTCTGAGGTCCTTCACTCTGAGAGTCAAGGAGCGTCTTCACATTCCAGAAACCAATCTTAGTCCGGGTACGATAGCCAAAGGTCGTCAACGTATTATCAGTCCTTATCCGAGGCATTGTGTCGGTTTCCATAGCTATTGTAGTTTCGGTAACGCGGGTTGCTGGCCCAGGTTACCTAGCCTAGGCATAAGACCCTAGACAATCTCGCACTTGCAATTTTGGCCTATATGTATAAGGATTTATACATGCAGTTGCCCGGGGACCACCACGAGGAGGTAAACCAAGCACTACATTACGAAGTTGATTGTTGCTTTGGACAGTCAGTAGTTTCCCCATCAATCGCCATGCAGATCCCCCAAGATTACCTAAGATGCACATTTTTAATTGTTGAAATCGTTAGAGTCATTTTGGAGAAAATTGCACTTTTTTACCGTTGGTTTTGAGGTTAAATTGAAAATTTCGATTTCACCTCTAGTTGTGATCTCCTCTAAGTATTAGTTCATAGACCCCAGATATGAAGTTTGGAGTAAATCCGTCCAGCCGTTTAGGCTGCAGTTCGGTATGCAGACGGGCAGAATTTCGAGACACACTTGTTCGAGTTTCTCTATTATAGTAGTAGGAAGATTGATTAAAATCTAGACATCGAAAAAAATCACGAACACAACTTTCTTTTCCGAAAATGTTAAAAAATGGAAATGTGACGTGTTGATCGCATGTTCCTCAAATGTAATCTGATTGTAAAGATTATAGGCAGTCCCTTCATTTTTTGAAAATGCTAATTATTTTCTATTACCTCGTTTTCTTAAATTATTTCTTATATTTAAAAAGTTTTTTTAAAAAAAACAAAATGCAGTTTTTTCTAATTTCTCTTTTGTCTCTATTTCGGCATCTGATAGAGCATTGAATTTTAAGCCAAAAAATATGTTATGGATATGGGTTTTAATCGAAACAGTGCATATAATTTGAGAACATCTTGAAAACACATGGCCCAGACATTCCTTGTAAATTAGAGATAATCTAAGATAAGTCGCGCAACAAAAAACAGTTATGTAAAGCGATACTGAGAATAAGCACTGAGAGAGCTTAGTGTTATGTATGCTCTGTGATGGAAAAAAGGAAAAAAAGAAAACGGTGTATGACTCTCTGCCCGTCTGTCAGTCTGTCCGTCTATCACACGCCTGTAACTTTTTAACCTATAGAGCTGAAACTGTGTACAAAAAATAGAAGGTGGTGGACCAAAAACAAGTGGTAGAAACAATTTTGAATAGTTTCTGTGTAGTGCCACAATGTACCTCAAAGAAATATTTTTGTACCCCATCATGTGTCATATCCAAGGAGTCCAAAAATATAAAAAATATATTTATTGATAAAGTTTCTTGAACAGAGAAACTCAAAAACTAGAGCATTCGAGATGTCAACCCCCCTCTATCACCGAAACTCTTAAAAAAAAAATTTTAATTGAGGCCATGTAGACTTGACTTATGAGTTGGTAAGAGGAAAATTATAACAAATCTTCTGCCACAAAAAGTTCTTGAAAAATATTGGAATAAGTGGGGTGAAAATTCAACCCACAATATCTTCCCCGTCCACGTCCGATTTTGATGATTTTCAGAAATGAGTGTCTACATGTCAACGTAATTCAGAACCGGTTCTTGAGTTAGCGTATGAGAAAGATGATTCAAATATGTTTTAAGATCTTCCCCATACTAAGGGCTTTCGATAATTCCGTAGAATCTCGACAGGTGGAGGTCCCAGCAGTTAATTGAGGTTTATTTCATATCGTAACATTCTTCAAACCAGGGTATACAAAATATTGGACAGATATGTCACTTAGTTTGTGTTTGTGTTTGACAGTGTTTGTGGAAGCAAACAACTTCTCATATTTTTGCAAACATAGAGTGGGCGTCGTGGCGTAGTGGTTAGTGTGTCGGATCACTACACAAGAGGTTCCAAGTTCGAATCTCAGAAAGCATCAAATATTTATTTCACGATCCCACCTCTCGCAAACGCCTGACAAACATCCGAGAGTATTGTTGTCACGAGAAAGCTTCTCAAAAACAAATTGCCGTTCAGATACGGCACTAAACTGTAGGTCCCTTCCATTCGTGGGAAAAATATAACGCATACAACACAAGTGGTTGCGAGAAACTAGGCCCTGGCACTTAAAGAGCTGTTGCGCCAAATATTTATTTTTTTTTTTTATTTAGAGAAAAGTTAATTTCGTATAGTGATAGAACATTATTATTTGAAGAAGAAAACAGCTGCGGAAACCAAATTTGGATAAACATTACGGGGACTCTGCACTGTGACTTGAATAGATTTACAAATGGTTCCGAGATTTCCGATGCGGTGATATAAGCACAAAGGACTCTGAGCATCCTGGACGTCCAATTGAGATCGGAGAATAAAAGTGCGTGAGATTGCTGAGGGTATAGGCATCTCAAATGATCGGGTCACACCATTATGAAAAATAATTTTTTTTTTTTTTTTTTATAATTTGCGCGCCAAATGGGATATGAATACCATTAAATTATTTCAGGGCATTATTCAGGGTAGAAAATTGAGAGAGAAAAAAAGAAAAATTGGTGTAGGGGTTTGAAACTTAGGTGGTATTAAGTTTCAGTAAACTCCAAGCGTGGCGTCCAGACAACTGGGGAGCTTGTTTATTTTTCTTTTTGTCGTTGCTCATGATTCACAGTATTTTTTTTCCCTCCTCCTGATGTCATCGTGATGATGACAAGTTGCATTTAAGCCATATGACCACCCTACTGCCAGTGTTATGCCTTCGCAGTAGAGTTGACTAAACTTTCGCAATTGATCGACTTTTTTTATTTATTTCAGACGAAATAAATAGATGATTGTTGAGATCAGGATTTGAATCGTGAACCTGCAGCGTGACAAGCGTTGATGTTACCACTACACCACGGCCACCCTTCATTTGGACATGAAAAAACTCTCGCCCAATTGAATTCCAAATTCGAAAGCATTATTCGAATGTTTCACAATGTTTGAATATCTTACCACTGAATAAATCGAATAAAAAGAGAAACACTGAATTTGATAGGCTGGAGAATATACGAGATGTCACATACCAAGCAAACATGTAAACAGTCACTTCTGCATCCTGCATATTTTATTTTTCCTTCTCATGATTGCATACATTTGTAGAAATAGATACATACCATTTTTCAAAACGGCTACCCAAAGCCAAAACCCAAAATCGTTTATTCTTGGAAGAGCTCGTCCACAAAATTAATAGAAAAAAAAATAATAAAATTTTTTGTGTCACTTTCATAGAATTAATGCAAAATTCCAGAAAATTTGTAGGGACATCTAGTTTACCAAAAACTTATTATTGGATCCAAATCCAACTCCTCTTACAAATTGGTACTAATCTCTTGGGTGGTGAATTTTGGTAGATTATTTCTTCTTTTTTTCTTTCTATTATTTAATAGTCAATGTCACATTCCATATGGGTGTGACCAGGAAGCAGAACTTGTGGTCAATACAGTCCAGAGCGTTGTTCTCGCGAGACACAAGCATTAGCATCATTGCCGCAACAAATTTATTTTTATTTTACCCAAAGCAATTATCACTCTAATAAGCAACGCACTCAGTCGTGGGTGGTAGTGAATGAAGGTCTTAGACAAACAAAATGGAATTTCATTGCCGCCTCTATTTGCTTTCCCTCATGTTACATGCAGCAATGTGAGGTACCTTCGACACAATCATGTATTGTTAAGTTGAATGTATGTATATGCCTTTTATACAACGAAATAAATGATTGCAGATACAGTGTAGGTAGACACTGCTGAATGTCAAAGGCAAAAACATTCATTGTCGGTGCATTTTTTGCTGTCTCAATACCTTTATTTCTTTGAGTCGCATGCGGAACCTGCGTCTGTTGTTTATACTCACCTCTATATTTTGCAGATCAATTCTTTTGCTGATTTTTTAATAGCTTGTGTGTCACATTTTGTGCAGGTGTCTACAGCTTTGGTTTGTTAAATATAATATTTCAAACCAATCCTGATTCATACGCCAACATAAAATTATGGTTCCCATGTTTTCAATCAGTTAATGGCTTTATTGACCTTACTGCAAAGACTTTTCCAGTTTTAGTTCTGTATCTTTTTTTTATACGGATGTAGGCCCAAATCCAACCGCAAAATAAGACTGGTTGACCCTCTGGCGATGCCCAATTCAGCTGATCGGTGCCGAATCGACATTTCTGGGTCTTCTTCTATACTGACCTCTACGGCGGCTATGTTTTCTTCTTCGCACCGATCTCTGTCTGGTTGGTAGCTTAATGTCCAAAAGAGTGAATTCACGTTCAAACATTTCTTGATGAGATCACTACCGCGATCAAAGCACTTAAAACCAACAAGGCGGTCGGACTTGACGGTATTCCCACAGAGCTCTTACGAGCAGCGCCAACAACATCGGCAGAGCTTCTGCTTCCAATTATAGAGAGAGCTTGGGAAACCGAGAACTTTCTTGACGAATGGAAAAAGGGAATTATCGTCAAGCTTCCTAAGAAAGGTAGTTTAATGGAGTGCGGAAACTGGAGAGGTATCTGCGTGCTGCCTGCTGTAGCTAAGATAATAGCTAAAATCATCCTGGAGCGAATCAAACAACATCTCGAAGACACACCCGATGCAGAACAAGCAGGTTTCCGCTCTGGATCCTCCTGTGTCGACCACATCAACACCCTGCGGTTTATTATCGAACAGTGCGTTGAATATCGATCTCCACTTCACCTGCTGTTCATCGATTTTGAGAATTCGTTCGATAGTGTTAACAGGGACTTTATTTGGCGTGCCTTACGTAGGAGAGGTATTCCTGATAAATTAATTGCTATTGTCAAAGCTACTTACGAAGGGTCCAAATGTCACGTTCTGCACAGAGGAAGGTTGTCTGAAGAATTTGAGATCCAAAGTGGGGTAAGACAAGGCTGCATTCTTTCACCAATACTATTCCTATTGGTGATGAGCGATGTGCTTCGTGCAGCCTTGTCGACGGGAAACGGAGCAATTCGATGGACTCTTGCATCCCAACTTAAACATCTTGACTACGCTGACGACGTATGCTTACTCTCTCATAGAATTATGGACCTCCACCAAATGACAGCAGATGTGGAGGGGGAGGCTGGCGTCGTCGGGCTGAAAATTAATACCGCAAAAACTAAAATTATCAGTCTTGGAACAAAGTCATCGGCTCAATGCTGAACAACCGGTAGAGAGAGTAGAGGATTTCCAGTATCTTGGGAGTATTGTCTCGACCGATGGTGGAACCGAACTGGATATAGCCAACAGAATCGCCAAAGCAAAGTCCGCGTTTGGGATGTTGTCCAAAATATGGCGAAGCAATGCAATCAGTTTGAACACCAAGCTAAGACTCAAACGTTAAATCCGTGCTGTTATATGGATGCAGCACGTGGAGAGTGACTACCGCTATCACCAGAAAGCTGCAAATGTTCGTTAATAGGTGAATGCCCAACATCTTAAATATCCAGGCATCTTCATCACTCCCCGACTGTTATTTAAAGAACATCTACAGTGAAAACTGAAGGAAGCTAAAACAGCCATAAATTGTAATTGGAAGGGTATCTGGGGGAAGAAAAACGTTGTTTCAAGTGCAAAGTACAGACTCTCTGAAGCGATGATGCGGGCCATCCATGTACATATTATGCAGTGCAGGTGTGGGTGTTTTTAATATTAAGTTACTTCATTAAGAAAATATTAAGATTGCCAGAAAATTCACCAACCTATATAAATACACTTGGAAATGGGATACGTTTACGCTAAGGCTACATTTTAACTACCTATGTATAATGAAGGTAATGGCACTTCCAAGTCACCGACTTCCAAAGATTGTAGTAACGTTGTGTAGTAGGATCAGATAATTTGAATTTGCGGTGTTTACAGAAAGGGTACAACAAAATCAAAATAGGAGCATGTATCATATTCTTCAACACAACTTGGAACAGAAAAACTATTTTCATGACAACTACAGTTTATATACTATTACCACTATATTTAAAGTTAGAGGAGAGCTTTTGCACCTTAATTATATACCACACCGATATATAACGAGGAGTGAACGCTTTGCAACCAACAAGCAAGAGAGGATGTTTTACATTTTATAGGAAGGTTACTTGCTATCAGACGCGTTTTATTGGGAGAATAATACTCTTATTTTATTCAAATTTATTTATCAAATATAAGTTTTTACATTGGGTTTTCTGCGAAGCCAAAAGGGCTTATCTGCAGAAGACTGATTTTCTTTGTAACTCTAATGTGAGCTTAGGGATATCAAATTTACAATAGCACTCATAAGTTAAGTTAATTATTTAAGATTAAGATTTAAGATTACAAAAAGGAAAATAATTTTAATTCAATACAAAACCAATTTTTATATGAAAAAAACTGTTGTAGCAAACTACGACATACAAAATTCTCTCAGCTTTAATTTTCTAGCTTTAGGGTTAGCAATAGTCTTACGTGGTTGAGGAAGTTCGTTCAAAATCGTGGCTAGGCTGTACTTTAATTCTCTCTTGCCATAAACATTGGAAAAGCTTGGTGTTTGAAACATCCCTTTGGCATGCCTTCTTGTGTTGAATCTATGTTCTGTTGACCTCTGGAACCTATTGTCATCGTAGAACTCGCACGTTGTAGTCATCTTAAATAGTTCTCGGATGCTAAATACCTTAAACGCCCTTTCACCAGATACATTTCGTTGAGTTCCTTTGTTTGTTTTTCTAACTACGGTGTTTTGAAGTCTCTGGAACTTATCTAGATGGGTATTAGATGCATTTCCCCAAGCAAGTATACCATACCTTAGTTTAGATTCAACTAGGGCATAGAATACCTGTCTTAGAATCTGTGACGTTGAGTTGTTCTTGAGCTATACTACTCCAAAAAGCGCCTTCTTGAGATCTAACTATGTTTGTCCCAAATAAAGTGGCTATAGATGGTAACACCCAGGTATTTGTAACTGTCAACAATTTCGATCTGTTCAACTGGAAGTGCTCCTGTACAAGTGTTCTTCCTTAGTTGTATAGTTTGTTAGGTTGCTTTGTGGTGTGGTCCTCTTATGTGCATCATCTTCATTTTTGATGCATTTATTATTAGACCATTGTCGTGGAACCGCTGCATCGAAGCAGCTCGTTTGTGTACAATATGAAAAGAATTGGGCCGAGCTTTGAACCTTTCGGAACTCCATACTTGATTGGTGTATCATTGCTATACGCGTCTTTGATTTTTTACACGAAAATACCTTTTCGTCAAGTAGTCCTCAAGTCAGTTCGATAAAGTCCCTCGAATTCTCAGTCTGTTAAGCGCTACTATCATTTTCTTGTGGTTTAGCGTATCAAAGACCTTGCCGAAATCCATGAAAAGTACTAGGACGTGATGGTTTCGATTTAGGCTTTCGTTGACTGTATTGGTAAATTCTGATAGGAGTTTCCCTGTGCTCTTGTTCTTTTGAAATCCACATTGCCTTTCATTAATAATTTTGTGCTTATAAATGAAACTAAAGCTTGCGGGAGCATTTTAAGCAGCTTGCGAATTCCCCCTCTGGAGGGAGATTATCACCAATAAAACTGTATAAAACGAACAAATTTTTTTGTATTTAGTGTTTTTTCAAATTCTTCAGGGGGAAACTAACTAAAATCTTTTTTAAAAGCCTTATTTTTAAAAAAGTGACTGTCTTAATTCGGTTTTGGGGTAAAAATTGTGTATTAACACTTTACTTTGGGCAAACAAATTATTGAAACACAACAGTAGCGTGGCGTCCACACAAGCCGATTTCTTCCGGCTTCCCTTTTCAAGTATCAAACATTTTTATTTTGCCACTTGCCATCACATTCAATTATTTGTTCATCAAACCATTTTTCATTCATAAATCATAACTTTATACACGCTCGAAGATAAAATGCTGCGACCACTTCGGTTGTTTATTCATTTTTACTCATACACAAACTCGCACACATAGGCGAGACAAGTATGAACTCCTCTAGCGAGAGAGCGTGCAATGAATTTTTTTGAGAAGCCGTTCATTTTCCGGCTTTCTTCACAGTACGAACTTTCAACTCTATTCCTTTCTGGCATATAGTAGAAGTTTATTTGCGATTTCTTTCTCTAACATACTGTAATATGCGAGCTACGGCTCGAGTAGATAAAACAATATTCTGTGAAATTATTTCTTTATTTTCTAGTCTATAGAACAATTCAGGTTCACACTATACTATTCTTCGCAATTCTTTTCTTACAAGGTCTCTGTCCTCCCAAATCACTTTATCTCCGTTCTTCTACTTAATTCACAAATCCAAACTAATTACTTCTTCTAATCTCTTCGCCACAGTTTAAAAACTACTGCCCCCTTTTTGATCGCCATCTGTCCTTATAGCAGAAGTTTCTGATAGCCAGAAACTTCTAGCAAATTCTTCGACCACTGGAACAAGAGAAATTCCAAGATGATAATCATTCTTGCAGTTATAATTCCCTCTCATTCGTGATATTATCCGTCTCTTTCGTAGACATGAACTGTGGAAACCGCAGACACGAACCTCGAATGAAAGGACACTTCGAACCAAAATTCTGCCAGAATGAAAAGACACTTCAGAATTTGTTGCATTATACTTTTAGGGAGCGTAGTTATTATTATGCTACAATACATTCGCTTATGAGGAAAATAACCCGCGATTTCTCGGCTTTTGTGGAAGAACATTGGTGGAGGAGAAAGGTTTTAGTTCGAAGAAGTTTTTTTTTATTGTAGGCAACAAAATAAGCCGACGGAAATCGGGTTATTGGGTGATGTAGTGGTTCGAACGGCATTTCAGGTTTTCCTTACTTGTTGAGTATTTTTTTTTTTTGCAAATTTCAAATGACTGTTGCAAATCACTTGTGTAATTGTGCGTTATTTATTGAAAATTTGGGTGCAAATTTTTGTGATTTTTGTGACTGCTAATTCTAAGAAATTCTTAAAAATTTAGCAATTACATATTGGTAGTTAAGTTAGTGTTTTAAATTACAAAATTATTATAAAATAGTGAGTGAGCTAAGTGAATAGTTAATAGCTATATACCAAGTAAGTAATTATAAATCTACTCAAGAGGTGCCCCATTGAAAATTCTTATTATTCGGCTACCCTCTTTTGAAATTTCACCCCACGCCACTGAAACACGCAGAGCACTATTAAAAGTCAACCGTACGTTAAGCTCATACAATTCAAACGTCTAACAGTAAATGAAAAGTATCTAGGGGCGGGATACCATTATGCTCACTGAGCAAAAAATTTTTTAATTTTTTTTCTGACTTAAAATGGCCAAAAAAACATAAATATAATATTTTTTTCTTGAGGAAATGAAAATTTTTATTCGCATGTTTTTCATTTGTTTATAGTTGAGAACAGTGTTGCCAGTTTAAGTGAAAATCACCTGGGGCTTTAAACGAAGTTACAAAAACTGTCAGGCAGGCGCCTATAAGAAAGTCTGGTGTATTTAAAGTATGGGGTACTTTTACAGTTCTTAAGCCCTAATGTGTATGCTTTGCATCGAGGTCACCACCTATGTCGAATCGGTCAATATAATTATTTTTTCCTTTTTATGAAACTGCATTTTTCAAAATGTTAAAAACTGGTTAGTTAGACTTAAGACTTGAAATATTAACACAGAAACAATACTCTTGTGTTAAGGCGTTATTTCAAATGCAAATTTATTCATTGGCAATAACGTCGTTCTATAAAATTTGTAAACTGACTTTTAGGGTGACAAGGAACAAGCCGATCAGACTAAATTGTAGCCAATTTTGTTTTCTTTTTTAAAAGTGAAAAAAAAAAATCGTTTTTGGCTTAAGGCAACTTACGCCACTTTACTTTCCAATAAAGTTATATTCTGCACACTGGAAAAAGTATCAATTTTTATAAAAAATGTAAGGTTTAGTAAATATCCTTAAAAACAATGACATTTAAGGATATTAAGAATCACTGACCCAATTATCCTTACGTGAACTTGTACTTTTTAAACATCTCACCCTGTTATGAAATGCTACTAAAACATGGAAATTACTGCAAACCTTCGCTCTAGTTCGTACCGTTTTGCTGCATACTACTGCGATGTGTGGAAATGACTGCCGCTCGGTGATATAAGTATGTAAATACAATACTTAGCCTTCCATTGAAAGTCAATTTACATAAAGTAATTGTACACTTCAACATGTACAACATCATTAGGGTCGAATCCTTGACTTTCCACACATTATGCAGTTATCGACGACGTTTTCGAATGAATTACCCCAGGGATAAATTCATTAATCAGTGTAATGCAGTCCATTAGAGGAAGACAATCTGTCACGATAAAGGTAAATTTAAGGAGATAATTTATGAGGTACCATACACTCAAAGGAAAAAAACGCGTTTCTAATATTCTCGTTGTTTTCATGTTTCTCTACAAAGAGGTATAGCCCAGGAATTTTAGGTTTTCATCTCGCAAAAAATAGTATATGGCTAGAAATATCGAAATATGTCCTGACTAATTGTACTAAGCAAGTCGTGACACTTTTTTTTAAAGTTTACATAATTAAACATAAACCTCCCCCGCCACAATCAGGTCACTTATTTTGATATCCATTGGGGAAAAGAGTAAAGTACTTTGCCCGAGAGGTTCAGTGTATAACTATACTTACTGTTCTTATTGTACAAACCATTTTGTGGATTTGATGAAATTCAAGATGTCGTTCATCGGTTTGCCAGATAGTTCTTCTAGATCCTGGAAGAAGTGTCATCCGCGGGATTTATTTGATGATAGAGGTCTGGGCAGTGGCAAAGAAAAGGGGTTGTACCCTCGTAAACTTCCTCATCACCGCAACCCCTAAAGAGGTCTTCTTCCGTTATACGTAGCTTTTTCATATGATACCGCAGAGTATTATGCCGTGTACTCACTCCTATAAGAGTAGATATTCATTTGCATAAATCTGTCGGTCCTGGCTTTGTCGTAAATGGGCCATAGCTTCCTAGCGGTGACATAAGTGTCTAGAGAGGTCCACCTGTTGTTTGCCTCTGTTACAGCTTTATTCCCTGCTTCGAGCTTTAGTATACAAGGCGAGATATTCACCGAGGGATTTCTCATTCCCTGGTTTGCCTAGTTTTACCTTGCACTATGCTCCAAGAACATTGCGCTCTTCTCGACAGTACCTCACAAGCTTCGATTTTATTTCTGTAGCAGTAATCGCTTTTATTGCTGCCCGGCTATCGATGAAATAGGTGATATCGTCTTGTGATATTGCCCTCATCGCAGTCTCACGGGCGGCTATTATCACTGCTAGGACCTCCACCTGGAAAACACTGCTACGGTTCGGAAATCAGACTGACTTTAATATACCCGGCGGCTCGGAGTAGATACCCGCACCTACGCCTTTTTCCATTTCAGATCCATCGGTTATACCGCTGTAGATTATGTATGGGGTAATATTCCGCTTTTCCATTCATCCCTATTCTGGTAGCTGCTTGAGAAAGGTCTTATAAAGTGTAGGTATGGTGTGGTGAAAACAATACGTAGATGTTTCTGTAGGATAGTGTGACCCATTGTATTTGGTTTCCAGCTGTCTGATTGACTGATTCTTAGGGCAAAAATAACTGCCAATACTTATATGAAGATGTCTAGCGGAAGCAGAATGAGGATGGCCTCAAGTCCTGCTGTTCTCATTGCGCTGGTGATTCCAATGCATGCTAATCTTTGTACTTTCGTGGCGGCCATTAGGTTGGTATATTTGCTTGTTGCCGGAAAATAAATTAAGAAAAATATTTTTTATGTAATCGTTTACTATAGTTTTGGTAAGGACAATCATTGCTTTGTAAGGTCCAGTACCGGCTTTGATATTTTTCCTCAATTATCTTGATATCCTGGTGGAACCGTTCTACTTCTTCTTCGCTGTAATCACCCAGATTGTCAGGGAATCAATTCAAATGCATCTGCAAAGAATGTACTTTGATAATCTTATTAGCTCCCAGTTTTTCAAAATCCTTAAGCATTTTGTCGAAAATGCCCCTAAAAAATTTCTGATGACTGATACAAAGTTTGTCCATGCTTCCAATTCGTCCTGAGTCATGTGATTTATGAAATTATAGTCGTTTATAAGAGTTCGGATTTGTAGTCCATCAAAGACTTTAAAAAATATATTTGAAACAATAACCACTCTTATTCAAAGTTTTGACAAACTGTTTTATAAGCCCAAGTTTAATGTGAAGTGGCTGAAGAATGTTTTTCTTGTCGACTTATCAATGGTATATGAATGACATAGGGTGACCAGATAAGAACGGTAGGAAAAAAATATTTAAATAAAACAACAAAGCTGCATTCATGCCATTATAAACGGAAAAGCACATCAGGCCATTTACCTCCTTGACTTCGCTGGCAATGCTTCAAGCGGTTAGTCCAATTTTTGATGACTCGGTCCAATATGTGCGGCGTTATTCTGGCAATTGCGTCTCGAAAGTTGGCCTCGAGCTCGTCCAAAATAGTTGGTTTATTAGCGTAGACTAAGGACTCGACGTAGCCCCAGAGAAAATAATCGAGGGGTGTCAAGTCACATGATCGCGGCGGCTAATTGATGAACGCTCGTCGTGAGATGACGTAGTCGCCAAATTTCTCCTTCACCACGTTACTTGCATGGCATGTAGCACCATCTTGTTGTTGCTCGGATATATCGATGTTGTCGAGCTCTGGCCCAAAGAAGGTCGGTTAACATCGCTCTATATCGAGGACCATTGATGGTAACAGTGTCTCCTTCCTCATTTCGAAAGAAATAAGGTCCGATGAGCCCGTCGTGCCATAAACCGCACCAAACAGTCAATCTTTGTGGATGCATTGATGCTTGGTCGAACACTTGTGGATTGTGGTCGCTCCAATAATGGCAGTTTTGCTTGTTGACATAGCCGCTGAGCCAAAAATGTGCCTCGTCCGAGAAGTTGATTTTTTTGCCAAAATCCGGATCTCCGGCCAACATTTCCACCACTCAATTAGCGAACTCACCGCGTTGTCTATGGTCGTCCGGCTTCAATTCTTACGACAGCACAATCTTATATGGATGTAGGCCCAAATCCGACTGCAAAATAAGCCTGGTTGACTGTCTAGCGATGCCCAATTCAGCTGATCGGCGCCGAATCGACATTTCTGGGTCTTCTTGGATACTGGCCGCTATGGCGGTTATGTTTTCTTCACTTCGAACCGATCTTTGTCTGGTTGGTGGCATAAGGTCCAAAAAAGTGTACTCACGCTCGAACTTTTCCACGGTGCGATGAATTGCCTGCGCACTGAAGTCATGATGACGACCGACCTCACGACGAAATTCACGTTGCGTATTTATAACTGAGCTGGAATTTCGATGTCATTTCTTAATAATTTTCACACCTTCGGGAAGTGTTAAACGATGCATAATGAAGATGCAAATCTTACTGAATACTTTGACAGCTGAATGTCATTGGTAACTTTGACAGCTGCTGAAACACAACAATTGGACAAACTATCATTGCTATCTGGTCACCCTTTATTAAAGTAGAAGAACGGCCAGATCTTAACTGAGATCATTTCACAACACTTTTAACACTTGGCGATAAAATCGCTAGCAAAGTAAACAGCCCAAAACGAGCTAATAAACTGACTGAAGGGTCTCTTAAAAAATACCTTACCAATCTTGCGAATGATGCTAGTACCGAACACACTCTGGAAGGCAACAAAGAAAATGAAAAGGCCAATTGCACACATTCCACCAGTTAAAAACAGAGAAGGTAACTGGGCGAAAAATAACCAAGGAAAAGCAAATTTATTTATCTTTATCTTCCAACCATATGAAGATAAAGACTGTCAAGAAACGGACAGGCTTATATATTACAGCAATTTTTTGGAATCAAACACGGAGATGACTACTCCACATTGAGAATAATAGAAGCTGGTGTACCACAAGGCAGTGTGCTAGGCCCTGTATTATATCTCTTATTTACCAGTGACTTGCCATTTAGTGATAAAAGATCTGTGGCAACATTTGTAAATAATACTGCTATCCTTGCTGTGGGAGAAACTGTCGAAACTGACGAAAAAGCTAGAGTAGGCAGTGAATAATATATCAAAATGGACCAAAAAATGGCAGATGAAATTAAATTAATGGTCGACATTAACTTTACAAATAAAAATGTTCCGCAAATCCCAGTAATAATAAATGATAATGAAGTAGAATACGCAAACACAGCCAAAACTCACGTCAACTCAGAAATGTCGGAACTATTAAATACTAGCAATCTGACTAGGAGATTAAGAAGAGTAAAACCCTTTAAACTAGCAAGACAGGTAGAAAAAAATAAAATAAAAATAAATTACCAAAAGCTAAAACAATATTTAATCGTCCACAGATGAATTCTTATCATAAACACCTTAAGATATGAAAGACAAATTGATGATTGGTCTAACGACTAGGTGCAATAGGTGGAAGGCTGGCTACTCCCCGCCCTGCGATGAAATGCCAAGACGGCGGTACCGTAGGGAAAACGGGAAGAAGGGAGAAGGTGTTAGTGGGTAAAAATCCTACACTGTTACTGAGTACGGGCTCAGTTTCGTCTTTTGAAGATTACCACCTCCCAGCGTAAAAAAAAAAAATGTTCTTAATATAGGTGGGACAAAGGATCTTTTGCAAAGGATCTTATGCATACGACATGTTTGGCAGGCTTATATAATATTATAGTATGCGCATAATTCCACCTTTTGTATAACTCAAAGGGTTCTGCTTTTTTTTTTTTTTTGCCTCCGTTTATCACTCTGAGGGAAATTACAGGCAACAATAAAGCAACAACCTATTCAAGCGCGATAGAAATTTTAAATTAAAATTCATAGAGGCATTGAAAATTCCACAATATGTTGTTCAAGGAATTTGTATATCCCTTTGTTCTAAATTTCTGCTCAAAAATACCACATGCCTAACACACCCCTTCCTATGCCAAATTATTCACTCTGGTTGCGTTGTTATGAAATTAAAGACGAACACTGGCTGTTGAACTAAGTAATTTTAAAGTATCTACCTACATACGTACGTATGTATAAAGGAAATATTGACTTTAGTCGATCTATCTTCAGTCTTGTTGGAGGATTTCTACTGACCTCTATGGACATGTGTGGGTGGCTATTCCTGCTTGATAACAATCGCATGCATGCAACATGTGAACTTATTTCAATTTCTATTTATTTAGATGCATACACCTTCTAGTGAAGTCCTTATTTCCACCACCTAGACATATTCAGAGCTCAGGTCAATAAGGATTCTCAAAACTGAGTCACGAACTGTTGAATTTTGAAAGATCATTTCTGCAGACTGTTCAACGATCAACAATTCTGTCCACCCGACCAAAGAGAAGTAAAGATAGCAATATCTTAGATTAAATCCAACAAGGATGCTGGAGCCGACGACTAACTGTTGAGCTATTTAAAGCAGCCCGGGATGATTTGGATGACCATACACCATCAGCTGCATCGCTTGCTAGATCCTCAAGAAAGGAGACCATCTGAACTGCGCCAACTACAGAGGTAATATTAGTCTCCTCAACCTAGCATACAAGATCCCATCTTTCATATTATGTGATTGGTCCGTATCGATAAGTCCACCTTTTTAAACCCAAATTGATTGTTTGGAATGATGTTAGCATCTTCACAAAAGCTATTTAAGGGGTTGGCTAACACTCGCTCAAATAATTTTCCAATATTGGAAAGAAGCGATATAGGACGAAAGTTGTTAACTTCTTTTGCAGCCTTTTTTTTGCTATCGGCAAAAGTTTAGCTTGTTTCCAAATTTCCGGAAAGTAACCATTATTAATAAACATTGGTTGAATATTGACGAAATATCAAAATAATGAGGACATTTTTTTAAGATGAAATTTGAAATTTGATCGACGCCTGTGGATTTTTTATTATTAAGAGAGATTCTGAAATTATTTACACTGTTAGGTGAAGTGAACGGAGGTATTCCTGGATCACAAGCACTGTTAGACGGCGAAAAAGTAACAAGCGCTTCAGCACAACAGGTTTCTTTAAAATTATTTACTGTAGATAGAACTTCTTGTTCAAAGTTCTGATCATCTGAGGACGCTCCTTCAGAATAATCTGCAGAGTAAAGATTTTTAAATGCGTTTAATTTGGTTTGAATGTCAATAAGCTCTTGGCCATTATAAAACAGCGCGTCTTTTGAAATATCTGTACCAAAGAATTTACGTCCACTCACTTTGTCTATCTCTTTGAAAGCTTGAGGAGATGGTTTGATTTTCTCCAATCTAGACCTAAAAGAATTATTGTGGTCTAAATTAACTTTTACCTTTATAATTTTACCTAAACACTGTATTAACTCTATTAAGGTGACGATGATAGAGTATTTTAAGTTGTTTAAGCCAAATTCTTTGTAGTTCAATCAGCTTCTTAGTCAAATCGGAAACGTAATGATTCTTGTGTACTGTAACATTATGAATTTCTGAATGTCTTTCTACTTTGGAAATAATTAATACGTTAGGTTGAACTATAAGGTTGTCTATTTCTGAATTTGATATGTTCCTTTCAGCAGGTACAACTAGTGAAGATATTGAACTATATAGACTAAGACGAAAAGCTTCCCAATTTGTATTTTTAAAGCTCCTGTATGTAGGAGGAGGCACTAAAATAGGGGAGAAATCTTTAACATATACTTCTAAGAGGATTCCAAAGTGATCAGAAAGTGCTGAAAAGGTTTCACATGTTGAAGGCATCGAACGATTGATTGCTACATTTGCGGGGTTAAGGGATGAAGAAATTATAAAAAAATTCAAATAGGAGGAGGATCTTGGATATGTCGGGGTGTTAGAGGGTATTAAGTCAACCGTTTTTGAACCAATTGTTCAAAAGATTTCCGTTGTTATTACGGACACCGTCTCCTCACGCAGGGTGACGAGCATTAAAATCTCCCCCAATTATAACGGCATAATAATTATAAATGAGCGTATAAAGGGAATGAAGATCTCTGCATAAACGCTGTCCAGCGTTTGAAGGAATGTAAATGCTACCAATCAGCAATCGAAAATTTGAACCTATGGAGTTTAGAGAGGAAACTGAAGCAAGGCACACCGAAAAGCTATCACTCCAAAGAACATGCACTACTCATATTCCAGAATAAAGTTATTCAAAACCTAAGAAACAAAACATGTACAGTGAGCTTAGATATTGACCTTGAAAAGGCTTTTGATTCGCTTTGGCATCATGGTCTTCTTTTCAAGCTCATACGACTAGGCTTAACGAATTGGCTTATCAGAATGATTCACAGCTTCTTGTCAAACAGAACAACTGCAATATTTATTGGATCCGAGCACACGGATTTTTTCCCTGTGAACAAGGATCGATACTAGGGCCATTTTTATTTAATATCTATCTACACGATTTTCCTCTTCCAGACCCTATAACGGGAGAACCTGGATCACTCCATTTCTCGGATGACACTATTATATTGGCAAGCGACCTACGACCAATCCAAGCCCTTAACAAAATTAAAGAAAGACTTCCATACGTGGAAAATTATTTTAAAAAGTGGAGATTAAAAATTAATACCAGAAAATGTGGACTAACATGTTTTAGAAACGCCAGTGGGAAGGGACACTATCTTGCAGTTAGAGAGAGCAAATCCCTATGTTTGATAATAAACAACTCTTCAATTCCATTACGTTCCGAAACAAAGTACCTCGGAATCAACTTTCAGAACCGATTTCTTTTCAACAAGCATGGTAGGGCTGTGCTTAATAGGGCAAAAATGGTAACCGGAACACTAAAACCTTTACTTAATTCTAAACACATGTTTGGAAAAACTAAGATTCTTATGTACAAGACCCTCATAAGACCAATTTTGACATATGCATTCTGCACGTGGTTTACCATATCACCCACTGTAGCAAAAGAAATGGAGATTTTCGAAAGAAAAATCCTGAGATCCTGATGCGGAGTTTTTAGAAAGCCGAATAAAAAATGGTTTTCTAATAAAACTATATACGACGCAACCCAGATTAAACCTCTTATGAACTACCAAATAGATCTTCTTTTAAAAAAGATAGAACGAATAAGTTCTCACCCAAACCCGCTGGTAAGATCTTTAATGGACTCCAATATCGATGACAGTCTGGTGAATCAATATTATTTGTCAGCATTTAGCTCAGTAAATGAGAGGTCCTTACCTCTATTAAGACCAGATGCAAATGAAAACCTGCTAGCCCCGTTTTATAAAAAAGCATCCCCTATTGTTTAAATATAAACTTGAAGAGAGGTGACTGCTAACATGAGCCTTTGTTTCAACGTAGAATGCTTTAGATTTCCTTGTGATTACATAATTTACTTATATAGGAAACCATTAAGGATTTTAAAGCTTTTATAGTCATTATACGTATGCAGACACATGCACACTATTTATAGGTTTTGATGTTTTTTTTTAGTTATAGTCTTCCTTTTAGCTATAGTTTTAGGGTTAAGTTCTAGTCATTAA
Source organism: Pocota personata (assembly GCA_963082735.1). Classification (NCBI taxonomy): domain Eukaryota; kingdom Metazoa; phylum Arthropoda; class Insecta; order Diptera; family Syrphidae; genus Pocota; species Pocota personata. The sequence continues at coordinate 56,479,461 of OY720431.1, forward strand.
GTTAAGATTGCCAAAAAAGAGCAAAGTAGTGAATGTACGCCGGGAACAAGTGTATAGAAATGAAGTGACTTTCAAACTATATTGTAATGAATTCTGATTAATATCGCTTTAAATATTTAATAACTTTTCTTTAAGTCAGGCATATCAATAAGTCGACCAACATTTTAATTGATTGTAAATATTAATGTACTGAATTATATGCCTCAATAAAGTAAGTAAGTAAGTACAGTAGACTCGCGGTAACGTGAACTATTAAAAACCGAGGGTGTTCACGTTTGCGAAGTTGTTCATGTTTACGAAGGTGAAATTCTTTAAATTTTCCAAATAAATTAGACATTTAACTCAAATTCATATATTGCAAATTGCTGAACACGGCCTTTTCGCGGAGACGTTTAAGTACGCTGATATCTGTTGGACTTATGTTTTCATTTTCCGCCCATTCCAAAGCTTTATTGAAAATGTTGAATGCTTCACTAGGCTCTATTCTGGTATGAGGTCTTTCCAAAATACTGTCCTCGCTTTCACTTTCATCACTGGTCAAAACCTCGTTCGTTTCGGTTGCGTTCGGAAGATTGCAGACCATTCATGGATATCAGCAAATGAAAAACTAACACACAATTTGAATTAAATGAGTTACTGGACGGAAAAAAGGTTCAAACCTCTGGATTAATGGCCTGAAGAAGTTCTATTGTGCGTTCCTGTTGGGAGTTAATTGGTAAACAAATCCTTTCTCTCAAAATAGCTAATGGGATATCCTCTTCGGAGTCTTCTGTATCTCCTACAGAGCTTAAAATGTTCGTCCAGCATTTTGCTATTGTTTCCTTTTCAAAACGTTTCCAAGCTGAATCTAAATAGCAAACAGCTTCCTTAACGTGAATTTCTTTAGGGTTTCAATAACATTAATCCATAGTCTTATGGCATTTTGATCCATTGGCTGTATGAACGGCGTGACGTTTGGTGGCATAAACATTGCAGTTATTAACTCGTCGTCTGATCTCAATTCAATTTCGGGAGGATGAGATGGAGCAATACCAATCAGCAGTAGAGCTTTGTTGGGCAATCCTTGTTCTTTTAAAAATTGTCTGACCTACAATAATAAGGAATATACGTGTTAAAGATTGAAAACAATAAAACTGCAAATTATTTTTTACCCGTGGTACAAATGAATGGTAAAACCAATTTTTAAAAATAGAACCTGTCATCCATGACGATTTAGAGCAACTGTAGTCAACAGGAGATTCAAAATTTCTAAAAGAGCTAGGATTTTTTGCCTTTCCAATCACTAAAAGTTTAACTTTGTGTACCCCTGTTGCGTTTGTACAAGCTAGAAAAGTGATGCGCTGTTTTTCCGTTTTTCTTCAAGGAGCATTTTTTTCTTGAGATGATATGTATGTTTTGTCAGGTAGCAGCTTCCAAAATAATCCCGATTCATCTGCATTATAAATTTGATCGTGAGACAGACCTAGCTCTTTAATCTTGGCTTGCAGCTTGTCCACAAGTTCAGGCCTAGAAGATAACTTTTCTCCACTAATTTTAATAAAACGCACACCATAACGCTTCTTAAATCATTGCAACTATCCGTCACTCGCATTAAAATCGCTTTGAGTTTCTTTAATTTTTAAATGAAAAAATTTAGCTTTTTCTTTAACCATCAATCCGTTGACAGGATAATTTTTTTGTCGCTGTTTGAGGAACCAACGGTACAGCGCTTTTCCATTTTAGGGAATTCAGAACACTTCAAAGTCTTCCGCATTCCAGGTCCAGAAAATGTATTGTTAACACATTTTAAAAGTTTCTCAGTTTTTTTGTTAATAGCGCAAATTGTTGACTTTGCAAAATTGTACTGCTTTGCTAAGCTAGTTACGCTTGTTCCTCCTTTTAATTTTTCAATCACATCTACCTTTTCCTTTAGAGGCAAGAATTTTGGTACTTTTTGCGACATTTTTCACGAAAATTGTAAATTATGTGGATCATTCCAAATTAGCACCGCGCACTAAACTAAATGTCAAACCACAGCGAAAATGCCAGGACTAACGAGCAATCATTTACGGGGATTCCCCGTTTTATAAAAACGATTCAAGTAACCGTCAAATGCAGAAAAGAAAACAACGTTTTCTATGTTAAATGCATTTTAAATTTGTTCACGTTATAGGGCTTTCTCACCGTGTTCACGCTACAGAGTAGTCAATGTAAAAAAAATTATGTTCACGTTAGCCGGTGTTCACGTAAGGCGGTGTTTTTGTTAACGCGAGTCTACTGTAAGTCCACCATAGATTAGATATTCACACTTTTGCAGATAAACAGCATACTTATATGCCCAAAGCTGGTCAAACAAATATGTGTGAGGATTTTTTTTTTTTATAAATTCAAATTTTTTAATATTTTTTTCAGAAAGTAAAATACTACAATTTTACAGAGTTATTAATAAAATTAGAGTAATTCAATAAATTTGGTAAACTAAATGGTTTTAAAATAAAGAAATGGAAAAATTAAGTTGCAAAAACTGCCGATGTTAACTTTTGCGCTTGGCCAAAAAAATATGTGTGTCGTCCTAAAATAAAAGGATTTTCAATAAGGACATACCAATTTTGTATTTAAATAAAACACAGAATAATTAAGACATCGAACTGAAATTTAGTTCAGATATAGTACACACGTTAAATTTAAATATGGAATTTGATCTCGTTCATATGACCATCTCGAGCACGTTTGCAGCGATCGATTATTTGAAGCCAATTTTCAACCACTCTTCCACACATATCGTAATGTATTGTAATATGCGAGCTACGACTCGAGTAGATAAAACGATATTCTGTGAGATTATTTCTTTATTTTTCTAGACTATAGAACAATTAAAGTTCACACTATACTGTTCTTCGCAAATTCTTTCCTTACAGGTCTCTTTCTTCTCAAATCACTTTATCTCATTTCAATTACTTAATTCACAAATCCAAACTAATTACTTCTTCTTGTTAACTCTCAACTTTCAATTTATCACAAAATTACAACTTCGGCTGTTATCACATTTCCAATCTCTTCGTGCGGTTCGTAAACCAACTGCCTTGCCTCCATCGCCATCTGTCCTTATATAGAAGCATTTCCGATAGCCAGAAACTTCTAGCAAATTCTTCGACCATTGGAACAAGAAAATTCTGATGTAATAATTCCAAGATGACAATAATTTCTTGCGGTTATAATTCTCTCTTAGTTCCGTGACATCGTCTTAGATATTATCCGTCTCTTACCGTGGACACGAACCTCGAATGAAAAGACACTTCGGAACGAAATTATGCTCGAATGAAAAGACACTTCGGAATGTGTTGCATAGTTGTTGGAGCGTAGTTATTATGCTACATTATGTTACAGTATGATAAATTAAATTAAATATTGCTTCTCTCTCCTTTTCCAAATGGCATCTTCATTTATAACTTAAAGATTATACGAGTCTATTGTAAATTATGTTGAAATATGAAAACACTTACCGCTCTAGCCCCGACATGCACTTGATGCGTACAAATAAAATAAAAACTTTAAAAACAAAATAGCTAATCGAGTTCCTAGTCTAAATTAATTTTCCACTTCGACGAAAAGTGATTAAAAACACAAAACAGTCTCCCGTTCCATGTAATAGCAAATGAACAGATAACTTGCTCAATTAACTGCTGGCTATAAGAAACCAAAGAAATAAGTTACAAAGATAATCCTGGGGTGAACAAAACCTTCCCTTAATAACTCTGATATCAGCAGCTGTTAAATATGGCTTCAAGCCAATTTATTAATTAGCAAACTTACACTTACTTAATTTATCTAATTATGATGGCGTAAGCATATAATTCTCGAGTGTCTATAGAGTAACCATCAGCCGCATAACTTGTGCCGCATAATTATTGGGTGTTTCTGTTTTTTTAGGGGTGTCTTATAGGTGTCGTCTATCGTCCAGATAGTGGCATTGATCTTAAGCCTCTTTATTCAGTGATGGAGAGTGTTTCATCAACATTTTCTGAAATTATCATCTGTGGGGACTTTAATTGTAACCTTTTATGCAATGTAGGTGCACAAGCATTTGTTGCTAACATAAAAACGTTCAATTTAAATCCTATTAACAATAAAGTTCCCACACACTTCATTGGTGCATCAAGTACACTGCTAGACTTGTTTCTGGTTAATGATAATATTGAAACTCTTTTATACGATCAATTATCCGCTCCTGCTTTTTCGAAGCACGACTTAATTTTCGCGATCTTTAATAAAACTAAGTCTAGTCAGGCACAAACCTACTCATACAGAGACTTCAATAATATCAATTATGACCAATTGGAGGAAGATATTTTAAGAGTAAATTGGCAGCAATTATATTACATGACCTCGCCCGACTCACAAGTTAGTTATCTGCAAAATCAAATTAAAACACTCATGTTCCACTTATCACTAAACACATTAAAAACCACAATATTTCCTGGTTTACTGCAGAGATTTCACATCTAAAAAATAGGCGTGACTTAGCCTTCAATAGGTGGAAGCGTTTCAAATTGCCAGACTTGTATGAAACTTTTCGTGCCTTACGTAATGAAGTCAATTCAAAAATAAAACAAGCTAAAAGACGGTACTATTCACATAGGTTCAGCACAAATTTGCCTATGAAAAAATTATGGAATAATTTGCGTGAAATGGGTATTGGCCGGAAAAATGAAGATGATTTGGATAACTTGGATCCAGATCAACTAAACAATAATTTTTTACAAATTCACTCCACTCCGCCTCTGTTTTCGACCTTGAATTATAATGAGATAAATGGAAATATATTGCATAGTTTCGAATTCTCCTGTGTTAAACAAACTGACGTTGTCAAAGCTGTATTGAATGTTAAGTCAAAAGCTGTTGGCTTTGATGAAATACATCCTACTTTTGTGTAAATTATTTTGCCTCATTTACTCCCAGCTCTTATATATGTTTGTAATACAATAATTCTAACTTCCACTTTTCCGTATTTATGGAAATCATCAAAGATTATTCCCATTCTTAAGAAACAAGGATCGCGGATTTCTCCTCCTGAATATAGACCTATATCTATTTTGCCTTTTTTGTCGAAGGTCATGGAAAAATTAATTCACGTTCAATTGTCTGCATATTTGCAAAACAACAAATTGCTGTATAGGAACCAATCTGGTTTTCGGCAGAAGCATAGTTGCATCACTGCTCTCTTAAAAGTTACAAATGATATTCGCGTTGCTATTGATAAAGACGAAGTTACATTTTTAACTTTACTTGATTTTTCCAAGGCTTTCGACAAGGTAAACCACTTACAGTTGGTACGAAAATTAGAAAGCATATACCGCTTCTCTCCTGTAGCTGCGAAACTTATAGCTTCTTATCTCGCAGAAAGGAAACAACTAGTAGCATTAAAAAACTAAATATCCGAATTTGCAAATGTATCAACAGGAGTGCCACAAGGGTCAATCCTAGGTCCCTTGTTGTTTTCAATTTTTATTAATGACCTTCCGCTGTCGGTAAAAAATAGTTCTGTACACATGTATGCTGATGACGTACAAATTTATTTAAGCTGTAAGCTGGGCTTAATTGAAGATGGAGCGGATAGATTGAATGAGGACCTCAATCAGGTATCATTTTGGGCAGAAAGAAATGCATTACAGTTGAATCCACTTAAATCAAAGTGTTTAGTAATATTTAAAAATAAACTGGATACGGATTATTTCCCAAAGCTATATCTGGGAACTTCTGAAATCGAGTACATTGACAAACCAAAAAATTTAGACATATGGTTTAACCGAACTCTCACTTGGGATAATCACATTAAGTCAATTATTGGTAAGGTGCATGGCTGTCTAAGGAACTTATCTCAATCTCAATATTTTACGCCACAAAATACAAGACTGATGCTTGCTAATACCTTAATTACTTATGGGTTCCAAATATTCTGTAGCCCGAGCGCCGAAATGAAAAGAAAACTTAAAGTTGTCTTTAATAACCTTATTCGTTATGTTTTTCTTATAAGGAGATATGACCACGTCTCCCCCTTTCGAAACAAAATTCTTGGCTGTACTTTGGAAGCTTACTTGGATTACTTAGTCATAATTTATTTGCATAAAATCATTATTACTAAACAACTACCATACCTACATGAAAAAATATATCTTTTGCGGTCATCTCGCTCTCTCTCGATTTTGCAACCTAATTTTTCATGTCTAACTTCTGAACGTCAATTTTTCATTCATGCCGTCCGCCTGTGGAATGCATTGCCTCTAAGCATACTGATCGGTTTGATAACTATCTACTTCTTTATATGTCTAATAGGTAAAATTATAAAATTAACTTGAATTTCATTTGAAATTTTTTATACGAATTTGTCTGCAAATACATAAATAAGTACATTATATTATATTATATATTAAATGAACACCGTTGATTTATATGTAAATAAAATTGTTTCTCTATTTTTTTCATACTCCATTACTAATAAAATTAATTTTAATTACACTTTTACTAATGTAAAGATTGTAACAGTCTAATGTAAAAGATACAAAGTTTATAATAAATACAAAAAAAAAAAAAAAGTATTGCCTAAAAAAGAACTACATGTGCGAAAGATTTATTTGTGTTCATTTGACAAACTCCCCATGCGTACACTACTCGTATTTGAAGGTACTCATATGTACCTATATATAATATACTTAACGTTTTGGATATCCTGGATAAAGTTCTAGAATTATACTCAGGAATGTTAATTTACTTACTTGCGGGATGAAGATGTCATGTTTGCCCAGAATTTTGTAATGATATTCAGTGAGAAGAATCGGTTTTAGATACACACAGCCAGCTTATTACGTTTCCCGTGAAATGCGATTCAGTTTGCATTTCTATGTAGGTACGTATAAATTAAATATTATGGAACTCGAAGAGGGAATCACTATGTATGCTTAAACAAATTAACTCTGTACCTCCTCTAATTGCTGGTATCTCGTAGCAATTTGCACGGTGCAGCATTGATTGCATAGAAGTGTTCAGTGACTTAATTTGATAAAGATAAACTTTTCAATAATAATTCCTTATTCAATTATGTATGCATCTACCAGTTTTTATTGAATTTTAGCTGTGTTTCTAAGAAGGCCACTACTCGATTTCATGCACTGTATACCAGCTCGGCTGATTTGTTTTACTTTTTTTTAATTTTTAATTTTGGTGTGGCTGAAAGCCCCCATTTATTTAGCGTATTACAAGCTACGAGGGTGCGTCAATAAGTCTCTGAAAAATGAAATAAGGAACACTCTTTTCAGTATAAAAACATTTTATTTTTCAACATAGTCTCCTTTTAGCTCTATACACTTCATCCAACGTTTCTCCAATTTTTTGATGCCCCCCAAATAATACGATTTTTCGAGCCCCCCAAAATAAGTGTTTATTTCAGCGATGACCTCTTCATTCGACCCAAATCTCTTACCTCCGAGTCATTTCTTCATGTTTGGAAACAAGAAATAGTCGCAGGAGGCTAAATCTGGGGAATATGCTGGATGAAGGAGGAGTTCGTAGCTTAACTCATGAATTTTTGACATTGCGACAGCGGACTTTTGCGCCGGTGCGTTGTCCTGGTGAAAAAGAACTTTTTTCTTCGCCAAATGCGGCCGTTTTTGCTACAAATCGGCTTGGAATCGATCCAGCAGCTCTGCGTAATATGCGCCGGTGATCGTTTTACCCTTTTCAAGGTAATCGATGTGAATAACACCGCGCGCATCCCAAAAAACTGTCGCCATGACCTTGTTTGCTGACAAACTCGCCTTGGTCTTCTTCGGCTTCGATTCACCAGGAGAAGTACATTGTTTTGACTGTTCCTTGGATCCTGGTGTGTTGTGGTGAATCCAGGTTTCATTCACGGTTACGAAACGGCGCAAAAACTCAGCCGAATTTTTCTGGAACATCACCAAACACACCTTTGAAGTTGTCAAACGAATGCGTTTGTTGTCGATTGTGAGCAAATGCGGCACCCATCTCTTAAAATCGAAATCACTGAGCCATGTGATAAGCCTGGGGCCTCTTCAAGCTAACGCACTTTCACTCGCTGATCGTCCTTTATCAAACCATGGATTTTGTCGACCATTTCTGGTGTGGTTACCTCAATTGGGCGACCAGAACGTTCGGCATCACTTGTGCTTGAACGACCGCACCGAAATTGAGTAAACCAGCGGTGAATGGTTCCAATCGATGGTGAAGAGTCCCCATAATATTTGTCAAGCTTTTGTTTGGTTTGCGTGATAGTTTTTTCTCGCAAAAAATAGTGTTTAATGAAAACTCGAAGTTCACTTTTTTTCCATTTTAACGAAAATGCTAGTAGGCGTCTATATAAAATGGCTGCCACAACAAAACTATTTGACAGATCTATTTGAAAATTTGGGTGCGTTCTTTTGAAAGATGATTCTTGACAAAAAAAATAAATAAATTTAAGGTGACGACACAATTTTTGTTAATTTTCAGGGACTTATTGACCCACCCTCGTATTTCATATTACAGTGTACCGCATTTTATTCACATCTTGTTTAAGTTTCTTTCTTCCTAACTTTTCAGACTTCCTTTAACAAATATCGATCTTTATCCATCTGTCTCTATCGAATCCAAACTGAAGCTAATGCAAAAACGATAATCTCATATATGTACGAGTAATCAACACGTCCACTCCCAATTCTCTGAACTCTTTAAATATCAGCAATCGTAAACCTGTTCGCTCATTTTTTCAGCCAATCGTTTACGGATCACGTTATGCAACCTGATCATAACTGCTTCCGCTACTTAGACAACTGTCCTCAAACCTCCTTATGCACTCGGTTTCATTAAACGATGGTCTAAGGAATTCTTAAACCCTTACGTTACAAAATCCTTATACATCATATTTGTCAGACCCTTCCTTGAATATGTTTGCCAGGTATGATCACCCTACTACGAAATCCAATCTTGCGAATCGAAGCTGTTCAGTGTATGTTCATCCGCTTTGCCTTACTTGCTTGATCTTGCTTATAGCTGCAATTTATCGCCATACGCTAACCGTTTGAAACTAATCAATTTACAGCCTCTCGATAAAAGTCGCGAAGTTGCTGACATCTTGTTTATTCATCAGTTATTAACTGGTAACGTTGATTCCCAAGCGCTGCTGCATATGATTTCTTTCAACACCAACCCACGTAACCTCAGGTCCTCACCCCTCTTTCGTCTTATTCCTCACCGTATGGATACCATGAACCAATGTCCAGAATACTCCGCAGAGCTAATCACATGCAAACTGTTTTTGACTTTCACAATAGCACAATAGCCTCCCTGAGAAACGCCCTGTTACTTTTAAGTCCAGTTTTAGTTTAGCTATTTGTAGTCTTAAGTTTAGCTTTAAGTTCTCTCTTGTAAAGCTTAAATAAAACTAAAAAAATTTGAATGAAATGTGTACTATCCCACACCCCACTCAAAAATAGTCCCATCAATAAATTCATTTCATTCATTTAAACAGTGATTTCTATTTTTGGGTTTTCTTTCTTTTCTCGTACACAGTCATCATTCAACTTAAAGTGGAAACGAAGCAAATTGTCCCAAGTGAACTAACTATTCAATAAAATCGCCAGGACTCACAAAACAAATGGATGAGAAAGTGAAACTGAAATGGATACAATCGCAACTAAAACAGGAGCAGCAACAACAACACCATCAACATCACATCACGACAACAGCCATCGCTGTGCATCCATTTGGCATCTTCGTATCGTCCGGCATCGCCATTACAGACCCTATGGAGACTACCACGTCATCATCAGTGCTGCCGATGGAGAAGACAGCACCCACCACTGAGGACTATTTCATGTCCTTGAACGTGACAAATCACACTCTACGGTGAGTCTCTAGCTAGCGAATCTGAGTAGTCCATGGGTAAAAAGTTTCTTAGAATGCAATTTTGTTCACCCACTTTTATGTTTCAATTAAACTAAGAGATATTTTATTGAAGATTCACTCGTCGTTTCTCCTTTGTATCTGTGCACGTGGAAGAAGACGGAAGCGATTTAGTAAATGAGTGAATACCCGCTCGCACTGATGGTTTTGTATCTTGATGATAGATGTGTATATTTCTCTTATTTTAGAATGAAAGAATATCCGGCACTGGGGAATTTCCAAGGTGAATACGATGCTGAATACATTGCAAGGATTAACTCTTTTTGGCTGAGTTTCAATCCACCGAGTCCAAGAGCCTATTACATCATGGCAGTAATCTACATAATTATATCATCTATTGGATGCTTTGGCAATGCACTGGTTATTTATATGTTTATCAGGTGAGAGTTTGATGGCGAAACATACTTTCTTTTTATCTTGAAAATTTAATTGATGCACATTAAGGGGGTAGCACTTGTTAATAATTTAAAATGTAAGAAAAGCTTATGCTGACTAATAAAAACTCTCACTTTTTTACGCTGTCAGTTGATGGAGTGATACAAAGGTTTATTCATTTCGAGGTCAAGATTTCACACCCTGCCATATGGCATCTGTCAAATCCATCTGTCATCCGTTGTGACAGGTAGTTAGTTTTCGCCTTGCTATTTTACAATATGGATCATTTAACCACCGGTCAACACATTAAAATAAAAAACAGGATTCTAAAAATTTTTGCAATTTTGTCTGGAAGCGAAAATCTCTTGGTATACCTTCTACTGACTTACAACAGAACCACTACTGATGATTAAAATCATATTTGTGACATGTTTGCGTTGTTTTTCGATAATGAATTCATTGATTGTAGTGCAACATTTCAAAGTGAACCCGTTACTAATTTAGGTTTCCTTTCTTTGACGGATGATGAAATTCTGTTAGAGTTGTCGTCTCTCGATTCGAGTTCAAGCATTACATCTAATAATTTTCCTCCTTTGTTTATTAAACCATGTAGTTTTAGTTTGGTCCAGCCCTTAAAGTTTATATTTAATATGTCTCTGAAATGTGGTGAATTTTTAGATTACTCGAAGCAGTCATTTATAACACCCATTCACAAATCGGAATTTAAAAGAATAATTGATAATTACAGACCTATAGCTACTTGTAATATAGAATGGATTCCTATTGTTAAAAGAAGTTATATTCCTCAGTGAGCAACCACATTTCACGCATGATTTCTCTTTGGAGGAATGTGGCGTCCTGAGGTCCTTCACTCAGAGAGTCAAGGAGCGTCATCACATTCTAGAAACCAAAAGTCGTCAACGAGTGATCATTCCTTATCTGAGGCGTAATTTCGGTTTACGTAGCTAGGGATTTCAGTAAAGTAGGGTGCTGGCCTAAGTTATCTAGTCTAGATCCGCTAGACTGGTCACACTTGCACTTTTAGTTTAATGTAAAGGGTGTCAAAGTTACCACCAATGACATCCAGCTGTCAAAATCAGTAAGGTTTGCCATTTCATCATGCATCGTTTGACGCTTCCCGAACGTGTGGAGATTATTAAAACATATTATCGAAATTCCGGCTTGTTTATAAATACGCAAAGTGAATTTCGTCGTGAGGTCAGTCATCACCATGGCTTCAGTGCGCAGGCAATTCGTCGCACGGTGGAAAAGTTTAAGATTTTTGCCAAAAAATCATCTTTTCGGATGAAGCCCATTTTTGCCTCAGCGGCTATGTGAACAAACAAAATTGTCGTTATTGGAGCGACCACAATCCACAAGTGTTCAGCTAAGCATCAATGCATCTACAAATGCATGACTGTTTGGTCTCCGCCATAAACCGTATGGCACGATGATATCATAGGACCTTACTTCTTTCGAAATGAGGAAGGAGACACCGTTACCGTCAATGGTCCTCGGTATAGAGCAATGTTGACCGACTTTCTGTAGCCAGAGCTCGACATCATCGATATATCCGAGCTATGGTTCCAACAAGACGGCGCAACATGCCATGGTGAAGGAGAAATTTGGCGACTGGGTCATCTCACGGCGAGCGTCCATCAATTGGCCACCGCGATCATGCGACTTGACACCCGTCGATTATTCTCTCTGGGGCTACGTCAAGTACTTAGTCTACGCTAACAAGCTAATCACTTCAGACGAGCTCGAGGCCAATATTCGAGACACAATTGCCGGAATAACGCCGCACATATTGGACCGAGTCATCGAAAATTGGACCGACTGCTTTAAGCACTGCCAGCGAATCCGAGGCAACCGTTTAAATGATGTGCTATTCTATACATAATGATATTCAAAATAGAACCAGAATCAATTTTATACCTCACACCGTTGTTATTTTATTTAAATTTATTTTCCTATCTTTCTTATCTGGGTTTATACAATTAATTGCCCGGGGACCACCACGAGGAGGTAAATCAAGCACTTCATCACGAACCTGATTGTTGCGCTGCTGGCTTAATCCGAGTTTTAAGCAGTCAGTAGTTCAACGATCATTCGCAATTCAGATACCCAATATATCTAGCTATCTCATCAGCAAATAAGGGCGAACTAGAATCCCAATATCGCATGAAAATGAGAGATGTATAGCACAGTGTGCGACGTGACAAGCAAAATTAAATCAACGTGTTGGCCACAGAAGCGGAAATCGCAGCAAGTAAGGGTGACAGTCGTACCGTTCATAGAATCACTAAAGAGCTAACAGGCAAGTACTGCTCGACGTATTATTCGGTGAAAAGCCTAGATGGTTCCCTACTTATTTCCAGGTCAAATAATGGAAGGAGCATTTCTCTACTGTTTTGAACCGCGTATTCGCCGATATTGTGCCCCCAAATCCGGTTGAGTTGTCCGAAAGACCGAATTCCCGAATACGTACCACAACTTCCAGTAAAGAAGAAATTATGGCCGCCATCAAAGCACTCAAAAACAACAAAGCGGTAGGACTTTAAGGGAATCCCTGCAGAGCTGTTACAAACCGCGCTAACAATATCGGCTGAACTTTGCATCCACTCGTGGAGAGAGCTTGGGAAGCTACAAACTTTCCCGAAGAGTGGAAGATAGGTATAATCGTCAATCTTCCAAAGAAAAGAAATTTAGTGCAGTGCGAAAACTGTAAAGGTACATATATGCGTGCTTCCTGCGATAGAGGTACGAGTAATAACTAAAATAGTACTAGAACGAATAAAGGAACATCTTGAAGGCACACTCGATAATGAACAAGCAGGTTTCCGCAGTGGATCCGTCATATCAATACTCTGTGTATTATAATTGAGGAATGTGCTGAATATCGGTCGCCACTTCACCTGCTATTCATCGATTTCGGAAAAGCTTCCGATAGCGTTAACAGGGAATTTATTTGGCTTGCCTTGAGTAAGAGAGACATTTCAGATAAACATATAGCTATTAATTTTTATTATTACGTATTTATCAAAGCGACTTACGATGGCTCAAAGTGTCACGTACTGCACAGAGAAAAGTTGTCAAAAGAGTTGAAAATACAGAGTGGATTAAGGCAGGGTTACATCCTTTCGCCAATATTGTTTTTACTGGTAATTAGCGATGTGCTTAGTTCTGCTCTATCATCGAGAACTCATGGAATTCTATGAATACTTTTTTTTCAATTAAAACATATTGACTACGCTGTCGACGTGTGTTTACTCTCCCACAGGATTATGGACTTCCACCAAATGACAACAAAAGTGGAGAGGGAGGCTAATGTCGTAGGGCTGAAAATTACCTTGGAAAAATCAAAGTTACTCAGGCAATTCTTTCGCTCAAATAGACATTGCTGGACAACCGGTTAAGAGAGTAAAGAGTCTCCAATACTTTGGAAGCATTATCTCAGTCAAAGGACGAACCGAAGTAGATATCGCAAACCGAATCGCAAAAGCGAAGTCTGCATTTTGAATGTTAGCAAGCTAAGGCTGTTTCACTTCAATGTTGAGTCCGTACTGTTATATGGGTGCAGCACTTGGAAAGTGACCACCATTATCACAAAAAAAGATGCAAACGTTTGTGAAGCGGTGCATACGAAACATTCTAAGGATATTCTAGCTGAATCGTATCTCTAACAAACAGCTACGTCAGAGAATGGGTCAGGAACCACAATTCAACGGCGTAAGTGGCAGTGGAACGGTCACACCCTTCGAAAAGGTGACAGTTCCACAGCAAAGCACGCAATGCAATGGAACCCTCTAACCCAAGACAGTAGAATAGTAGGTCGACCGAGAAGTACATGGCGCAGATCAATAGAGGAGGAGTCCCGACAGCTGAAGAAGATTTAGAGAGAGCTGAAACTCATTGCCACAAATCGTACTCGATTGCGCTTATGCGTAGTAGAGGCCCTAAGACCTGTAAGGCGACACAGGATATAAGAAGAAAAGTTATCTGAATATCCACATGGTTTTGTAAGCGGTAGGTCAACTTCTACAAATTTAGTTGTCTCCATAATATGGAAAAACGAGTTCAAGTTGACTGTGCATATACTGACTTTTCTAAAGCTTTTGACCGGGTGCAACACAACGTTCTTGTTAAGAAGTTGGAATCGTTTGGTTTTCACTCTAGTATCTTGCGATGGATTAGAAGTTATTTTATGAATTGTACGCATTAGGTGAAGATTGGATCTGTGCTTTGAATTTTTGTGCATACAGAATTATGACTTTAAGCCATTAGTATTCTTTCGAATACATTCACAGCACAATCAGCAACGGCATCAACAAAGAGAAGAGAAGAGAAGAGAAACTCAATAAAGTGGGTCTATCAATTCTGTCTGTCTGTCTGTCTATATGTAGACACGACTGCAGCCTAATCGCCTTAACAGATTTTCTTCAAATTTCACATCTAGGGTCTGTGGAGTGACAATTCGAGGCGAAATTGGAATTTTCATTCTAACCCCAAAACTAACTGTACTTTACTAATGGCCGGTTTTATAAAATACCAATGGATAAAAGACCAGTTAAATACGGAATACCAGTGGAATTCTATAAAAATAGATCGAGAGAATTAATAAAGAGCGTCACCCAAGTCTTGAACGAAACTTTTGAAACCACCAGTTTAAATAGGCGCTTATTTTCCCGACTACTAAGAAAGGTTGCACATCCAGCCCCGCGAATTACCGCGGTATTTATTAGGTGCGCAACTAAGTTCTCGCTGTTTGTGAATAGATGGCTCCAGCAGTAAGTGCTGGTCGATTTTGACATATCCAAAACGTCATGAACCGAGCTTAGACATATGGTAAACAATATGTTTTGGCGTCATATACTTTTGTGTGCAAATGTCTGATTTTGTGCCAAATAATCGTCATTTGCGGGAAGTGTTGATTTTCTTCTTTCATTCGAAGAAAACGGCGGCTGAAGCACATCGAGAGCTAAAAAAAATTTACGGAAATTCTACTCTAAGTGAAGCAACGTGCCGTGATTAGTTCCGTCGCTTCAAAGATGGTGATTTCGATGTTGACGTCTGTCCGCGTGAAGGAAGGCTAAAATCCTTCGAAGACGCTGAATTGGAGGCATTGCTCGATGAGGACCCATGCCAATCGCAATAACAGCTTGCATCAGCATTAGGAGTTACCCGTCCAGCCATTTCCAAGCGATTGCATGCGTTTGGAATGATTCAAAATCAAGGAACTTGAGTTCCTTATGATTTGAAGCCAAGGGACGTTGAGCGTCGTTTTTTCGCCTGTGAACAACTGCTCCAGCGGCAAAAAAGAAAGGGGTTTTCTTCATCCAACGAATCATCACTGGGGAATGGTATCGACTTCAATTGATGCGATTGAGCCGAGCACTGCGCGAAAAACGGCCACAATACGAGCAGAGGCACGAAAACGTGATTCTATAGCATGACAACGCTCGGCCTCACGTTGTCAAACTCGTTAAAACCTACCTGGAAAAGCTCAAATGGGAAGTCTTATCCCACTTGCCATATTCCCCACACATGGTCTGGCTGATCAGCAGTTCCGCTCATATGAAGACATCCAAAAATGGCTTGATTCATGGATAGCCTCAAACGATTTACCGTAACGGTATTTGAGCTCTGCCAGAAAGATAGAAAAAAGTTGTAGCTAGCGATGGGCAATACTTTGAATGATTCATTTGTAACCATTTTTAACAATAAAAACTTAGTTGCGCACCTAATAGTTTTTAAAAACTTCATATAAGCTTTTCACCACGGTTCTGCAAAAACGACTTGTCAGGTGGGCTAATTCTGAGCATGTTATCAAGGATTTCCAAACTAGGTTCAGGTTAGGGTATTCCACCTTTTCCTTAGACCACATTTTCATATTAAGAAGTGTAGTTGAGTATTTTTTTTGCTACAAAGCAAGAAGTTACATATATGCCTTCTTTGTTTATTTCAAGGCGACCTTTGATACAGTCAACCAAAGCGCATTATTATATAAGTTGTACAATATGAGAATGTCACTTAAATTTGGAAGAGTTCTACAAGTGTTATACGAGGACACCCAAGCGGTGGTATTGAACGGCGAAGATGGATCAAACTGTTTTCAAGCAAAGTCTAGTGTGTGGCAAGGTTGTGCATTGAGGCCCTATCTTTTTCAGTTGTTAATCAATGACATTGTCGACTACTTGCCTGTAGGCATTGAGTTTGCCGGAACGCACATCAAGACCCTTCTATTCGCGGACGAAATAGTGTTGCTTGCCCAATCCCTAAAACCGTTACAGCTCATGCTAAGTCACCTTTCGGAGTACAGAAGCTTGTGGAGTTTGATTCTAGACAAATCCAAAGTTGTGATTTTTAAAAATGGGGGAGGTAGAAAATTGGCAATGAAAAATGGCGCTATAATGGTGAAGATATTGAAGTTGTCAAGGAATACAAATACCTTGGGTTTTCTTTAATAAAACCCATGCATGAAAAGGCATCTGGGGGAGATGCTTTCGTAGGCAAAAACTGCTATAAATTCCACATGGAAAATATGTTTTGCAAATAAATGCTTATCCCATATACAGAATTTTTGAACCGGTATCGGAGGATATCTTGTTTTATACTGTGCCAAAAAATCAGTCAGTGGAGAAGATTTTAAAGTATTTTATTAAAAGAATATATTTCGTCTGCCAGCTAACTACCTCATTATGCTTGAAAGAGGTTTGGCTCCTCTATTTATAAAGACCCTTAGACTCCAAGTGAACTACGTCCTAAAAGTTCTAAGAATGCCGGAGGAACAGCTCTCTAGAAAAGAGATATTCAACAGATGCAGCTGGTATCAAGACTGGATGACTTTAGCTCAAGAATGTGGGATGTAATTGGACTTGCACGTAGCGGATCAAGAGTCCTAGAGACCTGTGCTGTATCAACTAAAAGCGAACGTTGATTTAAGTCATTGCACAGAACTGTATACAGGTGCTTAAATCAAGATTTAGTACAACTATAACTATTTTCAGGTTGAAAATAAAGTGGATGAAATATCTATGACGGTCAAATTTAGGGGAGCCTTGCTAAACCTGAATTATATTACACATAAAGAAGACCTTCCAATAATATACGAGTATTCTTTATGTAATCTAGAACAACGGGAAGATACCCTACAATATGTTGGGAAGTGCCTCCCTCTACAAGAAACCAGGCAAAGTATCTTTGGAATCGATTATCTAACAGAGGAATAAGTTATCGATTTACTAAAGGAGTTGCACTTTATTTAACAGCTGATTTATGAAAATTTGCCAATTTTCGGCTATGACTCAATTAATTTTGTTCGAAATTAATATTTAAACAATATTTGACATGTACAAGACGATGTCACACTAAGTTAGTATAGCTAGGTAGCTCAAGTTTAGAAAAATATCCATTGGTGGTCGATATTTATCTATGTATGATAGTGGCAGTCATATTAAAGCCTCCTATCCGAGGGGTTTATTGAACTTTG
The DNA here is from genome assembly GCA_963082735.1 of Pocota personata. NCBI lineage: Eukaryota > Metazoa > Arthropoda > Insecta > Diptera > Syrphidae > Pocota > Pocota personata. The sequence continues at coordinate 56,497,264 of OY720431.1, forward strand.
TATAGATTTTCCATCATTTCTGGCTATATTACCCTCATTTTAGAAAATTTGTTGAAAGTTTTTAAATCAAAACAAAATCCTCTTCCATTGCAGATGCAAATCTCTTCGAACCCATGCCAACACTCTGGTAATCAACCTAGCAGTGAGTGATTTCTGCATGCTGGCTAAATGTCCCATCGCCATATACAATAGTTTCAAATTGGGACCGGCTCTTGGAGATATTGGTAAGTTGTCGTCGCCCTTCTATAAATGTACCCAAATCACCTTAATACCTTTTTCCAGGCTGTCGACTTTACGGCTTCATCGGTGGACTCACAGGCACTGTATCCATTATAACACTAACAGCCATCGCCGTCGACCGTTACAATGTCGTAGTGTATCCATTGGATCCTCATCGTTCGAAAACAAAATCACATTCCCGCCTGATGCTCTGCTTCATATGGCTATACAGCTTCTCATTTGCTGTGATACCATCGTTGGACATTGGTCTCAGTGTGTACGTTCCCGAAGGATTTCTCACCACATGCAGCTTTGACTACTTATCCAAGTCAATACCGGCGCGAATATTCATGTTCGTCTTCTTTGTGGGAGCATGGTGTATACCATTCGGCATCATTTCGTATTGTTACTTTTATATTCTGAGAGTGGTGACCAGAGCAGACAGCATCCAATCGAACAAGGACCGAAATAAAACCGAACTGAAGCTGGCCGGCATTGTAATTGGAGTAATTGGACTGTGGTTTTTTGCCTGGACACCATATTCGGTTGTGGCACTGCTCGGTATCAGTGGCAATGAGGATATGATAACACCGCTAGGCTCAATGATTCCGGCGATTTTCTGTAAGACTTCGGCATGCATCGATCCGTATATCTATGCAGTTACTCATCCAAGATTTCGCATGGAATTTCTGCGAATGTTCTTTGGAGAACGATATATGCGAAGGACTTCGACATATCGGTCATCGTTTCCCACGAGGTGCTCATCGACGAGTAGGCGACATCGAGCAGTTAGAGATGTAGAGTTGAACAGAAATACCAGTTTGAAGAAAATCAGCGAAGAGGAAGTGTTCGATGAGAACTGTAAAATAGACCTCATAGCTGAGGTGGATCGTAAATTTTAGGTTTTGTTTCCTTTTTAGCTTCCTATTTTCAAGAGCTAATAGGGGTGGAAATGATAGAATGTTTCTACAGTTTCCTGTTTAAAAGGATAACGAGAGTTGAGTGGTGCTGCAACAATAGGTTGCTATAATTCTACGCTATTCAAATGGGACATCCATTGTCATGAAAATTACATTTCATAAAGCATAATTCCACTCATGTATTTTTTTTTTCCTTTTAATTGCATTGAAAGGATAGCTACGCATTTATGACTTTCACAGAATGTTTCTATTGAATTTTATTCAAGCTGATGCATGCTACATATTTGAAAGGATTATGGTATTTTCCCCCATTAATTGAAGACTTAAATGGGTGTGTGGCAGTGTTACGTATCCCTGCTCACGATTGCACCAATTGCGGGCAATGTCATCATACCATATCTCATAGGGTACATTGACTTTTACACATAGTCTTTTGCTTCGAGGAATAATAACTATAAGCCCCCAAAAGTACTCGTATGTATACAAAGGTTGTTCCATAATTTGTAGTATCATAGTATGGCAGGATTAAATCGACGACATCTCTGAGCAATTATTTTTTAAATTTTTCGACGTGGCCCTAGTGCCGAAGAGAGTTTCAGAAAGGTGACATCTGTTCTTGGGTATAATCTACCATCGCTTAGGACTGTCCAGAGGTAGCATTTGGAATTTTGTAGGGAACGTTTTGACCTAAATGATCAACCATATACAGGTTAACCAAATGAGGTGTCCAAAACTCAGGATATAATACTCAAAGATAGACGAGTGGCCTGTTAGAATATGGAGTAGATCTGGACGTTAATGTTTCTAGTTTAGGTTAGGTTAGGTTGAAGTGGCTGCCAGCTATTAACGCCAACAAACATAGACGACTGGATAGGTCATGAGAAATTTCTCCTACCTACCTAATCAAACCCTTTGGACCTTCTGATGAAGAGAAGGAGGCTTCTGATATCTATATTTGTAAGAACACCTAAATCATTGAAATAAAAAGCTTCTCCATGTAGCTTCTACAGAAATCATTTGAATAAACGTCAAGCCTTGTAGAGTGCTTGCCTATTAGACAGTGCCCAGGTGTTGAAAGAAATCAGAATCTTAGAGCGTTTCAGGTCCAAATCTGTTTTTTTGCTAGGCACGTTGCAACACTCGTTCACCTACTCGTAAGATTCTTTCTTTCGATTGCTTCTAACTTCAATTTGAGTTTACATGTAGCGATCGGTGCACCCAAGGTATCATTATCCGGATGGATGGGTATGATAGTTTCATGTCTGGCGAGTTCATCAACCTTACAGTGACACCCTGTGACATCCCTATGCCCTTGCACCCAGCACAGGTGGATATTAAACTTCTTTGCCATCTCTATGAGAGACGATCGGCAATCTAGGGCTGTTATTGAGTTTAGGAACCCGATTCCAAGGACTTGATTGCTGCCTGGCTATCTGAAAAGATGTGTATATCTGTTGTTGATATGACGTTTTCCTTTAGCCAGAATAGGACTTATTTCCGCTTGGAACACGATACACTGATTTGGAAAATGGAAGGAGAGGCTATGATTAAGTTGTTGCAGCAAAGGAAGTGTAATCTTGTAGAGATACCAATAGCCCGGGTTATTGACATGTAAGATTAGTAAAGCTGAGTACTTGATGCCAGGATTACGACTACATGCTAACCCACATCCTACACACTGCAATCACTCCCCCGCAGGACTGGTTAGCCATTTATGCTCTTCTTGCTCCGTTTGCTAGTTCAACATTAGGTTCAGCATTTGCCATTCTTTCTTCCATGACAGATTCCATCTGGCTTTGGTTTTCAAACTCTTTCCAACCACCGACGTTCCTTCATGATTATTGCTGCAACCTGTTTCACCGCATCCCATTCTGCGCTCGATTTTATCATGAGCTTTACAATATTCTCAGCAGTTGCTCTTTCTCCAATTCGTTCCTCTAGTTCTCTGCGCTCTATACGGAAACGTGGGCACTGAAAAAATACGTGCTGCACATCTTCTCTGACATTCATCGAGCCCAAACCTGTTCATATACGTTTGAAAGCAGCCATGTCCGGTTAGGAACTGGCTGAGGTTAAAATCAACATCTCCGTTTGCCGGTCCATCCATTTTCGAAAGTCCGGTATAAGTCGGTGGGTTCATCTTCCCTTCCATGCTCTCATGTTTCGCTATCTTTCTTTCAGCTTGATCTCTTTGGATGAAGCTCGGGGTTCCTGCCTTTTGGCATCATAAATGCACAGCATACCCTCAGTGCACAGAGTCGGTTGATGGAGGACTTAATTGTCACTGCTTTGCCTATATTGGTGCCACATACATTATGATGGACTGCATCACCCTTGATGAAACTAGTCTCCTTTGACTGCGCTCACTCGAGCAGCTTTGTCGCACGTTCTTTCAAGGTGTTCCTTGTAATTAAGCCTAATGTCGATCATCACATTTGGGTATCTGATAACCCGTTTTGATGTTATATTATGATCGCCTACCCTGATGGTGATTATCTCTCTTTTCTTGTGACTGCCTCTATTTTATGTTCTACGATCTGTAACCCAACTGCTGCCATCCCTTTTCAGATACATTCATTACCAATGTTATCAATTGTCCATCTTTGAATGGTCTGTTAGATTGTTGGATCAAAATTCTAGACCACCTGTCCATCTTGCCATTCTATTCTTGAGGGGAATTGTGCATCAAAACGTTTTGAAAAGATCATTTTGGGGATAATGTAATCTGTTGGAGTCAATACGACTTCTCTCGGTGGAGAATCCAAAATATTACTATGGCCTTAGGGTTTCGCAGTCCAGCATCCAGACTCTCTGAGTCTGATCGTGCTATGTGAGAGATGCAAAAGAACCGTTAGAGCATCTGATGGTGTTGTTCGTAGAGCGCCTGTGATACCTATACATGCTGCTCTCTGAACCTAGTTAAGTTTGTTTATGTTGTAGTCTTTTATTAGAGCCGGCCACCATAGTACGGACCACATCCATTGGGTCAATTTTGGTTGCAGGCCCCATCTTTTGCCGAAGGTTCTGTTGCAGGCATAGAAAGCTATACACGCTTTCCTTACCCATTGTTCTATGTTTAGTTTCCAGGTAAGTTTATGATCCAGGATAACTCCTAGATACCTGGGTGATAGGGAGAGTGGTTGGCCATTTAGTCGAGGAATAGTGAAGTTAGGTATTTTGGTTTTTATGGTGAAGAGCATCAGTTCAGTATTGGTCGAGTTGACGCCAAGACCACACTTATTGGCCCAGATATTTACCTTACTCAGAGCATTTCCATTATTTCGTTTATCACGGAAGGAAACATTCCTGACACCAGTACCCGGCCACCTTAATTCTTTCTCTATCTAATTGTAAAAGGATTTTATTCATGACTATGAGCCGTAAGAGGTGAAATGACAGCGCCCTGAGGTGTTCCCCCACTGACAAATTTGGTTATATTGCTATTTCCTAGTGTTGCCTGAATAATTCTAGTGCGAAGGATAGAGACAATCCAATGACTCAGATAGTTTTCTATCCCTAGCTCCGTGTGGGACTCAATATTTGCTTCAGTGTGTGCATTATTAAAGGCTCCATCTAGGAAGGTGGCCAAGGTGTATTCTTTCTATTGTTCGTACTACTTCGTGAAGAGCTGTTTCTATAGATCTTCCTTTAAGGTATGCATGCTGGGATTTAGAGAGGCATGTTTCTTCTATTATACCTACTATACGCGTTCGAGAGTCTTCAAAACAAAGGAGGTTAAACTGATTGGTCTGAAATCTTTCGCGTTTTCATGACCGTGCCTGCCCGCCTTCGGAATGAAAACCACTCTCACCCGTTTCCATGAGTGGGGTACGTGATTATTTGTATGCAGCTCCTAAAAATCGGTGTGAGCTATGGAATTGCTAAATCTTGAAATTTTTGCAGCATAATGTGTAGGATGCCGTCCAGGCCCAGCGATTTAGAAGGAGCGAAACTCTTTATGGCCCAGAAAATTGTTTCTTCGGTGATAATGGGTGTAATTTTTTCCCAGGCGTCAAATTGCAGGTGCAGGATGTGCTCTGTTCTGCTATCTTTTCATCCGGGAAAGTGGGTATTTATTAAAGGCTCTAAAGATTCTTCAGTTGACACTGTCCATTCTCCATTCAACTTTCCCAGAAGAGATGGATTAGAGTGCTCTTTGGATAGTATTTTGCTTGATCTTGTAGAGTCTTTGAGAGTTTCAATGGATTGGCAGTATTCTATCCAGGACTGATTCTTACCCACTCTAATAGATTGTTTGTATATTTTGAGGCAGTCTTTGTAGGGCTTCCAGTATTTACATCTGTGGAAGATATTAAAGGTCTCTCTGGTAAGCTTATTAATCCTAGAGAGTTCCTCGTTCCACCAAGGAGGGAGGGTTTTTTGGCTACATTTGACTGGACACGAGACTTTGTATGCAAAATAAAAAGCTTTTTCGAAAGTCTTTACTTTTGTATCTAGTTCTTCGGTTGAAATAATTTTTGAGTTGGAGGTTCTGTAGAGTTTTGATTTAATGACTTGGCCAAACTTTGTCCAGTCAATTTGTTTGGGGTTTGTTAAAGGTTTAGGAGTCTCGATCTCGAGATTTATATATACATTTTTTTTTCCGACGGTTGGTGAAAAATCTTACATAGACACTATGAGGATAGCAAGCGCGTGCTCATAGTAGTGTCAGATTCTTACTGACTAAAAAAACCACCACCCTGCGATTCAATTTATTATATATTGCAACTAAGAAGGCCATTATCAAGCAATTTTTCTATCATGAAAAAAGCTCGTTTGGCAGGTTACTTTCCACTGAAAGATCCTGCATGTTCCGCAATCTAGGCGCGGCTGATTCCTATCTCGCCAAGTCGAAAGGTTTCGTCCTTTGTATTCGGCGCAATAAATTCCTTTCATCCAGAATTTGTAGGATTGTATTGTTGAAATGTCCCATTAGTCGGTTTCTATGTCGGAATTCCGAGATCTCTGTGGATATCATATATATAGATATCAGCGTTTGTTTTCTTGGTACAGCCCCAAAGTTGTATACCGTAAGCCCACATCGGCTTTAGCACTTGCTTGTATAAAAGCAGTTTGTTCTCAGTACTGAGCTGGGAGTGCTTTCCGAGCAACCAGTTCATTTCTCTATATTTGATTTCGAGTTCTTTCCGTCTCATTTTCACGTGAGAATTCCATTTCAGTTTTGCGTCGAGTGTCATTCCAAGGTATTTGGCTTCGTTTGCAAAAGGTATTCGGGCCAAGTTTAGGAAAATTGGCAATACATTAGTTTTCTTATAAGTGAAATTTACGTGAACAGATTTAGATTCGTTGAGGGCGATCCGCCAGTCCCTCGTCCATTCATTTACTTTATTCAGTGAGTTTTGCAATTTTGCAGTCGTTTCTTCGATTATTTTACCTACGTGTCATCGGCAAACGTAGCCGGGATAATGCCATCTTCTTCCGGTATATCTCGAGTATATAACAGATAGAGAAGTGGCCCAAGAACGCTTCCTTGCGGTAAACCGGCCGAAATTTCTTTAAGCTCCGAGTATTAATTTCCATGTCTAACAAGAGAAGAAGAGTCTATTCCCGAGATATCATTCTAGAATGTCATATAGGCATACAGGGAGAACTTGTCGTAATTTGCAATTCAAGCCATCATGCCACACCTTATTAAAGGCTTGCGAGACGTCAAGAATTACGCTTGAGCATATATTTTTCTCTTCAAGTGCTTTCTCGATTACGTCAGTAATTCTACGCACCTGGTCAATTGTCGAATGCTTACTTCTGAACCCAAACTGGTGGTCAGGGATAAGATTAATTAATTCTATAACCGGTTGGAAACGCCTTAGTAATATCCTCTCGAAAATTTTGGATATAACTGGAAGTAGCAAAATTGGTCATTTGGCGGCTTTCCTGGTTTTAAAACCATTATAACTTCCGCAACTTTCCATTGGTTATGCACGTGTTTTAATCTGAGCGCAGCATTTACAATATGAAAAATCTTAATCAATACTTTTCTAGGTAAAGCTTTGAGAATTTCTCCGGTGATCAAGTCATCTCCAGGTGGGCCGCAAAAACGAGATTTATATTGAACTCCAATTGTGAGTTTCTAAAAATAGCTGTATGGGACATATAGCTTTGAAAGCTATTTACGCTAATATCAGTGAACTATAAATATCAGTGGATATGCCCACATTTCTAATAGAAGAATCCAAAAACTCACTTGATTGATAAAATCTTTTGAAAATCGTCGAAATATTATCCAGTCAGCAAAATAAAATTTAATTTGAATAAATTTTTACAATTTTATTAAATGAAGAGGTATATAGATACATATGTAGGTTATTATACAATAGTACCTGTTCGAGGTAAAAAATGTACAATAGATCATAATATATCCCAATTCTATGTAGTATTCCCAGTAAAGGATTAATTGATGTTAAGATCAAAACTAATTGAATGAAACATACAAATAAATATAGGTATACACACATAGTTAATTTAAATAAAAATAATCAAAAGGTAATGTGAAATAGAAAACAGATCAGGAATTGTTATGTGATATGGCCTAAACAACCAAACTCAAGACGTAACTAATAGAATTGTTAAGTAAAAAACCTAGTTAAGCTAGTTAAGTTGAGTGTTGAATGTGTTGCATTTTGTATGAAAGAAAAAGGAATAAAAACAAAAAATAATACAGGTACCTATAATAAAAAACTAGTTCTACACATTTCTAGCATTTTTTTTTTTTTTGTAAAATGTACTCGTGTACCTTACCAGAAGTCCCTCACAGGAATTATATATTAAAAGTAAAATATGTAAAATTTTGGAAAAATAAGGGTAAACAAATAGTATTTAGTTTAGTCATATTTTTAATATTGTTATATTCGAAAACATCCATTCCATTCGTATGTACAACTTAGATGTATCTGAATGGAAATATATTTTCAGAAATTCAAATTAAATGGCTTAGACTAAGGTGTTTTAATGAAATGACTTTTATTTGTTGTGATGACTTGGTAATAAATGTGATTTTAAATGTATGTCGAGAAAAATAAAAAAAATAAATGTAAATTGCTTTTTTACTTTACTCTAACGGTGTCTGCCTGTCTGTTCGTGAGTCTGTCACACACTAGAAAAAAATAACATAGTGGACTGGATATCGCCAACTCACCAAGAAATGCTAACCAAATTTTAGAATTACTAAAACCGTTTGAAATTTCAAAAATGTTTATGTACCGCTTTGTAAATCGATTTGTTGAATCATCTCAATTGGAAGACATACCAAGAAGTGATCGCGGTTGTAAAAGCTGTAAGCGAGCGAATTCGAATAAGTCGCATTCAAAAACAGAAAACTGCTGGATATATCCACCAGATCCATGTCAAGGCTCATTGGATATGATCTCAAAATGAAAGCCCTTCGTCGGTCAATTGGACATCTATTGACGCCTAATTTAAAGCGAATTAGGTTTGAAAAATTCAAGCGACTTTTGTACTGACATGCGGACAACGGCCACGGAAATATCCTTTTTACGAGCGAAAAGTATTTTCACCGTTGAGCAAGTTTATAATAAGCAAAACTATAAAATGTATGCAAGGACATCTAAAGATGCAAAAAATATAGTTCCTAGTGTTCAGCTCGTAATGGGTGGGGGGTATCCTATCAAGAAGCTACTGCTCTCCATTTATGTGAAAAAGGAGTCAAAACTGGAGCAAAGGTGCACCAAAAAGATGCCTTAGAAGGCGTCCTTAAAGGCTTGACGAATATCCTTTTTAATGGAGAAAGATGGGTTTTCCAACAGACTCTGCTTTAGTAAATAAATCCAAAACAACTCATCAGTATCTTTGAATAAATATTCCTGCTTTTATTGCATCCGAGTATTGGCCTTCATTAAGCCCAGATTAGAATTTTTTTTTTTTTTATAATTTGCGCGCGCCAAATGGGATATGAATACTATTAAATTATTTCAGGGCACGGGCGTTTGTTTGAAATTTGAGAGAGAGAGAGAAAGAAAGATTGGTGTAGTGGGTTTGAAACTTAGGTGGTATTAAGTTTCACTAAACTCCAAGGGTGGCGTCCAGATAACTGGGAAGCCTGTTTTGTTTTGCTTTTTGTCGTTGCTCATGATTCACAGTATTTTTTTTCCCCTCCACCTGATGTGATCATCACGATCAAGTTGCATTTAAGCCATATGACCACCCTTCTGCCAGTGTTATGCCTTCGCAGAAGAGTTGATTGAAGAGTTGAAGATGATTGTTGAGATCAGGATTTGAACCGTGAACCAAGAGAGTGACAAGCGTTGATGTTACTACTACACCACGGCCACCCTTACAATACCTTGGATTATTGTTTATGGTCAGTGTTGGAGAGTATGGCCTGCAAGAGATCTCTCCACCGAAATTTGGAGAGCCATACATTTTATAAAAACTAATCCAAAATATGTATTTTTTTTTTTTTTTTTTTTATAAATTGAGTGCGCCAAAGGGGATATGAATACCCTTATATTGTTTCAAAGCAAGAGCGTTTAGGAAAATAGGGAAGAGAAAGAGGGGAGAATGTACGTTGGCTTTAAATGCTTGAAGGTTGTAGTGATGGGGAAATATGGAACCTGTTAGATCATTTCGCATTCGTGTCGTTCAGCTTATAAACGAATCCCTATATTTGACAGTACGACCGAAGTTGAACTTAAGGGTGAACTGATATTAGTTATTAGTATGACGAGTATTACAGGTGAAATTATGAATGCGAAGAATGCAGCTGACTATTTCGGTGGAGCATATTTTATGAAAAAAAGCGATAAAATAGGGAAAGACACGAGACATTTATACGATGTTCGGGTGAATTTATGGAATTCACAACATCTCTACCACCTACAAGTTTTAACGCGCGATTATGTACCCTGTCAAGAATGTGCGGAATGGTCTTGAGTGCACCACACCAAACATGGGCGTTATATTCTAGCTTAGGGCAGATGAATGCCTTATAAATGCCAGATCAGACGTGATAAAAATTTCTTGCACCGTTTAAGGAATAATAAACATTTTGTAGCATTTTTGTCGACCTCGAATACAGATACCAAGCATAGAAAGTCTGTCGGTTTCAGCGGTGCAATTACCATTCATGGATAATGGTTAAGGGTTGATAGACAGAAGACAGCATTAAATTCCACTCTATAGGTTGAACTTCATTTGATTATGCTGTACAGGTCGGAATTTAATTTGTTTAACATACGTTGCCGTTCCTATTCTACGGCCGAAGAGCAAGGATGTGAGTTAGAGAACGAATAACTGAGGGTTCGGTCATCAGCGAAGGAATGGATTAGAGTAGAAGTTACAGACAATAGATCATTTATGAAAATAAGAAAGTTAGTCGGAGACAAATCACACCTTTTTTTTAATCCATTACTTCGATTGATTGTTGTAACTATTAGCCGATCCTCAAGTTTAGTTGTAGCTCTATGCCGTCCTGACCGTGGTTTATCTTCAAGACTTCCGGTTTGAGCGTGTCCTTCAATCGTACGATAAACGCAGCACCTTGATACCTTCAACTGCGAAGCAACTTCCCGCTGCGATTTGTCGTCTTTAAGAAGGGTCATGATCCCATTTTTAATGAGCCCTTTAATCAAGACGTGAGTATTTGAGTTTGAAGAATCCGAAATAAATTTTCAAAATTCAAAAACGTGGGTATAAAATCCGACTTTTATTATCTGAATGTGGTGCGTATTATTCTGGTGGAACATTTAAGTAAAAAAAACCCAATGTAATTCATAAAATTCATTCGCCATGCATGAATGAAGTCAGTTGTCTAGGTAGGCGTCAAACTTTTGGCCCGCAGTGTTCATCTGTTTCAGCAACTTTTTTCTCAAACTTTTTCAAAAAGGGACGTAGGAGCTCAGAAGCCGATTGTCTAACAATTTTTTTTAAAACCCTATCTTTGCTTGATTCTACATACCGTAGATTTGTCTACATTATACTTCTCATAAATTAGTTTTATTGAAGAGTCTAATGACAGTTTTGTCCAAAATTCCACTTTTTTTCTTTTAAAGTAAGTCTTTTTCCCTCTGACTCACGAGTATTCATGGCTTGCGACAAATTTCCAGATCAACTGCGCTTACAACACTTTCTGCTTGAATGATATTTTCAGACTAGTCGCATGTAATGTTATATTTCCTCTTTGGGATGGTGATCAAAATTTTGCAGGAGTCTACTTGAAAGTTGAATCGTGTACTGTTCGATTGGGTTCACACCGTCGTAAGCCTTAAGGTAGTACTTCCTTGTGGTTGGATTTGGTCACAATCCTGTAGAAATTCGAAAGACTTTCCGGTCGAACATTTGAATCTTCTTCATGGTGGTGGGCGATATGGGGAACGATATGGGGTAGCCATATCTGATAACAGTTGCTTGTGTACAAGCAGTTTAGTCTTCTTGCTGAATCTCGTGAGGATTAAACTTGAACCTCTTACTGAAATGGATTCGCACCTCGGTGTTATCTGGAAGTGAAATTCGAATGTTGTGGCAGCGAGTTGCGAACGCTCTTCGTCATCTCGTAGCTGTCTCTGGATTTCTAAAGCAGATTAGTTCCACTTGAGGTACGAGTAATATATCCAAAGATTTCTGATGTGGGTTTCAACTCCCCTAGCTGCTATTTGTAGGGAAAGCGTAGCAGCGTAAGTAATGGAGTCATTCGCATACGGCATTGATCTGAAGTGAATATATTGAACAGTATCGGTCCAAGCCTTGATCCCTGGGGGACTCCAGCGCTGATTCGTTTTGTTGATGACTTTGCTTGATGTACCTGTACGTAGAAGATTATATAGATTAAAAAATTGTGAATTAACCTTATCAGACAGTTGGGGAAATCAAAATGAATTAGTTTGCAAATCAGTCCAAAAGCTGTCAAATGCGTTCTCTATGTCTAGCAGGCAGGCTACGGTGGTCTTTTTTTTTGTACAGTCCATGGGTGACGTCTCTATGTAGCTTGAGCAGAGGGTGTATGGTTGAGTGTTTGGCTCGAAAACCATATTGGTTATTGGGAATTATTCCTCGCTCTGAGCAGAAGTGATTTATCTTCCTCAACATCACTGGTTCCAGTATTTTGCACAGCATAGCAAAGCGATTGATCGGCAACCATCAACATTCTAATAGTTCGTCTTTTTTGGTACTGTAACAACCTTGGCCACTTTCCAAGCTGTTGTTGATGCAGTTGCTGAAGATGATCGTCAGCAGTATAATAGCCAGAATTGACAACTTTTTTTAATAAAAAGTTGGAGATCTGGTTAATTCCTGCAGATTTTTTGGCGTTGCTGCTTTGACTTATCACCATTACTTCCTCTGTGGTAGTGAAGGTTTCATCGCTTGATGGATCATTAGCGCGGTTACTGAATGTTGTTATCAGATAACGTTATCAGATTACTGGAGTTTGTAGCTTCATGAACTTCGAATTCGAATTCCCCTGGAAAATCGGGAAGGTGCACAGCAGGTCGATCGGTGAAGTTACCCTCAAAATGGTTGGCAAATGCCTCAGCTTTCTCAGCAGGGGTTGTTGCTGTTTCTTTGCCATGATTGATGCTCTGTGGTTAGGTATTAGATCTACCAACCAGAGAGTTAATTTTCTTCAATCCGTCGGGACCAGGTTTGATGTCATCAAGGCGCCTGGTGAGCTCATTACCCCTGTAGTTCTTCACCGCCTGGAAGAACATCCTATTAGTGCATTGCAGCTGCGAGTGCACACTACGATATTCATCATTGACGGTGTTCCATGTCCTGTGAAAGATCCTCTTGAGCCTCTTCCTCAGCCGCTGCCTGTGGGCATGGATATACCTTGGAAGGTTTTCATATTTGTCCCTGTTGGTACGAGTGATGTTCTGCCTATCTACGGCATTGATAACAACTGTATAGAATCCATTAATGATGCCGTCAATCTCGCTGTTGCTGAGGACTGATATTTATTGGGAGCTCAGCCTCTATATCCGATCGAAATCGGACTGAACATGGTATGGAGTTCGTTCGCAGGTCTCTCTGTCATTATTCTTCGGCTTAGTCGAATTCTCATTTCAATATGGTCTGCATCATGTCACGTGCTTGACGAAATTAAACGACGCCAAGAAGAAGTTCAGTGTTAATGCAGTTCTGGGAAATTTTTTGACAATGGCGGTTCCCTGCTGTAAGGTTACATTGCCTTGCCAGCGTGGGTGCCTTGAGTTGAAGTCTCCGCCAATCACTCACTAGTTGTGTAGGTTTGCGGCTATGTTGATGGTGTTCGAATATTTCCCCTCGATGCTTGATATGTATTGTAAATGGAGACGAACAATAGAGATTCATCTACAAAATCTTGAATAACACTTGCTGTTGCTTCCATAGCATAGCAGCCCAGAAATCCTTGTCTGCTCAACCTCAAATATTTTTCGGAGAAGAATCGCAGTGCCTCTTCTTCCAATTGTTTTGTCTTCTCTGAAGATGTTGTAACTATCGGGCTTGAATGAGTTCCTTGCTGTCATATTGGTTTCCTGTAAAAAAAGAATAACTGATTTCCCTGACTTAATAAATAAGTTCAAAGAAATTCGCCTGGCTGTGGAATAGATAGAATTAACGTTGTACGTAACTGTGTCTGTGGAATTTTTTTCTCGGCGAAGCGCTAACTTGTGCGTGTTCGTTGTTTGGTAGTTTTTAGTGCCAACCATGGCCAGAAAAGTCTAATGGATTCCATCGGGAGAATTCGATAGACACTGTATCGAGGAAATGAAGTGCGGAACGTTTTGCCGCAGCCATTCTTGATTTGCTCGAGCTCTGTGGGAAGGTGCAGAATCCTGTTGGAATGTCCAGGGTCTTTGGCCGAAATAATTCCGTGCCCATGGCAACAACACAGCTTCCAAGACAGTTTCACGATAAACCATCGTGTTTTAAAATATATGAGCGGAGACCTCGTTTTGCAATGCTGCCGGTTTCACTGACATTTTGTTCACTTTCAAATGTTTCAGCTCACGAACAATAGCTGGTTGTGATTTTCCACCCAAAAACAGGGCAATAACACTATTACGTTTGAATTCCATTGTCGATACAACAAAAACTAAACACGCGATAAAAAAGAAAAAAAAAACCTTACACACGCTTGTCATCAATGAAATTAATTAACAACTGTCAAATATTCAGCACGCTGTCATTCGTAGTTTGGCTTACACACCGACGTGAAGTTGGTAGCAATTTATGTCAACCACCCTGTAGATCCTTTTGAATTCGAACGGTATTTTCAAAATTTAAAAGCTTCACTTTACACATACATAGCGCATGACCCCCGCAAAAAGCTTTTCCCATAAATTTCCCAACAGGTGCAATAAAATTTATAACACCATAATTTTCATACACCGCCTTACAGTACGCCATGTCTCTTGTATCAACAAACCGTATACGAGTGCATAATTCGCTCGCATCAAGATGATAACATGCCCCAGACAAACAGTCAGATACATGCCGAACTAGCATCATATGCAATTATCACCTTCAATGGTACATAACAAATCATATGGTTTTCTGCGCCACAGAAACTCTCGCCTTCGCGCATAAACAAAACCCACACAACCAGAATTTGAGAGAATATTCTCTCCCTCACGCATGAAAAATGTATCCGAACACCAACATTACCATGGATACAATTTTCTGTTGGACACTTTTCCCGTCCTTATGTGCATTGCATAGATTTTCCCAACACACCGCTTAGATGTGCTAAGAAGAAAAGAGGAACTACGCCGCGATGGTGTTCAGTACTTTTTCATCATCGACCAAATTGCAAGTGCCAACATAACGAGAAAGTCTCCACCTTCTGCCGCAGCCACCGCTGTCGTTTGCCAAATTATTATTCACCGCAGGAAAAATTTATACACAATCTATCTGAGCGTGAAAAATTAAATATCTAATTTTTGTTGTGTTACATATTTTTTTATTGTAAGTGAGTGCAAAGATTTTCGTGGAATATAGGTTTTTTTTTTTTTTTTTATCTACCTATACGATTCTATTAAGGGATTAGGTTGGTTTTTCCCTCCGCCCACTTAGCAACGATTGAGGCCGGTCGGTGGTAATTGGGGACACGGCCTTTCGTGAACTAGTTTGCTTTTACCTACGACGGTAAAAATGTAATTTAACACCAGGCATCTGCTAAAAGTGAAAATTGTCTCCAAAGGATACGAAAAAAAAAGGATACCCACGCCATACTGTGAAAAATTGGATACATCTGTCGGTAAGTAATTACCTTTGTATTCTGTGTCGGGATGTTATGCAAAATGGATGTAACTACAGTTACATTCCCTTTCGACTTGATTTGATATATGTATGTACATCAAATTATTATCCAACTTAGATAAATCAGATGGAAACTTGGGGGAGAAAAATGTATCCTCCATCAGCACCCCTGCCCGAGTGCGATAATTTTCTTTTTATTGTGACCATCAAGGGCTTTTGTATTCTCCATGGGTGGGCGATACGGGAGGTGGCAAAGCCTTATGAGGGTGCCTCGAATTTTGTAAGAGTGTGCGCCCTTTTGTTTGCTTATAGGGGACAACACCTATACATACAGTCACCGA
Organism: Pocota personata; assembly: GCA_963082735.1. Lineage (NCBI taxonomy): Eukaryota > Metazoa > Arthropoda > Insecta > Diptera > Syrphidae > Pocota > Pocota personata. The sequence continues at coordinate 56,512,958 of OY720431.1, forward strand.
CCATTGGGGGGATTATTATGCATTATACTGCACGTTTCATGCTGGCAAATGCCATTCAGATGTCTCAGAGCAAAACTCACGATTTTGTTTGTTTTTATATTTGACGTGATTGTTTGCTATGATCATGATTATTGTTATTACGCTCATTTTTATTTCTTTCTCCATGGGGAGGAAATCTCCGTGTACTGTGTTTGTGTACGAGAGATGCATTAGGATCTTTTGAGCGGCGAGATACGTTCACCATGTATATATGCCGGTGTAAATGGAATTAGGGATGATACAATGTACTGTCTACCAAGTTTTGGGTGCCGGTGTTGTAAAATGTGAGTGGATTTTGTTTGTGGAATACAAGAACAGATACAAATGCAATTCGGCATCAGTAAGGTCTTAGTTTCTCCTTCAAAATGTGAGCTATAGTGAAGAACTGTTTGATTGATGGGTGCATCACTGTTTCCCTGACTGGTGAAGAATTACAGAATGGTTGTTGGTTAGGTTAGGTAACAGGGTAAACTTGTTGACAGGGTTGTCCACAGCTCACTTAGACTACTTAGAGTTCATTGTGCCCAATATTTAGAACCCTGGGAACCTAAAAAATGTCAATCTTCAATCGCTAGGCTAAGTCACCCTGATAAATGTATGAATCTCAGGAGTTTTCTTAGATCAATGCTACCTAGCTCATCCAACTCTGAAAAGAAGTATCTGCCAAAAGCACGACTTCTTTTGATTTGGCGGCAGCTCATGTATCTAATCGACACCAGCGTTCATTAGCTTCCTCATTAAACTCGATGTCTATCTCCCTGTATAGGGTGCTAAGCGGTTCACTAGTCTCAGAAAGGGCCCGCGAAGGTCTTATAAGTGAACCTTCTATGGCTAGCTCGTCCGCTTTTACCACCGATATCCATGTGGCATGTAGCCCGCACAGGGTCACCGTGTTGGCCGCTGTGATAATATCCAGTCGGTTTTTATAACTGTTTGCGAGTTTGGATCTTAGTGATGTTGACTGTAACGCCTTAATGGCCGCTTGGCTATCAACATAGATGCTGATTATTTGCTCTGAAATATCTTCCACAATAATCATATCCGCAGCTTGTTTTATTGCAGCAATTTCGGTTAAAAAGAGCTATGTATATTTCGAGACTCACAATAGACGCCGGCACCAGTACCGGCAGTCATTTTGGATTCGTCGGTAGAGATATCCAGTTCATTCTCGAAACAGACTCTTCCCTCATCCCATTCCTCCTTGCTAGGAATTCTAATAGAGAACTTTCGGTTTGGCATGGGGATGATATAGTCCGTTTCCGTCCGGAGTCTCAATATATTCCATCGGTTTAGAATTGAGGCATGACCGTAGGGTTTAGCTTTCCATAGACTGTCTTCACTTAGTCTTAGTGCAGTTTTGACTGCCGTGTTCCCGCAGTATATGTCAAGTGGAAGAAGATTCAGTATTGTTTCTAGACCTGCTGTCGGTAATTATCTCATCGATCCCGTCACCCCCAGGCATCCGGCCCGTTGAATCTTTGTAACGCTTTCAATCTTATTGAACGTTTTCTATCAGACAATCGAACCATAGGTCAAAATGAGTCTTACTACCGCAGTGTGTAGCCAGTGTACCACTTTATGCTTAAAACCCCAAGATTTTCCAAAGGCTCTTCTACATGCATATAGTGCAACATATGCCTTCTTGAATCGATTGTCAATGTTAGCTTTCCAGTTTAATTTAGAATCCAGTATTAAGCCGAGATGTCTTGCAGTTACTTGAGGTATCAGTTCGATACCATCCATACGAGAGTAATTGTATTCTGGTATCAATCTTCTCCTTCCAGACCCCTGCCTTTGACCCAGTTATTCGCTAGTGTTAGTGCATAATTGAGTAGCTCGCTGAGTACCGGAAGAAACTTTCCGGATACCTAGATGGCAACATTATCGACCTCTACGTTGAAACCATTCCTTTGGATGTGGGTTAGTTTGCCAGTTTGCGCAATTATCCGAAGGAAGAGTTCCCAAGGAGAGACCATCTAAACCACCTAATAGTTTTACCGAATATATGCTTAGTGTAAAGGTGGCTATTTTGAAACAGAATGGATAGCAGTTTCGCAACTCTCGATGGAGCGTCACTAACATCTAAATAAAACTCAGTTTTCATCAATGAAATTCACTCAGATCAATTGGCACCACTCCAACGCTGCTACTGCTCTTATCAGCAGCAGACTCTCACATAACATCTCTCCAGGTGTCAAATAAGCGCGTCTGTGGTTTTGGGGGTGTACGTGGCATCACCGTGCTCTATGACAAGCACTCCGAAAAACCTAGAACTTGTTTTATTGTACCGAATTTCTTCTCAGCTTGGACAATTCTGTAGTCAAGATTTGGTTGCAGCAGCTATAAACTACGAAACGGATGGAGAGTGGAAAACCGTCACTGTTGCTTCAGTTTATTGCCCATATGATTCAATAACGCCTCCACCAGCAAAGGCAGTACTCATAGAGTATTCGGACTCCAGGAAGATGGGATTAGTCACTTGTTGTGATGCTAATGGCAGCAGTAAATGCAACGCACTAGGAAATCATCTCCTGGACTTCATACTATCGCCTGGCATAACAGTTAACAATGTTGACTCCCAGCCTACTTTTGTTACTTCAAGGAGACAGAAGATGATTAACTTCACCGTGTCTAACAGGTACTTTAAGTCAACTACTAACCGGTGTGAACTGCTGGAAGTGTTTCTCTTAAATGTGGATCCATACCTTCACAAAAGAGGAAAGATCCGAGGAAAACAAACTGGATACACTTTACGGGGAGCTACAGTAGATAAATCCATCAAAACTCCACCCAATCTTAGAAAGAGACAAAAAGTAGAGGATGCTATTAAAAACCTAGGTTAGGTAAGGTAGATGGGTGCCTTGTGACAAATAGAGTCACTGCTCTCTTAGACCAACAAATTCGGGTCCATTGTGCCCAATCGTTTAACCCTGGAAACGATAAAAATCCGCTGTTAGAACCACCCAGATAATGATATAAATCTCAGGAGGTCCGTAAGCTCTATATTACCTAAGTCCTCCAAATCCGAGAAGAAGTAACTTCCTAGAGTCCTCATTCTTGTGACGGATAGGGCAGGACAATCACACATCAGGTGACGAACTGATTCAATTTCTTCTTCGTCCTTGCAGCTTCTACAGTAGTCGTTATGTAGCACACCGAGTCGCTCCGCGTGAACTCCAATGGCACAATGACCAGTAATTATTCTAGAAACGACCCGTGTATTATAACGACTAAGTTTCACTAGAGAAGTTGATCTCTTCTTGCTGAAGGCCGGCCATAGCGCCCTGGCCGTTGCGCATGTTTCCAGATGAATCCATCGGCTGTTCGCTCTATCGATGGTTTAGTCTTCTATTTTCTTTCGTAGGGAACTGATTGGGGTTACTACAAAAGGGAGGGCCCGCGATAAGTGCAGCGCCGACCCTTTCCTAGCAAGCTCATCAGCCCTTTCATTTCCTTCGATATTCATATGCCCTGGAATCCAGCAGAGGGTCACCGCATTGGCTCTGGATATTCCATTTAAGACCGATTTGCATGTTCTCACAAGCCTTGATCTAATTACAGCAGAGTCCAGAGCCTTAATGGCTGCCTGGCTGTCTATATAGACAGTTATCGTTTTACCAACGATATTACTCTCGCGTATAATTTCCGCAGCCTGTATGATGGCTGTGATTTCGGCCTGAAAGACGCTGGAGTCGTCGCTAATTCTAAAGGAGTTGTTTATTCCTAGGGCCTCACAATAAACTCCGGCTCCCGTGCCAACGTCCATCTTAGAACCGTCGGTAAGAACGCCAGTTCCTTTTTCTTCATGGTTCTCATGGTAGTTCCCCATCGGGATAAAATGGAGGCATGGCCGTAAAGGCTCGATGACCACAATCGGCCTTCTTTCAGTCTTACCAATCATTCACTAGTTGTTTAGCCACCAGACTGCTACAGAATATATCAAGCGGAATGAAACTGAGCATGGTTTCCATTGCCGCTGTAGGTGTTGTTCTTATTGACCCATGACCTCCGATACACGCTGCCCTCTGGATTTTGATGAGGTTTGAAAGCTGATATTACTTCTCAAGAGCCATCCACCGAACTAGTGAACCATATGTGAGAATGGGTTTTACGACCGCTGTGTATATCCAGTACACCACAGCTGGTTTGAAGCCCCACGTGTTGCTGAATGCCTTTTTGCAAGAATAGAAAGCTACGCTAGCTTTTTTGATGCGTTCGGCAGTGTTATCCTTCCAGTTCAGTTTGGAATCTAAAATTACGCCCAGGTATCGAGCTGAACTTGAGATACTTAGTTCAGTACCACCGATGTTTGGGGTGGTACTGGTTCACTTCTTAGTGAAAAGAACTATCTCCGTCTTTGAGGGGTTCACTCCCAGCCCTTTGTTGCTGACCCAATCATTCACTAGTTGTAGTGCAAGATTTAGTCTTTCGCTTAGGACTGGAGGGAATTTTCCCGGAACCAGGATGACCACATCGTCGGCATAGGCCGTCGCGTTGAAGCCGTTTTCCTTCAGTATCACCAAGATCTCATCCACTACGAGGAACCATAATAAAGGAGATAGAACTCCGCCTTGGGGGGTTCCTCTGCAGACGCTTCTCCGGATGGTTGCATCTCCTAGCATTGAAAATATAACCCTCGATTGAAGCATCTGTGCAATCCAATCTCAATTTTAAATGAGCTCTGTGTAGGCTGTCTAGGATCGCGTCAGTGTTTACGTTGTTAAAAGCCACTCAACGACCCCCTCTTTTGCGAGGTTCCATCCTACTTTTGAAATACGAATGAGTTCCGTTATTTTATCACTCCACTATGGTGGACGCTTTTTACCGCTATGCCTACTATTAAAAACCTAAATAGCGCCCTTACCAGATGTTTTGAACTGGCGTGTCTAGTTACAAAAACTCATGCAGATCGCCAGTTCAAACTCCAGCACACCTGCAAAGACTACGTAAAGAAACCAGACAACTTTTAAATATGTCGTTAAAGGCTAATTTGGTGGAAGACAGGAGTCTTTGTCGATCAATGTAAAAGAAGATATGAGGTTAATTCGAACTTCGAAAAGTACTTCTTATAGGAATTTTTGCGAAAAGATCGATGGTTAAAGTTTTAAAGAAGGGCAAATCAGTCAAACCGGAAGCACTTAGAAAAATGAATGAACTTTTACAATTAGTCTTCTATTTTAGACTCATTTTTCAGGTAACCAGATTACAGAAGGGTCATAACTCGACCCGATCACCGATCAGTTGGTGTGTTGCCGTCCGTTGATGGCTTCAAGTGACATGGTACTTATGAAATATAGCCCTCCATGCTACAACAAGGTATAAACCAATTGCAGCCAATTTTGTTCTGAAGAGGATTTTCACTGCTGTCCTGGCAATGGCACGCATACCAACACCCTGTAGAGTTGATTTTATATCTAAAATCGGTAGAGATGACTACTCGCTCGTCAAGAAATTCAGACCAATAAGTCGGTTTTCATTCATGGAAAGCCTGGTTTACACGTGCACAAAGTTGTTTTCAGGTCACATCCTTTCTCTGAGATGCAACGTCTCTATCAGAGCCTGCGAGTTGGCAAAATTAAATGCGCTCTTGATAGAAACGAGTACACGATGGGTATTTTCATCGATATTGAGGGTGCTTTTGATAATATGACCTTTGACAGTATGTGTGATTCTGCCAGACAACACGACGTGGATGAACCTTGGTATCGTAGATTAAAGCAATGGTAATGAATAGAGTTTTTGGTTGTGGATACGGATGACAGCGATTAGCAGCAGCTCCCCGCAAAGTGACGTCCTTTCTCCAATGTTATGGTGAATCTTATCTATACGGCAATGATAAGACCTTTCTTAGCATATGCGTTGGTTGTTTGGTGGAAAAGGCTTTCGTGAAAATGTCACTGCTTCTCTCTCTAAAGTGCAAAGAACAGTTTGTCTCGGCTGCATGGGGGCCTTTTCCAGCACGCTTGGCTCTGCTCTAGATGCATTGTTGAACGTTCCTCCTTTTGATATTTATATCATGTGGTGCTCATGATATAATAAAAGCCATTTTCCATATTAAACGAGATGACCTTGTGCGACACTTATCCCTCGACTCTTGTCTTATGGATATGCCGTCTGACGCAATGACATCAAACTCCAACTGCTTCGTAAATTTAAAGTCGACTTTCCTCACGCTCAGAATTGGATTTTTGCGGAATCTGAGTCGGGAACGAATTTTAGTCAATTTTTTTCTAATGGCTCCAAATCAGTCAAGGGTCTGGTGCTGGTGTCTTCGTGGAGGATGACAAAATTAGGCTTCACTTCTCGTTAGGTAAAAATGCGACTATATTGTAGAGATTGGTGATGGAGACGGAGGGGCCTTATTCAGCCCTTTACTATCTTGTAAAATACTCGTAGTTTAGCCTTGAACCCACTTAATCTTATGTGGTGACCATGGGATTCACTGGAAATGAGATCTCCGATGAACTTGCTAAACAACGTTCAGAGGACAATTTCTCAGGACTTGAACCAGAATTAGGTCTTCCTGCGTTTTCGGTCAGGACTTCTATTGACGGTTGGGTTTCCTATAAACATATTCGTAAATGGCATGACTCTCAGGATGTAGACAGACTAAACGAATGCTCTAAAACGTCTGTAGGAAATCCGCGGCATTCTTCCTGTCCCTCAACAGAAAAGACTGCAGACAACTTACGGATGTTCCTAGGGGTAATTTAACTTTTGCCAATCGTCTTAATGTGCTACGCTTAAGCGACATCACCATCTGCGACGCCAGAGTAGGCGACGATACAGCGGAACACTTCCCTGCCCATGCTCGTGTCAGGTAGCAAATCTTTGGAGCCGATGTGGTGAGTGCTGATACTACGAGTACTATAAGTTCTACTTCTTAGTAGGACGTGAACCGTTATCGAGTCTTAATACTCCAGTGGAGTTTTTCTTTCCCCGATAAAAAAAAAAAACCACATCCGAATCGGAATCTAAATCGGAACAGTTCGTATCCTCTTTGGTTGCTTGTCATTGTAATACTTTGAGACTCCACAACTAGATGAAGGTTGCAGCTTGCTTAGATCATTAGGTCTTCAGAAAATTCCACCCAACATTTGACCAATGAAATGGATCAGACAAGACCCTGTCAGTTGACACTCTAAGAAATAATTTGCGATATACCTGTACACATGTAGATATATATGTAGGTAGCTGAGTAAATTACTATGTACAATAATAATAGGTAGCAAACGTGTTTCGCTTTAGAGTTGTGAATAGTTCAAGCAAGCTACCCACGAAGCTGGTATACAAGAACACTTGGACTGTTGTAATACCACGGGATCTCTCGCTATTCTAACTACCTAGGGCATATTGAATTAGCCAAAGCAGAAGATTCTTCTGACGTCAATATTTGTCAGATCACCGAGATTGTCGAATAGAGGACCAATCTGGAACTTGTTTCAGCAACTCACAAAGAAAATTTCCGTAAATGATGTTATCTCATTGTGTAGACTAAAATTCGTGTACACTGTAAAACTCAAATCCGCGGAATCCCGTCTCTTCGAGTAAAAAAAAATTGAAACTTGTTTTTTCTCCTCCTCATTTCTGCAGCTCCTGCAGAAATGTTTTTGAAAGATGCCTAGCCTTTTAGAATGTAGGCCTATGGGACAGTGTTTCGTAAGGACACCAATGACAGTGCTGATCTCTGATCGCTCTAGTAAAACAAGTCTATTAGAGCGTTCTTGATCGAGATTAGGCCGGATTTGTCTAGATCAGAGATGTGCCGGGTATCCACATCCATATCTGCAGCCGCATCTGCGGATAATGCTCCAAAATAAAATATCCGTATCCGTTTTTCACGGATATTATAAGCACATTTTGAAAATAAAAGAATCTTTAATTGGTGTTCTTATTAGCCGTATTTCTTTGCAACTTTATATGTAGCATAGCTAAGTTTCGCGAAAGACCGATATCCTAATTTGTATTTTGAATTTTGCCACTACGAGTTCTTCATACTAGTTGCCCGATAGTCGAAATATCTTCTCAATTTCCAAATCCCGGAGCACTAAGACTCGATTTGTACCACCAGGCAGAAACCCCCATTTAGAGCTTTGATTAGAGAAACTGATTATTTTCTTAAAAATACCATATATTGTCTTTTCAAAGCTATTTACGGTGATGGTGAAGTCTTATTGTGAATATCTCATCATAATCCGTGAATTTTGGTTACAAATTTTGATAGCCACACCCACTTTCTGCTAAGAAAACTAATCAAATTTAATATTTGGCTATGACTCAATCGATTTTGTTAGAAATTAACATCTAAATAATATTTAATATATACAGGGTGGCTGATATGAGCTGTTACCAACTTCACGTCGCTGTGTCTGTCAAACTACGAATGACAGCGCGCGAAAAATTAGACAGTTGTTAACTCATTTCATTAATGACAAGCGTGTGTAAGGTTTTTTTTTATCGACAATGGAATTCAAACGTAACAGTGTTATTGCTCTTTTTTGGCTGGAGAATTACTACCAGCTATTGTTCGTGAGCTGAAACATTTGAAAGTGAACAAAATGTATGTGTATCGCACTATATCGCATTACAACAAAACCGGCAGCATTGCAAAACACTATGGAGATGGTCCGAAAAAGACAGCAACATCGTCCACAGTGATTCGGAGTGTTAAGGCCAGAATCGAACTAAATCCTCGGAGTAGCGGGATAAATATTGCTTCTGAGCTAATAATATCCAGAGAACGGATGCAACACATTTTGAAAAATGAGGCCTTAAAGTTCCAAAAAGTGCACGATCTCACTACTGACCAAAAAAAAGTTAGAGTGGAAAGAGCAAAGGAGTTGATTCGCTTGCACACAAGTGGCCAATTGCGAAATATCGTCTTCTATAATGAAGCACCATTTCCAATTGAACAACTTCTCAACAAGCAAAATTATCGAGTTTACCTGCGAGGGAGGTCATACCATAACTTCGACCAAAGAATGGTCACCAGAAAGCAAGCACAACAGTTTTTGATGGTTTGGGCAGCAGTGACTGGCGATGGTCGGTCTCCGCTCGCATTTTGTGGCGTTAAGATGAACACGATGGTTTATCGTGAAACTGTCTTGGAAGCTGTGTTGAAGCCATGGGTATGCAAACATTTCGGCCAAAGACCTTGAACATGACAACAGGACTCTTCACCTTCGCACAAAGTCCGAGCAAATCAAGAATGGCTGCGACAAAACGTTCCGCACTTCATTTCCTCGACACAATGTCTATCGAATTCTCCCGATGCGAATCCATTAGACTTTTCTGTCTGGGGCATTTTGAAGGCCAAGGTTGGCACTAGAAAATACCAAACAACGGACGCGCTCAAATTAGCGCTTCGCCGGGAAGGGAAGCGCATTCCACAGACGCACTTGCGTGCAGCGTGTGTTATATTTATTGACCGTCTCAAGGACAGTTCATGTCAGCCACACTGTACAAAGTCATGGCATACCAAGTTTGGAAAGTGATAAAAATAATATTTTTCCAATTAGTAAGGTGCGCTGAAAGAACCACTCACTACAAATAGTACAGTCTTACCCATACGAGTAGATGGTATCTTCAACTACCGCCATGCTGAAACTATTCAAGAATATCTCATTTAGTTATGTATCGTAGGGATGTTTAGACGATTAGGTCTCCATATTAAAACATATGCAAATCAAACTCAGAGAATCTGGGTGTTGATCTGAGAAGTACCACATAGAGAATCTGGCAATGACCCCTACTGACCACACACACCACAGCTGAACTGAACTTCAGGAAAGTTTGCCGCTATCAAAGCCCTAGATTGGGCTACGCTATTCTTTAAATAGGTAGAATAGTGCAGAAATTAACACTTCTTGTTTATTCAAGGTCACCCTTCTCTATGTTGGGATCAACCATTCATAGGTCTCTTCTGGCAGAAGTCCACGATGCTCTGGGAGCTGTCATCACAGGTCAACTACAAGTATAGGTGGAACAGTTTGAATATTGGTACCATGGCTAGGTATAAGTTAAGGCTGTCTCAAAAGTCAAGCAAGAAGTAATTTTAATAGAAAACACACGTTTTTAATTAATAATTGTAAATGTTGTATTGATTCATAAAGTATATAGCAAAGGGTTATGTATGGAGTAGCTTATAGGACAAATGGCCTCAACGGCTTTGATGGCACATGCGCACTCTTTACAATTACACGACCAAGGATTGACTTATGTAGTAATTGAATTGTTTCTCGGGCTGTATAGCATGTGGCACCGTCTTGTTGAAAGCACATATCGTTCACATCCATATCTTGCAATTTAGGTACAAAAAACTGGATTATCATGTCGCGATAGCGAGCACCATTAACTTGTTATTATTGCCTGACCAGCCACATGATGTCTCCAGCCCAAAATCCGCACCAAACAGTGTCACATTGTGGATGCATTTGTTTCTCAACAATCACACGTGGATTTTCTGAACCCCAAATTCGACAATTTTGACGATTAGCAAAGCCATTAAGATGAAAATGGGCCTCATCGCTGAAGATGATTTTGTTTGAAAAATCAGCATCCACTTGTTGTTGTTCCATAATCCATTCAACGAACTCTTTTCGCTGTACGTGGTCAGTAGGCTTCAGTTCTTAAGTCAATTGCATTTTGTATGCATGAAAATGCAAATCCGTCAGAATACGCTGTAGAGATCTTCTCAAAATGTCCAATTTTTGAGCACGTTGCCTGGACTCTCAACAAAACTCCCACAAACTGTGTAGATGTTTTGTATTGCACGACTTGTTGAAGGACGGCCAGAGTGTCTAAGATCACTAATTGATACAGTGTCTCTGAATTTTTGAATTAGTCTCTTCACAGTTGATAAAGTTAAATCACTATTCCGACCATATTTTGTACGAATATGCGAACTGTAGCCGCCAAACCTTCATTATTTTTAAAATATAGAGTGACCAGATAAGAACGATGGGAAAAGAAATTTAAATAAAATAACAACGGTGTGGGATATAAAATTGATTCTGGCTTTATAAAGCTACATTCATACCATTATGTATAGAATAGCACATCATTTAAATGGCCGCCTCGGATTCGCCAGCAGTGCTTCAAGCGATCGGTCCAATTTTTGATGACTCAGTCCAATATGTGCGGCGTTATTCCGGCAATAGCGTTTCGAATGTTGGCCTCGAGCTCGTCCAAAGTGGTTGGCTTGTTAGCGAAAAATAAGGGCTTGATGTTGCCCCAGAGAAAGTAATGGAAAGGTGTCAAGTCACATGATCGCGGCGGCCAATTGATGGACGCTCGCCGTGAGATGACCCAGTCGCCAAATTTCTCCTTCACCACTTCGAGCGTTGCGTATGGCAGAAAGAGTTCTGGCTACAGAAAGTCGGTTAACATCGCTCTATATCGACGACCATTGACGGTAACGGTGGCTCCTTCCTTTCGAAAGAAATAAGGCCATAAACCGCACCAAACAGTCAATCTTTGTGGATGCATTGATGCTTAGTCGAACACCTGTAGATTGAGGTCGCTCCAATAATGGAAATTTTGCTTGTTGACATAGCCGGAGAAGATGATTTTTTGGTCAAAATCCGGATCTCCGGCCAACATTTCCAGCGCCCAATTAGCGTACTCACGGCATTGTCTATGGTCACCTGGGTTCAAATCTTGCGTCAGCATAATCTTATACGGATGTAGGCCCAAATCCAATCTAAAAATAAGCCTGGTTGACTCTCTGGCGATGCCCAATTCAACTGATCGGCACCGAATCGACATTTCTGGGTCTTCTTCGATACTGGCCGCTATGGCGGCTATGTTTTCTTCACTTCGCACCGATCTCTGTCTGGTTAGTGGCGTAAGGTCCAAAAAAGTGTACTCATGCTCGAACTTTTCCACGGTGCGATGAATTGCCTGCGCACTGAAGCCGTGATGACAACCGACCTCACGACGAAATTCAAGTTGCGTATTTACAACTGAGCCAGAATTTCGAGAATATTTTTTAATAATTTCCACACGTTCGGGTAGTGTCAAACGATGCATGATAAAATGGCAAGCCTTACTGAATATTTTGACAGCTGGATGTTATTGATAACTTTAACAGCTGCTGAAACATAAAAATTGGAAACACTATCATTGCTATCTGGTCACCCTTTATTGCTCAACAATGAAATCGCGTTGTTTTTTCATGTAGCACTCCATTTTTAATAACTCTGAACTGTCAGCTGTCACGCTGTCTTTTTTTTTCGTTGGCAACACTTTAATGCATAAATGGCGCAAAATTCAAATTTTACGTGAATTTTGGGACACTCTTTAGATGTGACCCGCCTAAAACCGGACCAGAACAAAAGAACTTCAAAAACAGATCACACAATGAATCTGAAAACTCCAGTTGTATTATGTTTGTTGACACCGAAACTTGACTTTCAGTTTTAATTTCACTGTAAACATAATTTTTGTATTTTATTTTACTGGGAAGTGCAAAGAAACAGTGCCGTGGTAATAGACTGAAAGCCATCTTTTTTTTAAATAAATTATTCAACCGTTTACTCTTACAATAAATAAAACATTTCTCCTATTTCTATAATTACAATGGAATGTAGTTGTGTATGCCTGTATATTTAATTCATTTTCCTCGCAGAGGTGAACAAACGTTTATTTATAGCGCAGATAGATAATTGTGCAAATAAAATGAAAATGCTACACCGCCCGATGACGAGCAGAGTTCATTTCGATTACACTCGAAACAAGCAGCCAGAATGCGATTACCCAATGGCCCGAGGCAATCGTAATTCTTAATCCTTTGCCGAAATATACTTAACAGTTGTGTACACGCAAATAATTTATCTCCAAATAGAAACAATTGCGTTTGAACTATAAATAGCAAAGGAGAGCGATGTAGAATAGAATCCAAGCCAATCAGTTTGTATTGACGTAATCGATTAGTACAATTGAATAAAATATCTGATTAATTAGTGAGCGATGATTTCTTAAAGAATAAAGTAGGCGCCTGGGTAGTACATACTTGCTCTTACACGCTGTTTGTTTTGCAAATTACTAATAGTCTCATGCATTAGATTTGCTTTACTGCAAACTCAATACAAATTCGATAATGTTACTTTTCTTCTGACATAAAAAATATGTTTATGCATAAAATTCATTTGTGGGTACAATAACTAATTGTCACACTGGTGGATCTCTAATCTAGGACCACTTAGAAATACTTGAAGGAAACTTTTCAACAAAGGCAAAAGCACAAGAGATGCATCTGACAGGGACTCGTACAAAGAATCCCTAAAGACATATAAAAAAAAGAATTGAGGAAAGCCAAACGTAATTATTGGAGACTCTTTTGTGGCAAAATAGAAGAATCTTAAATCGTATCCAGTTGGTTTTTCTCGGATTTCTCCTCTCCTGTAAAGGATTAGCTTCGCATTCGATTTGGAATTCGATGTATCTATGCTCGGAGAGGGGAATTTCTGGCGAGACTCTTCAGTTGGTAATAGACTTAAAGTGCCGGTTGCACAGGGTCAAGCCAATCACTTTCTATCTTTGCGCCGTAACAAATGTTGGTTGTGAGCCAACATTGTTGATGGTAAGATCAGGCGATAGTATGAAGTCCAGAAAACGATCTCTCCGTGCGTTGCATTTGCTGCTGCCCAAACAGAGTTTTGAGCATTTGCATCGCAACATATGACCTATCTTTCTGGTACCTATTTTGGTACTTGTAGTTTGTGTTTGATAGCCATTGGAAGCAGACAATTTCTCTTATTTTTGCAAACATGGAGAAAAGTGAATTTCATGTAGTGGTAAAACATTATCATTCATCATTCAGGGTGTTTTCGCCTCCCATAGTCCCATGTGCCCTGTTTTGGTCCTTTCCTGTTCTGGCCTTTAGGTCTCCTGTTATAATTATAACTCTTTCTGCTGTTGCTTCTTTGTTGGTGAATAGTTTTGAATAGAACGTGTGTTTTCTAATGTTGGGTTGTTTTCGGTTGGGGCGTATGCTGGTATAATTGACACTTTTTCCTCTAGGTCTAGTTACAATACCATTAATCTTAAATTTGTTAGCTGCCATTCACTTCCCGGTCTTCTGACCACACTCCCAAATTTCTGAAGGTCATCAGAATCAACCATCCGGAAATGATTGTATGCCTTTCTTCTTTACTTCGCTCAAAATAATTAATTTTTGTACATAAAAATCCTGGTATTGGCCATGGTATTCGGTTTATTGGAAAGATAATTTTATGTCATTAGTCTTTAAATATGATTTCGAGCATATCAGCGCCGTGGCTGGCTCGAATAAAGCGCAATCTGAAAGTCCTATTTTTGACCACTTTTCGAGCAGCTGGAACCGTATATCGACGAAAGTTGGCTTTCAAATCCTCCATCGTCTCTGGTTTATCGACGTAGACTACTGGCTTCACATATTCCTACAGAAAGTAATCCAAAGGTGTTAAATCACACGATCTTGGATGTCAGTTCAAAGGTGCATACACGAAATTATGAGCTCATCGAAAGTTTCCTTCAATAAATTGATTGTGGCGCGAGCTGTGGGGCATGTTGCACCGTTTTATTGAAACCACAGCTCTTCCATATTAATACCATTGGTTAACAAAAAAGTCAGTAATCATGGATCTATAGCGCCCTCCATTGACTGTAACGTTCCGGCCGGCATCGCGTTAGAAGAAATATGGAACAGTGGTTCCACCAGTCCATAAACCACATCAAACAGTGACTTGTTGTAGATGTAATGACGTCTCAATAATGGCTTGTGGATTTTCTTCACTCCAAACGCGGCAACTTTGCTTGTTGACGTAGCCATTCATCGCTGAACAACATTTTGTGGTGAAATGAGGATCAAGAGCAATCTCGTTTTCTGCCCAACCAAGATCTTTCCTCAAAATCTTCCATAAAGTGGATGGACAAAGCTCCAATTGCTGTGCACGATGGCGAATGGACTCACTCGGGTCCTTTTCAATACTACGCTACACAGGAGCAACAGGTTCCTTTGGTGCGCACTGTATGTCATCTCTGCGGATGCGTATTATTACCTAAAGTGTGTGTGGTATGAAAACCATCCATGATTATTCGAATATCTTGCTCGGATGGACGATTATGTCGACCGTAAAATGGACGTAGTTCACGTAGTTCAACTGAACCACAATTTTCGAAATAAATTTGCACAATTTACAAGTATTGTTCTGGCGTAATCAGCTGATAGCTGTCAAATTGGCAGCCCCTGGAAAAAGTATTGCCAATTCTAAAAATAAGCCTCTAAGAAAAACAGGCTTTAAATACGTGGGGCGGCTGATAAATTAGCGGCCTAAGGCATTAAGTGAACGAAGAGATCCGATTAAAAAAATTTATTTCTCAATATAATCTCCCTGCAGTGAAATGCATTTCTCATATCGGGCATACAATGCCTTACTACCACCGAAAAAAATTTCTTTTTTTTTGCCTTCAAAATTACTTTCTACGGCCGCCTTGATCTCGTTCTCATCTGCAAATCTCCGGCCTCGTAACTCCTTTGTCAAATTGAAAAAAAGGATAAAGTCGCTTGGGCAAAGTCTGGGCTGTAGTGTGGGTGGTCTACCGTTGAAAAACCTTTGTCTTTCAAGGACTGCCTCGAAACCCGCGCCGTATGAACAGGAGCGTTATCCTGCAAAAACAACACTCCGTGCTTGAGTTTCTCACGTCGCTTCCATACGACCGCTTCACGTACCTGAGTCAATAAATTAACGTAATATTGACCATTCATCGCAGTCCCCTTTGGCAAGTAATCAGTCAGCAAAACACCTTCGCTGTCCCAAAAAACAGTCGTCATAAGCTTCGACGGCGACTTTTCCACCTTCAATTTCTTCGGCGGCCTCTGCCCATAGACTCTCGGTTGGACTCCGGATCGCATTGGTGAACCCAAGTCTCATCTATAGTTACGATTCGGTTGCAAATTTCGTTGAAATTGTTCCCGGCTAACTCCAAAAAATCTTTGCAGCACTCGAGTCGTCGTTGTTTGTCGAACGGCGTTAGCATTTTCGGTACAAAGCGCGCACAAATTTCTTTTCATATTTAAATGCGCGTCAAAATTTCTCCAATACGTTCTTTGCTGATGTGCAACTCGTCCGGTATCTGCCACATTTTTATTCTTCGGTCGACCAGGACTGATTTTTCAACTTTTCCGCCGTTTTCTTCAGTGACCCTGACACAGGACGCCATGGGCGGGGGTAGTCTTCACGGCTCTCTCGCCCTTGTTGCAATAAGCGAGACCATTTTTTAACCATGTAGGACCAGAATCCTGAAGAGTCGATGACATACATATCTTCGAAAATTTTTTTAGGCGATTTTCCTTTTTCCACGAGATACTTTATCACGGCGCGGTGCTCAAAATTGCCAGAATTTACGATTTCGGCTGACACAGTAATAACAAAATGAGATTATTATTAAAACGAGGTGCTATTTATACTACTAAGGAGTGCCGCAGTAAGTGCTATCAGTAATGACTCGTTGTTGAGTATCTCAAGTCGCAAACTCATATGCCGCCCCTCGTAAGACATCAGATGGCGTATCAAGTTTTCATCAAGAAATACCTATAACAGTACTTTACTTATTAACTGGTTCTTAAAAATTGACTATGGCTCCATCGATTTTGTTCTAAACAACATTTGATATATTCAAGGTCATGGAATTCCAAGTTTTGGAAAATTGTCAAAACTGAATTTTAGTAGATGGACAACATGTACATATGAAGGTATAAATACATGCGACCCAGTCGTGCACTTTATTTTCCTATAGGTAGTATTTTTGTTTTTTTTTATAATTTGAACGTGTTAAATGGGATATGAATACCCTTATACTAATTTTTAAGACACGGGCGTTTTTGTGGAATGGGGAAAAGACAGAGAGAGAAAGACAGATTGGTGTAGTTGGTTTGAAACTCAGGTGGTAGGTTAGTTTCAGTGAACTGCAAGGGTGGCTGTCCAGATAACTGGGGAGTATTTTTTTTGTTTCGCTGTTATTGTCGTTGCTTATGATTCACAGTATTTTTTTCCGTCCTCCTGATGTCATCATCACGATCTAGTTGCATTTTAGCCATATGATATCCCTACTGCCAGTGTTATGTCTTCTCAGTGGAGTTGACTTAGCTTTCGCAAGTGATCGACTTTTTTTTTATTTCATACGAAATAAATAGATGATTCTTGACATCAGGGCTCGAATTACGGCATCAGTGAACATATCGCTCGTTACGTAATTTCTATTGTGTTGTTGGTAGATCTAGCAACAACACAATGCAAATTACGTGATGAGTCATTCGACAACTGATGACGGTAATTTCATTTTGACGGATACAATTTGTATTAGTTCATAGAAAATGGGGGTAATGTTCAACCCGGTATTTAATTAAGATATTTTAAATAACTTCCAATTTTTTTTTTTTTTTTTCCCGAGGGTTGGTGAAAAATCTTCCATAGACAATATGATGATAGCAAGCGTGTCAGATTCTTACTGACTGAGAAAACCACCACCCTGCGATTTAATTTGTTATATATTGAAACTAAGAAGGGCCTTATCAAACAATTTTTCTATCATGAAAAAAGCTCGTTTGGCAGGTTACTTTCCACTGAAAGATCCTGCATGTTCCGCAATCTAGGCGCGGCTGATTCCTATCTCGCCAAGTCGAAAGGTCTCGTCCTTTGTAGTCGGCGCAATAAATTGCTTTCATCCAGAATTTGTAGGATTGTATTGTTGACATGTCCGATTAATCGGTTTCTATGCTTCTCGCGAAGCTCCTAATTTCAGCTTCGATTGTCGGAATTCCGAGATCCCTGTGGATATCATCGTTTCTAGTATACCACGGTGCGTGGACAATTTCTCTTAGCACTTTATTTTAAAAAGTTTGTAAAATATTGGCGTTTGTTTTCTTGTTACAGCCCCAAAGTTGTATACCGTAAGTCCACACCGGCTTTAGGACTTGCTTGTATAAAAGCAGTTTGTTCTCAATACTGAGCTGGGAGTGTTTTCCGTGCAACCAGTTCATTTCTCTATATTTGATTTCGAGTTCTTTACGTTTCATTTTCACGCGAGAATTCCATTTCAGTTTTGCGTCGAGTGTCATTCCAAGGTATGGAAAATTGGCAAGACATTAGTTTTCTTATAAGTGAAATTCACGTGAACAGATTTAGATTCGTTGAGAGCGATCCGCCAGTCCCTCGTCCATTCATTTACTTTATTCAGTGCGTTTTGCAGTTTTGCAGTCGTTTCTTCGATTGTTTTACCTACGGCTAGGATAGCGGTGTAATCGGCAAACGTAGCCAGGATAGTGCCATCTTCTTTCGGTATATCTCGAGTATATAACAGATGGAGAAGTGGCCCAAGAACGCTTCCTTGCGGTATACCGGCCGAAATTTCTTTGAGCTCCGAGTATTCATTTCCATGTTTAACACGGAAGAGTCTATTCCCGAGATATGATTCTAGAATGTCGTATAGGCATAGAGGGAAAACTTGTCGTAATTTACAATTCAAGCCATCATGCCACACGTTATCAAAGGCTTGCGAGACGTCAAGAAATACGCTTGAGCATATCTTTTTCTCTTCAAGTGCTTTCTCGATTACGTCAGTAATTCTATGCACTTGGTCAATCGTCGAATGCTTACTTCTGAACCCAAACTGGTGGTCAGGGATAAGATTATTTCCTTCTACAACCGGTTGGAGACGCCTTAGTAATATTCTCTCGAAAATGTTGGATATAACTGGAAGTAGCGAAATTGGTCATTTGGCGGCTTTCCTGGTTTTAAAACTATTATAACTCCCGCAACTTTCCATTGGTTAGGCACGTGTTTTAATCAATGCTTTTCTAGGTAAAGCTTTGAGAATTTATCCGGTGATCAAGTCATAACCAGGAGCTTTCTTAGGTTTTAGATTCCCGATCTCATGTTTGAGTTCCCTCAGCGTTGCACTTGCAAGTGTTAAATCGTCAGATGGTAAATCCGGCCTATTGATATTGTCATAAGACACTTGACCATCGTACTGTTTAAAGGTGTCTTTCAGGTGGGCCGCAAAAACGTCCGCTTTTTCTTTATCTTCCCTTGCCCATTCATTGTGATTTAATTTAATTGGCGGCGCAGAAACTTGGGTCTTTTGGTGCCTTTTACAGCTTTCAAAAGTGAATAATTGGAACCTTTTTTCGCTGTTAAACTTTCAGATTAAGAGCCTATCGCACGATTCTTAAAATCCTTTATACTTCCAAATGAACAACTGATTAGGTCAAACAAAATCGTTCTCACTATGCCGATCTACTTTTAACTTGTTTCTGTAAGAGCCATTGACGCAATATATCCACTAGCTAGAGGTAATTAAGTAAAAATCGCTTTAGGAGGTGTTGTTGTATCCACTTACGGTCCCTTGTTGTCATTAGAATAAATAATTTATAATGTCACTAATGGATTCTTCCCAAATCATCCTCACATGAAATATTTACCCCACACATTGAGTTAGGTTATCGGTTCTATTGAAATTCCAAACTCATTTGTCCTGACCATCGCGTGACCCGCGTTCAAGTGCGAGTATTTAACGAGTGAACACTTTGTCAGAAATTCCACCCCGATAATTCCCATTTACAGGTAATTGCTTGCTTATGGCTGCCCGAATGGGACAACTTAATTTCAACTATCTTTTATGTGTGCCCCCTGTTAGCATGTTCAGTGGGAAGGATCAAATAGCCTCCTTCCTCTTGATAACAGTTTCGAATAACTTAAGCGAAGTGGAAAACAAATGAGAACTATATTAAAGAACACTTTGAGAAGGAAATGGTTCTGATTCGATTAAACACACGTCAGTGAATGTTTTTGTTGTCAAAGGACAACGCTTTGGTGGAAGTACTTACGTCGAGGTGTTCTTATTTGCGTTGACAGTTGACAATTATTTACTTTTGACTTCCTTGCCAAATGAACTTTAGCGGCTGACTTTTCCCCCCGTTTCGTGGAGAAAATTAGGGAAAAGTAAAAATACCTTTTCTGCTTTAGGATAAGCACTTTATAGGCCGGTAATTGGTTTAACTTTGACTTACTTGTATTACAATATTTAATTTGGATTTAGCTAAGGGGGATTTCTTTGACGTTCATGAACAAGGAGGATGCTAATGTGGACTTTGATCACGTATTGCCTGTTGGAAACATCATTTAGACTAATTGATTAAGCAGTCAAATACAAAATACGAGTATTTATATCTTCATTAAGACACGTTTAGATGAAAGACACTTTTCGGTTAAAATTACCATCTTATACGAACCTCGAATTGTGGGTGTTTTTATACCATACCCTTTACCAGTTGGCTATTGATGCAGTCCACTCTCTGTTTGACGCCGTAGATCCCGATGACGATTTTATAATTGTTGGCGACTTTGACCTTCCCTTTTTGCAATGGGCTCCATCCAAGGACGAATTATCTTTCGTTCCAACTAGTTCCTCCTCAGAAAAGGAAACCCTCCATACTGAACGTCTTTTTGACTCCGGTCTTTTTTAGTGGTATCACCAATAACGTCGGCAGGCAGCTAGATCTCATTTTCTCATCCGATGGCCATAATTCCCTACCGCGAGTAACCATCTTCTCTCCACCCTAGACCACTATAACCCCCCTCTCGCTCTTACCTTTTCGTATGACCTTAGCGTTAATTTAGAGAACTCTCTTCCTTTTAACTTTCGTAAAGCTGACTCCGTTAAACTTAATAACCTAGTCAATAACTTAAACTTCAGCCTCTTTCTAAAGAATAACACCCCCATTGAGCTCTCGAATTCTTCTACACAGCAATCTTTGACTGTCTTTTCCAATCTGTCCCATATTTGCCGCGAAGAAACGGTCCGTGTTTTCCTACCTGGTATAATAATGAATTGCGTACTCTTCGCAATGTCAGAAACAAATTATGGAAAACTTACCTGAGATCCAGATCCGCCTCAGATTTTTCATTCTACCAGGAAGCATATTCCCGCTTTTCCATCCTCTGCGAATTCCTCTATCTCGAATACCTCGACAGAATGCAATTAAGCCTAATCACAGATCCTAGGCGTTTTTACTAATTTATAAACGTCAAAAAAGGTCCGATGACTTCCCTTCCACTCTAACATTATTTAATACACCATCTGCTGACCCTAAAGCAATTGCCAACCTCTTTGCGACCTTTTTCAGCCAATCGTATTTTGACTACATTTACTAACCGGATCTTGCCTATTTCAAATACCTGAAGAACTGTCCACAAACCTCCCTTGTCTCAGTTGACATAAGGACTGACATTGTACGTGAAAATATTAATCAGCTCAAAGATGACTTGTTTTATATCAGCCCCTTACCTCTCACTCTCTCAAGCCGTTTTCCCTAAATTATGGAAGAACTCCTTCATTTTCCCTATCCATAAAAAAAGGCACTAAAAATTACATACCAAACTACTGACCCATAGCCAAACTCTCATCTATACCGAAGCTCTTTGAAAACATTGTCCATGACTCACTTTATTTTCACTGCAAATCCATCTTTTCTCCACAACAGCACTGTTTCTTAAAGGGTAGGTCCACAACGACTAACCCAACCGAATTTGTTTGTAAAATACTGCAAGCATTAGAGAAAGGTAAGGAGGTGGATGTCATTACGACCGACTACAGCAAAGCGTTTGATAAAATATTTCACCTAACTACTAAGTGGGGTGAAAAGTAACCTCCTTGGGAATGAAAAAAAAAATTTGTTTAAATGTTTTTTTATTTTATTCAGTATAGTCCCCTTTTAGCTTGATACACTTATTCCAGCGATTTTCCAACTTCTTGATCCCGTCCGAAAAGTAATTTTCCCGAAGGTCTGCAAAATACTCCTCCGTGGCGTCGATGATTTCCCCGCGTGAGCTGAATTTTTTATTGATGAGCCATCTTTTGAGGTTTGGGAAGAGATAATAGTCCAAGGGAGCCAAATCGGGCGAATACGGTGGATGCGACAGCAATTGGAGCCATAAGTCATTGATTTTAGCCGTGGTTGCGATGCTCTTGTGCGCCAGCGCATTGTCTTGCAAAAACAAAATTTTTTTTCGCTTCATGTGAGGCGTTTTGCAGCGATTTCGGCCTTCAATCACTCCAATAATGCACAGTAATACTCGCTGTTGATGGTTTTTCCTTTTTCGAGGTAGTCCACGAAGATTATGCCATGACAATCCCAGAAAACCGACGCCATAACCTTTCCGACCCATTGAGCCTCCCTCGGCCGCTTCGGAGCACTCGTGCCGGCTTCAGCCCGGGCACTCATTATGTTCTCTGGTGTGTAATAGTGGATCCCGGTTTCATCAACAGTTACCAATCGACGCCAAAAGTCCGCCCAATTCCGCATCAGCAAGTCCAAACACTCTTTTGAAGTGCTCTCGCGTTCGTGTTTTTGGTCAGGAGTGAGCATGCGCGGCACCCAGCGGCAGGATAACTTTTTCATATGCAGAATACTGCCCAAAATATGGCGTGTGCGCTCAGTACTAATTTTTGTGGTATTTGCTAGCTCGCACACCTTTACTTTCCGGTCAACCAACACTATTTCATGTATTTTTTTGACATTGTCCTCTGTAACCGCATCGGAGGGCCTTCCGCTGCGGACTTGATCGGTAGTGGAGTTGCGGCCACCACGAAACTCTCGAAACCAATATTTGACGGTGTAATCTGACGGAGCATTAGTCCCATAATATTTATCCAACTTTTCTTTTGTTTCCTTCGCCGTTTTGCCTCTCAAAAAATAATGTTTTATGAGAGAACGAAAATCGTTTTTGTCCATACTCAACATGATGCCAAACACGTCAACAACAATCAGCTGTCAAAACAAAACTAAAGACAGTATCGCACTGAAATTTGGCATGTCTGCCTAAATATGAATGGACTTCAAGGCACCATAACCTTTTTTTCCAGTAGCAGCGCATTCTGGCGGTCAAGGAGGTTACGTTTCACCCTACCTTTTGCATCTTTAGGTTGTCTTTAGATTTTTAGTCTCTGACTCCATTAAAGCCACTTCAGGTGTTCCTCAAGGCAGTCATCTTGGTCCAATGATTTTTGACTTAACAATAAACGATGTTGATCAAATCATAAAAGACTCATATCTGTCTAATTACGTGGATGACATGAAAATCATTAAGATAATATCTATCTCCACCGATTTTCTCTTACTTTAAAATAACCTAAATTCATTCTACACATGATGCGACAAAAACTTCTTAGAATTTAACGTCGGCAAATGTCAATCCATAACGTTGTCTCATAAGCGACTTCCCCCAACCCTCAGAACCTATTACTTTTGCAACGAGTCTGTCTCCTCTATATGCGATCTGAGTATTATTTGGGACAGGGAACTAAACTTCCGTTCCCACATTGATCAAATTATTCACAAGGCCAATTCTTCTCTCAGTTTCATAAAACGCTGGTCTAAAGAATTCTCGAACCCTTGCGTTACAAAGTCCCTTTACATCACCTTTGTCAGACCCCTCCTTGAATACGCCAGACAAGTTTGGTCACCATTTCACGACACTCACTCCCTATTTTAGTGAAAAAATAAGAATGGTTAAAAATAGGTTAAGTTATCTTCTAAGTTGTGGCTTGTACTAAGCTTCAATAAATAAATAAGGTGCATAGCTTGTAACGTAGGGAAATAAGAGCAATAGACTCCGAAAAGTTTATATATTTGTAATTTGCATCGAAAGTTATGTCGAACTAGCCATCTGTCCATTTGTCACCAGTTTGTGGGCCTAAAATTTTGAGCCAGGGCGATGAAATCGCATATATGTAAAAGGTGATTCAATTGGAGGTTACAATTTAAATTTGAAACAAAAGACATTGGTTTTTGATAAACTTCTGATATTTTTATGCCAGTATGATGCTGAGACATTGACATTAAATATACAAAATTATATCGCCCAAATGGGTGCCACAGTTGACCTTGCAGACTTCCTTCCTTTTAATGAAACTTTCCATTACTTTCCGGCATAAATAGTAGTTCATAAATTACGCTTTGAATTTTGTCCTTTAGCTCTGGAATCATCTTGGTCATTGGAATACACCTCCTGCTTCACATAAGCCCAATTAAGAAAATCCAAGAGCATTGGTGGATCCTTCTAAGAAAAGGACTGAAGTAGTGAATCCATAATATACGGACTGAGTAATCACACAATAAAGTGGTATACAGACGGCTCGAGAACTGAAGAAGGAACAGGGGCAGGTGTATTTGGGCCAAGAACAAAGCACTCAGAACCTACGGGCAAAAGTACCAGCACCTTTCAAGCACAAATATATGCTATAGATAGATGTGTTCAACTCAATTTCGAAAGGAGTTTCAATAACTGCGACATAACAGTATTGTCAGACAGTCAAGCAGCTATCTAAGCACTTGACACCTATATACCTATGCAAACTTAATGAATTGGGTAGTAGTAACAAGATAACCCTCAATTGGATACCAGGCCACGTTGAAATACTCGTAGAGGGCAATGAAGAACTAGACTCCTTAGCAAGACAAGGAGCAGCAGAATCCTTCATTGGACCTGAACCATTCTGTGGAATATGAAATCATACCATATGCGAAGAATTCAGGAAAATGGAGAAAAAAAACAGGGCGAGAACCTGGATTAATACTCCAGGTCTGAGGCATGGTAAGAAACTTCTGCGACACTACAACAGGAAAAGATGCGGAACGTTCATCTGCCTTAACAAGAATAACCTACATATCATAACAGGCTTTCTAATGGGACACTGTGAACTCGGACAACATCTAAGGAAACTATGTATAACAAACGAAGGCCTTTGCAGATTCTGCAATAGTCCAGCGAGATTCCGGAACATCTTATGTAGTCTTGTGTGGCCCTGACTCACAATAGATTGAAATACTTGGGCAAGTAGCAACTATCAGATGAGGATATACCAAAGTTGGACCCACTTCTCATTCTCAGATTCCTAAGAGAAACTGGATTAGAGAGGGTGCTCTAGGGTGAACTATATTCGCCAAGGCAAAGAAAGAGTGGTTGACCCTCGAACACAATTCTAAAGTAATTACATTCCGAGGGGAACTTTAATAAGATAATAAACCTCTCCTAGGTATTAGCAAATATTTATTTCTATCGTAGCTTTTATATGATAGTTTAGAGAAAGTGGTGGCAGATGAACGGACGAGCTAATGAGAGCAATAGGGTTGCGTTTCATGTATACGGAATCCTAAAAATAGGAGGATATCAGCGCTTCCTTCTTCTTTGTCCTCGCTCCGCCTTTTAAGCCCATAGACTGAGATTCATAAAAGTCTATTGAACATGATTGTGTCTTTTTGATTCTCAATCTCCTTTCTGCAGCTGAGAATCTCCCAGATGTAGGTATTCAGGCCCATATTCTGGACCTGAAGTAGCGCCAGAGAATTCTTATGCTCTTGTTTGTCATTTATAGGTCGAAATATTTTGATTGTGTACCCTAGCATCAGCAATTTAATGCTGATCAAATGATTTTATTTTGCTGATCGTCTACATTTTATCATTTATTTAATGCAAGGGCATTTAAAATTAGCTTGAAACATAAAGAATACAATCAATACAAATTCAATTATATGCGTATCTTTCTATTCAGACTAAACTTCCGCGAAACTTATTAAAACTTATTAAATAAAACGATTTTATGGCTTTTTCTTCTTGGCTATCTTTCATCGTAAGCAACTTAAAAAAGGAATTTCAACGTATAGACTAATTTAAGAAAATGTTAAACCAATATTTTGCAGCTTCTAGTCTATGGGCGGACTTTACTCAGCTGGGCCTGATGGACTACTTGCCACAGTTCTAAAAAACTGAATGGGACATTCGGCACAACCCCTCACCACAATCTTTAAATTTTCTTTGTCAGAGAGTGTCTTTCCTATGCTCTGGAAGAGTTCTTATATAATCCCCCTTCACAAAAAGACCCCAAGAAAGAAATCTTAAAGGTTAGGTTAGGTTGGAGGGAAGTACACCTAAGTGCTTATCACAGGGGCCAATACGGTCCATTGTGTTTCCCTTTTATATTTACGACCTTTGTCCTGTGGTAGGTTCTGTTGCAAACCAGCCTGCGCTATTTATGAAGCCTATCATATTCCTAAATGGAACTTGTACGAGATCCTCTAGTTCGTCAAAAAGTCTGTTTCCCATACGATGGAGGCGGCGGTTTTAAAGATTGGGGCAATCACATAACAAGTGTTTGATGGTTTCTGTCTCATCTATATCTTGACAGCTCCTGCAGTGGTCGAGTGTGTTGATGCCTAGTCTAGCAGCCATTTCTCCTATCGCGTTGGATTTCAGGATACCGTCTGCCAGATATGGCACCTACTCCACAAAGCAATAACTTTGGGCGCTACTTTTAATCGTTTCTCTGTGGGCTAAAGTAGTACCAACTCGGGCATGGCCACTGCTTTCACAATTGACTCCCCGACTGTCTTCCTGGATGTTTTATTTATGGTTTTATTATTTATTATTATTATTAGTGACCATTACAATAAACTGCTCCTATTGCGAAATCACTTGCATCCGTAGTGAGATTAAATGTTTTAGAAAAATCAGGGTACTTCAGTAAAGGGTCGTTACTGAGTATGTTCTTGCAGTGCGTATGCAGACACATGATCATATCGCCTTAGACCATACTCGTAGAGGTAACGAGTCGCATTATTAAATGCAACGTTCAGCTTCCGATTAGGAACACAGTAGGAAAGAGTTCTCATCCGTAAGTAATTAATGGAAGTTTTAACCACCATAGCTCTAGTGGATACAGGTGTATATGATTGTGAGTGATACAGCGTGCGAAGAGATGCGTAAAATCGGGAGTAAATTTTGTTTATGCGCTCATCCCACTTTATCGTCCGATCAAATACAATACCAAGGTTTACTGTTTTATCAACTTAATTCAACGGAGTCGAGGCAAGCTTAACAGATGGAAGTGATGTGGTGTCAATCATATTTTTTATAGATAACCATACATTATTAGCAGCCCATATCGATATTTGCTGAAGATCATAATTTAAGTGATCAACAGCAAAGCTAATTTCACCAACAAGAGACGCAAGATACAATTGTATGTCATCAGCAAACATATGAACGTTGCTATATTCAACAACACTTGGGAGATCATTGACGTAAAGAGAAAATAATATAGGGCCCAGAATGGATCCTTGTGGAACTCTTCGAGTGTTTGGTAGGACTGATGATATTTTATCATTTGCGAAGACTCGCTGATCCCTGTTAATTAAATATGAATTTATTAGCCCTGCTGATGATTCGGAGAAGCGAAAAATGTTTCGCATATCTGAACTTACAGCTGTAGATATTGTGTTTGAAACACAGGTTGCTTATGATACATCAGAGAACAATTTGTTCAGCTCATCAACATCGATACATTACGAGTATGGTACACTATTTTGGCTTTTTCCCGTGCACTATTCTCCATAGCTGTTTTGTTGATAACCCATGGTTCAATTTCTTAGATAGATACGAGTATTTATGTTTTTCTTTTTTGAATACATTTGTTACAGTGTTTCTTAAAACCTCGTAAAAAGCAGGGACTCGAAAACGTTTCCACCGCTTGAAAGCGCAATCTCTTAACTTAATTAAGCATACTATTCTCTCCGTGAGCCATGGGCGTCCAGGACTCTTCAGAGGCTTTGATCTATAAACTCATTAAAAACACGAGTTATATAGTTATATAGAGTACCCAAGCATACATACTCCTACTCTACTCAGATCACGTCATTGCTACTACTTGTACTAAGGGCTTGAACAAACATACTATATAATGGATGCCACTATAAGCAAAGGTAGGCTTCGAAAGAGAATTTTAAAAGTTTTTGTATTAATATTCAAAGAGAGGACTAGAAAAAGATTTTACTTTGTAAAATATAATCTCATTTGCTTGCTGCCATAAACCGTTAAAGTATGTACTTACTTAAAGCAAACTCCTCAAGGAGCATACATTTTACATATGTCTTCTCATTTATACAAACAGAAAAAAAAACTTAACCTCTTTCAGAAGGGCACATTAGAAGGAAAAAAATGATTCCCATTTGAACGAGGATAAAGTCCAATTTGTGCATGCTAAAGAGTGTCAACTTCAATTCAAGAGCTGTAGCCCCCGCTGCTGGCGTTCCACCCAACCAACCAACCACCCAACCAAACTCAACCGAATACAATTTCGATAAAACTTTGTTTGACTTTATCGATTCGATGAAATCAGAGCCACCCCAGAGGAGTTGTTTACCCTCCTCCAGCGTTGCTAGGCCAATTTGAATATTTTTCCAGAGAAAAATGCGTCAATGCTGCCACAAGCAACTATTTGTTCTTTATTCTGTTAGAGTGTGTCAAAAGTTTGAAAGTGTTCTCTAGTGTTTGACTGATAGTTGCCTTTTTTTGTCCTTTTCTTCCTTCCACATAGCACCGGATTTAAATTGGAACGCCTACATAGCTGAAATCCATTAAAAAGTTCTGACATTAGAATGTGAAGGACACTCGTATCGCTGAATAGTTGGCTTGCAGTTAATTTCGCGACCTTCAACAGGTAAGTCACCTCCATTTAAAGGTTATTTAAACTTTTTAATATTTTTCCTATTACAGCCAAGTGGCGGAACTAAAATGTTTGACACAAAGTGGTTGCCAGCAGCATGCGGTAGCTTGGCACCAGCTTTAATACCACCCGCTCACATTGCAGTGTTATGGTATTTTTGGCAGAACTATGCTCGGTTTGTGGATAAGCGATTTTGTTCTTGCTCCTGCTGGGATACCGTGTTCAAGGGTCCGTACGAGTCGGGAATTGCCTCCTACAAGCACATGTACTTCAATGCGACACAGAATTCGATGAAAATGTGGATTTTGACAGTTCTGGCCGTGATCGGGCTCTACGAATGCATCAAACAGTTGATTATTTTAATTCTACAGAATCGAGTGCGTTATTCGATGGTTTTGCTGTTCTCATTGTCGATATTCTCGCACTATTATGCATGGTGGGCGTATATCAACTATTATAACGATGACTACTATCACCAATGGAACCATCAATTGTTCTTTACGGTAAGTACATATAAATGTAGGAGTGGTGGTTGTTGGTAGGGGTTGATTTGCGGCTGCGAGTCCCTAAAGTTTGTTATTTATGTTTGCGTGTCAAATTTTACTCACGGGTTATTTGTGTGTTTATTTGATTGATTAGAGGATTTCCAATGGCTGGGAATATTTAAATTATTTAGTAGTTAACGAAATGAAAGGTGTGTAGTATTATTCTTCATTCAAAAAATTTGTATCATTTCGTATAAAAATACTTATTAAGAGCTATCAGTTAGTTAGTTCCATTATTAAACTGCATCTCATTAAGTCCAATTACAAGACCGACGTTGACGATAATATTGTACTTATCTGGACCGGTGAGCGAGTGGAGTTCAGCAACGCCTTAACACAAGTTTTCATGTAAAATTAACAGCAGTTAGACCAAATACGTACCTGAATTACACGTAATCTTAACGTGGCCATATTTCCTCTTGGTTCTCCTAGAAAGCCAGAGTAAAATACAGGGAGGAACGAATAGAAGGTACAAGTATCTGGCATATTTATTTAATACTAATAAATATTATAAGTGATCAGCTAGGTGATGAAACGACCAGCAAACTATGCTAAATCATTTCCTAATCAGCAAAAAGTTTTTATTCTGTTCGGCGAAAATATTTGTTTGATCTGCAGAAAATAAAAAACAAAATCAGCAGGAAAAGTAAATGACTGGCAAGAAAACTAAACGACGAGCTGAAATAGAAAATTTTCAGCAAAAATAAATTGTTTGATCAGCAAAAGAAACAATTCTTCAAGAAAAAGAAAACGAATAAAAGGAAATAGAGTTTCTTTCTTTTTACATAATGAATCTTAACATTTCTGCAGATTTTTTTTTAATTTTTCAAAAAAATATGTTCTGCTGATCAAATAAATTGTGTTTGCTGATAATATCATTTTTTAGCCGATCTGTGAATATCTTTTGTGGGAGCCGTGGCTCAGTGGTTAAGTGCGCGATCACTGAGCGAGAGGTTCAAGGTTTGAATCCAAGAAAATTAAAAAAAAAAAATCTAACGGACCTCTCGCGAACGTCTGAGAAACATCCGAGAGTAAAAATTGTTATTGCTTCTCTCAATCGAAAAAATTGCCCTTCGGAAACGGCATAAAACTATAGGTATAGAAGCTAGGCCAGGTCCTGCATTGATCTGTTAGCGCCAAAATATTATTATTATTGTAATGAATATCTTTTATTTATTATTCCTATCATTTATTTTGTCTACTGATTTTGTTTTTAGTTTTTCGTAAATCAAAAAAAAATTGCTGATTAAATGATTTTATTTTGCTGTTGAAAAAGAAAAAATACTGCTGATAGTCTACATTTTATCATTTGTTTAATGCAAGGGCATTTAAAATTAGCTTGAAACATAAAGAATACAATCCATCTGAATCATCTTTTAGCCGATCAATTGTAAAGTGGGCTTGCCATTCTGAAATGTTTATTCAAATTCAATTATATGCGTATCTTTTTATTCACACTAAACTTCCGCGGGTATTAATTTTATTTTATTAAATAAAACGATTTAATGGCTTTTTCTTCTTGGCTATCTTTCATCGTTAGTAACTTAAAAAAGGAATATTAACGTATAGACTAATTTAAGAAAATGTTAAACCAATATTTTGCAGCTTCTAGTCTATGGGCGGACTTTACTCAGCTGGGCCTGATGGTCTACTCGCCATAGTTCTAAAAAACTGAATGGAACATTCGGCACAACCCCTCACCACAATCTTTAAATTTTCTTTATCAGAGAGTGAGTTTTCTATGCTCTGGAAGAGTTCTAATATAATCCCCCTTCACAAAAAGGCCCCAAGAACGAAATCTTAAACTACTGACCGATCGCTAAACTCTTCTGCATAACAAACTCTTGGTAAAGCATCATTTACGATACAATGTTTATCCGCTGTAAGTCCATCTTTTATTCTTATCAGCACGGTTTGTTTAAGGGAACATCAATAACTATAAACTTAACAGAATCCTCTGTGCGCATTAGAGGATGGTAAGGTTAGGTTAGGTTGGAGGGAAGTGCACCTAAGTGCTTATTACAGGGGCCATACGGTCCATTTATATTTAAGACCTTTGTCTTGTGGTAGGTCCTGTTGCAAACCAGCCTGCGCTATTTATGAAGCCTATCATATTCCTAAGTGGAACTTGTACGAGATCCCCTAGTTCGTCAAAAAGTCTGTTTCCCATACGATGGAGGCGGCGGTTTTAAAGATTGGGGCAATCACATAACAAGTGTTTGATGGTTTCTGTCTCATCTATATCTTGACAGCTCCTGCAGTGGTGGGGTGTGTTGATGCCTAGTCTAGCAGCCATTTCCCCTATCGCGCAGTGTCCTGTTAACACGCCTATCAAGATTCAAATTCAAATTCTTTTTTATTCATCGCTAATAGACTTTTTGTTCTATTTTTATCAACTGCGAGATGTGACACAGTCGCTTCTGGCGGACCATGCGGAGTTAATCAGTTCTCTTGCTTTATATTCCTTTTTAGTTCACCTATTGGAGCTTTATAGTCTGTGCAGCCCTATCAATGGCGAAGACCTCAGCTTGAAAGATGCTACAGTCATCCGGGAGTTAATACGAGTGGTTGATTTTAAGTGATTCGCAAAAAACTCCAGAGCCAGTTCCGATACCCGTTTTAGACCCTTCAGTGTAGAGCTGAATGTCCTGTACATTAATTGATGTGTTGGAGTTCCACTCTTGTCTTTCGGGAATAAAAGTGGAGTAGTTCTTGTCGAAATCTATGTAGGGTATGATATAATCTGTTGTTCTGTCGAGATCGGTTATACTATACCTGTTAAGTATAGATCCGTGTCCATAGGAGCTTTGCTTCCATGGGCCCGATTGTTTGAGACGAATCGCACTTTTGTCAGCTGTGCATCATATGTACTCATCTAGGGGAGAGATATTTAGCATCATCTCTAAACCCGCTTGTGGTGTTGATCTCTGTAATCTTTGTACCTGTGTGAGTATTTTAATATAGCTGGTTTTATCTATTGTATTCCACCATACAATAATATCGTAGGTAAGGATGGGTCTGACAATAGCCGTGTACACCCAGTTAATCATGGACGGACGCAGACCCCATGGTTTACCAAAGGTTTTCTTGCACGCATGGAATGCGCAAGGTGCTTTCTTCATGAAGAAAGCGACGTAATTGACAACGATTTTAGTAAAGCCTTCGATAAAATCTCCCATTCTATAGTTCTTTTCAAACTAAAAGCTCTAGGCTTTCAACCGAGGTTCATTATGTGGAATAAATCATACCTCGAAGCACGACAATATAAAGGGCATTTTAGATCTCCTGTATCTAACCCCATTGTAGCAACCTCCAGAGTTCATCAAGGTATTTACCTGGGTCCGCTGATTTTCATATTATCACTTAATGATGTTGGCTCTATTATTAAAGACTCAAATATTCCCATCTACGCTGATGACATGAAATTCTTCAAACACATATCAACCCCCACTGGTTCTCATCCACTCCAAGTTAACCTGAATAACTTTTCAACTTGGTGTCAAACAAATTTCCTTGCGCTCAATGTTAATAAATGTCAAGCTATCACATATTTGGGTTTCATGTGCGACAAAGAACTCAATTTTTGCTGCCATATCGACCAAATTATTAGCAGAGCCAACTCTATACTCGGTTTTGTAAAAAGCTGGTCTAAGGAATACTCGAACCCCTATGTCACTGAATCCCTCTACGTCACTTTTGTCAGACCAATTCTTGAATAAACTAGGCAAGTTTGGTCTCCCTACCACGATATCCATTCTCTCTGAATTGAAGCCGTTCAACGCACGTTCATCCGTTTCGCTCTACAATGACTCCAATGGAACGACAGACTTGAGGATCTTACCTCCATATGAGGATCATTTAAAACTGATTAATGTACAACCGTTGTAACGAT
The DNA here is from genome assembly GCA_963082735.1 of Pocota personata. Classification (NCBI taxonomy): domain Eukaryota; kingdom Metazoa; phylum Arthropoda; class Insecta; order Diptera; family Syrphidae; genus Pocota; species Pocota personata. Next base: position 56,545,976 of record OY720431.1, read on the forward strand.
GCAATGTCCTTCGTCACTGACGCCAATCAACTGCTGGTGTTTTTGTTTTTTTTAATTGTGTAGGAACGTTGATTGATATTGCCTTTTTGACGGGGTTCGAAGGACCTCTCCTTTGAACATGACAATACCAACTGAGCCGGTCATTTAACATGAAGGCTTCCTCGAATCTTCGAACTTCTTATTCTGTCAAGCTTTGCCTCATACTCTTTGTACATTTTGCAGCATTGTGAACCGTATGTGAGCGACAGACGTGCAACTGCGGTGTACAGCCCTCCTTTCAGCGTAGGGGACATTTTTCGGTTATTTGCAGAGTTTTCCCGCCACTTCATCGACCCTACGCTTACGCGATGATCATAGATCCCAGATATTTGAACTTTTCGCACTTGGGAAGTACTTTTCCATTCAAGTAAATGTCTGAAATAGGCCGGTGTTGATCAGAGAATGGGCAGCAATATACTCTGTCTTTTTTTAACTAATACGGTACCCATTTCCCTTCAAAACATCCACCCATATATCAAGTGCTCGTTGCAGGGACATTTGATCTTCACTTATCATAGCTCCATCGTCAGCAAAGAATAACTGATGCTCTTTGGGGTCCGTCACTTTTTCTTCAAGCAGATAATCAAGGACTGCACTAAATAGCAAAGTGCATTTAGCGCCACCAATAAGAGATCAAAGGCTTTTTCAGAATCAACCAGCACCATATTGAAGTCCTTTAAGGAATCATGATGTTTTTCCATTCTACTACAAGCGCTATGTAGTTGTAGGGGGCGCTGGAGTGATATGCTTAACCCATTCCTGCACAGGGAATCTCATTTATTTTTCTTCATTAAAATGAATGCGCAAACAAAGTATTATGAAGTATATGTCTATTTTCAGGGTTCCGGTACTTACAAGGAAAACAAAATAAAAACCGAACCCTTATAGTGAGAGTTAGAGTGAGCAATCGCGACACTCATTGTTTCAAAATGTTGTGAACCCGTTCATTTCAGATGCCTCCACGCCTCTCACTCTCTTTAATTCTACAATTGTCCATCCATTTTATCAACCATTTCTAGTGTGGTGACCTCAAATGCACATCCAGGACGCTCGGCATTCTTTGTGCTCATATTTAGGGTGGCCGATGTAGTGGTAACATCATCGCTTGTCACGCTGTTGGTTTACGGTTCGAATTATGATGTCAAGAATCATCTATTTATTTCGCATGAAATAAATAAAAAAAAAGTCGATCACTTGCGAAAGCTAAGTCAACTCTACTGTGAAGGCATATCACTGGCAGTAGGGTGGTCATATGGGCATGCAACTTGATCGTGATGATGACATCAGGTGGATGGAAAAAAATACTGTGAATCATAAGCAACGACAATAACATCACTGAAACTTAACTACCACCTGAGTTTCAAACCAACTACACCAATCTGTCTTTCTCTCTGTCTCTTCCCCTTTCCACAAAAAACGCCCGTGTTCTAAAAATTAGTATAAGGCTATATATATTACAATTAGTATAAATATATCCCCTTTAACACGTACAAATTATAAAAAAAAAAAATATCACCGCATCTGACATATCGGAACCATTTATAAATTATTTCAAGCCACGGTGCAGAGTCCCCGTAAAGTTTATCCCTCATTGCTTTGGTTTCCGAAGTTGTTTTCTTCTTCAAATAAATGTTTTGTCACTACACACGAAATTCACTTTCCTCCATATTTGCAAAAATACGAGAAGTTGTCTGCTCTCAATGGCTGTCAAACACAAACTAAGTAACATATCTGTCTAATATTTTATATGTCATGGTTTGAAGAATGTTACCACATGAAACAAATGTCAATTTGCGGCTGGCACCGCCGCTTGTCGAGATTGTACGGAATTATAATAAACTCCCCTCGTATAAAACACAATATAGCTGATTAGAAACGCTATCTTGTCTAATTTGTAGTGCCAAAGTATGTTAACTATCACCCAGAGCTAAAGCAACTGAACTGAACGAGGAGTATCAAACGATTTATCTTGATCCTGCGATTTGAATGTTTATATGGACGAGTTTAACATTACATTTTAGTATTGTAAAAATTTCTATGTTATCTTCTTGGATTTCGGATTTTTATTACCAGATATATTTATAAAGGCCCTTCCTTTAGTAGATCCCCGCAATGGGCATCCACTGATCCACGAGCCCTCCCTCAAATATCCCATAAATTTCTTAACATAACCTAAAATACCAGACTTCCGTGTTAAATAAAGAATCCAAGTCCTTTGCTCCAAAATGAACTTTCCCTCGAAACGCAATTATTTGCCACCAAATGTACTCCTGTTATTCGTAGGCAAACATCTGCTGCAACCCACTCCCTACAACTTATGACCACCCTATCCCACCTCAAGCGACACGAGCCACTTCCTTTTTCATTGTTCTGTTTGCATATTTTATTTTTAATATCTTTACGCCCATTAAATTTCAGATAACTGAACTGATATCAACTGTGATGGTGATGCACTTAGCCAGCACCAATAATGCCATCACTTCGAAGAAGGTCTTCTGCATTGTTGGCATTGCCCTGCTGCACATAGCGGCCAGCAGCTTCGACCAATTCATAATGAATGTGATTCGAGGCGAAGGATATGCCCATCAAGTGGTACGCGACATTGGTTTTATGATTCCCGACATCCTGCAGCTGGTGATACCACTATGGTTGTTCCAACAGAGTCGCAAGGAGTCCTACACTACGCGCCCATTCTATCGGGATCGGAACCTCCACAAGGACATTGTCGCTATGATGTTCTTTGTGTTCGCCCTGTTCGCAGTGTGCTCGATTCTATGATGGAATGAAATAACGACACCGGTTATAACTGGATTGGACGATCTGTGGATGTACATTTTGCGGATCGCAAAGAGTGTGATGATGTAAGTTTATAGTCTTATTGATGTCCTTTCGATTATTTATTTTACTGTTGAACGTGTCGTAGCTTCCAGTTGAATGGATATGAAAAAAATGAGAATGGGTGATTGTTAAGGGATTTGTTGTCGTCACCTCCATCGTATGAGGTAGTAGAAAGCGTTAAATTCATTAGAGACTATGATAGTCTGACGACAAATCCCTGTTTTGTGTTAGTTTAGAATACATATCAAAGGATAGTTGGTTTTTTTTTTTTTTTACAAATGTATGTGATTTTTGCCTGAAGGGCCAATTGACGTTTTATGTGTTTGTAACAGTGTTCTCTAGAGGAACTGGATAGAGAGTAGACATATCCAAAAACAAAGTATACACGGAGAATGTAGTGAAATCTTCCATAAGGACTTGTAGATAATAGAATAATGGTAGGACTTTTTTAAATACAATTGGTGAATGTTAAAAAATGTGTCACCTGGATAATTGTGAATGTTTTCTTATAGTCAATTATGGTAACCATGTAGATAGAGCTGCTTAGTGTTGCGTTAGAGCTCTTCCAATATTAAAACGTATAGTAAATGTGGCAGTTGACCAGCTGTGCTTATTGCAATTTGTTTACTCCTAAGGATGTCAGGAAGTGTATTAACTTTTCAGCTCTGTTTTTTTTTTTTTTGCTTCGGAAGGTGGAGATCTTCAAAAGACACTTATGACTCCGTATCCAGCAGATTGCAGGATTCTTATAAACTATGATAAGAACATTCTATGGTTTCATCCGAAATTCGAGGCTGGCCGATTTTCATTCTTCTTTCACTTCATGCAGTGGAAGAAAACACGAACTGTTATATGTAGGATACGGAAGGAAACACATCTGGTCAGTAGTCTTTTTTTTATATAAAAATGAACTTTCCAAATCCAGGAGCACTCAGACTCTATTTTCGATCCATTGTGCTACCAGGCAGAACTCCTTTTGGTGTAGTGGTTGGAGAAACTTGGATTTGATTCGTTCCTCTTTTATGCTCCGGTGGTAGTGGTTGCTGTTCCCCGTCCGGGCTTGAATCTACACAGTTCGGGTCACAAGCGAACAAACTACGTACTACAGCGTGGCCACTCCTGCAGTAGTTAACTTAGATAAAATGTTTGTGCCGAATATGTATCTACATCTATTATTTGTTCTTTTTTTCTTCTCTTAAAAATGTAGCTGGGGATTAAAAGCTCAGATAGCAGAAGGAATTTTGATAGAGTGGTTTCTATAGTTGGTGGTATGATTCCTGCAATGACGCACTTCGCATCATGGGATACCGTGCTGAATGCACTCCTCTTCATCTTTAAACATTAGATTGATGTCGCGTATTCAGCACAATCTATTGGACTACCTTTGTCATCAGTATCGTTCTACTCGATCTTGGTCTCCCAATATTTGGAATTATCTTCGATATAGCAGCGTTTATACGAGTGACTTTCTCACATGAACCTCGTATCCATTATCATGTTCAGGTATTCAGTGGCCATCTACATATACCTATGTATATAGAGCGACTACTGGCTATGAACGTGATCGTTTCTCTTATTTCCCTGCTATTAATTAACTATGTTTCTGTGTTGTACTTGGCCCAGGTCTAGTCCCATTGATTTTAGCTAGTGTTTGACAGTCCGTGCAGCAGATCTGCTCTACAAGCTAACACAGGTCATTGTGTAACTTCCCCGGTTATCAGGTATTCCTGCACACCTTCATCCTGAAGTAATCCTTTGATAATTTATTCTGGTAGTCTTACTTGCTTAAGGGACTCCAGAATGTAGTCCTACTTTGCGGAGTTGAAGCGTTCTTCACATCGACCACGCAGTATTCGTATACTCTACGACATTTTGTGCTATAGTTGTAAAATTGTCACTGTTTTGATGGCATCCACTGTTGGTCGTTGATGGCTATTTTCAAACTATGACACATAATCCACTTTAATTTGTTGCCCATTGTGTCGACCATGCCAATTAGGCTGCTTCATTTCTTCCACTGTATCGAACAGCTCCTCCCCTATAGCACGAATTGAAGGCATCGGCGGACTACTCGGGCCGTATATTTCTTTCTAGTTTAAGAGCATGATTCGGCATCTGCCTACTTCTGACAAATCTCCTACATACATTTACTGTATACTCTCCACTTTTTCCACAGTATTATGGTTATTCACTTGGTCATAACTACCTTTTACGCGCTTCCCCATGGATTAACGTCACCTTGGTCATAAAAAGCAGGAAAACTAATGCATTTGTCCCTAAGGATGGTTGTCTGCAGTTCTGTGTGGGGTGTCCGCTCCTCTAGCTCGTTGTTGTAATTGTCTGACCCGATTTCTGATTTCGTGTTTTCTTTGTTCCATCGATACATAGAAGTCCGACGATTAGTGGTTACCTTCCCAGCCATTGATGCATCTCTTGTCCTCACTAGATAGTTTACGTTTTCTTTGGATATATCGTCACCCAGAATTTCTTTTTAAATTACATACGAACATCTTTTTCCAAAAATCACGAGTCTAGTAAGCGACAATAAAACTGCTGGATAAGCGTCGGCTTAGTTGTAGTATTAATCTTGAAGAGTGGTGATTTTAGTGAGTAAAAATCTCACACTACCATAAGCACACGCGGTCGGGCCTTATTGTGTCTTTAGAAGATTTTCACCCTCTCGGCAAAAAAAAAACGCAGAATTTCTGGTTTTTAAACTTTCTTTTCTGATTCTGTTTTTCGTACCTAGATTGCGGCAGTAGATCCTGTGCTACTTCTATGATTTCCGTAACGACCTTAACTGCCCGAACACAATGGAGAAGCGCTGCAGCAGATGAAGTCGCTGTAGTACAAGGTGTCAAATAAGTCGCTCACTGAAGTAGCAATGTACGTACACAATGGTGAAGTGCAGCTCGATTGCTCAAGCTGTCAAAACGGAAAGATAATCGCGCTGTGTTTCGTTAAAATGTTTTTTGTGGTGGATTTATTTTATAATAATGTCTGAGGAAAAAGTAATCGCATGCTATGAATTTCTCCGTAGACGGCTCTGACATTTTCGTTTCTTTGTTTTTGTTTTAACCTGTTAAAAAGTAGGGCAGTTCGTTCAGAAGTTGAAGTCGACTCAACTTGTGCTGCAGCTGCGTTTCGTACTTCAGCTGCAGCGTCGCATTAAGTACATGTTAAATAGGGAGTACGCGTATTTCAACTTTGACATTGCAAGGCTTTTTGGAAGACTTGCTTCACTACCACCATTTCCACGAGTGATCAAATATGTTGGCTCTTCTTCACACATCTGATGCAGTCATCTGTCCTATCGTGAATACTTCTGCATGGTCTTGCTGTATAAATGGCAGAGACCATTCTCGATTCTTAAATCGAGCTAGTAAGTTCAAGGAATTATTTTTTTTTTTGCACATCTGTCATGGAATGTCTGCCCATATTGCGTTTGATTTCGATAGAACCAGTTCCCTGGTGTGTTTTTTTGGCCAGTGAAGACGGTTTTTGCACCAATCTTCACCAGTGAGTCAGAAGTCTCATTGCCCATATATCTTTTTTGTGCTGAAATCCAGTGTAGACTGACCAAGTTTTCTTTTGCTATTTATAAGAGCATCGTAACCTCGAAAACTGGTTTTGATTTTAATCCTCAGTGAGTCACGATTTTCCACTGAAATATGATTGAGGGTTTGACAAGGTTCACCGGTTGACTCATCATATATTCCGGACCCAGATCTTTCAGTCGTCTTGGATTGAGTATTGAGTAATGCCGCTTGATGCAGTACTTAAGATGCTGAACCCGATCTCTTGCAACATGAAAATAAGCAGACTTACTCGTAGGTAACCATAGTGGTACTACCTTCGAAGACTTTGTCTAGCTTTCATTTGAACGTGGATGTGCATCAAGGTCAGGCTCAGAATGGTATACAGAAATGCACTTCATACATATTTCAGCCATATGTTGAACCCGCTCCACCTTTCTTACTGTAGTGACATCGTTATTCTTTACCACCAGACCACGGCAGCGTAGACTAATGTTGGTATGATGTCCATGGCCCCAGTTCCTACCTCTGACGCGGCGACAGTAACATACTATTCAATTTGCTCTATTGATGGTATAGTCTATTCGAGTATGTGGATGCCAGGATAACATACAGTCCAGGGACACCCCAAAGTTGTTTGATTTGCTACAAATCTAATCTATTTCATACTCCGTCTCTATAGTCCGAATACGAGATTTCGATAAGCATTTGTTAGTTACAGATTAAGCTACTAAAGAGGGAGGTTAAACGAATTAGATTTAATATGTATACCTTTCCTAGAGAGGTAAGAAAGGTTGGTTTCCTAAAATAACGACTCACCTCTATTGTTGGTGCCCGAGCTTCACCAAGTAATGACGTCAAAATTGTTTTGCAGGACGTATTCAAGTTATTTAACTTGTCCACTCTCGTTGGAAAACAGTCGGGTTGGTCAGCCGGGATATAAGCCGATGCAACTATGTATGTTTTTTCCTTACTACAGATGAAGAAAAGTCTTAACAAGAACTTTATTTTATTATTCAAGATAATACAAGTGCTGTGTCTACAGGATAAGGTGCAGTAAAGTGTTTTACCTGGCGGTGTTGATATTCTTAGTACTGTTTATCTTGTGCGAGAATCCTACACAAGGGCAGCAGAGTGTGGAGATTCCTTTTGAACCGAAACTGCACAAGATTCATGATATAGAATGAATCCGACTTTCGACCGAAATGGATACGCTGGTAACACGGGGTTGGCTACTTTCCTGAGAACTTAGTCATTAAGCAGTAAAAATGCATACTAAATGACTCGAGTCGAGTATCTCATTTGTAGAATATAAGCCACCAGGGAAGAAGTAGTATATCCTACAACCAATAAATGGACATAAACATGAACACACTCATCCACTATTGATTGCACTAATAAGCATTTGCTTGTGATTTTTTGTTTTCGAAAACATTCATGTGTGTTTACTACTCCGGTCCTAGAAACCACAGATTAATACTTAATATGTCAAACCCTTCACTAATCAAAAAGTTCTAATTCAAATTATATTCAAATTAGTGCAGTCATTTCGAAGTTAGACGCATGTAAAGTAAAACAAAAGGTACACATGATTTTGAATCCTAATGTTAATTCTGTTAGCTTCTTCTCCTCGTGACAAATCAATTGATATTACGTTAACTAATCTACTTACTTTCTATGTATTTTGTGGATAACTACAAAATATGCGCTCTAAAATATAAGTATAGAGAAAAGATTATAATAAAAAAAAAACATACAGAAAAGTTACAATCCGTCAGGAGCGGTTCGTATGATACCATATCTTCTAGACCATCCCTAATAAAGTGGGCGTGCCGTTGTGAACAAATGCAATGAAATCTTTCTACTCAGAGGATATTCTTTCGATTTTTTAGAGATTTTATCACATAATTTGTTTCTAAAACTTTTTATAAGAAGAAAGTGGGTGTGGTCGCCATTTGTTACCGAAGGCCAAGAATTCTGGTGAAATATTTACAATAAGACTTCATCATCACAAGCAATATATGTTTATTTGAAGAAAACGACCCTTAAAAGTGTGCGTGGCATTATGCATTATAGAGAAGGCGGTACACCTACATATTGTAATATGCGAGCTACGGCTCGAGTAGATAAAACGTTATTCTGTGAGATTATTTCTATATTTTCTAGTCTATAGAATAATTCAAGTTCACACTATACTGTTCTTCGCAAATTCTTTCCTTACACGGTCTCTTTCTTCTCAAATCACTTTATCTCATTTCAATTACTTAATTCACAAATCCAAACTAATTACTTCTTCTTGTTAACTCTCAACTTTCAATTTATCACAAGATTACAACTTCGCCTATTATCACTTTTCCAATCTCTTCGTGCGGTTCAAAACCCAACTGCCCTGCCTCGATCGCCATCTGTCCTTATATAGTCGCATTTCTGATAGCCAGAAACTTCTAGCAAATTCTTCGACCACTGGAACAAGAAAATTCTGATGTAATAATTCCAAGATGACAGCTGCAGCCAATAATCTCTTGGTGTTATAATTCTCTCTTAATTCCGCGACGTCGTCTTAGACATAATCCGTCTCTTACCGTGGACACGAACCTCGAATGAAAAGACACTTCGGAATGCGTTGCCTACTTTTGGAGCGTAGTTATTATGCTACATTATGTTACAATATATATTTCTTTAAGGAGATATTTTTCAACTTTTAGTGAAAATATTTTTAAAAGGGCACTTTTTAAAGTAGGCGTGTCTGTGGGTTCATCATAGGAAGGATATATACCAAATTTCATCATCCTAGCTCGAAAATTAAGGCCCAAACAGTGGTGACATACGGACGGACGGATAGATGGACATAGCTAGATTGACATAACTTTTGGTGCTGATCACAAATATAGGGTCTACCGTTATTATTTCTCTATGCTATGATAGGGCGCCACGTAGTTTGCGCTCTTGCTGGCAGCACTTAGAATCCAAGAAAATCTGCTTATATTTTTGAAATATCTAAGTAAAAGGATTAAACAAATGAATACTTCATGTACCGCGGCGAAAGTGACCACAATTAAACATCTGTGCATTAGCAAAGCTCATGATATGGTGTCACAAAACGGAGAGAACTTCTAGAACTCCGTCTCTACTTTCAGGAACAAATCTATTTTTCCATGATAATAATATTCTTTCTAAGAAAACATTCACATAAATCCAGGCAAGTAGAAGAAAATATCACAATATACTTCAAAGCAATACAATTTTTTTGTTTAACCTGCAGTACATCTATCTAAACGTAGACTTAGTTTATGATATTACTCTCAGAATTAACCTGATGTTTTCCATTTTGTTTTTTCCTGAAAACTACTGCATACATAGTGTGACCATTATGAAAAGACTTCCACTTACGAAATAAAATAAAAATACAAATATAGTACATATATACATACATTTATATGATATAAATACCTATAGATATATATTTAGAAGTAAACGTTTAATCAACAAAAAAAAGAACCCAAAATGATTGTTAAACTTAATTACATAGGATAAACAAAAAATATCATAAAATTAAATCAATTTCTTCATTCTTATATTTAGATATTCGTTCAAATGTGTTCTCACTTCATATTAGTTGCATGCAAGATACTTTTTTTTATATATTTTTTTTTTAACATCACAAAGTGAAAAAAAAAATAACAATGACAATACGAATATTATAGTTTACTTTTTTGTATTTTGTAATTAATCGTTAAAAGAAAAACAAGAAAAAAAATACAACTAAAAGGATACGTACAGATTTTTGATAATTATTTACACCTTATTTTTAGTACCTATAAAAGAAAAATAAAAATCACATCTTAAATAAAACCAAAAAGGTTGTGTCTTTTTTATTCGTGAAATGTGAGTACGAGCCTAGAAAATATTGGAAATCGTGTAAGTTTCGTAAAAATTGTAGCACAGATAATAAACTACCCAGATGTCGCACACCCATATAAAAAAATGAAGCATATTTTTGTCCTGGCAGACAGAGAGCTTTCAGAATAAGTACCACAAATAAAGCTTTTTCTTTTTCCTCACTCCGTTCGCTCGTGTGGGAGAAGTTCTTTTTCTCATCGTGTGTTGTGACATGGAAACGAACGAGGTGATGAAGTGTAAAGGGGTATGCGGGAAGGGGCATGAAGATGCATGACGGTGTGATTTCCATACCACCGCAGCAAAAGAATAAATTTTCATTAATGTAAGTTTTCCAAACGCGTATGCGCTGTATAAGTTACAGAAATTCTTATAGATTTCCTAAAAAAAAAAAAAACAATTTTTTACTTTTTTTGATCGGGACGTGCGTCCTCCTTTATTAATGAAACCGAACTCAAAACTATTACAACTGTTTAACATACAAATAAAAAAAAAAACAAATATTTGGCGCAACAGCTCTTTAAGTGCCAGGGCCTAGCTAGCTAGCTTCTCGCAACCACTCGTGTTGTGTGCGTTATATTTTTCACACAAATGGAAGGGGACCTACAGTTTAGTGCCGTATCCGAACGGCAATTTGTTTTTGAGAAGCTTTCTCATGACAACAATACTCTCGGATGTTTGTCAGACGTTCGCGAGAGGTGGGATCGTGAAAAAACTTTTTGGTGTTTTCTGGGATTTGAACTTGGAACCTCTTGCGTAGTGATCCGACACACTAACCATTACGCCACGACGCCCAATGTTTAACATGTATTTATAAAAAGAGTTGAACCAGATGCTATATCGTTATTTAGTTATTTATTATCTGTGATTGTAGGTATTAGTGGCACTCCCTGTCGAAGTTCATATATAATTCCTACAAAAAAAATTAATAGAAGTAGAAAATATGACTACCTCTGAGGCCCATTTGACACAAAAAAATACAGTGACGTCAAAATAAATAGTACAGTTATATGGTATTGATTAGTTATGCTTCAATAATACGCATTGAAGCATAAAAAAAAATGTGGACGATCATTTTGTTTTATAATTTAATATTTAGTTGGTCCTCCATTGGCCTTTATCACTGCAAAAACACTAGGAGGCATGCTAACAACCAAATTAATACCTTCTGATCAAAAAGTACCCGGAATTTCCCATCCAAACAAACCGCGCTTGAGATATTGTCAAAAGCTTTTTTTTTTAGGTTGGTACATCGCGCTCAAATATCTGTTTGAGCACCATTTGTCAGGAGTTTGTGCGTGATAGGCGTAAACAAGTCAGTATTTGTTGTGTTCTGAGAATTTCACAATGTCAAATTTAGTTGAGAAGAGTTTGCCTGAGAATTTGTGTTTCTAACAAAATAGCATGTGCGGAAGCAAGGGCGGATCCAGGGGGTGGCACAGGGGCATGGGCCCCCCCCCCGACACGATTCAGATAAAACAGGCCAGCCGAAAAAACACTAGCAATTAGAATACTATGGGGTACACTCTTTACCTATCTGTCCTTAGTGCCCCTCCCAGAAATAAATCCTGGATCCGCCCTTGTGCAGAAGCATTGAAAATGTTAACGGTAGACTACTGGGACTCGACCATGCCAAAAACACAAGCGTACGAGTGGTACAAAGAGTTTAAAGCCGGGCGTTCTGTGGTTGATGATTTGCCTCGTTCCAGTCGTCCATCCACCAGTATGGCTGACAAAAACATCGTCGTGTGAGCATCAGGGAGATAGCAGCCGATATGGTGTCTCATTCAAATCGGTGCAGGGCGTTATGCACGATGTTTTGGGCATGAGACGAGTTGAAGCGCGACTTGTGCCGAGAGTGTTGAATTTGTTGCAGAAACAGCACGCATTGATATCGCTAAGGAAATTCTTTCTTTGGGCCAAAATGTTATCGATGGCACCGAATTTGTTCTGCCAGACCAGACAGTAAATAAGGAGTATTACGTGAGCGTATTAAAGCGTTTGAGGGAAAATGTTCGTCGCAAGAGGCCAGAATTGTGGAGAAACAACTCGTGGTTTCTTCACCACGACAACGCATCTTGTACGCGACTATTTGATCAAAAACAAAGTTCATACCGTTCCGCAAACTCCGTATTCATCTGACATAGCTACTCTTTCCTATTCCCACGACTCAAGTTACCACTTCGCGGAAAGCGTTTTATGACTATTGAGGCGATAAAGGAGAATTCGCAGAAGGAGCTGAAAGCGATTCCAAAATCGGCTTATGAAAAGTCTTTTGAAGATTGGAGGAAATGTTGGAATATGTGTATTGCTTGCAATGGAGATTACTTTGAAGGGAATAAAATTAATGTCGATGAATAATTGAACCGTTTTCGTTTTATTGAAGAATTCCGGGAACTTTTTTATCAGAAGGTATCTGAAAAATTCAATGCTTATAAATAAAAAAACAATTACTCATAGTATGTGGACGAAGATGTATTTTTTAATAATTTAATATTTAGTTGGCCCTCCATTGGCCTTTATCACTGCAAGAACCCTACGAGGCATGCAACTAAATTAAAATATTCTTCCGAGCTGATTTTTTCCCATTCTCGTCGTACAGCGCTCGGCAGCTCTACTAAGGATGTCGAATTATTGTTCTTTATCCCCTTTGATAGAAGTGTTATTCAATAGGGTTCAGGTCTAGCGATTAAGCTGGCCACTCCAAGACTTGAATGTTTTGATTTGGAAACCATTCCATTGTTTTTCGGTATTTATGGCATTATCTTGCTGAAAAATTATACTTCGGTGAGACCTCTTCAAAAATATTTAGATTAGATTATTTATTATTCAAAATTCTTTCTTCTTCTTCTTCTTCTTCTTCTTACGGCGAAGTTATGATCCGGAGTAGAAGGATCACAACCCTCCCACTTTACTGCATCCCTACTGGTCCGCCTGTGGGATTTGCCGGTTTGACCTCAGAAAGTACCGGCAGACTTCCCGGTTTCGGATCAATTCGTCACTGAGGTCAATCGAATGCTGGTGTTTTTGCATTTGTGTGATCCAGTTGTGTTTTGGTCTGCCTTTTTTGCGCGATTGCGTAGGAACGTTGATTGATATTGCCTTTTTGACGGGGTTCGAAGGATCTCTCCTTTGAACATGACAATACCAACTGAGCCGGTCTTGCTCTATCTTGCTTGTGATGGGTTCTTTTACATGAATGTTTCCTCGAATCTTTGAACTTCTTATTCTATCAATCTTCGTTACTCCTGCTGTCATGCGAAGTATCTTCATCTCAGCTGCCGTTAATTTGCCCTCATACTTTTTGTACATTGTCCAGCATTGTGAACCGTATGTGAGCGCCGGACGTACAACTGCGGTGTAGAGTCTTCCTTTAAGCTTAGGGGGCATTTTTCGATCACAGAAGATAGCTGAGTATTCCCTCCACTTCATCCACCCTACGCTTACGCGATGATTGATGTCATCATCACAAGTTGTTTCGCTATTGATCATAGATCCCAGATATTTGAACTTTTCACACTTGGGAAGCACTTTTCCATTCAAGTAAATGTCTGGAATAGGCCGGTGTGGATCAGAGAATGGGCAGCACAGATACTCTGTCTTTTTCGAACTAATACGGTACCCATTTCCCTCCAAAACATCCACCCATACATCAAGTGCTCGTTGCATGGCCATTTGATCTTCTTATGATAGCTCCATCGTCAGCAAAGAATAACTGATGCACTTTGGGGTCCGTCACTTTTCCTTCAAGCAGATAATCAAGGACTACAATAAACAGCAAAGGACTAAGGACGCTTCCCTGGTGTACACCGACTTTAATTGGGAACTCTTCAGTGACTCCTGCGGCACATCTTACTCTTGTCCTTGCTCCCTCATACATGTCCATGATCATGCGCACGTAGGTTTCTGGAACTTCTCGTTGTCTTAGCGCCACCCATAAGAGATCTCTTGGTTGTCTATCAAAGGCTTTTTCAAAATCAACCAACACCATATGCAAGTCCTTTAAGGAATCACGATGTTTTTCCATTATGATCCTTATACTTTGGATTGCATCTGTTGTTGATTTACCCGAGCCAAACCCACACTGGTCATCAGATAGCCTTATTATTTTCCGTAGTCGGCCATCTAATACCCGCTCAACGATCTTCATGGTGTGTGACATCAGCTTGACAGAACGGTAGTTATCGCAGTTTCGCGTATCGCCCTTCCCTTTGTGCAAAGGAAGAAGATAACTTTCCCTCCACTGATTAGGCATTGGATCACCGCTCATAAGTTTGGAGATAAGAATCATGAGCCATCTGGACCCGATGTCTCCCATCTTTTTCCAGAACTCAGAGGGTATCTCGTCTGGCCCAACCGCTTTTCTTTTTTTTTGGAGTATTTGACGGCATTCCTAACTTCTTCGACAGTAATGTCGGATACTTCGTCATGGTTAGGAGCGGCTCTTGGAAAAAGTACCCGGGGAAACTGTTCGTTGGAACGAATCTCCTGAGCATTTCTTTTTCTCTGGGCGGCTATTTTGAAGATAGTTGCTCCCTTATTCAAGTTGTTTTGTCGAAGCTCCTGGGTAGCCTGGTTCCTATCAGACGCCGAAGACGATATTTCCTCCAACTCCCGATAGAGGCCTTCCATACATTTTGCTTGAAATTGGGCGCACTTCTTCTTCGCGAGACCTTTGCAACATCATCTCTATTAGTAGAAGAGCACTTTGACCAAGCCTTGAAAGCCGTTTTCTTTTCCCGTATCACTACTTTAGCTTCATCTCTCCACCATAATATTTCTTTGGTGTGTTGGCAGGGGCCTTTCGACGTTCCAAGCAGTGATTTGGCTCTCTCCAAGCAAGATCGCTGTAGGGAATCCCACATATCTTGTGCTCTGCACTCCTCATCACCGACCTCATCGATGATGGTAAAGAGGTAATTAGTCATGTTGGTAATAAAAACTTCGCCTTCTCCTTTGACAAGCTTGTACCAATTGATTTTCTCAGCCACCTTTGTTTGCTTATTTGTTTTCTTCTCCGTCTCCATACAAATTTCTGACAGGAGGAGACGGTGTTGCTGGGCGATCGCCTCTTCCAGTATCACTTTGCAATCTTTCACCCGGGGCTTCATGAAACTGGCTACCAAATGGTAGTCAATCTGGATTTCATTTCCACCACTGCTGTAAGTGATCAAGTGCCGGCTTTGTTTGACGAACATGGTATTTAGCACGATAAGACCGTATGACTTGCACATACTTAGGATGTCTTCACCTGGAGAATTTCTGGTGCCGTACCCCAGTCCTCTATGGCAGTCTTCATAGTTTTCATTTGTTTTCCCGACATGTCCGTTCAAATCTCCGCCAACAAACAAAAGCTCTTCCTTTGGGATGTTTTTGATGAGGTTGTGAAAATCCAGCCAGAATGCATCTTTTTCTCTCTGTTCGCATCCGACTTGGGGAGCATATGCGCTTACAATATTCCACACCTCACCCTATATCACCAATTTGAGAGACATCAAACGGTCACTGGTTAAGATGTTGCCAAGTAGCTCTGCCGCGAGGATGATAGCAATTCCGTTTTTACCTTGTTCCGATCCATAGTAGAACATCTTGTAAGTTTTTGTCTTAATGTCCAAGAAACGCGCCCGATTCCCGGTGTTTCGCCATTTCGTTTCTTATACACACAAGATGTCCACTCGCCTTCTAATCATCATTTCTTCAAGCTCGTAGCTGCGACCTTTCATACTTCCAAGATTCCAACTCGCGACTCTTAGGTTACGCCTAAACCGTTGCATTATTTTGCTATCCCCCGGAAACCGAATAGCTTTGACCCGAGCATTTCTGCTCGTCCCAGGATCACAGCCATGCGTAGCATTGGTAGTGCCTGGCGGGGTAGTGCTTTTCTTTTTAGCGTACTTTTCCATAAAGCTAGGGTTTAAGCGTTTTTTTTTTTTTTTGGTTTTGACACGTGCATGCTCCTGATTTTTTGATTTATGCTTGATCTTACTTTTACAACACCGGTGATCTCCAGTCGTGTCAACCCACGGATTCGCATGCACACTTGCGGGACAGTTTTAAGATGATATATGTGACGCTAGTCTCACCTGGATATTTTAAAAATTGCCTAGATGTGATTTTCCCCTTAGTCGCCTTCTACGACAAGCGCTATGTATTCGTGGGGAGCGCTGCAGTGATATTCTTAACCCGTCCCTGCACGGGGCATTATTCAAAATTCTTTATTCTTTACATAACAATAAAACTTAAAATAGTATTTTTTATACATAAGTAATAAAAATAGTGTTGAGTGCCACTTCAATGTGAATTTTAAATAGTTCGAAATTAGTATTTTTATTAAAAAATATTAACTAGATACTAGAAAGAAAACATATTTATTTTATAACATCAAATAGTGTGTAAGAAAAACCTAAAATTAAATTTATACCAGATAGTCAGAAAGAACAGATTCTATGCCAACAAAGTTGAACTTGAGAAGCCAATTTTTTAATAGTTTAAGAAACATTCCATGTAAAGTGATTGTTTTGAACGAACGGCATAATTATCGCAGGATATATTTATGTAAAATCAATAGAGGATTTATTTTATTCTTAAAAGTACCTCCCCAGCAAGCAATATCATATTGTAATTTTGAGTGAAAAAATACCATAATAAATAACAGCATGCTCATTTTTGAGTCAATGATAAGGCCCAGGTATTTACGAAGTTTAAATTTTTGGCACTCTGGTGAATAAAAGTAGAGTTTAACTTCATGATCCGGTATAGACGACAAACTGAAAAACATAATCTTAGTCTTGGCACTTATAACCAAGTTGTGAGAACCAGATTCTTAGAAAATGAAGGTCCATATTTATGTCGGAAATTAAGTCTAGGCGACTGTCTGAACCATATGAGAAACCTACATCATCCTCAAAAGCAGTTGGTTTGCCTTTGAAATTAAGTGCAAAAAGAGAGTTGATGTAAATAAGAAAGAGAATAGGACCTAAGACAGAGCCTTGCGGTACCCCTAAGTTGAAACCCATAAGATCGCTCCTGATTTCTTCAATCTTCACTCTTTGTGACCTATTTTTCAGATAAGACCTGAACCATTCTAACATGAAGCCACCAAAACCTGCATTTTCAAGTTTATTGAGAAGAACGATGTGATCGACCATATTAAATGCTTTGGTGACATCAATAAATAGACCAGCAGCGGACTTTTTACTATCGAGGTTAGACATATGTAACTTTACCACAAAATTGTAGAAGTGCATCTTCGGTCGATTTACCTTTCGGAAAACCAAATTGAGATGTATTAAAAAACTTAATTTTTAAAATATAACTCTCTATCCTATTTTTTACAAGCTTTCAAAAATTTTACTTACAGCTGGATGAAGAGATATAGGGAACAACATCTGCAGACTTGAGCTCTTCTGGGAAAACCCCTCAAAAATACAGCTATTAACAATGTGTGACAGTATGTCCATTACATACATAGCATGCTACTTTTTTTAGAAATAAAGGGTTGTTAAGTTTTAAGGGCCGATGTTGATTTTGAATAAAACACAAATTATTTAGGAAATTACTGTCATTTCTTTTTATTATGATAATATTGGTATGGTTCAATTATGTATGGAACAAAATATCGGCCAAATGGCCGCCGCGACCTCGGCGGCACACCTCCATCCGATGGTACAAATTTTCGATGACGCTGAGGCATAATTGAGGTTCTATGCCGTTAATGTGCCGAATTATCTCATCCTTTAGTTCTTGAATTGTTGCTGGCTTATCGACGTACACCTTTTCTTTCAAATAACCCCAAAGAAAGAAGTCCAACGGTGTCAATCCACATGATCTTGGCGGCCAATTGACATCGCCACCACGTGAGATAACACGGCCATTGAATTTGTCGCGCAAAAGAGCCATTGTTTCGTTAGCTGTGTGGCAAGTGGCACCATCCTGTTGAAACCACATATCGTCCTCATCCATATCTTCCAATTCGGGCCATAAAAAGTTCGTTATCATCTCACGATAGCGAACACCATTCACAGTAACTGCCTGACCGGCCTCATTTTGGAAAAAATACGGCCCGATGATGCCGCCAGCCCATAAACCGCACCAAACAGTCACTCTTTGTAGGTGCATTGGTTTTTCGACAATCGCTCTTGGATTATCATTCGCCCAAATGCGGCAATTCTGCTTATTGACGAATCCACTGAGGTGAAAATGTGCCTCATCACTGAAGATGATTTTCTTCGAAAATTGATCATCCACTGTTGCCATTTCTTGCCACCATTGTGACCATTGACGACGCTTGAAATGGTCAAGAGGCTTTAGTTCTTGAGTCAATTGCACCTTGTAAGCGCTTAATTGCAAGTCTTTATGCATAATGTTTATCAACGACGAGCGTGAGAGGTGCAATTGTTGGGCACGACGACGAGTTGAGGTGGACAGGTCTTCAGCCACACTATCGCGAACAGCAGCAATATTTTCTGCAGTACGAGCTGTTCGAGCATGCACTGGTGTTTTCACATCTCCTACAGACCCGGTTTGCACAAATTTTTGCACGATTTTTCCGATTGTACGCACATTTGGACGATTAAATTGACCGAAAGAATCACAAAATGCACGATATGCATTTTGATTTGAACGCCCATTTTCATAATAAGCCTGAATAACTTTAACGCATTGCTCGATTGTGTATCTTTCCATGGTTCAAATTGAGTTATTCTGAAATTGAGAAATGTCAAATGAAATGCAGAAAAAAACTTGACGTTTAGGTGTGGTTCACATTCAACATCGGCCCTTAAAATTTAACCACCCTTTATATTCGAAATCGTCAACACCACACGAGTTTCTATTTTTCAGAGTACCGATCACTTTTAAGACTTCAAGTGAAGATATGGGTTGAGATACAAAACTATTACAAAGGATTGGGTCAGCACAGCAACCAGTTGTCAAACAGGAGAGAATAGAAGGTTGGACAGGACCCGGTTGTAAACTGGTGGCTATGTTAGTAAAATAGTTGTTAAAAGCGTCAGCAATGACCAGTTTGTCAGATACAACACAATCATCGACATTTATAAAAGTCGGTTTTTTTGTAACTGAGGTCTTATTTAGAATATTGTTAACTATTTGCCATTTATTTTTTAAGTTACCTCTAGCAGAACTGAATTGAGAACGGTGGTAATTATCTCGACAAATTGGAATTTGCCTTTTAAGTTCAGAGCAGTTTTTTGTAGGTACTCTTTAATCTCATATTTCCAGGGTACATATGGCATTTAAGACAGTATGCCTTTAATGAGGTATATGTATCCAAACACATCAATATAGCTGTCGCTCTTCATTATTCCCTCGCACGTGAGACTGTCCCAGAAGTCCCGAAAATCTATAAAGACACATTTTGATTTAGTGTTCAGTTCGGATCCACTTTCATTAAAAAAATGTCCAATGTTTTCGTAAATCTTTTGATTTTGTTTTTTTGCGTACGTAATTAACTGACCTAAAAACTTGCCTCGTCTGACCACACGAATCTTCATGGCTCCAATCCTTATGCAAGACGTCGTTTTTTGTTCTCATCAGAAAGCCAGGGTTTTTTTCTGGCCTTGCAACCTTTTAAGCCGGCTTCTGTTAACCTTCTTCTAACCAATCTCACAAATAGCGTAACATTTTGGAGTTCCTGAAGCGAAGCAGCTAGTTCAGAAGCGGGCTTTTGACGATATTTTAAAGACTCAAGAATCCGATCTTCACGAGCCGAAGATTTGCTTTTTCTGCCTAGGAGCAGTTTAGAAATGTACTCTCCAGTCTCCCTGTATAGTCTTAAGGCATATTGAACGGCTGCACGCGAATGCTTAAGAGTTTTTGAAATTTGTTTGCCTTGGGAGGAAAAAATGGCAATTTGGACTCTTTCAACTTCACTTAATTCATGACTTTTTGGTTTAGCCATCTTTAGGTTAATTATTTTTATTATTATGTAAACACAACAAACTATGAATGAATAATAATATATCCGCAAAAAAATGTTGTGCACACTTTCACTACTATTTTCGAAATGATACCAATTATACCAATTTTATCGCACACAAAAAATCCCGAGTTAAATATCGCGGGAATTCCCCATAATTTAGTCATTAATGGTGACGGATCCTGGGAAGTTAAAAATATTCACTTACCTGTAGTAGTTTTTTATAAAACGTATTTTATAGGGGGTGCTTTTCATATATGACCAAGGCTGTAAACCTATCAACAGAATCTGGCCATGCAGCTTTTTTACGCATTGGAAATGTATAAATATTTTAACAGAGCCTTTGGAGAACAAAAAGTAAATCTATTGGTAGTCACAGTCGGTGCTGAGAATTTGGAAAGATCACTACTGCAGACTTTTAAACGGCGATGACGACCAAAGTGTTTATAGCGACTAGCTATTCAGAGCTATGTCTAGTTTCGGCATCCCTGCCCAACTATACAGAACGCACGCTGCTCCATCAAGGTCGGTATAGAACCACCTAAGCCTGCTACGCGCCGTCATGTCTTGTGATTTCTTTAACATCATACTTGAAAGGATTGTACAAAATTCTCAAGCTAACATCAGCGGTACAATCTTCCAAAAAGTCTGCACAACGCCGAAGTCATTGTCATAATTAGAAGAACACAGCGAGCTGTCAGTGGCGCTTTCGTGACGATTGAAACAGAAACGTCGAAAATGGGTTTAGCTGTTAACGAGCGTAAGACAAAATATACGTACTCGTATGCTGTCATCAAAAAAAGGGCATTCAACGTCGGCGACTTGGTCAGAACATCACGATTTTGAGATAGTTAAAGACTAGGCTCCGCTGAGTGTCAAGAATCACACTTGTTAACCGCTGTTTCTTTGGGCTAAGAAGGCGACTAATAGTGGAGACAGACTGCGAGCATTGATACCATGTTATGAGTACCATGGTATAGTGAATACTACGACCCCTGACAGACTGCATTTCGTAGTATTCGATACTTTGACGTTTGTGTTGTCTGTCATAACAAATAAAAATTTAAAATTCAAGACAGGATGAATAAAAATGATTTACTTTTGTGACAAATGATGAATATAAAGAAAATTCAAATACTTGAAAGCGAAAGTGCATACCTAAGAATTGTCAAAGAAACTACGAAGACTAGCCAATAGAGAGAAATTGGCGATACAATCAGTAAGATGGTGGTATACCAGCAAAAATTTGCGAATCTCAATACCAAGTATGTTTCATGGTATACTAGCTTTTTACGTAGTATTGCAGTGACAGACATGTGTATAGAACGTAGTATTGCTATACCATGGTATCAATACCAGCAGTCTGTCTCCCACATAAGTAACAAAGCGTTTAAAAGGGTGTTTTTTTGAGCAGCTGGGGCTGCTATAGACAATAACGCGGCGAATATTGGCTTCCAAGTCGTCCATCGTCTCTGGTTTATCGGCGTGGACTAGCGACTTCACATATCCCTGCAGAAATAATCCATAAGTAACTTTTGGATGTAACGGAGTCTCAATAATGGCTTGTGGATTTTCTTCATTCCAAATGCGGTAATTTCGCTCATTGACTTAGCCATTCAACCAAAAATGAACCTCATCGCTTGTGAGCGCAACGACATCTACCTGTCGATTATTTTCCTCCTTTTTTTCTTGCCATTAGGCACCATTGGTTTCTGTGTATTTTACTATGTCATATTACTACGTAATAAAGAATTCAATTTTAGTTTTTGGTAAAGACGCACGCCTTTGATTTTCTTTTAACACGCAATCCTCATATTGCACCACGAATTTCATAACAGAGCCACACTGTTACATGGCGCAGCCGGTATCTCAACCTACATACAATAAAGAAACAACCAACACCCGACAACAAAATGTCTCTCGTCCAGCAACTCTTAGAAACGACCATCGACGCAGAAATTCTGAACCAGTTCACGAAGGATGCACTCCAAACAGAAGTCAAATCAAGAGGACTGGAAACAACAGCAACAACAAAAGATGAGTTAATTCAAATCATAATCAAACACAATAAAATCCTATCTACCCTTAAAGCAAGGAAAATCGAACCATCAGCAGGTACTTCTAGTTCGGTAGGGACTTGTCCAGCAGTTATTCAGACTGTCGTCATCAACCCAGACATGACGCAAACGATTTTGGAATGCAACGGGGAAGATAGCAACTCCACCGAGCAATTCATAAAATCCATCGAAAAAGCCGCAAAAATAAACGGATGGAGTGACGAGGTTAAATTAGTATTCTGCACCAGCAAATTAACGGGCATTGCAAGAAACTGGCAGAACTTCGAAGGCGATTCAAGGGACGACTGGAATATATGGCTCAATTCATTCAGGAAACGATTCATAAAGACACCAACATTACGCGAATGGAATGACAGAGTAAATGCACGTATCCAACGGCCGAACGAATCTATAATCCAGTACTTCAGCAGTAAGTTAGATATTATTTCTAAGCCCCCAAAGAATGTAAATATTCCTACGGAAGATCAAATTGCGTATTTACTCGAGGGTGTTGCTGACAATACAGACCGCCGTATTCTACGCATTGGCACACCTTCGACCATAACCGAACTATTCGAACTGGGGCAAAAACTTGACGATGACACAAAACACACCAGCAAACAGTTCCACAACACAACAACAATGTATCGCAACACTAGAACGCCACAGTCCTTTACAGACAATAATTTCAAGAAACCAGCATACACAGAAAATACAAAAATAAATACTTATGTATGCCCACGCTGTAAAAAAGGTCAACACCCCGTTTCGCAATGTCCAATACCCTGTTACACATGCAATAGAACTGGTCATTCACTGAGCAACTGCCCAAATAAACCATCTCCAAAACAAGCAAACTGCGCATTGAAGTCAAAAGGTGGTGATCGAGGCTTACCCATCGTAGATGCCTATGCATTCGATGGAAAACCTATTTCCACTCTTATCGATAGCGGTGCTGAACAGTCAGTAATCGATCGTCGTTCTATACCACCTGATTATACAGTTCAAAAATACGAAGGCTCAGCAATAACTTCCATTGACAATGAGTGTAGACCTGTAGGACAAATTGACCTATTCGTTGCAGTAGGCGACATATGTTGCACATTTGGTCCTGTAGCGGTGGTAAACAATGCACCAATACCACTGATACTCGGCAGCGATTGGAGAAAGGCCAATAACATCACCATAACTGTCGAAACGAACGGAGATGTCCAATTAAAACAAAATACGAACTCAGGCTACACCACACACACAAATATAAATTCCTGCATATTAAAACAAAGCCAGACTATACCACCATGTATTCTAAAAGAAGTCGAACATCAAATCTCAACATTTCCGAAATCTATATCTCCAACACAAATTCAAAAATTTCGAGAAATAGTCAGCAACAATTTACAAGCCTTCTCGACAGACAACGAGATTTTAGGATACTGCACCATAGATCAACATTCCTTACGTACAGTAGATGATATACCAGTTCGCAGAAAGCCCTACCGCTATTCATGGAGCGACCGCCAGTTTATAAACGAAACAGTAGAAAATTGGAAAAAACTAAACATTGCAAGAGATTCGCAATCTGAATATGCCTCTCCAGTTGTAATAGTTAACCAGCCTCATCATCCAAGTACCCCACGCAGATTGACAATAGATTATACACAGCTTAACAAAAAATTATATAAAGATAATTTTCCACCTCCACACATCGACGACATCATAGAGAAACTGGTTCAACAGGATGCACAAATTTTCAACACAATGGACATTAAAACAGCATTTATGACGGTTGCTGTCAAACCAGAGGACATTCACAAAACAGCATTTATAACTCAAGACGGTATATACGAATTTATGAGAATGCCATTTGGACTGACCAATGCGCCAAAGACCATGGAACGTATAATGAAGCAAACATTCGATAACACCGAAAACACTATTACATACATGGACGACGTAGGTCAATCAGCTCCGAACATTGACATGGCTATTAGAAATTTCGAAAACGCACTTAAACGAATAATCAAAAGCGGACTACGTATTTCTCTACAAAAGAGTCAGCTTTTCCAAATGGAAATATTCTTCTTGGGCTATGGTATTTCAGCACACGGCATACGTCCAGATCCTTCCCGTACAAACTCCATCGACAGATACAACAAAATTTTCAAAACAAAAACAGACGCTAAATCATTCCATGCATTTGCATCTCATCACAGAAAGTTCATCAAAGACTTTTCAAAGTTATCATTACCAATCCGCAACGCATATAATTCATCCCCATTCATCTGGACAGAAGAAGCAGCAGCAGCAGTCGAAATTTTAAAACAAAAATTAAAATCTCCACCAATACTGGGACATTTTAGGAATAATTGTCCAACGGAAGTTCAAATTGACGCATCATTAACCGGCTTGGGAGCAATCCTTCTACAAAAACAAAACAATCAGCAAGTAGTAATCGCATATGCTAGCCGTGCGCTTGCCGATAGTGAAAAAAATTTACATATTAACCAAATAGAAAGCCTAGCAGTACACTGGGCGGTTACTAATAAATTTCATATTTATTTATACGGATTAAAATCGTTCACAATAATTACGGACAATTGGACCACCGCTTGTTTATTACAAAACAGCAAATTTAATCGTAAATTCGCGCGATGGCTCCTAGATTTACAATCATACAATTTCACAATAAAACACAAATCAACCAAACAAAATATCTGCGCGGATGCACTTTCAAGAATTTCGGAAAATACAATAGCCCAACTAATTTTAAAATCAAACGATGAATCGCGAATTTCAATAGCCCAAATCAACGACCCGGAATGCAACGATATATTACAAATTCTAACTAGAGACTCTAATACAAAAAACGACAAAAAAATCAAAGAAAAATACTGCATCCAGAATAACATCCTGATGCACAAAGACAATAAAGGCCGCGGATGCATCCAAATACCGAAATCGCTTCAAACAACCATTCTGGAAATGTGTCACGACAACAGTGGACACATGGACAATGAAAAGACATTCTCAAAACTATCCAAACGCTATTTCTGGCCATCATACTTCAAGGACTGCAAGGATTACGTATCTAGCTGTAGCACATGTCAGCAATTTAACCACAGGACCACCAAGAGACTGGGCCTCTTGAAACCAAGAACAATCCCGGAAAGACCGTTTGACGTTATTTCAATGGATCACTGCAGCTTCCCAAAAGACAACAAAGGTAACACTAACATTCTAATTTTAATTGATCACACAACTCGATACATTGTTGCAAAATGTGTCCCCGACGTTAGTTCGCGCCATGTTACGAACCTAATAAAAAACAGAATCATTCTAATTTACGGCGCACCGAAAACCATCATCAATGATAATGCTACCAGCTTCACCTCACTCGAAGTTCAAAATTTCTTCAAAGATTACGGAATCCAAAGTCGCACGACTCCACCATATTGGCCCGAATCGAATGGACTTATCGAGCGCGAAGTTAAAACAGTTTCTTCAATTCTCCGAAAATACATTTCCGAAAGGGACATCGCACACTGGTCATCTTACATTCCTGAAATAGTACAAGCAATTAACGCAAGCAAACATTCATCACTTCAAGAATCACCCTTCTATCTACTCCATGGATTCGAAGCCAGAATTCGGGACGAACTTCTTTTGGGTACGGTAGAGTGCCAAGTCAATAGACCACAACAAATTGCACAACTTAACTCAGCCCGCCAAACAGCAATAGAAAAGCTAAACAAATCACAAAGTCAAGCAAAAACCAGTATCGATCAACATAGACTAAACTTTACCATGAAAGAGGGTGATCTGGTACTAGCATTAAATCCCAATAAAAATAGCAAATTATGCCCAATATATGAACCGACACCATATGAAATAACAAATATTCTCGGCGACAACGTTATAAAAATTCGGAAGTACAACGAACTTGGACAAGAAATAATAAGAATCGTTCACACCGGACAGATAAAAAGATATAAAGAAAGAAACAACAATCAGCTGCTAACTGACACTCACAATGGATTACAAAACATCATTGAGACAAATACCGGCGATGAGGAAGAGTTGTCAACTGAACAATATTCTACGAGTGATGGGTCATCAGTATATCAAATGGAAGATAGTGACAAAGAAAAAGACATTGAGGAAATCGTCGACCGGAAGGATACAGCACCGGTTCGCTCCCGAAAACCACCAAGATGGCTCCAAGACTATGAGAGGTAAATTGCCAGGAGTCAATTTTACAAGAAGGGGTCGTGTGAGCGCAACGACATCTACCTGTCGATTATTTTCCTCCTTTTTTTCTTGCCATTAGGCACCATTGGTTTCTGTGTATTTTACTATGTCATATTACTACGTAATAAAGAATTCAATTTTAGTTTTTGGTAAAGACGCACGCCTTTGATTTTCTTTTAACACGCAATCCTCATATTGCACCACGAATTTCATAACAGAGCCACACTGTTACATCGCTGAACAAAATTTTGTAGTGAAAATGAGGATCAAGAGCAATCATGTTTTCGGCCAATTCACTGAACGTATGACGAACACGAAGGTCAAGCGGCTTCAATTCTTGAACGAGCTGGATCGTGTACGAGCTCGTAACCAAGATCTTTCGGCAAAATCTTCCATAAAGTGGATGGGCACAGCATCAATTGCTGTGCACGATGGCGAATCGACTCATTCGGCTCCTCCTCAATACTACGCTCCACAGCAGCAACAGCTTCTTCGGTGTGCACTGTACTACATCTCTGCGAATGCGTATCCAGGTTATTCGAATTACTTGCTCGGTTGGACGATTATGTAGACCGTAAAATGGACCGCACGATAAGTTTCGCGAACTGAACTACGATTTTCGAAATAAATTGGCACAATTTGCAAGCGTTGTTCTGGGATCACATATTCGAAGTCGCTAAAACCGCTGCAAAATGTCTAGGATTCCTTAAGCGGTGCAAGAAATATTTTACCCCGTCTGTTCAGGCCTCAATTTATAAGGCATTCATCCGCCCAAAGCTGGAATATAAGACTCATATCTGGTCTGGTGCACCCAAGACCGTCGCGCGTTAAAACTTATAAGTGTAGAAACATTGTGAACCCCATACATTCACTTGAACAGCGTTTTTTTTATAAAAAATGCTCCAGCGAAATAGCTGCATTCCTCCCCTTCAAAATTTCACCCGCAATAAGCGTCATATTTGGAATAGACATCAGTTCACCCTTAAGCCCAACTTCGGTCGTACTGTCAAATATAGGGATTGTTTATACAAGGTGGCGTAAAATTAATCATCCTATCTGAAGATATTATAATTTTTGCAAATGGCGTCGTACGTCATTCATATTTGACATTTGTGAACTAGACAGCTGCAGTATACAAACAGACAAGCAATGGAGCGCTATACTCCGCAAGAGCGTGGAATAATTGTGCCGCAATCTCAACAACGAAGAGGATGATTTTGTGTCGAAAATCATCATAAGCGACGAGGCGCATTTCCACTTAAGCGGTTACGTCAATAAGCAGTCTTCATTTCTGGGGCACTGAAAATCTGCGTGTGATGCACGAAGAGCCATTACATCCACTCAAAGCCACTGTGTAGTGCGACGTTCGCTTTGAGGACGCCATCGGCAATACGGTCACTGTTACTGGCGAACGCTATAGGGCCATGATAAACGACTTCTTACTGCCGGAATTGGATGAGCGGGGCTTGGTGAACATGTGGTTTCAACAAGACGGTGCAACCGCACACACAGCACAAGCCACAATGGATATTGTGAAGGAAGCGTTTCCTGGTCACGTAACCTCCCGTTTTGGCGTTTTGGCATGACCAGCAAGATCGCCCGATTTAACCGTCCCAGACTTCCTTCTTTGGGGCTACTTGAAGTCGCGGGTTTAACAAACCTCAGACAATCGCAGCCTTTAGGGGAATATTCGACAGGAATGCGAACAGTTATCACCGGAAATCTTGCGGAAAGTCATGGAAAATGCGATAAAACGGGCACAAATGTGTATCAACACTGGCGGCAGCCACTTGGCGGATATCATCTTTTTCACTTAACAGAACAAATTGTAAAGATCAAAATAAAGATTTTTATCAATCACAATCATTTTTTTTTTATTTAGTAAAAAAGTAATTCAAAAACAAAATTGGATGATTAATTTTGCGTCACCCTGTATTTGGAATGATCTTCTAGGCTGTATTTCCCCATCACTACAACCCCCAAACATTTAAAGCCAACGTGCACAGGCTTCTTCTCGGTTCCTCTTCTCTATTTTCTTAAAGGCCGTGCCCTGCAACAATATAAGGGTATTCATATTCCCTTTGGCGCTCGCAAATTATTAAAAAAAATATTAAAAAGAAAGCATATTCATGGTGAAACGGTAAACCAAACTGAGCACAAATCAGCTGTCAGCTATCAAATTGGCTGTCACTGGAAAAAGTATTGCCGATTCGAAAAACAAACCTCTAAAAAAAAAACCTTTTGTAAAACCCTCATCATCCCAGTTCTGCTATACGGCGCAGAAACATGAACGTGACCAAATGCGGGTGAAAAGAAAAATTCTTCGAGTGGTTTTTGGTTCCGTTTGTATCGACGCGAAATGGGGGACAATTTATAACAACAAACTATACCTGTTGTACAGCGACATTGAACTAGTCTCAAGAGCTTGTATTCATCTCCTAAAATGGTATATGTAGAGCGAATGGACATGTACGTTCGGGCCCAGAAAGTCTTCGAATCAATCCCGAACAGACGACACGGTAAAGAATATGGGACCTCAAGCAAGTTAGTTTGCAAAACTGATGGCAGCTAGCAGAAGAACGAACTGACTGGAGAAGCTTGTTGACTAAGGCCCAGGTCCACCCCGAACTGTAGCGCCATCCCCTGCAGATATGAGGGACAGCGGAATCTTGGTTACGTTAAACATACCCCACTCATTATTTTCACTATGTCGTTAAAGAGTTAAAGCACATACTTCTAGCCCCATATCTTTGTTTCTAGTTATTGTACGGTCTACTACCTTCCGACGTTTGTTCGAATAAAAACAATTTTCTTATCTTAAAGTTTAAAATTCAATTTATCGTTTTATTTTGTTTTTTATTTGTTTAAATTATAATTATTATTGTTATTCTTAGATCTCTCTTGTGTTTATATTTATTTTCTTTTATATATCCTCTTTAAGAAATAAAACATGTTAACAAATAATTTCTACATAAATTGTTCTTCTTTTCTTTTTTTTTTAATTTATTTTAATGGAATGTTATTTACCATGAAAAAAACACAAAAACTTATTATTCATTGATAATTTGTTTAAAAAAAAAAGAATAATTCACAAAAATACAAAAAGATGACAAAGAGATTTGAGACGGAGATTACAAAATTTCACGGAAGCTAACCAAAGCCAGGTTCACAAATTGTATTGTACAAAAAGTGTATAGCTTAATTGTTTTGTTTATTACATGTTTCTATACACTTGCCACTTCATTTAGAAAATATTTGTTTTTTTTTTTTAATGCAAGCAGTGAAATTGTATTTCACTTTTTTATGGTTTTTTTTTTTTTTAATATTATGTACAAAAAAATTGGCAAATATACAAAATGCAATGAGAATTTTTTTTTTTTTTTTAATAAAACCGCATTTAGTTGCCTCCGTTTACAAGTGTTTTATTTTATTTTATTTTTTATAACTTAGAGAGTGTAGAAAATAATATAAAAACTAATAAAAAAATATATTAAGAAAAAAGACGTAACTTAAAAGTACAAAAATGGACGGGACGAAATAATATCGTTAACATTTTGTTATATTTTGTTTCAAAATTTTTGTCAACTTAAGTTTGGTTGGTTTTATTTAAAACTAAAAAAAAAGGAAAAGAAATTTTCGTGCGCTCATTAATTTCTAAGATGAACAAAGGGCAGTAGAAAATGCAATGTATATGCGGTCCTGAGAGGCCAGCGGTATTATGAACGGAAAAGTAGACCAATGAATCAATTATTAACATCAACTTTTACTGCAAACATTTAATTTTGGATTTTTTTTTATAAAATTTTATATTTATATTTAACGGTGAGAATACGCATTCAGTGCATTTGGTTTGCTAGATATTAGTTTATGTAATGGATCTGCCTATTGCTTCTACTGTCCTTTGTAAAGCTATATAATGGAGATGATAAGAATACGTTCCACATTTTGTAAACTCAATTTCGTGCAACGGAAATAAGAAGGTAAACATTTTTACGAATCGGCTGGCAGTGTTCTTAGAACAGTTTTTTTCTTTTTTTTTTTTTTTTTTTTTTTCTTAAATCCAATTACAAAATTTAAGGAAGAATGCAAAAGTGGACGATCGAGCACATCTCTATAAATCTTTTCGTTTACACTTGACCTATCTAGCAGAAATACTACTCATTTCCACATAAAAAAAAAAAAAACTAAAAATTTGTCGTTCGATTAAAACTAAAAAAAAAAAAAATCAAGAAAACAAAAAATACGCTCTCTTGTTGCTCCCATCTACCTTTTGTCTGCTTCCCCCTCTATCATCTGCTTTGGAAGCAACCTAAATAAACCACTCTTTTCGTTTCGTTACTTGGTGTCCAGTTGTCGACTGAACAACAGCCTCGTCAGGATCGTCAGCATTGTCAGCACCTTTGTCTTCGTGCGTCAGATAATCTCCCTTGTGTCGGTGGAGATACCGTCCAATTAGTACTACCATAATAATAATTAGTATGAAGAGAATTGCAAGAAGACCTAGGAAATACAATTACAATAGACATTCTTAAAAAAATATATCTACAATAACTTACTGCCTAACAAAACTGAATTAACTTCATTATATGCCTTCCTCAGTTTCTCCTCATCAACTAGTGGCGGAGGTCTTGTTTCGATCTCAATGGGTGGATGAGTAACAGGTTCCACTCCACAAAAGTCCTCGGTGAGTTGTGCTGAAACGATTAACATAATAATTTCTCCCTTTTTATTCACTCATTCATCTCTACTTACTTCCCAAAGACTTGACATTCTGTGGTGGATTCTGTTGGAACATAAGTTTGAGAGGATAAATATCATCAAACTGAACTCTGGACACACATCCAATGAAACCGTCCGACATCGATTCGTTCTTTCCGATGTACATGTATTGAATGTTATTAAATTGCGCATCTGCGGACGCTTTGATATCGAAATTATATTCAACTGGTTCATAGTTGTCCACATGAAGGACAACAGTTGATCCACTGTTCCTTCTGGAGAATCGTACATCGTGATACTGTCCCAAACCGAAATGTTTTTTAGGGAATATTATCTCTTGTCGTTCAAAGCCAAAATCAAAAACGCATCGCAAGTGACCTGCAAAAGAAAACATATACATTCCACATACGTTCCACACGAGATAGAAGTAATAGAAATCTTACCAGAATTAGAAATCTGTATTGTCAAGTATTCTCCAGTTAAATTAGAAGAAAATCCAAGTAGAAAACCTTTGGGATTTGTTGTGGTGAAACCTACACGGATGTTTTCTGCAATTGTAGAACGGAAAGAGCCTTCGAATTCGTAACGAATTATTGAACTAGACCGGAGATTCACACCGATTTCTGAAAGAACAAGTAGGTTATCAAAAGGAAAATAGAATTATTGACTGGTTTCTTACCGTCAGCACAAATTGGACCCTTAAAGGCACTCCAACGGCAATCACATGAGTATCCATCGTACCTTTCGTAACAGGTACCATTATTAAGGCACGGACTTGATTCACAGCGACCAACACAGTCGGCACTAACACCATACAGACCTCTGATGGCATACGATTTCAAATCTACCATCTTACCATTGAGTAGAAGAGCACGTATGCAACCCACGAAGCCATCGCGGTATTCTGTAGTAGCACCGATCACGAGATCTGATGTGAGGTGCAGAGCCCGCACTGGACCTGGTGGCTCACGAACTTCGGCTTTCAGGGAACCGTCGACGACTAATCGAGCTTCTTTGCTAAAAATCAAAAAGAGATCAGTTAATTAATATACACATACTGCCCGACAAAACCTTTTTCAATCTCGTTTCCCTACAGATCTTAGTTAAGCCAATACCAGAAGAATAAAGCACGAAAGAGCAACAGCTGATGTGCTAATTTTACGCGACCACCCATCCGCAACAATCTAGACAGGACTGATATACCAATTCGAACTGGAATAATCAGTGACCTCTATTTCCTGCAAAAAATATTTTGACTACCATAGACTCACTCTTAAGAGTGACACATTTTTGCAGAATACCCGGCTCTAGGTCGCTACGGAAATTAGATATTCAGCGACGAGTTAACTTTACTAATGAGATCAATCAATCAGAATAAAACGAAGTACATGCTGTCGACCAGAAACAACTCCGTCACACACCGCATTGGACAAAATATCACCATCGACAGCCACAATTGTGAGGTAGTAAAGGAGTTTACCTACCTCGGGGCAAACGTAAACTCCACAAATGACACCCTGGTGGAGATTCGGCGCAGGATAACCCTAGGCGACCTTTGCTACTTCGATCTGTCTAAACAGCTAGGGTCCAAACTCCTAACCCAAAATCATGCTCTACAGAAAATTGATCTTGCCAGTCGTGCCCTCACGAAAGAAAAATCCTACGCCAGATATTCGGTCCTATCTGCGAGGAGAGCGAATGGAGGAGAAAACATACAGCATTTTTGCTGTCTCTCAGCAGAAAAGGGTGCAGGCACGGAAGAGCCATTACGCTTATGCTAAGCACTCTAATGTGCTAGGCCTAAGTGGAAGCATTATTACGACACCTATGGACAACTATTCAGTTCAATACTGATTTGGACGTTCAATGTATTTACGTTTCAAATACATTCTAAAAACTTACCGATTTCTCTCCACACTGACTGTATGCCAGCGATTGTCATTCAAATGGTAACTCGTTTCAACATTAACCCCTAGTGGTCCACTGCCAGCCTGATATTGGAACTGCAACTTCGTTCCACCGATTATACTCAGTTTAATATAGTCTGTTGGGCCGGTGGCATGGAACAACACAGCATTTTCTGCGGTTGATTTAAATTCCAGATAAACGTCTCCAGAGTGTCCCATGTCAAATGGTGGCAAATTAATTGTCGCATCAGCAACACGGAATGTTACAATGTTGCTAAACAAATCATCTCCTTCACAACGCAACGGTCCCAATGTATATCGACCTTGTTTCTCATCCAATGGTGTACCTGTGTCACCAAAACGTACCGCGCGCACTGGAAGATATTCCTTTTCTCGAATATCTCCACTATCCTCAGTCCATTCCATTTTCTCTGCGTCACAATTACACCACTTTGTTGGATCTATGCACTTTCCTAGAATTCCACACTCGCATTTACGAGACCCGGGTAGGGCGCCTGCCCAATAGTCCATTGGTTGATTGTGTCGTGACACCCACCATGAGAATGGACGGAAGGCATTCGATTCGCCTGGAATAGAGAGAACAAACATTAGTTTGTGCTTACTGCACGTAATCTGCAGAAAGCGGCAACTCACTTGGAGAGTTTAAGAGTCTAGCAGCTCTGCAGGAGTAACTCAATCGTTGCCAACATGAGTGGGAACGATTCAATAGGGCTTCGACTTGCATCAAATCTGCGTCATACATAATGCTCTGTTCGAATGAGCCTGGCTCTTGGAAACCATCGACAGTTGTTGTGTGCTCCTGACTGTGACCAAGCGTGGTTATGACTCTTCCATCGGCTGAGGGTGAAAGCAAAGTTTATAATCATCACACTAATATGTATACAAATTGACTTACAATAGAACTCGCAAACCACAGGGAACGGTTTCAGTGGACCACTACCATCGACGTCAATGTGCATGTTTACTCTTTGTTGTACACTTTGAACATTCTTCAATGCCAAACAGGAAAGAGGATATTTTGCTGCAAAGATAAAAAAAAGAATCAAATACCACTCCCCATCGAATGAGGCAATATCCCTTCCTTACATGTATGACATACAGCTCCAGCATATCCCGTTTGACTGCAATCACAGAAGAACTCCATCGAATTCTGATGACATGTTCCACTATGCCGACAAGGATTCGGATTGCAACGATCAATCATTTGGCACGCATCCACCACAACCTCACCTTCACAGCATACCTCTTCACCTTGCACCCAATCCTTTGGTAGTTTGTAATTTCCATCGACCAATATCAACCGCATGCATCCCACAAAACCATTCTTATCGAATCCACCCGCAATATTGTAAACACGACCCGTGGATATCTGAATAGTCTTTGTCGTCGTCATTGGTCGCTGATCAATGTCCAAGATCAGCTTATTCTTTCCAATCGTCAATACCAAAGAATGCCATCTCCCGTCATTAAACTGCTCCTCGTAGTTATCCAAAATGATTCTTGGTTTCTCACCAAGTTTCAGATCGATCTTGACCTTTCCGAACTCCAAGAAAACCTTCACAAAACCACCAGAACCGAATTCATGGTAAAGCATAACGCCTCTGTCCTCATATGTCCGGAAGTAGAACGACACATTCATTTGTTTCTGGGCTTCATATCCCTTGAGACGAGCATATGATGTTCTAGTTAAGAACGTCACCGGATAAATTGGAGGCGATGGACACGCGTAGATCGTATTTACACGTTGGTACCGGAAAGCTTCACCATACTCATAGTTATCCTTCATTTCGCGTATGAAATTCGACGAGTTCAGGAAGAGATTCTCAATACAACCACTAAAATTCTGCGTTACTATCATTCCCTCTTGAATATTCGGTACACCGCCGAGATAAAGCTGCAAAGACAAATGCGACATTTAAGACATTTAACATACATTACTCTCTGATTTCAACTCACATTACGATTGAGATTCAGTCGACTATACTCTCCCTTGATTCTGCCCTTTACTATGACACGATCCACAGAGAATATCACGTCTCGACGATTTCTTGACACGACCACATCATGCCACACATTGTCATCCAACAGACTTCCAACGGACAGCGAAGTCATGATCTTCGATCCCAAATCCAAATTCAACAGCATTTTATTATCCTTCAGCTGTAGGGCAAGGTAATCACCCTGTGTGCCACGGGAGTACATCAATATGCCGTTCGCTTGCGCGGTCTTAAAACGGAATCGAATGGATTCTCGTGTCGATGTAATTGGTTCCCTCAATAAATCGTATTTCACCAAACTTGTTCCATTGAAATAGAGATTTTCAGAGACTACAGAAGGAAACAGGTTACTTATCAAAATGTGATCAATCAGACAAAATCATCCCGATTCCAGATGTCGTATTCGTCTTCCGTAACATTTTTCATGCAACAGATTTGCAGTAGAATTACAGACGAGAAGAAAAGGCGACGCGGCGAATAAAATGACAATGGGAATCGAGGTGAATATTCACTATACTCACTGTAATCACAACCGAAGAGTTCTACACGCATGGATATTCTGTCATGCCATCTGGTGGGATTAATGCGAATCCACTGCGCAATAATTGGAACTTCGAAAACATTGTAATGTACACCATTGCCATCTGTGTTGCCTTTGAACATCTTTTTTTTTTTTTTTTTTTTTGCGAAAAAAACCGGTATTAAATATTTGTTTCAAATATGGAGAGATATTAGAAATTAAAAAATGAACAGTGTTGTTTGTTAATAGGAAAACAAAATACACCAAAAGCTATTTGCAAATAGAGAGGAACAAAAATAATTATTAACTTTACGCCCATTCTGTTAGTTGGATTAGTTACGATTATCTTCAATGTTTAGAGCTCATACCCTAAAGAACAACTTAAGACAAATAGCGAATATTTTCTATACTAAATGTTTTTATTTACCTCAATTGTCAACCGGATGACCCTGTCCAATAGCTAACACTGCGACCTAAAAAATCTCTGGTGTCATCGGACTACAATACTACAAATACAACCTACAATTTTCAAATCATCTTGTGAAAAGAACATAAGTATCTGTAGAATGATCTGTAGAATGATAGCCACATTTGTATGCATATCGGAAAGTATTCTAAAAATCCTACAAATATGCAAGAGGGGATGAAATATTCCTAACTTTAGCGCAACTGGAAATAGTCTTTAACTCTATTCTTCGTTACTTTTCAGATTTAATTCTAAACTAAGCTATACACCATAGCACAATCAATATCATTGTAGAGTTAATAGGGTTGAATAAGATCAAAAATCCGTCAGATGTATAAGTTTCATTCCTTCCGATCTGATCCGATACGAAATTA
The DNA here is from genome assembly GCA_963082735.1 of Pocota personata. Classification (NCBI taxonomy): domain Eukaryota; kingdom Metazoa; phylum Arthropoda; class Insecta; order Diptera; family Syrphidae; genus Pocota; species Pocota personata. The sequence goes on from OY720431.1 coordinate 56,582,532, forward strand.
TATTTCAAAGTACGATATTAAGCATTTTTGGTTAACGAAACTTAGGGACTAAACTTCGGCACCTACTAAATAGGAATATGGTCAAAATTAAAATCCTTATTAAATTTCAGGAAGACAAAAAACTTGATTGCATAATTTTATTTCTGTTGCCCCAAGAAACTTTCCTAAAGTCAATTCAATACCGCGCCGGCACGAAACTTTATAACCGGGAAAAAAGCCATTTCTCAGGAAACTAAAGAAAAGCAAAACATGAACTAAAGCTTTCGAAAACGTTTCATGTGCCCCAAGGGTCACGTCCTTTCTAAAAGTAATGGAAAAGTTTATTGACCGTGGCATCCAAAGCTCCATCATAACATGAATTAAAAACATAAAGAAAAGATATAACTCATCGCGAACGGATCGTAAACTATACCCTATCCCACATCTTCTAACCCATTCCATTCGGACAACACGGTGACCCTGTGCTGGGTACCGGGCCACATGGATATCTCCGGTAACGAAAAAGAGGACGAACTAGCCAGAGAAGGTTCACTTATACGACCTTCGCGGGCCCTTTCTGAGACTAGTGAACCGCTTAGCACCCTATATAGGGAGATAGACATCGAGTCTAATGAGGAAGCTAATGATCACTGGTGTCGATTAGATACATGCGCTACAGCCAGTCCCATGCAGGGACGTAGAGGAAATAGAATCCGTTCATCATCTCCTGAGTGATTGTCCAGCTCTGACCAGCAAAAGAAGTCGTGCTTCTGGCAGATACTTATTTTCAGAGCTGGATGAGCTAGTTAGCATTGAGCTAAGAATACTCCTGAGATTCATACATTTATCTGGGTGATTTAGCCTAGCGGTCGAAGACTGAAATTTTTAGGTTCCCAGGATTCCAAATATTGGGCACAATGGACTCTAAGAGGTCTAAGTGAGGTGTTGACAACCTTGTCAACAAGGGCACCCAGTTACCTAACCTAACCTAACCCACAACTAATGAAGTGGGCGTGGCGTTTTGAACATTTTGGTTCAAATGCAATGAAATCTTTCTATTCAGAGGATATGATATTGATTTTTAAGAAATTTTACCAAATAATATGTGGCTAGGACTTTTTCTTAGAAGAAAGTGTGCGTGACAGTCGCCATTTGTAACCAAAGGTCATGGATTAAGATGAAATATTCACAAAAAGAACTACTTTTGGTGTAGTGGTTGGAGAAACTTGCAAACTTTGTTCGTTTCGTTTTTATGCTCGGGTGGCTGTGGTTGCATTGTTGAACCCGCACAGTTCGGATCACAAGCAAACACACTACCCACTACACCATGGTCACCCAACACCACAAAAAAGACCTAATCATCACCGTAAATAGCTTTAAGAAAGCAACATTTTTAACCCCCCAAAAGTGGACGTGGCATTATATAATGCATGGACAAACTGTAGAGACGTTAAGACGATATTTTTCAGTTTCTAGTAAAAATATTAGTGGGCGTGTCTGTGGACGGATTTCAATAATGATTACACTTGTAGTGTTTCGGGATCTAAGAAGATTATATACCAATTTCATCTTCCTAGCTCAAAAAGTGGTGACATATGGACGGATGGAAGGACATAGTTAGATCGACATAACTTTTGGTGCTGATCATAAATATATATACTTTTGGGTGTGTACCGCTATGTTACAAACAATGTATCAAAATTAATAAACCCTATGAGATATGATATAAAAAAAAAATAATTCGAAAATCATTGAAAAAGTGAAATTGTTATGCCATCTATAGTCTTACGGTCTCCCTATTTTTTCTGCAGAGTTTCCTCACCTTTAATTTCTATAGATTCATTCCTTAATTTGTGGACAACTTATACCTAATACTTTTTAACCCCATACTCGTACAAACTTTTGCCGACGTGATAAAACTGGGAACTTTTGACATTTCACTTATAACGATCAAGGTGAACATATTAAAAATAAAATGTTGCTACAGATTTTTCTTGCCATTGAAATTAATAATAATCGACAACATCTACTTCTACATTAAAATCTAAGATGACAGCGTTTCCCCATGAGTAATTTTAGGTGACCAAGTTTCGGAAAAACTACGAATAAAATCAGCAAAACTTTTTTTTTTGTAGAGGATCTCCTAGTGTTCGATTCCGTCATAAATTTGTTAGACAATATACTATTCTTTTATAGCAAGTACGCAAACCTTAAAACTGACTTAAATGTCATACTCACAGCAGTTTGTAATATTAAAGTATTTAATTTACGCATGTACTCGTACCATACAATTGCGTTCAAATAGGTGCAGCAATGTTTTGTTCATAATTTAAATACTAATGAATCTATTACTCCATCTAGGCTATGTTTTGTAGTAGAATAGTAAAAAAAAAAAAAAAAAAAGAAATTCCTTTTGTAGATATAACGGTTGTTTTCCGAACATAATTTTGTTGACGAGTATCTACATATTTGTTTTTCTCGGGGCTTACTTGTAGTTTTCTACTTTTGTTAATTTTTTTACCTAGTTATGTCTAAATAATGGTACACGTTTAATCGCACTCATCGTGAAACTAGTATTCAACATATCCATTCTATGTTGACAGGTATATACTAAGTAAATGCGCAAAAGATTTACACAAAAATAAATATGAAGTGAGGCGATATTGAAAACCGTATTGTGGTAATTGACCTTCACAAGTGCTAATATGGAAAGAGGCGATATTTTCTGGAACTTGCGATCGCTTGGAATCACCGGCAATTTAGTGCATCGAACTGTCAAATTGTTTGAGGACATGTCAAAGATCCGGACGCCCCGCATTGTCAGAACTCCACAGGCGATTAAAGCTCTTAAAGACAGTTTTAATCGGAAATCTCTTTGAAAACAGAAATTCTTGTCAGATATCGCAGAAATACATCCATTATCAAACAAGATTTAGGACTTAACGCATATAAAAGACACTGCCCACTTACTCACAGCCCAATTAAAGGAAAAAACGGAATGAAAGATCAAAAGCTCGATCGCTGTCGGTGCACGCAAAAAAGTCACAGAAAAATTTTGAGTAAAAACGTCGACAAAAATCTACCAAACGGATATTCTGGGAGGCGTTGTGAAGAGACTTAACCAACAATTGTTGTCAAACAACCAGTGGACTTTCCAACATGACTTCGGGCCAGCTCATAAGGCAAAACCAGTACAAGCGTGGCTCCAAAACAATGTACTGGACTTCAATCCTTTGGATTAAGAACTGTGGTCTATTTTAGAGGCGATGGCTTATTCTAGTCGACACCCAAATATTGAGTCCTTGAAGCGCGCACTTATCCGTGCAGTGGACAATTTTCCAATAGACGGGGAATGCGTGCTGCGATCGATGAATGGAAAAGAGCGACACAAGGCCTGCATAAATGAAAATGTCGGCCATTTTGAATAAATTGTTTAAATATGCTTTCCTAAATAATCAATTAGTTTTACAGAAAAAAGGGCGTGCACCAGTATTTATGACTTCACTAGGTAGATATTCTTTGAATTTTGGAAGTATTGGGTAATTATGAAATTTCGTTGAAATCTTTCATCTTATAAAGGAACATTTTTGTTGTTAGCATGAAGACATTGAACTAAAAAAGATTGATCCCTAATTTGAAGACTTCTTGCTAACGGGCAATCAAATTAAATACCGTTACCGCTACTTTGTAAAAATTATTGCTAATGCTTAAATATATGAAGAAAGGTCTGAAACTCGGGGCCGAGAAACAGTTCTGTCTGCAAGAATGGTGAAATGCAGCTACATACAGGGATACTCGTACACAAATGAATTAAACTTAGCAGTTGGTATTGTAACAGTACGAAGGATACTAATAGATGCATTTCGAGAAAGCTCCACTTCTAAAAAAAACAACACCTTTTAAAAAGACTTGATTTTGCCTACACTCATGTTGACTGACCCATCGAAAAGTGGAGATATATCCCAAGGACAGACTTGAGCAAAATTGCTTTGTAGGCTACACTATATCCCGTAAATACTTTAGGCGTTCACCAAATACAGTGCAGTCCTAGATACACAACGTTAAAACGTGGTGGTCCAGTAGTATGGCTTTGCATGCTTCTCAGACTACGGCGCGGCGTAGTGCCAATATTTTGGACAAAAGGGGAAATTTATATGTTCACATCCTCGACCGAAGGATTCTTATGCTGAATATGAAATGTCTATGAAATACTTGTTACAACAAGACAACAACCCGAAGCAAAAGGCAATAACATCTTAAGGATATTCTGGCCAAACCGTATCTCTAACGAACAGCTTTATCAGAGAACGGGCCATGAACCTATAGGCACAACCATACGACGACGAAAGTGGCAGTGGATCGGTCACACTCTCCGAAAGGGTGACAGTTCCATAGCTAACCAACCAAACGATGCAATGGAACCCGCTTACCCAGGATGGCAGGATACGCGGCGGTCCTAGGAGTACGTGGCGCAGAACAGTTGAGAAGGAAGCACGGCAACTGGGAAAGAGTTGGGGAGAGCTGAGGCACATTTCCAGAAATCGCACACGATGGCGCGTAGGCGTTGTAGAGGCCTTAGGACCCACAAGGGGATACAGGACATAAGTAAGTAAGTAAAAGGCAATAAAGTCATGGATTGCCTTGCTGACCTCAACAAAATTTAAAACCTTTGGAAAGATGCACGCTCAATAAAAAATTTGAAGCGCAGACGAGTGTTCATGAAAGGCAATACTGTTGGAGAGGTGTTAGTCCTTAGCCAATTCAACAAAGCGTCGATGTCAGGCAGGTATATAAAATAGAGGATTTACAACAAAATACTAAACTAAGTTGAATAATTTATTTTCATGTTTTTTTTAGACTTTATTGTTAAAAAACCTTATTTTGATTCCTCACATGTGCAGTGCCATTCGATTGCTAAGATTTTTTTTAATAAAACTAAATAGAACGAAATTTTCTATATTTTCGTTTTAAGTAATTGTTGAGCACTGTAAAAAAAAGAGTTTCATAATCGAAAAATTAATAAAATTTTATGAAACATAGAATTTTGCAAGTATGGTATTTTCAGTGCATTCAGTTAATTTTTATGCTGCTGTACATTTATAAAATTGTAGATAAATCAACTGATTTAAGCAAAATTGTTAAGAAAATTGTTTTTAGCTGAGAAGATGAAAGAGAGAGAGAGGAAGGAGTAAATCTATTTAAATATTGATGCGAAATTGCTTGGTAGGAAAACAACTTTTCTTTTCTATTTTTTAAAAGTGAAGATTTTCGGTGATAAGCGATCATCGAAAATCAGCCAAAAGCATCTACGCATACGTCAATCTTCAAGGGGATTTTGTAGGGCATACCAATGCGAGAAAATAGAGTGCCATTATCCTCTTGTCCAACAATTTACTATAAATACGCAAATATTATGTGTATCGTTTCAACTTTTTGCTTGACTGCCCGATGTCAACTGACGCGAAATGTACCAATCACTCGATACACGACACAATTTTCAGTAAATAAAGGGAAGAGCATTGCGATTCGTCTGATCTAACTTCCAATATCGGCACAAGAATAAAAAAAAAATTCAAAATTAAAATGGCACTAGTAAAAATGATCGCCTTCTGTATATGACTGCAGTGGAAAAAGCTAATTTAGTTGGCTCTCGAAGACTCGTAGCAGATCTATGCCCATTCTATAAATAGTACTACGGCAGATGTCGAAAACCGCAATAGAATAATCCCTAGAAATACGATAGGACTCATCATCAAATCAAATATGAAAATTTCTTCTGCTATAGAACAAGTAAACTTTGGAATTTGCTCCCCGGAGAAATTTTTTTAGAACCTCTTAGTCTCCAGCTGATCAAGAGCTGAATCAACAGCATCTGCTATAGGCATCACGGGACGCTGTCCCAGAGGTTCGCCTATCCTGAGAGGTACCTACACCTATTTATTTGCTGGAAAAGTTATGACAAATATATTGTTTACCTTTAAAAGGGATTATACCCGATATGGAAAGGCATACGTAATTTTTGGTAATACAGGAAGCCCTGGAAAATTATTAACAAAACAGATGATCCCTTTTCAAAATGACCGAATCTCGTAATATTGTCAAACAAACACGAGGGGTAGTTAATAAAATAATGTTGGCAGTTTTGCAGAGATTTGAGCCTTTATCCAAGTTCGGCAGTAAGCTCGATAAACCAAACTGGAGCCACGGCGATAAACCTATAAAAAAAAAAAACATATTGCAGTGTCTATTTTACTTGTTTATTTGCAGCTATAGGGCAAGTATCGGATGCTGAAGAGCATTGCATGCTTTATTGTTGATGTCCTACCGCATGTTTTTAATAAAAGTGCTTTATCTGGAGTCTTCTCTGAAGCACTTAAATGTGCGAATGTAGTGCCACTCTTCAAAAAAGGTGCTGCTAATGATGTGAGCAACTACAGGCCTATTTCGCTTCTTCCTTCAATAAACAAAATTTTTGAAAAAGTAGTTAAAAATAGAGTTGTTAGCTTTCTTAATAAAACATGTTTTTTTTAGTTCATTTCAGTTTGGATTTCAAAAAGGTAAATGTACGGAGGATGCACTGTTGAAATTCTGTTCGCAAATTTTCAATAGCTTAGATAAAAAAAAGTTCACATCAGGTCTATTAGTCGATATTACCAAAGCCTTTGATATGGTTAACCATATCATTCTGCTGCGGAAGATACAAAAAGCTGGGTTTCGAGGTTTTATGCTCAGGTGGTTCAAATCTTCAAAATAGATTTCAAAGAGTAAAGATTGAAGCAACTAGAAGTGGAACTAAGCTTATGAATTTAGGTGTGCCTCAGGGCTCTATATTGGGACCGATACTCTTCCTGATCTATATTAACTCGTTATTTGAGCTAGCATTCAAAGGCCTTCTCACTGCTTTTGCAGATGACGTGGGTTTAACCTACGGCACGGTAAGCCTTCTAAATTTAATTGGTGATAAGAACATGGTTCGCTGTACATAAGCTGATGATCAGTTCCAAAACAAAAATAATGCTTTTCAGTCTGTCTGTAAGACCAAAACTCTGTTGACGCTGAATTTTTCTTGTTTTTTTGTTTTTTTTTTTCATGCACCTGAGTGCCAAAGGTTGAAGCTGTTGAGCTACTTCTGTAGCTCCAGCTCTTCCGCTAAAGCATTCTGTAGCAATCTTAACTGCAGCGAAAAATGTTTTCAAATTGAAAGCATTAATGAATTTAAATATCTGGAGCTAATTATTGACCCCAGAATGTATTTCTATAATCACATTAACAGCTTGAGGCAATATTTTCGCGCAACACTTGGCAGTTTCTTTTATCTGAGGAGTGTCTGCTCAACAAAGCTTCTTAAAATAATTTACAAAATATTACAAAAATATATTGTAAGAAAAATTTGCGGAAAAAATCGTTTGCATCCGAGTTTTACATTATTCTACGATATTAAAATTCTTTCAGTCCGTCACTTGTATTGTTTTAAAGTTCTAAAGTCTTTCTTTTATAGATCTTGTAACTTGAATATTAGAGTTCTCAACAATCATAATATGCGTGGCAATCATTTATATCTAGTAGCAGTTCCTAGTTTACGTACTATACTCATGCCGTCTCTTTAATAAGCTTCCTTGGCTTAGGACTCTTAGTCCCATTAATAGATTTATGAATCATGTATAAAAAATTAAAAATTAAGTGTTCGTGATATAGCGAGAAAAGTGGGATTCAGCAAGTCGTCAGTGGCTGAATTCATCAAAAATATCGAGGCAACGGGCTCATTGCAAATAAAAAAGGGGACGGGTCGCAGAAGAAAGACCACCAGCGCTGAGATCGGATTTTAAAACGAATAAGTCTGCGTGAACGATTCAAAACTGCTGAAGATTTAAGGACAGACTTTGTAGAGGCTGGAGGATCAGAGATAAGCTTACGGACTGTAAGACGAAGGTTTCAGGAACCTGGCTTGAACGCAAGAAGACCTGCCAAAAAAACATTTCTAAATAAACAAAAAATGCGCCTAAAACGTCTCCAGTGGGCCAAAGGTCATGAAAACTGGACCATAACAGATTGGATCAAATGTGATCTTCTCAGATGAGTCCAAGTTCAACATATTCGGCTCTGACGGAATACAGTACTTGAGGCGAAGAACTTGAGAAAGATTCAATGAAGAGTGCACGACAACAACCATGAAACAAAGAGGCTCAAGGATGATTTGGGGATGCTTTTCCTATCACGGCGTTGGACGGCTGGCTCTAATAAATGGAACGGTGAACGCAGAAAAATATAAAAAAAATTGGAAGACAATCTGCTACCATCTTTAGAAGAATGCGCCTTGTCACCTCGCGAAATTGGTAAGTGGCATTTTTTTTTACCTTTCCCAAAATATTAGCAAAAAGTTCGTAAATTTTAATCATTGTAAATGCATTTTTTCATTCCAGATCAAAAATTTTCTAATCGAGAATAGTATTGCAACATTGGAGTAGCCTGGAAACGGCCAACAATCATCTTTCAAAAGAACGCACCCAAATTTTCAGACAGATCTGTCAAATAGTTTTGTTGTGGCAGCCATTTTATATAGACGTCTACTAGCATTTTCGTTAAAATGGAAAAAAGTGAATTTCGAGTGCTCATTAAACACTATTCTTTGCGAGAAAAACTATCACACAAAACGCAAACCAAACAAAAGCTTGACAAATATTATGGGGACTCTTCACCATCGATTGGAACCATTCACCACTGGTTTACTCAATTTCGGTACGGTCGTTCAAGCACAAGTGACGCCGAACGTTCTGGTTGCCCAATTGAGGTCACCACACCTCAGGCCACAGGCTTATCACATGGCTCAGTGATTTCGATTTTACATAAATATTTGGACATGAAATAGCTTTCCGCAAAATGGGTGCCGCGTTTGCTCACAATCGACAACAAACGCATTCGTTTGACAACTTCAAAGGTGTGTTTGGCGATGTTCCAGAAAAATTCGGCCGAGTTTTTGCGCCGTTTCGTAACCGTGGATGAAAACTAGATTCACCACAACACACCAGAAACCAAGGAACAGTCAAAGCAATGCTCCTGGTGAATCGAAGCCGAAGAAGGCCAAGGCGGGTTTGTCAGCAAACATGGTCATGGCGACAGTTTTTTGGGATGCGCGCGGTGTTTTTCTCATCAATTACCTTGAAAAGGGTAAAACGATCACCGCACGATCAAGCCGATTTGAAGCAAAAACGGCCGCATTTGGCGAAGAAAAAAGTTCTTTTTCACCAGGACAACGCACCGGCGCACAAGTCCACAGTCGCAATGGCAAAATTGCATCAGTTAGGCTACGAACTCATCCAGCATATTCCCCAGATTCAGCCTCATGCGACTATTTCTTGTTTCCAAACATGAAGAAATGGCTCGGAAGCAAGAGAAACGCTTATTTTGAGGGGCTCGAGAAATCGTATTATTTGGAGGGCATCAAGAAATTGGAGAAACGTTGGATGAAGTGTGTAGAGCTAAAAGAGACTATGTTGAAAAATAAAATGTTTTTATACCGAAAAGAGTGTTCCTTATTTCATTTTTCAGGGACTTATTAACTGACCCACCTTCGTACTTCTTGGATATAAATTTAAATGAGTTTATTCAAAATCGACATCTAGACAATATTTAACATATGCAAGGACATGGCATAGCAAGTTTTGGAAAATTGTCGAAAGAGCCTTTTTTGGTTTTTAACGCACTTAAATAAAAATAAACACTTTCGATTGAATTTTAAATTTGGGTGATTTACAAAAACTTCAGAGGTCCTGAAAAAAAAAACTCCTACAACGTTTCCCGCAAGATGGTGCAATGCGAAGACAATGATTGGGAATGTACGTTTGACAACTGTACTGCAATGCAATACCTAAGTACAGGCAGCAAATGCAGTCTTTATGATCGCGCAATGAATTGCCACGGATGTGTACAGGATGTGTATCTAATCCAAGGACTAGGAGTCGGATAACTAAAACAAGAATTCATTACAATAAACAGTGATCGATCTTAGATCGAATTTATATTCGTAAATCCTATTTATAATAAGTCATCTTCATAAAATCGCTACATCATTCCATGGCATTAAGAAGCTAAAATAATATAAAACTAACAGCTTAATGACACCAATTAAATAACAATTCAAAAACACTCAGAAACATAATGAAATAAAAAAAAAAAAAAAAGTATATTATTGGCAAAATCAAAGGACGACGACAAAATTACGTTTTACATTAACACTCAAGAATTTACCTGCGGCTCACTCGTAGGACTAACATAGGATCGCCAATATTCTCCATCATCCGAGAACTGGACAATGTACTCGGTCACGAATTCACTTGTCCTCGGCCGACCCATTGTGGCGACCTTTCGAGTCATTCGCTTCTCACCCAAATCGATTGTTAGAAAATGATTGTAAGTATTTTCTACCGGCGTCCATGCAGATTCACCTTTTTTTTAGTTTTTTTTTTTTTTTTTTTAGTTTAGTTTTAGTGCACCGTTTGTATATGTTTTTTGTGTGAGAGATGATTAGGAGGAATGGAAATTTTGTTATTTATTTGTTTGGTTAGTTAAAATTACATATATTATCGGCCTAACGGTGAATTCAATCTATTTTAAATTCGAATTTTATTTTTTTTAAGTTCGAATCGGTTTCGATGTCAGAATAAAGAGAATGATCCCTTTTCGAACACATTTTCGAACAATCGAATTCACCGATAGGCAATATTTTAAATGCTAAACTCTACTAAAAATTAACCATTCACCCATAACAAGCAGCCAGCAGCCAACACCAGAAATTAATTAAAAAAAAAAAAATAAAAAATCAAAACAAACAAAAAGAATGATAATAATAAATGTAACAAGATGACAGGATACGTATGCATGCAACCATTATCGCCTTAATGTATTCGACTACACCACATGCCAATTACAATAATATTATCAATGGAGGGAGGAAAAGATGAAACGATGATTATTAGGAAATATAGAGGGGAGTGATGATGTGATTAGGTTAGGGAGGAGATGAATAGACACAGAATCCCATGCGCACCTTTTCCTGTTAATCTCATACAATAAACAATGAAATAGAGTCGCATACATTGAATGGATTAAATAGAGCAACAAACATAAGAATATGGCTCAACAGCTGATGCTGTGACACAACAATGACAGCAGACTGTGTGTAAATTTGTGAGAATTGTGTCTTTGTTTGATAGTACCGCGCCATGTGAATTCCATAGGGGAGACCGAGTTGCTTACCTTATTGTTGCCTCCTGGCTCCTTGTAGTCTGCAAACTCCAAATCAGTTATGCCATAGCTTATGGAATACTCGGTGACATACTCATTGCTATGCGGTCGACCTTGGATGGCAATGTGTGTGACGTTCTTAACGTTACCCAGGTCAATGATAAGTTTTTGGTCAAAATCGGAATGACGGGCAGACCATGATGTTCCAGCTTTTATTTTTTTTATTTTATTATATTTTTATTTTTATATTTTATGTGTAAAATATATAATTTTTTACATTTTATAGAACAAGGTGCAATGATTTTTGGAAAGTAAAGGTAAATTAAATAAATAAAGTAATTAAATAAATATTTTAAAACAAAAAATAGATTTTTTAATAAAAAATTAGAAAAAAAAAAACTACATTCACGCTTAGTCATACACGATAATGCGATTTTTTAACTTAAAAAAAAACACCACAATATTTAAAAGTTAGATTGTTGAAGTGGTCTCGCGAAGAAGAAGTGCGCCCAATTCCAAGTAAAAAGTATGGAAGGCCTCTATCGGGAGTTGAATAAGGGAAAAACTATCTTCAAAATAGCTGCCCAGAGAAGAAGAAATGCTCAGGAGAGCAAAATTTCCCAAAAATCCATTAACAATGCTCAAGGCCAGCTTCTTATGGAAGACGACAAAATTCTCCACAGATGGCGACAGTATTGTGAAAGAATTCTCAACGAGTAGTTTCCCCGGGTATACTTTCCAAGAGACTCTCCTAACCATGACAAAGTATCCGACATTAATGTCGAAGACGTTAGCAATCCGTTCAAATACTCCAAAAAAATAAAAGAGGTTGGGCCAGACGAGATACCCTCTGAGTACTGGAAAAAGATGGGAGACGTCGGGTCCAGAAGGCTAATGATTCTTATCTCCAAATCCAATGCCTAAATCAGTTGAGGGAAAGTTACGAGGGCAAGGTGAAAATTTATCGGCCTGACGCAGAGATGGTGTTCCAATCAGCAAAAATTTATGTCCTGCCTGGGTGCCCTTCTCATTAGTTCGTATGACAAGTTTCAACTTGTTCTCTCAAGTAGTTTCTTTACACGAATTTGTGCAGTAGACATCTTGCATGTTTTTCGTTAAAATGGATAAACTTGAATATCGTGCGGTGATAAAATTCTTCGTTTTGGATGGGTTAACCCTAAGGAAATTCATCCAAAGTTGACAAAAGTTTACGGGGACTCTGGTCTTTCCATGTCAACCGTTAAAAAGTGGGCAGCTGAATTTAAACGTGGTCATTTTTTAACTGAGAACTTTTCACCTTGCCCTCGTATCTTCTTCCTTTGCACAAAGGAAAGAGCTACCGCTCTGTCAAGCTGATGTCACACACCATGAAGATCGTTGAGCGGGTATTAGATGGCAGACTGCGGAAAATAATACGGCTATCTGATGACCAGTGCGGGTTTGTCTCGGGTAAATAACAACAGATGCAATCCAAAGAATAATTATCATAATGGAAAAAAATCGTGATTCCTTAAAGAACTTGCATATGGCATTGGTTGATTTTGAAGAAGCCTTTGATAGACAACCAAGAGATCTCTTTTGGGTGACGCATAGACAACGAGGAGTTCCAGTATCCTACGTGCCCATGATCATGGACATGTATGAGGAGCAAGAACAAGAGTAGAATGTCCCACAGGAGTCACCGTAGAGTTCCCAATCAAAGTCGGTGTACACCAGGGAAGCGTCCTCAGTTCTTTGCTATTTATTGTAGTCTTTGATTATCTGCTTGAAGGAAAAGAGACGGACCCCAAAGTGCATCAGTTATTCTTTGCTGACGATGGAGCTTTCATAAGTGAAGATCAAACGTCCCTGCAACGAGCACTTGATGTATGGGTGGATATTTTGGAGGGAAACGGATACTGTATTAGTTCAAAAAAGACAGAGTACCTATGCTGCCCGTTCTCTGATCCACACCGGCCTATTCCAGACATTTACTTGAATGGAAAAGTGCTTCCCAAGTGCGAAAAGTTCAAATATCTAGGATCTATGATCAATACGCGTAAGCGTAGGGTGGATGAAATGGCGGGTAAACTTCGCAAATGACCGAAAAATGTCCCCTAAGCTGAAAGGAACACTCTACACCGCAGTTGTACGTCCGGCGCTTACATACGGTTCACAATGCTGGACAATGTACAAAAAGTATGAGGGCAAACTAGCGGCAGCTGAGATGAAGATGCTTCGCATGACAGCGGAGTAACGAAGCTTGATAGAATAAGAAGTTCGAAAATTCGAGGAAGCTTTCATGTAAAAGAACTCATCATAAGCAAGATAAAGTACGACCGGCTCAGTTGGTATTGTCATGTTCAAAGGAGAGATCCTTTGAACCCCGTCAAAAAGGCAATATCTATCAACGTTCCTACGCAATCGCGCAAAAAAGGTAGACCAAAAAACAACTGGATCACACAAATGCAAAAACACCAGCATTTGACTGGCCTCAGTGACGAAATGATCCGAAACCGGGTAGCCTGTAGGTACTTCATGAGGTCAAACCGGCAAAAACCACAAGCGGACCAGTAGGGATGCAGTAAAGTGGTAGGGTTGTGATCCTTCTACTCCGGATCATAACTTCGCCGTAAGTAGAAGAAGAAGAATTTCCTTTCATATAGAATTTAGCCCTTTCTAAACTTTCTCTCTCTTTTTTGCATATTCTCAGGTGAGCTTTCGCAGAATTACCCTCATTCCGCGACCCGGACTTTAGTACATCTCCGTGACATAGACGATATATTATGTTTTCAAAGCTACCGATAGAATATTTTTTCATTCTATTTACAGCCAAATTTTCCATTAATTCACTTTTTTTCGATAGCGTTCGCCTCCAACCAGAAGCTTAAGGATTCTGAATAGTATTTAAGTGCGGAGATTGAGCCAGCCAATCAAGAACTTGAACCATATCCTCATTTATCCAAGATTTAAACATTTTCAATGTGTGTTTCGGGTCATTGTCATGCTGAAACCAATGAAGAGTCATTTCCCATTCCGTAAAGAGCAACATAACCGCCTCTAAGATGTCAACAGCGGACACAGGAAAATAGGTCCACACCATCACACAGCCACCTCTATGCTATGCAGAGAACCATGCTTGGATTAAACTTTTGACCTTTGAATTAATTAAAGTAAATCTAGACTCGTCGCTAAAAAGTACCATTTTTATTCATCCCGTCCACTGGAAAATGGTCTACTGCACATATAAGTATATAAGTGCGCTCTTTTAAGACTCAATATTCGAGTAGAACAAGCTATCGCCTCTAAAATAGATCAAAGTTTATAATCTTACAGCCAATCGCCTGCTGCTATGGAGTCCAGCAATTCATTTTGGAACCATCCTTGTGTTGTTTTTGCCTTATGAGCTGGCGCGACTCGCGGAATGACTTCTGATGCTTCTTTGGATAACCGGGCATAGACTCTGTCTTTTGCTTATTGAACGATTTCTCAATTTCATCCGTGAACAGAATTTCCATGTGACCGTTTTGCTTCGTACCGGCGCCGTAGAGCTTTTTTATATATATATATATATAATTTGCACGCCCAAAGTGGATATGAATACCCTTATACTTTTTTCAGGACACGGGCGTTTTTGGGGAAAGGGGGTAGAGACGAAGAGAAAGAAAGATTGGTGTAGTGGTGGTATTAAGTTTCCCTAAACTCCAAGGGTGGCGTCCAGATAACTGGGGAGCATTTTTGTTTTTGCTGTTATTGTCGTTGCTTATGATTCACAGTATTTGTTTCCGTCCTCCTGATGTCATCATCACGATCACTTTGCATTTCAGCCGTATGACCACCCTACTTCCATTCTGTTTTTGTTTTGGGCTGTGAGTAAGTAGCCTTTTACATGCGTTGAGTTCCATATCTTGTTTGATAATGCGAGACATGAATTTCTGCGATAACTTCATTTCTCATTACAAGATTTTCTGTTCTCGCAGTGATTTCCGATTAATCCTGGCTTTAACGGCTTTGATCGCCAGTAGAATTCTGACAGTGCGAGGGCGTCCGGATTTTTTTACGGTCAGTTACTCCACCAGTATCCTCAAATAATTTAATAGTTCGATACACACAAATCCGGGTAATTTCAAGCGGTTACAAGGTCCAGGAAATATGTATTCGAGTGTTGCACTGTGAAGGCCATTTTCCACAACACGGTTTTCAATATCGCCCCGCTCTATATTTACAAACAACTTTTGTGTAAATCTTGTTGTGCATTAAGTATAAATGTCACTCAATGAATACCAGTCATTATAGAATGGATGGGTTCAATACTAGTTTCACGATGAGCGCGTTTTAACGCGTACATACCTACATGTAATGTTAGTGTTACCAAATGTCAATAACAGTATACGGTAAAAAACAAAATTGTTTCTTGTTATTAAAATAGTTGCTATTGTTTTGCACAACACTGTATGTGAGGATATGACTTTACAATTTTGGACATATGTTCAAAAAAATTTGTTAGGTTTGCATAAATTTTAAATCTGAACAATATACGAACTAGTACATGTTACCTTTTATCGTGAAAGTAGTTAAATAACTCTTTAAACTGAAATAAAGTATTTTTTGCGACACTGTATCTAGCGGTGGAATATTTACTGGGACCTACTTCGCTTTTTTTACGAATCTACTACAGTGAATCCACCCAGGGGTGCCAACGCTGGTCAGGCCGACAAGTCCACTCAATCAGGGGTCTCAACGTGAGAAAGCCAATAATAATAAATAACTCTGGCAAATATGATTCAAGTAAGAATTTCAGAGTATTTTTCTTATTTTAAGTCTAAACTCTGTGCTTACTGCGTTTAAAGGAAAAAGTTTGTCGGCGGCGAGAACCTTAAGAAGTCTGTAGCCAGGATGTATTTCAGAAATACATTCTTTTTTGGCCTTTTTAGTTTCTTTATCGTAGTTGGTGAGAGCACTTGAGTAGGTCCGCCTAGTGTGTGTGTACTTTTTTTCGAACCTACAGCTTTATTGCTGAACTGAATTGCATTCGCAAAAGTTCCTGATCTACAGGATTTGCACATTCGATATCCCTTTATTTGGAAAGGTACAGAGTGATCATAAGGGGACATGATGCATTCGAGATCCTCAAGCTCAGCACTCAAGTTTATGTCAACTCTACTAAGGTTTCATTTTAAATGGTTGAAGCTAGAAGGAAATTCCAGTGATCCTATAAGCTGTAGCTTTGCTCAAGGTCTTTTGCGGATGCATCTTCAAAGTGATTTCAATTCCAGTTATGTTTACATTTGCCAGGATATTCAAAAATACGATACAATGAGGCCAAACATAAAGTAAAACACAGCTTCCAAATTATTTTCCATTCTAACTTTGCAATTAAATAGATAATAATTTTCTCTTTGAAGAAACAAAACACATACCATATGGGCTTTCTTGGAAAAATGCCACGTGTCAAACCAACATCAACATGCCTCACTAATTAACGCAATAGCACTTAGAGTTTTCTTAGAGACAAAAACATGAAACTGACAACATCTTGAAAGCGATCCAAGTTTTTAATGTGTATCTCAATTCCACTGAGTGAGATATATTCTCTAGTCGTCAGCTGAAATGTAGCACACGTTTATTTTTAATTTCAATAATTATTCACCTCCCATAAAAACTGAAGTGGAAAAATATTGCTCTTCACTCAACCATAAAACTGCAGCGATTAACTGAAGAATTGCAGCTTGCATTTTTTTTTTGGAGAAAAAAAAAGCAAACGAAACACTTTCTCCGTATGGAAATGAAGCGGAACAACGTTCCCTTTTATACAAGGATCCCTTGAAGATCCGGGAAATATAAGTTTTAATTGGTATTGTTTCAGGACCAGACCGTGTGTGTGTTATACTATATTGCTGTTCAATGTCACACCTGCCAGGAACTATGCAATTCATATTCTAAACAAAACGCACACCGTGCTCAAGGACCTCGCAATTGTATCCCACGGCGCATAATCGTTAAAACCTCTCATGTTTTTTAGGGTTCATTTTTGTGAAATTCTAAACCAAAGGAATAAACAAAAAAAAAATTGTCTGGCAGTCTATTAAAACCGCATTTACGCTTGAACAGTCCTCTCTGCATGCCGTGAGTTCCATTCCGCAACGAGATCGTTTTTGTGTTCTGCACACGGATGAATGCAATTGCTCTCCCTCGGATATAATCCGTCATTTTCGGCTAGGGAACCTAAACACTTAAGATCGATTCTGGATTGTTGTTGATTTAGGGTTCCTTTACACTGTAGCGGCCATTTAACTCTAACACCCCTCGTCTAGCGATAACATCTTTGTTTGGTTTATGCTAGGGGAAGGTTTTTTTTTTTTCTTTTAGTTTTAAGGGTACAAGGAAAGAATGTCCATCAATCAGTTCGAAAACGATTTGAAACCATAGATTGGGGACATGTAATTGTTACGGGTAACCTTTTCGTGAATGGAAAGTGGCAATAAATAGAAATATTGTTGCAATTCAAAGTGCATGGTTGTTATCTTTACTTTTGCGTTACTAGGGGATGGGGTGGATTTTAATGGACTTTTTCAATTGCGGAAGGCCGTCATCGGTAATTTTCTTGATGACAATACAAATATGCGGGGGCGGAGATTCGGAAATAGACAAAATTTGTTTTGTTGTTTGCACACTTATTGTCCATTTGAGGGAGAGTGTAGTTGAACGAGTGGCTGCATTTGTTCCACTTCACGTAACACGGAACAAATCTTTGGCACGCTTCATAGATTCACTTTGGTTCTTGTGCTCTAGAAATTATGTGGGTCTATTTATTTCAAAGATTTATTATTTAATTGAAATTGAAGACTTATTGTTATTGGGAATAGCTGTTGAGAGATTCCTTAACAGGATTGGTATGCATTCAGCATAGAAGGTTAATAAGATTTGAAAGTGAAAATTCACTAAGAAAAGGTCTATCAGCAAGGGACCGCAAAATTCAGTTGAACGTTCGGTTGAATGAAACAACGACACTGTTTCCAACACTATATTGCAACGACAACATCAACCGTGGTAAAGTATTACAATTCGACTAAAGTAGATGTGTGCAGTGTATGAACAATATTACTCATTATTCTACAGCTATAAGAACAGGTGTTTTCCAACGAACTTGCCGCAAAACTATCGCCCATAACGCTGCTGTTTATGCTATCCAAAGCGACTTAAAAGGCCATCAATGCCAAAATATATTGGAGGGACACGAACATGATTTTCGCAGCCACCATTCAACTGGGGACCTGCTAAGTTGTGTAACCCATCTATGGACCATTGAGCACCACGACTTATCAATAGATGTTGCCCTGAACATCTCAAAAGGATTCGATCGAGTTTGGCATAGAGCCCTATTAGGCAAACTAGCCTCCTACGGACTACCGGAACAGTCGTGTGGCTGGGTATAACATTCTCTTCAGGACAGATCAATTGATGTTGTTGCAGATGATGTGTCTTCCAACACCTTTGCTGTAAATTCTGGAGTGCCTCAGGAATCTAGACTTTTACCAACTCTGTTTCTATTCCATATCAGGGACCAAATCCACTTTTAAAGAAGATCTGAAGAAAATCTTGCAGTGGTGTAAAACAAACTAGTTGACTTCAATGTAATTAACACCCAATTCACCGCCCTTTCCCAAAAGAGCTCGTCTACTATACCACAGATATAGTAGTAAATGTATTGTTAATCCCTAAGCTAGGTAACAAACCTAGCTTAGGGATTCTTGAAAACCATGGAAAAACTGCTAGACATCCATATGAGAGGTATTCTTGAAATGACTACTCCTCTGCATTCTTGAAAAGACTACTCCTCTGCACTCTAGTCAATACAGGAAAGGTCGATCCACGGAAGGCGCCCTTCATCATCTCGTTACAGAGATCAAATCGGCCTACCGTGGCAAAGAAATCGCCCTTTGCGCATTCATTGACATAGAAGGTGCTTTTAATAACACTGGTTATAAATCCATCACTAGTGCCATGAAACGCAGGGGAATCGATGAACTTATTACCAGATGGGTTAGGTCTATGCTCGATAGCCGCATAATAACATCTTCTTCAGGAGAGGTCTGTGTGACGGTCTCCGCAGCTAGAGGCTGCCCACAGGGCGGCGTCCTCTCGCCTTTCTTATGAACGCTCGTGGTGGAGGACTTACTGAATAGACTTAATAGTTAAGGCTTTACATCTATAGGCTATGCAGATGATCTTGTGATCATCATCAAAGGCAAACATGAAGACAATGTGTGTCACCACATGCAAAATGCACTCCGTGTAATATCGGACTAGTGCGCTGACGAAGGCTTATCGATAAACCCCAGCAAGGTAATCATTGTACCCTTTACAAGAAGAAGAACACTGAACATTGGTTCAGTGACTAAGTGGCACAACCATTCATTTTTCCGACGAGGTAAAATATCTAGGAATTGTCCTGGATAAGAAACTTAACTGGAATCCATGTCAAACATAAAATTGCCAAGGCAACCACTACCATGTGGGCTTGTCGCCGTATGTATGGCAAAACCTAGGGTCTGTCCCCAAAGGTCATATTCTGGTTATATATCACGGTGGTAAGACCCATCCTTACATACGCGTCCATTGTCTGGCGGACGATAAGCAAGGAGGTCACAACCATCAGCAAACTTTAAAGATTAGCTTGGCTCGGAATTACAGGTACTATGTACACCTGTCCCACAACAGCCATAGGAGCCATTATCGGACTTACTCCGTTACACAATTTCATCAAAAAAGTGGCAACTCGCAGTACAGTTAATCTTCGAAAGACGGGTGTTAACAGTACATATGATCATGTGGATCTATTAACCGACTTCCCGAGCTAGATATGCTCAGCACGGTTTCTGACTTTACGCCCAAATCACTCTACTTTGGTAAAAAGTTTGAAATTTACATCCCAAGCCGTGATATAGGGAATAATGTAGGACCGTTGCTTGATCCAAAAGGAATCGTTTGGTATACCGATGGATCAGAAATGGATTCAGGAGTTGGCGCCGATGTGTATGGATCCAATTATAAGAATTCGAAAGCACTTGGAAAGAGTCCTAGTGTTTTCCAGGCCGAGCTTTACGCTATCGAGACCTGTGCTAATATAAACTTGCACTCAGGCATCAATGGTGCCGCTATCCATATACTTACCGACATCCAAGCGGCGCTTAAAGCACTGATCTCCCACCTGATCAATTCAAAATCAGTTCTAAGCTGCTTCGACTGTTTACAAAACTTGGCCCGATACAATAAAGTAAAATTAGGATGGGTACTGGTCATGTAGGCGTTGACGGCAAGGAAACTGCAGATCTGCTAGACAGAAAAGGTTCCTCTGAGTTGTTCATTGGACCTGAACCCTTTTGCGGAATATCTAATTCTGCCTTTTTACTGACCCTAAACAGTTGGCAACGCAACATGTGCATTTCCCACTCGAATAACTTCCAAGGTCTCAGGCAAGCTAAAAGAGCTGTCCAACCCTACCAAAAAAAGGCAGTTGATACCCTAAAATATAGCACACAGGGTATCATCACTGCCTTGTGAGCATCCTTAGTGATCATTGTCAATTACTCTACTACTTAAATAAAATAAGAATGTTAGAGGATATCACCTGCTGCCTCTGCCAAGAAGAGGACGAAACTGCAGAACACGTACTATGTGAGTGTGTAACTCTGTGTAGAAGTAGGAGAAGCTTCTTCCTTAAGGAGATATTATCTCCATTAGGCTTAAGGAACTCCTCTGCAGCCGTAATTATAGCTTTCATAAGGAAAGTTGAAGTACTGCTACTATAAAAAGTGGTCTGTGGCACAATAGATCTTTCTGATCGTAGTGTCTACACGCCATTTGGGCGTGGCCACAATCCTGTTAAAAAAAAAAATACCACCGATTCAAATGGACGACCAAATTATTCACCCACGGAAACTATGCATCTTCTTGGCGTTACGGTCAACTCTGGTGTATCATGATACAACCACATATTCAATATCGCATAATCGGCGTCTGTTTAGAGCAAATAGATACTTTACAGCGAAGCAGATCATTCTTCTGTACATAGCACAAGTTAGAACACGGCTTAAGTATTGTTTTCATGTATTTAACTCGGCCCCTAAAATTGTTCTTCATCTACTCGACAGCATACAGTATTTTGCTTAATAGATGATTCCGCACTAATATTCAATCGTTGGATCATCTACCACGGCAGATGTTCCGAAGACATTAACGGAATGATCCCTAAAATGCGACGTTTAAGCGTTCTACTAGGCAAGCCTCTTGGCCCAACTTGGTTAGGGTTCTCAATGAGGCTGACATCGACAACCAAGCGACAGATTTGTAGATTTTTTCCACATTAATCGTAGCACCATGTTTGAACACAAAGCTTATCATATAAAAAAAAAAAAAAAAACATTTCGCTTATCAGCGAAGTAAGTTCCAATCAATCTGATCATAAAGCAATCGGTGAGCAGTTAGGAAATTATCTAATGGACTGGAACAGGTTTCAGAAAAGAATGTTTTAAGAATATGAACGGAATACCCGAGGGATCCGATGGTAAAATAAAAACCCGAATACACATTGCTTTGTCGTTGGAAAACGGTGTACTCTAATGGAGTCTCATAAACAAACCTCAACCACGTCGATTTTACTTACCTTGTGTCGCATAGAATTATGGACTTTCATTAACTCTGCCAAAAAACAAAATCTGCAGAAAAGTACAGAATTTCCGGTGTCTTGGTAGTTTGATTTCGACCAGGCGCTGCTACATATATAAGTGCACCACCCTGAAATGGAGCTAATTGGTATTTGGATAATGAAACCAAGTATATACAGGATCGACTGTCAAATAGATTCTGCCGACAGAGAAAGATGGTAAGGCTTCGTTTCTTGGACCACCAAATGTTTTGTGAAAGCGCTGCAAATTTAGTTTTCAACATCTAAACGCATAAGAACGAAAGACTTTCCGTTAATCACAAGGCATTTTGGGCATCATATGACCATCGTGGGTTAGGTGTCATCGAAAATCCAACGCATGTCCGGAAATCAGAGACTATACACATCTAAGTTCTTTCTGCTTGAGTTCAAAGTTTGACTTGTGTACCATTTGCGTACTTTGATTAGGACTATCCGTGTGAGGCAGTTCTTTATTAGAATAATCGCTGAAGTGCAATTTTCAGTTGTGCAACATTTTGATCACCGAATGGGTAAACTGCGTTCAAATACACAACTAAATCATTCAGTTGCCTAGATGAAAGCACATACACAAATAGATTGCTTTCGCTTCTACAAGGATTTCTACGTGTTAGCATGGTTGGTCTTGAGATAAAACAGTTGTGCATTTAATCGTTCAGTTAAAACACAAGCTCTTGAGTTTCCTGGTCCTTACAATGGCATGTGTGCGAGGTCTCAAATAAGTCCATGGTTGTAATGGCGGCCTCCCTAAGCGCTGTATGTATGTAGTTCCAAAAAATTGGTGTTGTTTGGGTGACAATTACATTCTTTCGATTTTGTTCTTGTTTCAAATTGATTAGAAAGGACTAAAGAATTGGGTTGGCAAAATTGTATTTCTTGCAACTCAAGACGCCATCAATGTTTGTTGGATCTCCTACGTTACTGGGGGGTAATCGCCGTGTACTGTTTTAATATCACTAAGAAGTGCAGCGCAACTTGTAGTTGATTTTGTCACAAGGAATTAGTTTACATGTCCGGTATATCAACACTGATGGCTTTGCCAAATGTGTCAATAGAAAAGAGTTGCACTAGCCCCGATAAGATACATATCTGGCTATATGAGACATATCTGGCTATATGAAGACATATCTGGCTATATGAAGCGCCACACTTTCCCAAAAGACCTGCAACTTTTCGCCTCTCCTGGTTGTATCTTACCTAATTCAATCTCTCTGTCAGTGTTTTTTGCACGCCAAACTGCACCAGATGGTCAGTCTCTTCATGCAACTTGATAATAAGGATGGCACCTTTATTTAAGAGTGGTGTTGGTGCAGTGCAATGGAACACCTACAGTGGTGGCCAGAGAATTAGAACATAGTACCTCAATTTACTACCTACCAAGTTAAATCATTGTAAAACAAGAATTCTTTAAGAAAATTTTTGTTTCCAAATACGTGCATATATGCCCTATATTTTTCTGGAAAAGTACCGTTGATAAAATGTAACCATGATTTTTTTTTTTTGCGAAACATTACACGATCAGCCATAGTAACGTGGCCACACAATTAGCACATTGTAAAATTAAACCGTGTATCATTTCGTTTGCTGACTGATTAATTGAAAATCATTTGAATTTCACAGTAAGTTATTTCAAATATTGTTTTTTGCTAAAAAAAAAAAAATACAGAAAAATATAATTAGATGGGCAAGGAACCGTCATGTACACCTGAGCTCCGAAAAATAATTATAAACATGAAAAATAACGGAAAAACAATAACGGACATCACAAATGACATTGGACGTTCAAGGAATTTGGTAATTAATGCAATTAAGTACTTTGAAAAGCACAATACCACCGACGCAATTAAGAGGAAACCACCTCCAAGGAAGACAATTTGTGCCGAAGATCGTTTAATTGCGACATGTGCACAGAAAAATCCGTTCATAACCTCCGCAGAGGTTAGAGATGAGTTGAATAAAACTCATGGCATAGCTGTTAGTAGTAGAACAGTTCGTAGAAGGCTAAACGAGAAGAATTTGATGGGATGCGTGGGCTCAGCATATGTCATTAGTGTCAAAAAAAAAATATAACAGCAAGGCTTAAGTTTGTTAAGCTGTATGGAAAGAAGCCTCCATCATTTTGGAAAAACGTCTTATGGAGTGACGAATCAAAGTCTAATCGATTCGGTTCGGATGGAAAGCGACATGTTTGGCGGCCCCCGAAACATGAGCTTAACCCACGCTATACAGTCAAAACGGTGAAGCATGGAGAAGGGTGCATAATGGTTTGGGCAGCGTTTTCATGGAATGGTGTAGGACCAATTGTCAAAATTGGTGCATAAATGGATCAGCACCAATATAAATCCATATTAGAAAATTATATGGAACCTTTTGCTGGCGAAAATTTGCCATTAAACTGGACTTTCATGCATGACAACGATCCTAAACACACGTCACGGCTTGTGAAACGGTGGATTAGTGATCAGAAAATTAATATTTTGCCATGGCCTGCACAAAGTCCTGACCTTAATCCCATCGACCTATGGAACGATGTGGACTACCAGATTGGACTGCGAAAACCCAGAAATTTGACTGAACTTTGGGAATCTGCTAGAGATGGGTGGAACTCTATTCCTACGTACCGATGCCGACATTGAGTTGAAAGTCTTCCCCGGCGATTAGAAGCCGTTGTACAAAAATTATGTATATATTTCGAATTTGTGCTAATTATATGGCCAGCAATATTGCAGTACCTATCCGAAAAAACATGTGAATAATCAAAATTTTTTTTTTTTCATTTTTTTTTAACATAATCTACAATATTATATTTTCAAGAGATTTGTATTTTTTGTTCGCGGGTAGAACATGTGCTAATACTCTGTCCAACACTGTATCTCCACTATGACAAGCAATAGAGAATAACTACTTCGCGTCGTTCCCCCGCTAAATGTTACAAACGCGCTTTAAATTAGTTCCTTTAGTTTTTTTTAGCAATGTCAAGCACATGTCGATTTTGCAGTCACCTGCATTCGGGGGCCCTAGGCTTTATCCGTGCGTCATCAATTGCATACTTAATGAGCAGGAATTACTCCCTCAAACGCCTACAAGGATTCCGAAAAATCAATTTCATTTACATTTTGCTTATACAATTCTTAAATCATTGTATTTCATAGACAGAAACTATGTAAGGGTAGCTAATAAATATCTCAGCTCTTAAAGACTCACTACGAAGCAATGAGTTTTCAACATTTTATTCTCGGTTTCCTGTATATCATACAAATATATATTCATTTCAGACATGCATATCATTCGTTACTTAACGTCACGTAATTTGTACGTCCTGGTACGACGCGCCAGCCTGCAATAAAAAAAAAAAAGGAAATTCACCCAAATTGATTCCCTCTCCTAGCTAATCCTGTCGTACACACATTTTAAACTATAACAAACTGCCAGACAGTCGACTATTTAAGGGATTGACTTTCCACAGACACATACATAGATCTACACCCACGAAGGATACTATCAGGAAGAGCAATAAAATTCCCATCAAGTCTATGTTATCCGATTCAGAAATTAGGACAAAGCAATTCCGCTACTCGCAAACGATGAGGGTAGATAAGAAGCTATCCTAATCGACATATGTCATTCGATATTTCTGGAAACTTGTTACAGACAGGAGTGAGTACAAGGATTAGGGAGCAGCATTGCATGTCACAAGAACATAAAAAAGTGAAGACAGCAGTTTTAAAAAAATTATCTTTATTGTAGAAAACGTTTTACTTAAACTTAAGCAAAGATTCCATTCGCTGCTATGACCTCACTTGCTTCCGTTCCTTCTGCAGAACACTTTTGCAATACTCCTCCATCTCCTGCGTCACGGGTGTACCTGCCTCCACAAGTAACTCGTCAAATTTGAAAAATCTAAACTCTTCCACCTCTTCTGGAGTGCAATTCTTGAACGCTATCGCTGTACAATACTTCACATCCAACATGTGCTCCTCGAAGAACCAACTCAAAGCAGGAACATCGTTCACGCGCAGCGTAGTGCTAGTAACAGGCTTATCTTTCATCAGATCATCGGAATGAATGGCGAAACTAATCTTCTGCAAATCCACCGTAATACCGACGCCGATGTTCTTCACACAACTCTCCTTCAAGCACCAGTGCCGTATGAATGCTTTCAATTTGTCACATTCCGTGTGATGGGCGCGGTTTATGTAACGCCATTCGACTTCGGAGAATGTTTTGCTCATTAAGCGAAAGAATTCCGATAGTGGCTTGCCACCAGTGTATTCCACTTTCATGACATCAATTCCCACTCCAAAGTCTGATGGGGGTTGTTGATCAGAGGTGGCGGCCACCACGCCGGCTAGAACAATCATACCGCCGTGGTGTGAGACATTGAAGCTGATTCGATTTGAATCTGGGTGGGGATTTTTAAGATAGGGCTTCCCTCGAACATCACGGTCGAAATTAATTTCACTATACGGAATGGAAGTAGCTTCGCTGACGAATTTCCTCATTAATAGTCGCCCCACAAGTGATGATAGGAAATCGTCGATGAAATGAAATTTCATCAGTCGGATCTTTTCTTCCGGCTGAATGCACGAGCAGGCAGTTGCAAGTTGTCCCAGAGATGGTGTGAAGTTAGTCAAATCGACTGCCCAACGAAAACATGAATGTTTTGCACTCATTTTTAGTTAAATAATTAAAAAATCGTATTGAAATCAATATTGCTGCTGCTTTGGAAATTTATTTACCGCGAGTGACAGTTGAATACTGGTCTGTCACTTCAGTGACATCAGCAAAAGATTCAGTGGTGCCAAATCTATGGGCAGAGAATGTAGTAGATTTTTTCAGGAACATGATAAGATTTGTGCATATTCTATGGATATTACATATCCAATGGAAAACATGTTATCAATTCATAAAAATAAACATAATTATGCTTCCTGACAACAAACGTTCGAGAACACTGGTTAGAGGAGAGATATAGGGTTTTTCGGAAACGTAAAAAAAGTCATTTGGTCGTCAATGCATGACACAAAAGTTGATATCATCAAATTTGCAAATGTCATGTCATTTGGTCCATCTGTCTTTTGTTATAGTCAAATGGGTAGGTATATTAATTTTAAGTAGGCCCCCAACAATATATACAGTGTCGGACAAAACTAAAGCACATAATAATGTTAGTTGACATTTGATTGATTATAATTTGTTTATGTTGATTTCACAAAAATCACTTTTTTTTGTAATTAAAATAACAAAAACAACGATTTTCATTGATTACATAAAAAAAAAACCATATTAACAGTAACTGAAACGAAAATAACAGCGACAAAACAAAAGCACATCATCTCGTTTACGACATTTATTTTGTTTGCAGCTGCACATTTACTTCAATAAGTACCGCTGGTATCGGGATATATTCTGGGATGATTTTGTTGGCATTTCAGTTGTGCAATTATACTGCTGTGTGCCGGTTCCTTGACTTTACCATAATCTTCCTAAAATTATTTAAATGGCTCGAAATAAATATTCCGTACATTTAAAAAAAATATATAAATGATTTTAATAAAGGTGATTCAGTGACAACAATTGTTCTTTGCAATTTTGGTGTACATTACTCCATTATCTCTCGATGGATAAGCCGTTTTCGGTCTTCAGGTAGTTTGGAAACTGTTCATGTAGACCGTGGTAGACCGCGAAAAACCACCAAACGTGAGGACCACGCAATTGTTCGATTGATTAAAAAGAATCCTTTCACATTAGCGAGGTGTATAAGGACTGAACTCAATTTGGAAATTTCGAACAGGTCCATCCAGAGACGAGCTATTGAGACGGGTTTCTTCTCATACAGAAGTGCGAAAAAGCCTTTTATTTCACCTAAAAATCAAAAGGCTCGTCTTAAGTTTGCGACGGAACATGTTGGCTGGACTGTTGCCAAATGGAAGACTGTACTTTTCTCAGATGAGTCGAAGTTTAATCTGAGGGGTACAGATGGTTTGCGTTACGTACGAAGCCCAAAAGGGGAGAGACTGAATCCGCGCTATTCAAGAGGAACAATAAAACATGGAGAAGGGAACGTTATGGTCTGGGGATGTTTTTCTGGACAAGGAATGGGGCCAATTATACGAATTGACAAAATAATGGATCGTTTTGTTTATAAGAACATACTTCAAGATGTAATGCTGCCCCACGCCGAAGAGGAAATGCCACTTAGATGGATCTTTCAGCACGACAATGATCCAAAGCATACCGTTAAAGTCGTAAAAGAGTGGTTTATGTTTAACAATGTTGAAGTGCTGAGTTGGCCAGCCCAATCCCCAGATCTCAATCCCATAGAGAATTTATGGGAAATTGCAGATCGAAGAATTGATCATTATAGCTGTCGCAATAAGAACTCTCTTTTCGTCCAAGTCAAAAATGCATGGCAAAGCATCCCAGACAGCATTATAAACAACTTCATTGAGTCCATGCCTCGAAGGTGTTCAGCCGTATTAAAAAAGAATGGCTACTCCACAAAATACTAATATTTTGGTCAAAAAATATTGGTATTTTAATTACGTGCTTTAGTTTTGTCGCGTTTATTTTTAATGAATTAATTTTTCTTGTTATTTTTTTTTACATTTAAGCAATAAAAATTGTTGTTTTTTTTATTTTTAATACAATCGATAGTTATTTTTGTTAAATCATTTATATTATAGTGATGAAACATAACTTGGAAAAAGATAGTCCACAAAAGGTAAGCTAGAACAATTATGTGCTTTAGTTTTGTCCGACACTGTATATTTGTGGTCAGCATTAAAAGTTATGTCGATCCGTCCGTCTGTCTGTTCGTTTGTCACAATTTTTGGGTCTTAAATTTTGAGCTAGAAACATTTAATTTTTTATATAGGTCTTTAAGAATCCGAAGCAGTACAGGTGTACACATTTTTTTAAATTCATCATAAACACCATCACTTTTCAAAAGATTTCGTTTTTCTCAATATTTTTACTAGAAACTGGAAAATATAGCCTAAAGAAAATATGTAAACGTTGATCTTCTCTACATTCTGCCCACTTTTTGGGGTCGTTTTCTTATAAAAAGACTTATATTGCCTTCTCAAAGCTATGGGTATTTATGGTGATGGTTAAGTCTTAGTGTAAATATCGAATCAGAATTCCTGAACTTCGGTTACACATTTCGGCAACCACGCCCACATTTTGCTAAGAAAAAACTCTAACAACAGCTTTCTGATAAAATGTCTTGAAAATCGCGGATATATTTCTAAATAGAAAGATAACGTTGGTGTTTTTAAAATTTCGCAACGTTTATTAGGCAGGCAAGAGAAATAAGAAAGTAGGATATGCTATCTTACGATATTTTTTTCTTTTTTGCTGGACATTAAAATCACAAGAAAATTGCTAATTTATTTTTGACAGTAAATTCAATCTGCTTTTCTACTCTGAAAGCGTTTTCAAACAAATGACTTGCAAATTGCATGTTACTTACATGATGCAAAAGCAATTTGACGCAGATGACGTTTCCGAAAACGCTCATAGAATGGATACTTTTCACTTGAAATACTAAACCGCTGACAAATCGATTTTCATATTGAAGTTACATACATATATTAAGGGAAATCCCCGCAAATGGATATTGTTAAGAACATCGAATTGTCTCATCCGTTAGTTAAAATTAAGTGATACGTACGAGCGAACGGATTGGGATCATGACATACGAAAACTTGCACTAGATGAAATGTCAAAAAGATGTCACTTGGCAGTGAAAAAAATATTGCTACACATATTTATAATCGAAAACATGTACCCGACTTTATGATTTTTTTAATTAATTTTTAATTAAGTCGGACCAGAAAATACTAGGATGACGAAATGTGATAATAAATAATCTTAATTGGCAAAGGCATTTTGCTAAGAATTCTCAGAACAGACAAATGTTTGTAGCTGGGCAATTTGTTTGCGGAATTGCCAACAATATGTTATATTTACCCTGAATATTAAGGGTGACTGAAGTGGAGATTGCAATTTAAATCTGGCACTACTGTTTAACATCTGTGAATACTAAGCATTGGCATTTGTAATTATGGAGCTTTAAAACCCATCTCCGAAATAGGGGAAATTTAACCAACACGATTCGCGCTTTCGAAATAATATCGGTATACGTAACCGTCCATCCTGTGCCGAGGTTAAGAAATTAATGGAATCATTTGATCGAACCGAATTAGTGTTGGATGTGCAAAGACCAGTAGGTCCTCGTAGTGGCCGGTCACGCGATTTCGGGCCGGCGGCGTGATTGGGCCGTACTTTTTCGAAAATTCTCGTGGTGCTGCTGTAACAGTCAATGGTGAACGTTATCGGGACAGAATAGCAAATTATTTTTGGCACCAATTGGACGATATTGATATGGAAGACATGTGGTTTCAGCAAGACGGTGGCACCTGCCATGCAGCGTGAAACTTTGCAGTTAGGCACATAAAGTTTCTAGACCGCATCTCTCGTTTCGGCGACCAAAATGTGCCACCAAGATTGTGCTATATCACGCCGCTAGATTTTTTTCTTTGGGGCTATGGGAAGTAGAAGGTGTATACCAAGACCATCCGTGGCGATACCAAATAATCGCTTTTACGTGACGAGTTTTGCGTTGACGAATGAGCCGATTCGACCCCAGAATTTAACTGTTGACGTTCACGTTCGTGTGAATTCAAAATAGATCGTGTAAAAAGAGAATTTAATTGTTTCTCTGATTCGTCCTAAATTAAATTCGTGTAGAAATTGTGTAAAAACAGAATTGAGTGTATTTCTTTTGAACAAAACTACACAATGTGGGTACAGAAAACGACAACACAGTTATTTTGGGACTGACTCACTGTCACTAATCATCAGAACCTTAAACATATAATACTTTGTACATAGTATTTGGAGAGTCCCAAAATAGGATAGGGTTTATAAAAATAAGAAAAAAAGAATAAGAAAAAAATAGGACTCCCTGATCCCTTCCTTAAAGCAGTATCAACTTCCACTTAACACCTCCGTCAAAATTGCCGGTTCCAAAACATTTGTACAGCCTTTCCGGTTACCTGCCTACACAATTTTAGCTCGTCTAGGCTTTGCTGAACTCAAATATACAAACAAAGTTTGTCCGTTACTTTACTTGACCGACAACAATAAATTGGAAAAATGCCTTTAAATATAAATTTGTACACCTTAAAAAAAAGACGGTCAAGCATGAATGTGTTTCATGTGTCGAGGGTTCTGGATAAATAAATTATCATGTTGCTAGATATCTAAGAAGTAATGATAAAGTGATATTTTTTAACATACTTCTTTATGGGCAGTTTTATTTTGTCCATGAATTATGATGAAGGTAAAAATAAGGATGGTATGTTTTTTTCGTTGGTGCATGTGATTTTGTAATTTTACACGCACCTAATCACTTAGATGCCATTTCTATGAAAATTACGTATTACGTCATATGAACACACGACACAAATTCTATTGCTTATGAAATGCAATTTTGATGACACTACCAATTTTGCTCGGTCTCATCCTCTTACACTTGCGTCATCAGTCATTAGAAATGTTTCGGAATAGGTCGCAATGATTATTTGCTTCTTCGATTAGTTAGGGAACTTGCGCAGCATCGAGCTGAGGAGACTTCCTGGGATTCAAACTTGGTGGTCTATTCATAGTTTCCCGTGGTAATCCAATATAGTGGAACCTATTAACGGAAGGTTATGATTTACAAATATATCACAGGGCACCCGTCTACCTAGTACTTGTCTGTTGATAGAAGGCTTTCCTCAACCCTCCATGCTGAGGTTGATAAACTTGAAACAAAATTCTTAAGAAAACATATTTTATCTCTGATGGCTTTTTGCACCAAAAGTACGTCATGTTATGTTCTCAAATTATTATATTTATAAAACCAAAAACAAATATACAAACAACAAACTAACGTCAAATAATTTAAATAATTACTTAATTACTTTCCGAATAGTTTCCATTGCAAATGTATGATTAAAACAAAATTTATAACTTTTTTCGATTAGCAACTAGAATAAAAAACAACAGGAAAGTTACAATCCGTCTAGAACGGATCGTATGATACCCTATCCCCCATCATTTAAAGTAAGCGTGGCGTTACGAAATTGTTAAAACAGATGCAATGCTATATTTCTATAGAGAGGATATTTCCGCGAATTTTAAGAAATTTTATCACAAAACTGCTGTCACAACAAGCAGGAAGTGGGCGTGGCTCCCAAAATTTATAACCAAACATTTGTAACGGATTCTGATGAGACATTCACAATAAGACTTAACCATCATCATAAATAGCTTTGAAGAAGCAATAAATGGTTCTTTTTAAGAAAACGACCCAAAAAAGTGGGCGTGACTATGTATAATGTAGAGAAAGTGATAGTACTGCTTCGGATTCTATAAAGCTTATATACCAAATTTCATGATCCTAGCTTAAAATTTAAGGCCCAAAAAGTCGGGACATACGGACGTACGGGCGGATATGGCTAGATCGACATAACTTTTGATGCTGATTACAAATATATATACTTTTTGGGGTCTGTCGTTATTATTTCTCTGTGTACTATGTATCAAACTTAATATACCCTGGATAGGGTATAAATATAAAAACCAATCAAAATAAAGTACAGATATGAATTTCTTTTTGTTTTTGAAAAACACCCGTTGTCGATGAAAAATTCAACTTCCCCATTGGAAAAGAAAAAGAAAAACAAAAACATCGTCTTTCGCCACCATATGCCATTGTTCTCATTAAGTGTAATTTATGAGTCTGGGATGAGAGTGCTATCGCCTTTTGACTTGACTAGAACAAATATTTATGCATTCAATAGCACTTATTTTAGAAGATGAAGAGGCGATAGATTCACCTCTTACTAATACTATTAATACACATCATCACAGGTTAGTTAGGGGGGCACTCGAGTGATTTACAATAGAGGAGATATTTGTTTTTTTTTTTTTTTTAAACTAGACAAAATGAATACGGCCAATTTGGGGTAATAAATTCAAAAGTCAGTCCCATATCAAACAATAATGAATTAGAAAAGCATAGAATCACTATGTATATACATTTGAGAACTTTCAGTGAACGGGATTAGATGGAAATATAAGAAAATGCTTGTTATGCATTGGGTAACCTACATAAATCACATAGTGGCAAAACAATATCGCCCCCTCCACATGGTACACATTGAATAAGCTGAACTTACAAAGAGCGTTTGGTACTCGTACATTTGACCCACTGCTGAGACACGTGAGTTTTCTTCTGGGGAACCATATAAGTATTCCTGAAACTAACTCGCTTCACATCGTAGTTGAGCAAAACGCAAAACGGACGATCCGAAGAATGGCAAAAGAGGGCATCGGGAGGGAGAAATGCATCAGTTTGAATCCCTAGGGACGATAGTACCAGGAAATTTAACTTTGATACAAAATTCCGTACGAAGTTGAGTAATAAGGAGCGCTGGAGCAATGAATACATAATATGGTAAACAGTCGGCTCGAGAACTGAAGAAAGAACAGGGACAGGTGTATTTGGGCCAAGAACAAAGCATTCAGAACCTATGGGCAAAAGTACCAGCATCTTTCAAGCCGAAATATACGCTATAGATAGATGTGTTCCATTCAATTTCGATAGAAGATACAATAACTGCGACATAGCAATATTGTCATACAGTAAAGCAGCTATCAAAGCACTTGATTCCCATGTCATTAAATCAAAACTTGTGTGGAAATGCCTATACAAACTTAATGAATTGGGTAGTAGTAACAAGGTAACCCTCTATTGGGTACCCGGCCGGTTGGAATAGAGGGCAACAAAGAAGCAGACTCCTTGGCAAGACAAAGAGCAGGATAATCCTTCATTGGACCTGAACCATTCTACGTAATAGGAAATCATACCTTATGCGAAGAATTCATGAAGATGGTCGCAGTGCAAGATAACCCTACACAAATAATAATAATAATAATACTGTCAAATTTGCCAAGCACTCTAACTCCTGAAAAAAAAAAAAAAACAGCTCAACGAATGAACGCCATTTAGAGAAACCTATTGCAAAGCTGACTTTAGTCAATTCCCAGGTCAAGAACTTATGTTGCGCTATTTGAGGGAAATGTGTGCGATAAATTTGAAAAGCTGTTAGACCTCCAAATTTTAAAAAAAATATCTAGTGTGGCAGGCGATTGCTGTTTGCTTGCAAATGTCTACATACCCGTTTGTCTGTCTGTCCGTCTGTATATGACTGCAGCCTAAATGACTAGACACAATTTTTCCAAACTTCATATCTGCGGTGTGTGGGGTGGCGAGCATCAAATTTAAACTTTAATTTTAAGCCCAAATTCTCTTAACGTATTCTCTAAACGTATTCTATTAGATCGCATAGCAGGCTTGTTGACCAGCAATTTGTATAACGGTACTTTACTTAATCCGGCAAGATTTTCAAAAATGAGTTACTTTTCCGATATGATTTAGGCGATTTTATTCAAAACCAACATTAAACATTTTGCTTTCTCGTTATTCGGAGAATAGTAGGAAGCTTCGTTATAATTTATGAAAGCTGAAAATGTTTGGTCTTCGATTTCTAAACTACCACTTGATCTTTTCGTTTCAGATCAAAACAACAATGTAGTTTTCCGTGTCTGTCCGTCTACATGTCTCTCTTTCTGTCTACTTGGTCATTTATTTGGTGGTTAACCAAATGGATCGATAAAATTTAGTTTCAAAGCCTTGCCAAGTAAACAACCGGATAGACTGAGGGCAAGATTTAACATTGAAAAATCATTAAAACCGCGATTTGACGTTACAAAATTTCAAATTAAGTTTGGTGAAAAATCTCCACCATCACTGTCCTAGGCAGACCAAGGCAAAAAGTCTTCAGCCTAAACTCCATCATTTCAGACACATTTGTGTCTACAAACTCCTCGGGAAGACAAACTATTCCCACGATAACATGACAAAACACCAAAGTGGAAAGCTAGATCATCTTCGATAAGATCATCGGAAAAACAACCAGCACGTGATCACCTTCAAAATTGGACTCAGACTGATGCACTTTTCAGCGGGACAAAATTTGATTTATAGCACAATGTTTTCATGTTTCTTATACACTCATATTCGAGGCTTACTTTCTAACACACCATCCCAAGGGGCAAAAAGGGAGTACAACAAAGGCAGCAAAGTACCTAGAAACTACAAACAACTTCATTGATAGTCTAGGCGCAGTCAATGTATTCCTAAATACGATTAGGCAGCG
Source organism: Pocota personata (assembly GCA_963082735.1). Classification (NCBI taxonomy): domain Eukaryota; kingdom Metazoa; phylum Arthropoda; class Insecta; order Diptera; family Syrphidae; genus Pocota; species Pocota personata. The sequence goes on from OY720431.1 coordinate 56,617,710, forward strand.
ACTAGAAGAAAATAGTGTCTCTTTTGAGATCTTTCGCCTTTTTTGGCGAAAAACCCATTCAAAAACGACTTCAGTGGGCTCAGAAGAATGTCGATAGTTATTGGAGAAAAATGATCTTCACAGACAAGTTTCTGGTTGTGTAGTCCAATTAAACGTGTTTGGTCAACAATGGGTGTGAAATTTTGTTCAACGCACTGTTAAACATCCCACAAAGGTGCACGTTTATGGGTGCTTCTCGGCACAAAGATGTTAACGTGTGGTCTGCTTTACAGAAATTCTAAATGCAAATCGGATTTTGAAATTGTACAAAGTCGGGTTTGTTGAAGTCTAGCGAAAAACTCTACGGGACAAACAATCGGAATTGGCAGCTCCAAGAGGATAATGATCCAAAGCATCGCAGTAGACTCTGTACCCAGTGGAAAGAGCAAAATGGCATCATTACCATGGATTGGCCGTCACAGTCACCGGATGCCAATTCAATAGAAAATGTGTGGGCTCTAATAAAGCTTAAGAAAGCCGAGAAAAAATTAACAACGACAGTTTAACTCACACGTGAGCTAAACAAAATATGGAGATCATTTATTCCAGACAAAAAACTAGCCGATATGTATAGTTTTCTTTTAGCTCTATACACTTCATCCAACGTTTCTCCAATTTTTTGATGCCCTCCAAATAATACGATTTCTCGAGCCTCTCAAAATAAGCGTTTGTTTCAGCGATGACCTCTTCATTCGACCCAAATCTCTTACCTCCGAGCCATTTCTTCATCTTTGGAAACAAGAAATAGTCGCAGGGAAATCTGGGGAATATGCTGGATGAGGGAGCAGTTCGTAGCCTAACTCATGAAATTTTGCCATGCAACATTTTCTTCGCCAAATGCGGCCGATTTTGCTTCCCTCTTCGAGGTTTTACCCTTTTCAAGGTAATCGATGTGAATAACACCGCGCGCATCCCAAAAAACTGTCGCCATGACCTTGTTTGCTGACAAACCAGCCTTGGCCTTCTTCGGCTTCGATTCACTAGGAGAAGTCCATTGTTTTGACTGTTCCTTGGTTTCTGATGTGTTGTGGTGAATCCAAGTTTCATCCACGGTTACGAAACGGCACAAAAACTCAGCCGAATTTTTCTGGAACATCGCCAAACACCCTTTGAAGTTGTCAAACGAATGCGTTTGTTGTCGATTGTGGACAAACGCGGCGCCCATCTTGCGGAAAGCTTTTTCATGTCCAAATATTTATGTAAAATCGAAATCACTGAGCCATGTGATAAGCCTGTGGCCTCTTCAAGCTCGCGCACTTTCACTCGCCCATCCTCCATTATCAAACCATGGATTTTGTCTACCATTTCTGGTGTGATGACCCCAATTGGGCGACCAGAACATTCGGCGTCACTTGTGCTTGAAGAACCGCACCGAAATTGAGTAAACCAGTGGTGAATGGTTCCAATCGATGGTGAAGAGTCCCCATAATATTTGTCAAGCTTTTTAGTTTTCGTGATAGTTTTTCTAGTAGTGTTTAATGAGCACTCGAAATTATTTTTTTTCCATTTTAACGAAAATGCTAGTAGGTGTCTGTATAAAATGGCTGCCACAACAACACTATTTGACAGATCTGTCTGAAAACTTGGGTGCGTTCTTTTGAAAGATGATTCTTGACAAAAAAAAAATAAATTTAAGGTGATGACACAATTTCTGTTAATTTTTAGGGACTTATTGACCCACCCTAATACTATGTATTGTTATAAAATAAAATTATTTTTGAATAAAACATTTTCTTCGACTTTCAATCGCTTACCGTTTTTTATTGAACAGACTGTATGTCAAACTTACTTAGGTTTACCCTTTCAATTGCACGACGTAAATTGGAAAGATAGACAGGAGATAGAAATATGAAAGAATTTAGATTTCCCTCAATCTGGGAATCTGGTAAGAAATATTATCGTTGTCCCCGGTTGATGTCGAACCTACAACCGTTGGCCAAACACTTAAAGTGTCGCCTATCAGTTTTAGGAAAAGAAAATAAGAGACGAATAACGGGAAATATATGTAAATTAAAACCCTCTGCCAACGAACTGATTGGTTTCTATCATCAATTCCGTCACCTTGCTCCGGATCCAGAACCATCTTAGAATATGCTAAACTAATTCGTTTGCTACTCCGTCAATGCCGGAAAAGACACCAATCACTGTCAGGCACTGGATCGACATTGACATCACAGGCAGAAGAGGAACAACATACGCACATATATGTATGCAGTCACCACCGAAACTTTGGCCAAAACGCCACAAAGCTTACTTTTAATGGTGTTATGATATAATTCTCAGAGTACCTGAGCCTGTGCCAACCAACAAAATCATCCAGCCAGCACGATCCTTTGACAAATGCTTCAGTCGTGTACGCCAAGTTAGTTCACTTCCAACTCCATCTGTCTCATCTGTCTACATGAATTCAAAGACCCACCGGGCCGGAGTGTTGGACATTGACGGGAAAAAAAGCATCATCACATCCTCGGATGATGAAGGTTGTTAGATTAAAAAATCTTCCGGAAAAACTTGCTAGAGTTGTGACCTTTAAATTTTGACAACCCAAGCAAACATACTAAAACGTCACGATGAGAACTACGAGTAAACCAGGCTGTCTATGTATTCGGAAAGGCTCCCTTTTATGCAGTTTTTATAAAGTTCTCGTCTCTTTAAGTTCACTCACTAAAGAGGATCACTGATCACCACTTGGGCAGATTTTATGAAATATATAATCTGTTTGATCAATTTACTTGCATATTCCGTAAAAATAGACTTTGAAGCTAATTTTAATTAATATTAATAATCGCATTATCGTACAATTTCATTTCAATAAATGTTTATCATACAATCAACTAAAGAGTAAAACGAAAATCTCATTTAACAACAGCATACGGCACACGCAAACATTCCAACAAGCATTCTTTAAATTCTACTTCAAACAAACAGACACAAGAAACAAAACTCAAAAACATTCAGGATAATACCAAAACTCACCATTCAGTCTTGCCTTGTTAGGACCGCGATCCTGAAGCGAGGATGTTGCAGTCAGCACCGCCATTTCGAGCAGCGGCGCGTTGCATTCATAATCCGAAAAATAATCGCTATGCGCATCTGGAAAGACAAAAAAAAATCCAAAAATATTACTCAAAGAAATCTAAAGCACTACTTAGTGAAATATAAGAAAATCAAGACAAGGAAGAAACGAAACTGTATATTTGGGTCGCCGAGAGCAAGTGGAAACCATGTAAGTATTTATCTGGAACTACACACTATCGGTCGAATTATTCTTTCTTATTCTTAATGCGTTAAGATTTCCAACCACAGCCGCACACCCTTTTCTCCTCAGTGTCACACTGTAAAATCTAAACCAAGAAAGAATATAGTATGTTAAAAAAAAGACGACGACTTAATGAGCTTAGAAAAATTCCAACAGTCAGATTTACTGTGGAAGTGCATTCACTGGGAAAACTAAACACAAAAAATAAAAAGGAATCCGCACTCGATTTTGTTCTTCACCAATCAATACAGGGGTGCACGATTATGTGGTTTAAGTACGTCGCAAAAGGAGACCCCAGTGTGGTTTTTACAGCAGCGCCGTAAAAGCGACGGTATTCCCTATAACCCGTTCGCCTTTGGGGAATCTTACCCGCTTTCTTTGAACTGAAACAGAGAGAGCCAGAGCAACCCCATAAGCTCATGTAGTCTAATTCTACATGTAGGTATTCCAAGTGTTTTTTTGTTTTTTTTTTTTTTAACTTTTTGCACATAATGTAATATGAACGCCAACGAGTTCGGGGTAAGCATTTCTCGTGGAAAAAAAAGGAAAACAATTCCACAAACTTGCATGTTAGATGGACGTCAAAACCGCTTGGTATTCGTGTTTTCCCGGGAAACGCCTTTGACACAAATATTACCCGAGACTGCTGTGCATTCCCGAAACAGTGAACAGAACAATTTTAAAACGCTTTCGGGCAAGTAGAGTGAGATAATTTCTACCTCCCTAGAAACCCCCCTTTCGTATAAAGTATTCTTAAATTAGGTTTCCAAGGGGAAATTTACGAAATACCAAACGTGTACACTTCGTGCATTCACTGTAAAAAGAACCATTTTAACAGGAAATACGCTTAAACGTATATATGTACGTTTTGCGCAATGTTTTTGAACGAATGAAAACATTTTGGTATTTAGGAACGCACGAAATAGCTCACGGCTCACGAGTTGTCTACAAAAGTATTTATGAGTTTTGCATTATCAACTTGGAATACAATGAAATAATTAAAGGGCTTATTGTAATAACTTGATATGCCACAAAGCTACATTATTTGTCAAAAGAAAAATAAAGGGAATCTTTCTTACTCCAATGTGCCTTTCATTCGTAGCCGAAATTTTCATAAAGACGCTAAACAAAAAACGACTCAGATACCAATTTTGAAAAAAAAAAAACCGTCTTAGCCGTATCCGATAAATAGCCTATATTCGCAAGTCCGCTAATAACGCTGGACGGCATCAAAGTAAGAACAAAACAATGTACATATATGTGGACTAAACATATACGGACACGATGAATCCAAATATGTAGTCAGAATTCCTCTAGCACGTCACATTTTTATGTAAAAAGCATTTACCCTAAAATTCTTTGCATTTCAATGCAGTTAGCGGTATTTGTAAACGTATCAGGTTGGCAACTAAGTAATTGCCGATTTCACACAAAGATGTCTTTAGCCATATTTTTTAATGGCTTCTGTCAATGACATATTTTTTTTTTTTTTTTTTCCTTTTGACATTTGTTATCTGTCAGTCTTACTTTGCTTTAGAAGCAAATTGCGTGTATTTTTATAAACAGGAATTAGTTCGGCGTTAGTTTTAATATGGAGTGCAAAAACGAGCATTTTCGTCATATTTTACTTTTTTATTTCCGTAAAGGAAAGAACGCAGCGCAAGCTGCTAAAAAGTTACGTGATGTGTATGGTGAGGTGAAGAAACCTTAAAAGAAAGACAGTACCGGAATTGGTTTGATAAATTTCGTTCCGGAGATTTTTCACTGAAAGATGAACAACGATCAGGTCGACCAGATTTGCTTGATGATGATCAAATTAAAGCCATAATCGAGTCGGATCGTCATGTAACTGTACGAGACACAGCAAAAAACTTAAATGTGTCACATACAACGATTGAGAAACTTTTAAAACGTATGAAACTCGTTAAAAAGCTTGATATTTGGGATCCACATGATTTGAAAGAAATTCATTGAACGAAGCGCATCAACACTTGTGATTTGCATCTTAGACGCAATGAAGCCGACCCTCTTTTGAAACGAATCATCACTGGCGAAGAAAAATGGGTTGTTTACTCGTACAGTAACGTCAATCGAAATCGATCTTGGTCCAGGCTTGATGAGCCAGCACAATCCACCTTGAAAGCTGATATTCAACAAAACAAGATTTTGCTCTCAATTTGGTGGGATTGGAAAGGTGTGGTGCATTTTGAGCTGCTTCCAAGGAATCAAATGATCAATTCGGATGTGTACTGTCAACAACTGGACAGATTAAAAAAAAAAAAAAAAAAAAAACGGCCAGAGTTGATGCATCGAAAAGGTGTCATTTTTCACCAGGACAACGCTAAGCATAATAATATATCTTTGGTCACTCGCTAAAAATTATTGGAGCTTGGTTGGGAATTGGTGTTACATCCACCATATAGCCCTGACCTTGCTCCATCAGATTACCATTTACTTCAATTTTTGCGAAACTCTTTGGATGGTAAATCTTTCAATGATGATGACGCTGTGAAATCGCACTTGATTCAGTTTTTTGCCGATAAAGATCAGAAGTTCTACGAACGTAGAATTATGAAGTTGCCAGAGAGATGGCAAAGGGTCATCGAACAAAGTGGAAAATATATCATTGGTTAAAGTTTATTCGTTGTATTTAAAAATATGTGTTTTATTTATCTGAAAAAATCGGCAATTACTCAGTTGCCAACCTAATTCATGAAATTTATTGTGTTTCGTATTTACGTCTGGATAAGAAAAAGATAGAAATCTTTTGTTTACTATTAGCATTTCTCATGAAGTAGCGCAAGAGCAGTATTTGTCCTAAGCAAGTGAGCGACGGGCGTGTGCGAAATTTAATATTCAGTTATTTCGTAGTCTTCATAGATGATTTGGTAAGTTATAGTTTTACTGTTTTATTCATAACGATCTAATGAACCATTTTATAATGTATGTTTGTTGAATATAAACCTTTACAATACCTTTTAAATTGCTTTATGTTCAAGAAAATGCCAAAGATATGTTTGCAAAACATGTGCAGTAACTATGACTGGTTGGTTGAAAGAGACTAAAAAATAATACGATTTAGTTGTCCTATGATCTGGAAAGAACAACAGAATCACATAAATGATTGCTATTTTTGTATGACAGAAATCAAAGGATTCTCAAGAAAAAAAAATAACAATAAAATAAAATATCCCAATGATTCTTCTGCCCAAAGTCGAATTCCTCGCAATAAAGAGATACCAGTGCCAGTTCCCCCTTCGAATGAGCAAACAGATATGGTTGACCGATATTTCCACATTATCACCTGTAAACTCAAACTTAAACGAATCTATACTTAGCAGCCCATTTAGTCTAACAGGAAAACCACATCTGCTCAAACAATCTGAACTTAAGACCTCGCCCGTGATTTGAAAGTTTCGAAATCCAAAGCCCAACTTTTAGGTTCTAGATTACAACAGTGGAACCTGTTAGAGGTATTCTCAGTACATTTTTTTAGCAAAGATCAAGATTTAGTTTATTACAATGACCCTCAAAAACTTCTTGGAGAATTACAACTGCCTGAGAAACCAACGGAATGGAGACACTTCATTGATTCCTCTAAGCTGAGCCTAAAAGCAGTGTTGCTTCATAATGGAAATCGATATCCATGAGTTCCATTAGCTCATGCAGTAAATATGAAAGAAACGTATCAATATGAAGTTACTGCTTAATAGAATTCAGTACGATCACTATTTATGGAATGTTTGTGCCGATTTAAAAGTGGTGGCAATGTTAGCAGGATTACAAGGTGGATATACAAAATGTTGTTGTTTTTTTATGTTAATGGGACAGCAGGGCAAGAGCAGGTCAATACCTAACACAAAATTGGTCCTTAAGATCACATGCAATTCCGGGAAGTAAAAACATCGCAAACCAGCCTTTAGTTGATAGCCAAAAAATATTTTTGCCGCCATTACATATTTATAAACTTGGGCTTGATAAACAAATTTGGTAAAGGCAACGGACAGAGATGGAGAGGCATTCAAACATCTGGAGAGTAAATTTTCACGAATAAGTGAGGCCAAACTAAAGGAAGGCAAATTTGTTGAAAAAAAGTCAAGTACCGTTAATTTTGAGGTTAGACTCAACTCAGTGATTAGGATACAGACTTGAGATATTAAGTTTAGCTTTTTAGGCTGCAGCCCGAAGTACAGACAGAAGGGCCGGCATTACGAGACCCTCTTTTTCGAGTTCCTCTATTATAGTAATATCACAAAGGTGACCACGGTAGTGTAGTGAATAGTGTGTTTACTTCTGACCCAAACTGTGTTCCAGCTCGATCGGGAAACAGTAACCATCAGCCACCACCCGAAAGAGAAGCGAATTTAAACTTCTCCAACCACTAAACATACAGGAGAGTCATAATCCGTCTGGAACGAATCGTATGATACTTTATCTCCCTTATTCTGGCCGAGCCCTAATAAAGTGGGCGTAGCGTTACGAAATTTCTAAAACAGATACTTAGATATTTTTGCTAGTCAGAGGATATTTTCGAGATTTTTAAGAGATTTCATCAACAAAACTGTTGTTATGAAGCAAATAGTGGGCGTGGCTGCCAAATTTTGAGACCGAAATTCATGGATTCTATGAGATATTCACAATAAGGCTTAACCACCACCGTAAATAACATTGACAAACAATATATTGTTTTTTTTTTTTTTTTTAAGAAAACACTCCAAAAATTGGAGTGGCCCAGTATAATGTATGAACGAAATGTAGAGAAAGTTGACGTCTACATATTTTATTATAATAATATTTTTCAGTTTCTAGCAGAAATATTGAGAAAAGGAAATTTTTTACAAATGGGCGTGTCCGTGTTCGGATTTTAAAAATATTTACAATTCTACTGCTTCGGATTCTAAAAAGGATATACAATCAACCTTTGGGTGGTGATAGATCGTACCACGACACGACAAAAATTGTATAGGAGCGGGAGAGGAGGAGGAGATCGACCCCATGTCATTTTTCTATGCTACTATCTATGGATATAAAAAAGGGTTTTTGCGTGGTAATACAATGAACTGAAAATCGAGTCTGAATGCTCTGGGCTTTGGAAATTTCCTTCAGAAAAAAAAGTACTATCACGATTGATCAAAATCTCGGGATCGGACATTTTACGAAAACAATTGTCTGTCTGTTGTCTGTATGTATGACCGACTACAGCCTAAACGGCTAGACGGATTCAAACTTCATATCTAGAGGTAGGTAACTTCAAAATTAAATTAATTAACGGTACTTTACAAATGGCCGACTTTGAAAAAAAAAGTCGATTTGCTCGAAACCGACTCTAACGATTTTGACCAAATTTCATATTTGAGATAAAGTGCTATCAGATGACGTACCACGTTTTTGTCAGAAAATAAAAAATACGCATAACGGTACTTTACTTATTGATCGATTTTTGAAAATTAGTTATTTCTTGTCGATGACTCAATCAATATCTGAACAATTATCAAAATTATCAAAATATATTTTTTTCAATTTTAACGGAAAAAAAGTTAACAATTTGTTTTTTTTTTATTTCTAACTGAGTAATTTGCAAATAAACATAAAAGGTAGAAGTACGTGCCGCTCAGTCGTGCAGCTTATTATTTATCAAATCATCCTTTTTGATCCCTGAAAAAGCTAGACAAAAATTCGTCGAATGGCCTCGTGCGGTTAGTGTTGCGTACTTTTATTCTAACTGTATCCGAATTTTGCTTCCTCGTTAATCCACAGAAAAAAAAAGAAAACTATGATCGTATTGGGCCAGGTTAAACAAACACTTTCTTCGTTTGTTTTCATATGACTCGCTCGAGGTCAAATGAAGCCAGGGAAAGATATGGTGGGGTCTTCCTTTTTTTTAAACTGCTTGCGCCAGAAAACTGTTTGTACCTTTTCCCGTCATTTCCCATGATTCTATGATACATACTCTGGAAAAATATTTCCTTTTCTATGTTTTAAAATTTATTTCCTATCGTATTTTTTCCTTCACCACATATTATATTTTAGCTCTCTATGTCAAATGGCTCAAAAGTTACAAGCGGTTGACCGACACACTAACAGACAGCTATTGCTCACCAACCTCTACGTCGATGTAAAAGTTACATTCAATAGCATTTTAAGAAGAGGATAAACAAATTTTGCGTGGTTGGGATAGTATTCATGATAAAACGAATAATAAAGCGATCGAATTTTTTCGATTTTTTAAGGGTCAAGTGTGCAAGTTCACAGTAGTGAAAATGTAAAAGCGAATCACAATAACCATTCCCACTTTGACTTTTGCCAAATTTGGTTTATTACTACGAAACTTTGAAAGCAATTTTGTCACCTAATCTTTCCTTATCGCGCCATTTAACCGAAACTGATGATGCCGAAAAAGATATTCCCAACTGGCAAAAACTACAACCTTTCAAAAGCAAAACAAAAAAAAAAACAAAAACAGGGTTTTGAAAAAAAAATTGTTTTCTCAATAAAACAAACAATCTTTAAGATTCTAAAAAAAATATTTTAAAAAATTTCCAAAACGTGGTATGCCATAACCTTGCATATGTCGAATATTGCTTGAATATTGAGAGATTGTCACTACTCAATCAGCTGTTGTTTTGGTAAAAAATTGTTTCTTTTCCTCCGAAAAAATGCATTGGTAAGTGAAAAATTATTAAATTCTATGAGTTCTACTAGAGGCGCGATTCTCTCAATCAAGAAAGACATTTCTTATAGAATTTTTGAAAGTAGACCATTGCGATCATTGCTTTCTTTGTCATTTATACGGCATACCAAGCTTCTTCTTCCTCTTCCTCTTCTAGCGTTAAAACACCAACAAACAAACGACAGCTACTTGTTTGTCCTCTTCCATTTTTTAAAACTTGTGGCACGGTGCAAACATCTAAATACTTTTCATGGTTGTTCTGTGTCATTGTCTGTCATTCCAAAACTCTATCGTTATCTGTCATTCGTGTAAATGAGCATTTCTCTGCTATAGTCGTTATAAAAATAAAATGTGTCATAAAATAATGACACTTAGTGACAAAGCTCTCAACACGTCATTATTTTACGTCGTGTAAATTGTAATGTCATTATAAAATGACGTCTTAATAATATTGATTGAATTACAAACTAAGTGATTTGCAAATAAACAACACGTATGTACAGATACGTGCACCCAGTCGTGCACTTTACTTTTTAAATTTTTCATGAAATAAGACCAATTTTTTGTGACTTACTGCACATTTGTATTTACTGCTCGGCCTGTAAAAAAATCTGTTCAGTGGTTGCCAAGATTATTGCTTTCAAGTAGTAATATAAAATACTGATGGGTCACCGGTCACTCCTCGTTATCAACTCACTAACCTAACTTAGCCACAATAACGTCCCTCCTACCGACCAAGAAAAACAGGATCTAAAGTCTCAAGAAATTATCGTCAATGTGTTATAGTGACACTCCAAGCAAGACAATTACAATCCAAACCTAAAGCACTTGGAATGTCAAAGAACTCTAAAGAAATATCTAACCGTGTAGCTAATTACCTTGATGTTTGGACTTTAAAGTTTTACTTTTTTCTACTGGAGTCATAGCAACATTGTTGTTAAAATTTCTCAAAAGCACTTCTTCCTCATTTGTAAACGGAAAAACTTAACACACACAGCTGACATTAATACCAGACGAGGAATTGAAATGAAAGTCCCCGAATGCATGACATGCAGGGATGGTGGTCGTGCTGTTCGGATTAAAGTGTGGACTTCTCACAGAGGCTATATGAATTGTTATCGCAGTCGTTTATTGCTTTTGTATTGCATACTCCTGCTGTTTGAGAACAAAAGGCAAGAGGACAAAATGTCACACCACCACCACCCTAAATCCCAAAGGACGGCTGCGATTCCTCTCCCCATCAGTATAGCTCTCCATTCCATGGTGAATAACATACATCAACAACCCTTCAGCCAGCCAGCTAGTCAAGTGACTCCTTCCACTAAGCCGAGCGGATGGTGAAGGTACAGTATATACATACGGATACATGCGTATGTCTATGCACATAGTAGACGGACGAATGCGCGCTTAGTCTAGGGTAAGAAAAATGCATTCCACAAAGGATATTACTCCATTTGCTTCCTGCACTGTCTGCTCCATGAAAGATGCCCGCACGATGGGTGGCTATTGTCGTATTAAAATAATCATTTTAAACTTTCCTACGATTAAAGATTCACGTGTCAAATCGATTAGTTTGTTTCTTTCCTTTTTTGCGTCAGTTGGTTGAAATTGAGAAAATGTCCCTTTCGTTCAATTTGCTGTGATTTTATGTACCTATAAAATGTTGGGCAGGATTTTCGCATACAATTTCAAGGAAAAAAAAGGAGCGGTGTAGGTGTTGGCGTGATGTACCGCCATCCAAGTATAGCAGAGTGTTGTTTGTTTTATGCACGCCATTGTGGAAAATCAATAGAGGAATGAGGTTATTCACTTAAACGGGTGGTATGACCTCAGTAGGGGAATATAGGTGTCCTGTACATGTGGATTCCTATCGCTAATTTTTGTGATTGATAGAAGAATAAAGGAGCCAGATGTTGTTAGCAATCAATTAGTGTAAAAATAAATTGAATCGTTTGTCTGTGTTTGCTTTGCCTTAACACACAGGGTTGGGTACTTAATATCTTTAAAGAGGGACATTAAGTTTTTATTTAGGAAGTACACGCAGTGGATTGCGCGTGGATCGTCAAACAAAAATAACTTCCAGAGAACCTTAGAAATTTTTTTTTTTTTTTTAAGCTACAAAAAATCAGGTGAGGTTGAGGCAGAGTGTCAACTCGCATTTGCCAGAAGGACTACCATTGTGAACTTTCGTTGAAGGAGTTGGACAGTCAATAATTGTATAAGGCAGCAGACAAAGTTAGATTAAAGATATTTACGTTGCGTTGTAGTCCTGAATGAACATGACGTAATCATTTTAACCTCTGTAGCTTTTTAAAAGACTGTTTTCATACGCTTCTGACAGCGTCCATGACTCTCAGTCGTAGAAAAGAACTGCAATGATGAATGGTCTGAGTGAAAGGCAGATGTCACTCGAATTCATTCGTCGCATTCAAAGGGAAAACATGAGCAGTTTATGAAGTCACTGGCACCAGAACGGAATTCTTCATCTCACAACTACATACATACATATATGTATGTATGTATGTGTATATTTTAAGGATTCTTAAAAGTCCGCATACCTACGAGTACTACAATCGCTAGTGAAATACAGTGTACTCGTATTAAATAGAGACTGCTCCTTCGGGATCTGACAACGTTATCTTATTAACTTAGCTCTATCTTTATTAAACCCGTATGAATTTCAACAATTCTACTTTTAATCGAACACAAATATATAATACATAATATTTACAATACGAGTATATAGTTTGCTAAGAAATTGCCTCTTAAATTGTGATAAATACAGCTCTGAAATGTTTGCTACTTATAATACAGCCCGAGTGGAGGGTCTGTATGGAACTCGAATTTCGATCTTCGAAATACAGAATTCACAATACATATGTATATAATTTGCTACGAAATTGTCTCTTAAATTCGGACCTTCGATAAACAGTACGAAAAAAAAAACATACATGAAGTTACAATCCGTCTAGAACTGATCGTATGATGTCCTGTGCTCCATCTTCTACCCCTAATAATATGATATCTTTATATACAGAGGATATTTCCGCGATTATAAAGCAATTTCACCACAAGACTGTTGTTTCAAGTTTTTCGTAGCAGAAAGTGGGCGTGGCTTGCAAAATTTGTAACCAAAGTTCACGGATTCTGAATAGCTTTGAAAAAGCAACACTTATCCTCTTTTTTTTAAGAAAACGTCTCCAAAAAATGGGCGTGGCCATGTATGATGTATGGACAAAATGTAGAGAAAGTCAAAGACAATATTTTTCTAACAAAAATATTGAGAAAATCGACATTTTTTGAAAAGTTAAATTATTTACACTTGCTTGCTTGATTCTACCAAATCTGAAAATTTAAGTCCCAAAAAGTGGTAACATACGGACGGGAGGACATGGCTAGATTGGTATAACTTTTGATGCTGATCACAGATACTGTGTTGTACAAAAAAAAAATACACATGAAGCCATTGAATATCTGTTGCTAAAAAACTTGTCTCAACGAAGTACTCCTACAGAGAAAAGACACAATTCCAGGTACAGTGTGCTATTTTTGGAAAGATTAAATTTATTACTGTAGGTTGCTTAGCCATTATTTTTTTATAATTTAGGTGATTCTTCTAGGCATGGAATCAACAAGTTGCTGGCAAGTCTTTAAAGCCGTTCGCACTGACTGCCACAATTATTTGATCTGCTTCCACAAATTTTCTATTGGATTTAGATGCGGCGATTGAGCAGGCCACTCCAGAAGAGCAACTCCATTAACGGCAAACCATTCCTTTATTTTAGCGGTGTACTTTGGATCGTTGTCTTCTTGGACCGTTCACACCAACGGAATTTCATCTTAGGCATGTAGTAATATTATGGTCTCGAGTATGTTTCTATATGTCTTCTTCGTGATAATTCCATCTATAAGATGTATGGGACCAACTGACTTGTGGTGTACTGTGGATTGAATTCTGTGTTGAATGGACGTCTCACATTATGGGTCGTATGCAAAAAGATGAGTTCAAGCTGTTTACTCATTTTTCTAAAATCTTTCTTAACAAGTTATGCAAACAAAAATACACTGACCGAGTTAGATCTCATGTTGTGAGCTCGATCTCAATCGATCACAAATTGAAAGCTCGGTGTGAGACAGAGCTTGTTTTGATACGCACAAAGATGAGAAAACATTTAATTGCATTAGATAGATCTCATAAATAGTTAAACATGGTATTTCCCTTACTCAGTTCATAAATAACTGTCAAGATGGTCTAATTTCAGCTAAATTTCGTTACAAATCGAATTTATAAAAATAGTAGGTGTCCAGTTGGTGAAGATTTAGTCGACCAAGTATTTAAAAAGAGAAAACATATTGCTTTTCATTGGACTTTTAATTTGAGAAGATCTGTAATTCAACTTCTGTTGAATAAATAGAATGCATGAAATTATGCGTACTTGGTATTTTATTTAGCGATTACTTTCAGAGTCCATTAAAATTACCAACTCAGCTCTGACTCTGAGATCGTGCTCATCTTTTTGCATACGACCCTATGTCTAATATCCGATCCAAACAAATTAAATTTGCACTCATTGCTCCAAAGTATATTTCACCACTTTAGGATGCCCGATCGCCGGACCAACTTTTATGCTCAGAACCGAAAATCTTTCTCTGTATAATTTTTTTTTTTTTTTTCTGAGTAGTGGGAACCTTCCTGTGTGATCTAAGTGAAAGCTTGGACTCAACTAGTCGTCTCCTGGCAGTCCTTGCAGTGACATTGAGGATTTTTTTTTTTAAGAAATAAAGGAATTTTTTTTCGCTTCCAGCGCGATTAAACGGTCCGCATTTTTGGTTGTTTTTAGTGGACCGTCTTCTGTTTTCTTGCGATTGATTGGTTTTAAATCCAATTTGCACCATTCCCAAAGAACAACCAACAATTGTAATAAAAGAAAAAACAAATATAATCTAGAAAACTTCAATTCAACTATTTATTTACAATAATATACCACCTATTTCCTTTCTGGCTGTATTATAATACACCGTGTACCTTGTTTCACCAAAAACACTTCACTTTCAGTATGTGTATTTAATTTATATTTTTGTCCAGACAACAAATGGTGCAAAATGACATTTAGCCCTTTGGCCCCTACTGGGACAATACGTCCCAGCACAGAAAACCTTGTCTTATTTTCATTATTGGGACATATACGTCCCACCTTAAAATATTATTGGGATTATATGTCCCGGGATAACGAAAAGGACTACTTTATCTTAATACACACCAAACATTTTCTGTGCAATTATACTTCCAGAATAAAAAAAAAAGTTGCTATAATTGTTTCTGGTTCTTAAATAAAAACTCAGGGGCGAAGGGGTTAAAGAATTTTTGTTAATAAAAGTAAAACTATACCTACACTCCACAAGATGGGGGGGTATTCAGTAAAAATATAATAAATAATAAATTTACAAAATTATGTTGAAGAGTAAGATGTATTTATTACTTTGTCCATCACTGTATATATACTTTTGAGTGTCTATCGCTCTATGTTGCAAACTATGCATCAAACTTAATATACCGAAAATCGAGTCTGAGTGCTTCGGGATTTGAAAAATTCCTCCATCGCGCACATTTTAACCGCACTCCAACCAATACAAAGACCATTTTTATATATATTTCCGACTCCATTCCCATATCTCACTACATCTTCAATAAAATACACTTAAAACGATTTTTAAGGAATTTAGATACTAAGCCCTTCCTTTTAGGTGGAACCATCTCCGCAACTAGTCCAGACATCTGCAACTAAACCTGTGAACCTTTAGATGGGTCTTGAATTAAAGGACCAAAAATACAGACAGGCAAGGAACAAAGGGTTTTGTTATGAACTGAAATGGAAAGATCACAATTTTGAAACTAAAACCCACAATTAGTAACCTTCTTCAGCTTGAATAAGAAAAAGAAAAATTTTTTTTTTCTTTGCGAACTAATATGCATTTTATGTCTGGAGGACATTTTTGCTTTTGTGGAGGAAGGCGACATTTTCCTTATACGAACCTGAATTTCGAATTATACGAACCTGAAAAATTGACCACATACAAAACGATTCGAGGAGAGTCTCGACAGAGCCCGATTTTTGACATTAGAAATACAGTGAGTGTGTTGCAAAGTATCCACAATTATATGATTTGCTAAGAAATTGCATCCTAAATTCTGTCTTTCCGAGGGCTACAGAGGCCCTATGAGTGCGAGGCGCGGAATCCATCGTATCTGAGCATGGAACATAACAAATTGCGTCGGAGTTATTAAAGCTTTGATTGCCTGCCGTCGGCATGCATAGTCCAGGATATCAAATTCTAGATTATTTTGAAAACATACGAGGGACGGCTGAAAAGTTCGCGGCCCAAAATACTCAACAACGAGTCATTTTCTCATTAGTAATAGTACTAACTGCCTCACTCTTTAGTAGTATAAGGTAGGTAGGTAGGTAAAGTGGAGGTTCAGCAGAACCCAATTAGCGCTAAGTGCGCCGTTTTGATACCACAAAAACTCGTGTACCCTGTTTGTTAAACGTGTGTTATTGGAGATAGAAAATATAATTAGACCCAACCCATGGAGTTCAGAAACAGGATTAGTTCTCCAATCCGTTTAGAGGCTATCTCTCTGAAATCGTCAAAGAAGGGTTTACCTAGCGTGCGTTGTCTAGTCCTTGCTAGGGCAGTACAACTGCAAAGAAAGTGGAAAAGAGTTTCCCTCTCGTTACTGTCTTTGCAACTGCGACAGAAAGAGTTGTGAGGAATGCCAAGCTTGGCCGCGTGGTCCCCTATAGGCCAGTGGCCTGTAATAATGGCTACAATTCTGGCAATATCAGGCCTTGATCTGCCTAGTAGCTCATTTGACTTAGGTTTGTTGAAACTGGGCCATGTCTGCCTTGATATGGTAACGTTGTTCCACACGAGATTGGCGAGCTGGAGGAAGTGGCGGTGTAAATTGCCCTTAACGACTCCTATCGGAATATTGACTCTTTCCGCTAGCGAGCCGTTAAGGGCTGATCCTCGCGTGACAGCTCGTCTGCTCGCTCATTTCCCTCATAATTACTGTGTCCTGAGACCCAGATAAGGGTAATTTCAGAAAGGATACTTTGTTCGTTTATTTCAAACCGGCATTGCTCTACCAGTTTTGAGGATATGGTAACAGAATCAATGGCTTTGATTGCGGCTTGGCTATCAGAAAAGATACCTATATTTAGGTTTGACGTTGGGAGATTTTTTAACATGCGGCAGGCTTCCCGAATCGCAAGAAGTTCCGCTTGAAAGACACTAGCAGAGTCTGTGAGACGGAAGAATTTCGATATATTCAGTTGGGCCGAGAAAATACCTGCGCCAACTCCGCAATCCATTTTCGAACCATCCGTGTATATACAGATATCAAAGTTATTGATTACCATTCCGTTCTTCCATTCTGCTCTGGTAGGGAACTTTACTGAAAAAGGTTTGATGAAGTCGAGCTTGGGAGTCCTGTAATCGGTCGAAGATGTCACCAGTTCACTTGGTATCGTCTCCAGGACCTTACAGTGGCCATATGGCCTTGCTATCTAGTACCCAGTAAGTAGTATAAATATCGTCACATTTTGTTATTATCGGAATTCTCGCAATTTTGAGCACCGCGCCGTGATAAAGTGCCTCGTAAAAAATGGGAAATCACCTAAAGACGTGTCATCGACTCTTCAGGATTCTGGACCTTCGTATACCATGGTCAAAAAAAGGGCTCGCTTATTTCAACAAGGGCGCGAGAGCTGTGAAAACGACCCCCGCCCAGGGCGTCCTGTGTCAGTGGTCACTGAAGAAAACGTCGGAAAAGTTGAAAAATTAGTTCCGGCGACCGAAGAATAAAAATGTGACAGTTAGTGGACGAGTCGCACATCAACACAGAATGGAATGAAGAAATTTTGCATGAGCATTTAAACATGAAAAAAATGTGTGCGCACATGCTCACGCCGTTCGACAAGTAACGACGACTCGAGTGCTGCAAAGATTTTTTGGAGTTAGCCGGGAACAATCTCGACGAAATTTACAACCGAATCGTAACTATAGATGAGATTGGGTTCGCCAATACGATCCGGAATCCAAAAAAAAGTCTATGCAGTGGATTGAAAAAGGGGAGAAGCCGCTGAAGAAATTTAAGGTGGATTAGTCGACTTCGAAGCTTATGGCGGCTGTGTAGGTGTTTTGCTAATTGATTACCTGACAAAGCGCACTACGATGAATGGGCAATATTACGGAAATTTATTGACTCAGGCACGTGAAGCGGTCGTACGAAAGCGGCGTGGGAATCTCAGGTACGGAGTATTATTTTTGCAGGATAACGCACCTGTTCACACGGCGCGGATTTCAAGACGGGCCTAAAAAGACACAGGTTTTTCAACGATAGACAACCCACTCTACAGCACAGACTTTGCCCCGAGCGACTTTTTCCTGTTTTCCAATTTGAAAGAGGAGTTACGAGGCCGAGGATTTGCAGATGAGAACGAGATCAAGGCGGCCATAGGAAGTCATTTTGAAGGCAAAGAAAATTAACATTTTTTCGGTGGTATTAAGGCCCTGTGTGCCCGATGTGAGAAATGCATTCCACTCGAGGGAGATTATATTGAAAAATAAAATTTTTTAATCGGATCTCTTCTTTCACTTAATGTCTTAGGCCGCGAACTTATCAGCCGCCCCTCGTATGTAATTAATTATAAAGTGCTCTGGAGCATAGACATGAAGATTTTTATGAAGAGCGTTGTATACCGTCCGATAGGAATTTATTTCTTTTCTAAATGTACATCACTTCCCAGAATTTGGTCACCTAAAGTGGGATCACCCTATATATTGCTGTTGAGAAAAACTATCTTCAACTTTGTCAAAACAAAAAAATATTGAGTTTCTTACAAATCCTCTGTATTAAATACTCAGCAGATGCCAATACAATTTATAAGTGCCTTTAACCACAAACACATTACTGTAGCACTACACATAATGGTTTGCTATACAGAACACAAATGGCACAGCGTCTTATATGTGAATTGTAGATACTCATAAATATAAAGTATCGTTTATGCCATAACTCGGAAAACACTCTTTGAATACACCCACTTCATTGACTCCGACAGCGTCTAAATGTATAATTCAATTATCTTGAACGCACGTCGATGATGACGCCGCCTAGTACGGAATTAGCCTTAATATTTTGTTTAATACATTTAACCGCATGTACCCCGGAAAGCGAACAATTCACTTAAATGCAGCGAACATAGTACGAGAATTATGAAACTACATACTTTGAATTCATTAACCGCCGACCATACTTTGGGGTTGGAGGTAGAAGCTAGAAAACAATTCGCTTACATTCACCCCCTTTCGTGGGCTTTGATTATCACATTTTTGTCTGCGTACTACCCTCCTCGAGCTCAAGATATCGAACAAATATTCAAGGCGCACCGCACCACCAGCAAAAGTCAACGTCACGGAAACAAAGAATCAACAGAAACTGAAACGAAATTCGGATTCCAAGAGCTTGGGGTGATTCTCCCCCCTTAGCGATTATTTATATTGCGCGTAGAAGATTATTCTTCTGTTTACTGTTTTGCGAAATAAAAAGAAAATCGATTTTCTCATGTGGGTCATCGAATTTCGTCCAGCGAACTATTAATTAAACAATTTAATCAATAAAGCATCGTAAAACCGAAGATCTTTATCTTCAACTTTCATTTCGCAAACAACAGGCACTGAGTAATTAAGGGCTTCTAATTAGGTTTAATGTTAATAGGAGCCAGCTACCACTGCAAATGGGAACAATAGAAATGCACCCATTACGTTGATTGGATTGAACTTGTGTGCATTTTTTTTTTTTTTTTTTTGTTAGCCAAGTGGGTGAAACAAGTTGAAATTTCCAAAGGCAATTAGTGCACATGGATTTGAAAAGCGTTTTAAAAGCTAATGCCATCAGTAGTGATACATGGATGAATCATTGTTTTTGTAAAAGTAATAGTAATGACTAGTTGTACACTCGTGAGATTTCCAATGAATCTGTGTGATTATTCTGGGAAATGCCGTCGGATAGTTGACTCGCACCTGGTGCTTTTAATTAGTTACTAAACACATCATGAAAAGGGAATGATTAATATGTTTGTATATCTTGAACTTGTTTCCAATTTGTTGAATTCCCCGATTAGTGGGTAAACTGCAGATTGTCCAAAACATGAATTGAGCGCGACAACCAAAGTCGTAACCGAGTGCTCGCTTATGCTTACTCCTAGAAATATTAAGGTGCTTCAAGAAGAATCCTATCAGACTTCCCCTATAACCAGCACCGCCCCGTCATAATCACAATTGACATTCAAGTCCCACTTGTTTACTCCGTAACTGAACAGCGCTGGAACTTCAGCAAAGCAGCCTGGGAAGTTTTTTTTTTTTTTTTATAATTTGCGCGCGCCAATTGGGATATGAATACCATTAAATTATTTCAGGGCACGGGCGTTTGTAGAAATTGAGACAGAGAGAAAGAAAGATTGGTGTAGTGGGTTTGAAACGTAGGTGGTATTCAGTAAAGTAAAGTTTCAGTAAAGTCCAAGGGTGGCGTCCAGATAACTGGGGAGCTTGTTTGTTTTTGCTTTTTTTTTGTCGTTGCTAATGATTCACAGTATTTTTTTCCCTCCACCTGATGTTTTGACCACTCTACTGCCAGTGTTATGCCTTCGCAGTAGAGTTGACTAAGCTTTCGCAATTGATCGACTTTTTTTATTTATTTCAAGCGAAATAAATAGATGATTGTTGAGATCAGGATTTGAACCGTGAACCAAGAGCGTGACAAGCGTTGATGTTACCACTAAACAATTGGACAACTGCATTCGGTTTATGCCCCCGCAGTACCCAACTTCAGACATATTGGCGCATATTTATAGATGTTTGATAAGTTTTTATTATGTTATTGTTAAACTAATCCGGTGTTTATGTTTAACTCTGTTAAACGTCAGAAATTTGTGAACGAAAAGAATTAAGAATTTTGCGATGCGCGAGTGATTTGTGATTTGATTTTAGTTTTACAGTAATAAAAATAGTGTACCACGTAAATAACGAACTATCATAAATAAAATAATTGAAAATGTCGGTCGATTGCAACATTGATCAAGATTTGGTACCTTGGTGGATATTTGCATATTTGCATATATATTTGGATGTCTTTCCATGCTGCCTATTTTTGTGAAATCATCTTAACGTCGTTACTTTTATCGTCCACGACTTTAAGATGCCTTCGGACCAATTCGCGCAGCATTTTTTTTTTTTTCTGTCTCCCTTACTCTTTTATGTTCCTTGCCACTCATCTGTAATTTTATGTTTTTTTGTTTATTTTAAAACATATGTACAATTACAATTCTTACCTTATTTTGTATACGTATTTTTGAAATTTCGCTTTCAGAAAGTATTTTCGTAATAGATAGAATATAATTTGTAGTAGGGTTGTAGTAGATTAGACGTTAGACTCGTATTTGATTAAACAGAGCTGCCATATTCTCTATGAATACCAGCCGTGTCTAATCTGTGTGTTAACTTTAAACTCCAGATCAGTTACACTCGGGTTTAAAATATGACTATGAACATGGACCATTGATTTTCGGGTTTGAGAATATGAGAAGCCTAACAATGATGCACAATTTACTATGCGTAATGAATGTAATAACGCCCATAATGACGCAAATTTAATTACGTTGCATATAAAAGGGTATACACATGAATGTAAAGGATGATCCAGTGGGTGGCCACAGTGTAGTGGACAGTGTGTTTGCTCGTGACCCGTGCTGTACAGGTTAGAGTCGGAACGGGGAACAGCAACCAAGAGCCACCCGAGCATATAAAAGAAACTAATAAAATCTAAGTTTCTTCCACCACTACACCAAAAAAGGTTTTTGTTTGGTAGTACAATGGACCGAAAATCGAGTCTGTGTGCTCCGGGATTTGGAAATTTCCTTTTTATATAACAAAAAAAAAAAAAAAAAAAAAAAAAAACACTACTGTGGTCTGGCACATCTGTAAATACTAAGCATTGACGTTTATTGAAACTAATGGACAAATCCGATCGAATCGCAAAGAATAGTGCGTCCTCGGAGTGGCCGATCACTCGAAAATATCGCCGCAGTGAGTGACAATGTTCGTGTCAAACTGTCAAAATCCATTCTCCATCTATAGCAACAATTGAACCTTTCCTACAACTCCACGCAGCGATTTGTAACAAAAGATCTGCATCTGCATGCCTACAAGATCTAATTGACTCAGAAATTGAAGCCAACAGACTATAAACAACGTCATGACTTCGTTAATGGCGATTTTTCGAACAATATTATTTTCAACGATGAGCCATACTTTCAACTGGCTACGTAAACAAACAAAATTATCGCATTTGGGTCATGAAAAACCACGGGCCATTCATAAACAACTAGTGCATCTACAAAAGGTCACTATTTGGTGCGGAGTTTTACACCAATTGGACGATATAGATGTGGAGTACATGTGGTATCAACAAGGCGTTTGACACCTGTCACACAGCGCGAGAAACAATGCAGTTATTGTACACAGAATTTCCCCGACTGCGTCATCTCATTTCGGCGACCAAAATTGGCCACCAATTATCGTGCGATATCACGCACCGCAGGATTGATGCCGAAAATTAATGAAAACCTTCATCAAAAGGGCGGAAGTGTGCAAGGCCAGACGTGGCGCCTATTTGGCCGATATCATTTTTCATGTTTAATGTCAACATTGTATTGATAAAAAAATATCAGCAGTTTTTGAAATTTAAATTCTAACCTACAATTGAATTGGAATACCCGTTTTACGTATACTTAGGCAATTTTCGATTTACGTTTCACCTGAATTTAACAATTTACCCCGAATTATGTTCAGATTTGCCGTGATTTAAGTGTCGGGGATTTCCCTATATACGTATATTGGTATGTTTTGATTTCCTTCGTTTTTCAAATTGGGGCTCATCCACCGTTGGATGAGAATACATTGTCATTATTTAAACTTGTATGTATATTCCTTATACAGGTATTCACGTTATCAGTGATTTCATACCTACAGTAGGTGATCATATTATTAGAGCCACCTGTATAAATACTCAATTTTACCTTTAGCAGCTAATTGTGTTGGAAAGCCTGGCTCCAAGGTTAGAGACAAGCTTGTTAGCCGCAGTGCAAGAGTGGCTTTCATTCATAGTACATATACCACAATACATCATTCTGCTTTATGTCATTAAGACAAAAATTGGCAGAAAACTTCTAAATGACAGGGCTGGAACGTCTCCCAGTTCAGAATTCGGAGACCCCTTGAAGCGGGAAAATTTCCAGGGAACTAGTTACCAAAGGGCGTCAGTTTATCAAGCGTTTGATACATTTGAACCTTGAGATAAACTGGTTCAAATGAATGTCCGATACATACAGAAGATAAATGCATTACCATGTAGGTATTAATTTTTAATTTGTGCTTTAGAATTTTAAATTCAAATAAAATAAAAAATATTAAAGATTTCAATGAAATTTGTATTGTGTTTTAAATTTTGGGCTATGCCATTGTGTATGTAACACAACTTTGGTTAAATGGCCACCACGAGACTTTTTGGCACATTTCTGGCTGTATCGCGGCCATAACTTCATGGATGTTGGTTTTTAAATGTTCCAAAGTTTGGAGATAGTCTGCATAGGCACGATCTTTAGCACAGCCCTACAAAAAGAAATCAAACCGGGTAAGTTCACACGATATTGGTGGCCAATTGATGTCGCCAAATCTCGAAATTAAACGGTCGGGAAACTTTCCCAGCTTATAAATTATAAATAATACGGCCCGATCGCGCAGCCGCTTCACATTTTGGTGGAATTTTTTGTATGATTGTGTTTCCAATTATATGCTCAGTTGGGTGATTGTGACGACCATTATCTGTTCTTAAATCGCGATACACAGATATTACAATACTGTTAATTTTGTAGTTAGCAGTTTTTATCCGTTGAGCGGTGGTTATACGATCCATATTGTATTAGGTACGCAACTAAGTTCTCGTTGTTTTTTTTTTTTTTTATGAAAATGCAACTTTATTGTGAAAAAATGGTTACAAATGAATCATTCAAAGTATTGCCCATCGCTATCTACAACTTTTTCCCTACGGTAAAAGTGTTCATCTTTTGAGGCTATCCACGAATCAAGCCATTTTTTGATGTCTTCATATGAGCGGACCTGCTTATCAGCCAACCCATGTGTCATCGAACGGAACAAGTAATAATCGGATGGCGCAATATCTGGGAAATATGGCGGATGGGGTTTGGCAACGTGAGGCCGAGTGTTGTCATGCTTTAGAATCACTTTTTCGTGTCTCTGCTCGTATTGCGGCCATTTTTCGCGCAGTGCTCAGCTTAATCGAATCAATTGAAGTCGACACCGTTCCCCAGTGATGGTTTCGTTGGGTTTCAACAGTTCATAATAAATGTCACCGACCTGGTCCCACCAAATACACAGCATAATCTTCGCAGCATGAATATTCGGCCGAGCCAACGACGTAGAAGCATGACCGGGCAGTCCCATGACTTTCTTTTCTTTGGGTTGCTGTAATGAATCCATTTTTCATCACCTGTCACGATGCGATGAAGTAAACCCTTCCTTTTTTGCCGCTGGAGCAGTTGTTCACAGGCGAAAAAACGACGCTCAACGTCACTTGGCTTCAAATCATAAGGAACCCAAGTTCCTTTGTTTTTGAATCATTCCAAACGCTTGCAATCGCTTGGAAATGGCTTGACGGGTAACTCCTAGTGCTGATGCAAGCTGTTCTTGCGTTTGGCACGGATCATCGAGCAATGCCTCCAATTCAGCGTCTTCGAAGGATTTTGGCCTTCCTTCACGCGGACGGTCGTCAACATCGAAATCACCGTCTTTGAAGCGACGGAACCAAACACGGCACGTTGTTTCACTTAGAGCAGCATCTCCGTAAACTTTTTGGAGCTCTCGATGCGCTTCAGCCGCCGTTTTCTTCGAATGAAAGAAGAAAATTAACACTTCCCGCAAATGACGATTATTTGGCACAAAATCAGACATTTTCACACAACCAAAAGTATATCACGCCAAAATTACTAATGTGTCAAAACAGTTTGTTTACCATATGTCTAAGCTCGGTTCATGACGTTTTGAATATGTCAAAATCGACCAGAACTTATTGCTGGAGCCATCTATTGACAAACAGCGAGAACCTAGTTGCACACCTAATAAAATGGCCTCGAACGATGTTATGCTCGTCTTATCTTCAATGCTACCCATCGACTTACTCACTGAAAAAAAGGCAAAACTAAAAAGCGAACGAGTTCGAAATGACCGGCTAAACAACGAAAGAAGAAAATACAAAAAACCCGCAATATTGCAACCTGGTAACAACAGTGGAACGTATCCGTAAAGGGGAGATGGACTCATCGCCTTATACCAACGATCAATGTATGCCTAAAACGGAAGCACGGCGAAACGAACTTTTATCTGACTCAGTTTCTGACGGGACACGGCTGTTTCAGAGAATACCTATTCAACTCAACTCAACGATCTTAAGCGCAACTCAACGATCTTAGGCGCATAGAGCGCCAACGTAACGCGAATAATCCGAACAGTGGAGTGCCAACCGCCTAGGAACACAAAAGACGTAGAAGAGAACATAGCTTAAAAGGCAAACCTGCCCCGCGAAGTAATACCTAACGGCAGACCCGCGGGGAGAGTGGTTCGAGGTGGGTGTGAGGCTCATTCCTGGCCTCGATCAATCAAGTTTGCGAATCGTGTCTGTCAGCACCTCGGGCTACTGGTATCTATGAAGATTCCACACCCTTTGGCGCAACCATAAAAAAAAGAAACCCATTGAGAAAGAGTAAAAGTACCTTGTCCAGGATGTCCCTATAAAAAGTCTAAACCATACTTACACAGGGACCTACAGTTTTGTGCTATTTCCGAAGTGCAATTTTTTTGATTGAGAATTGTCTCATGACGATTTTTAATCTCGAATGTTCGTCAGACATTCGCGAGAGCTGAGACCAGAAGAAAACTTTTCTTTTTTTCTTGGATTCGAACCTTGAACTTCCCGCTCAGTGATCGCGCATTTGAGCACTGAGCGACGGCACCCACCATGCACAGTGGTCTCCATGACTACTTGCAAGGGCAATTATTGTTTTCGTGAAAATTTTCGATCTCGCAATTTTGATCAATTTTGGTATTACTATTATAGATGTACTCGAAAAAGTAGGTCTAGTAATTCTGTATATCTGTCTATCCGTCTAAACGGTTCGACGGATTTTCTTTACTCGTAAACTTCATATCTAAGGTCTGTGGGATAATGACCAGATGTGAAATCTGTATTTTCACTCTAGCCTCAAAATTAATGGTACTTTACTTATGGCCAATTTTGAAGTGCAATATTTTCGAAAACGGCTCTAACAATTTCATTAAACATTTTTTACTTTTAACGCATTTTTCGAAAACAAAATTTGTTTCGCCTCTTTTCATCTTTTCAATTTGAGCAATGTACGAATGAACAGCACATACAGTAGTGTTCCCAGAAATAGCACATCCCCTTTGAATTTCAAAGTTACCATTATATTCGTTCATGCTGTGACGTCAGGAGTCTGTTAGCGAAAAAAATTCGTTGTGCGTTCGTTAGAGACAACAACGAAACAAGGAAATATCATTTTAAAAGTTTGGTGATCATACGCGTCGATTGTTAATCATCAAACGAACTATTACGTTGTCCAGAGAAATAGCACAGCTATATTTAAAGTGATTTTAAGAGTACTTTGCTAGAGTAAAATTTGAAGTAAGTTAATTTTTAAGATACTAAAAGTATTTGAAAGATCTGGAAATTAAATTTAGACAAAAAATAACGGGTTGTGGAAACTACTGCACCGCAGAAAAGCGAGAAGTCATTTTAGGCATGAAACGTAAAGGAGAGACAATATCTAACATCGCCAGGCTGCTCCACTGCTCCAAGAAGCTGGTTCAAAACGCTATAAAGCATATAACAGTGGAAGAAATAACATTCAATAAAGTTCGGAAACCACCGCCAAAAATAACCACAGGACATATGGACACAACAATGCAGCGTCTCAGCAAAAAGTATCCGTTTTTAACATCAGCTGAATTCAAAAACCTAAGGATCGATATAATATTGAAGTATCGGCAGTAATCGTATGACGCCGTCTTATCGATGTTAAGCTACATGAACGCATAGCAAGAAACAAACCTGCTGTATTGGAGAAAAATAGATTGAATAGATTAAGATTTGCAAGAGCTCATGTTAACAAACCACTTTGTTTCTGGAAAAACGTTTTGTGGAGCGATGAATCCAAGTTTAATAGGGTCAGATCTGACGGAAAAACGGAAGTGGCAGCATAATAGTTTGGGGATGCATTTTGTCTTGGCACGGCGTTGGTCCAATTGTGAAAATATAGAAATCCTTGAGAACCATATATAAACATAGAAATCCTTGAGAACCATATATAAATATAGAAATCCTTGAGAACCATATATAAATATATAAATCCTTGAGAACCATATGGAGCCCTATTGCGACGAGTTTCTCCCCCTTGCATGGAAATTAATGGAAGATAATGACTCGAAGCATACCGTAAGGTCTGTAATTCACTGGCTTGCAGACCAAAAAATAAACGTTTTAGAATGGCCGCCACAAAGCCCTGATCTTAACCCTATAGAAAAAGATTCAGGACGAAAAACCACCAAGTTGGAGTCCTTTATGGGAAAGCACACGACGGGCCTGGTACAGCAACCCCACTGAACGATGTCGGAAACTGGTTGAGTGTATACCATTAAGATGAAAATTAGTATTGAAAAGCAAAGGTTATCCAACCAAATACTAGCTTTTGGAATAGTAAAATTGTACATTTAATTTAGTTTTTACGTATTAAAACATGGTGTGCTATTTCTGTGAACACCACTGTATGGAAGTACACTCCGTCTCACTTGATTACGAACAGGCAGTTTTTTGTTTTAATTTTACGATATTTTTCAAACCCTTCGCTAATCTGGGAAAAACCAATTGCACAAGGAACGAAGGATATATTATGTTTATATTGTAAGAAAAAAAAATGGGATTAAGTTGATAAATTTATGACGCTTTTTCCAAAAAGGTCATAAAATTTAGGTTTTTTTTTTTTGTCTCACTTGATTACGAACAGTAGCTAAATCTACCTGTTACCATGTTTTAAATCAAATAAAAGGATACTTAGAGTATTAGGGAGCTTAGTTCAAGAAATAACTTTATACAATCCACAACTATGGACCAAGGAGAAAATAGGCCAAATTCGAGCTTACCGGGAACAAGGAAAATTCATCCGTTTCATAGCCAGCAAGATTGGAAGAGGCCCCACTGTTGTACACAGCTTTATTAAGGACCCGGAGAAGTATGGAAAAAACCGCAAGGGAATAGTCAGCAAAGCAACAATTTGTCAGGAAAGGCGGACCATACTGAGAGTTGCTTCAAATTCAAGGCTCTCCATAAGTAAAATTAAGGCAGAAACTGTAGTTACAGCTAGCAGATCGCGGCACAGCAAAGGAGGTGGTGTAATGGTATGGGGAGCAATAAGCTATTACGGAACTGTGGAGCTGGATTTCCAAAGCTCCAAAATGACGGCAATCACTTACAAATCGATACTGGAAAGAGCTTTTCCACAGTTTTCGGAGATATATGGTGGACAGCGATGGACTTTCCAACAAGACGATACATACCGCACGAACAAAAACCTCGATTCAGAACCAAAATGTAAACCTACTTGCATGGCAGCCATATTCACCCGACCTGAACATCATGGTAAACGTGTGGGGTTGGCTTTCAAGAAAAGTCTACGAAGGAAGAACGCAATATGATGAAACGGAAGAGATTATTGGTCCGAAATTTCGCTAGATTTTTTGACAGTACTCTATGAATCTCTACATAGCAGGCTACTTGAAGTGATTCAGCGATCAGAAGGTAGTACCCATTACTAAAAACTATTGCTACTCTTTGAATAAAACCAACATTTATTTATACAAACAAATTTTGTATTGTTTTTTTACCTTTTAAGCTTCTAAAAGGTAGATTTAGCTAAATTTTATGACCTTTTTGGAAAAAGCGTCATAAAAGTTGCATTTATCAACTTATCCCATTTTTTTTTCCATTTTATAACCATAATATATCCTTCATTTCTTGTGCAATTGGTTTTTCCCAGATTAGCGAAGGGTTTGAAAAATATCGTAAAATTAAACCAAAAAACTGCCTCTGTTCGTAATCAAGTGAGGCGGAGTGTATGTGCAACTTAGTTGTGCCCCTTATTTTAATTTTTTTGCAAAATGCATCCTACCACGTAATTCTTACGTAAATTTAGTCTCTCCTTTTTCTTTCCAACTAGGACGAGATATCTTTGCAGAATAAAAGCGAAAGCATAGAATAACCGCATCACGTGTTCATTGCGGAGAAACTCTTTTCCACATCTCATTAGAGCGAGCCAAAAACATCCCCTTGTCTTCGAAGAGGAAATATTCGCATGCTCAGTAGAAAAGTACAACTGTCATTACTTTCAACCCTCAAATAACACCGGCAAGGAATATGTAGCAAGTAATTTTCATCGTTTCCCAAGTAAAACAGTAAAACACCGGCTGCCATCAAATTATTCGCAGCAATTACAAATTCAACAGCAAAGGTTGGCTTGATAATAAAAAAAGAGATTACAACTGAGGGGAGAATCCTGAAAATACCAGCGTCATGACGTAAATATTTTTGTTGACAACCACTGTTGAACAACGTGAATCATCCACAAGCACCAGACCCGTGATAGTCGCAGCAGCAAGAGCAACAAGACCAACAAGAGAAGCAGGGGAGAGGCAAGATCCACTGTGCGCCTATTGTGATAATTAATTCCCCCCCCCTTTCGGTGTTACGTCGATCGTTGCCGTAGCGTTGTCCCCACTCTTAGCCCTAACGATCCAAACAAGCCGTACACGCCCAAACTCCACAAGAAATTGTATTGCTTTGACCTGCAAGTCAGAGTTGAAGCACTTCATTGACTAATATGAAACATGAACATAGTTTCAATAGAAAAAACATTGTGGACACATTTACAGGTTTATTTTACCCGATTTTATCATAAAATGACTCAATTTACCTGCGCTGACATTCCGTATGGCAATCACAAGAAGTGTTATTAGCACAAGTACACTCATCGCACGAAACATTTTCACTGGAATTTCTCTATAACACTAGCATTTGGTAGAAAAATACACTCTTCGTTAGTTTTCACTTAAAGCACTTTGTTTTGGAATACACTTAACGCGACCATCGGGGGAGAAATTAGAAAAATTATAGAAACAAGAACGTTCTCTGATAAAATAAAAAAAAACACACCCAAAGGAGAAAAAATATGAACTATCGCTCAACATCGACCAAACCGTTTGGCATTCGATGTCTTTTTGAGTGGATTTTTCGAAGTCGACTGCCATAATGAGGTTGTCAGTTCATGGTTTTCATTTTTGAGGGTTGGTAATCGGTTGGTTGGTCACAAGATTGTAATAGAGCGGCGGAGACGTAGTAGAAGTCGCTGGCAGTTGAATTTATGTAACTCATACCCGATTTCACCAATACATACTAACACCGGTCTTAGCTAACAGAATTTAAAAAATTCTTGTGCCTATTAAATTTAATTCTTATTCACCAATGGCAGACGGTAAAGTTTTAGTTATCAAACTGTTAATACTCCCTCCCTGTATTCGATGACAATTTTCTATTTACTGTACTCAAAATTGCACCTGTAAGAGTGAGAGAAATAGATTTTATGAATTTGATCGCCATAGTCACAATTGGACTTCTATGGTTTCGATGAACTCGTTGACAAACAATCCTACCTCTCATCAGATGAAGATGAAAATAATGATTATAGAATTGTAAACAACTTACGCAATATTTCAAAAATGTCTTACCTACTCATCCTGATTTGTTCTAGCCAATTTAAAAACTTTTAAATGTAATGGTTTGTAGGTTACGGATGCTTTTCAAAAATTTAACTGAAGGAAAATTGTGACCTGGTGAAAGTGGTTGGTAAAACAAAAATATGTCATTTTTATAAATGTAATAGTCCCCTAAATAGTTGCAAGTGGTTGGTGAAAACGGGCATTGACTAGTTACTACATTAAATATTTCGCTGTATATTTTCTTATCAAATGAAATAAAGAAATATAATATAATAGTCAGATACAGAGATATATTCGTTCTAATAAGTACTATTTTGTAAATAGGAACTGGAACACATTTTTACTGACAGTAGGAGGATTTCTTCCAGTAGAATCCAAATATATTTCTTTCGAATTGAAAATTTTAAAATTCTGAAATTTGTCCACAGTGGAAGAAAATCTGCGAAAAATGTGTGTCAGGAAAAAAAAAACAACAAATACGTCATATCGCATCTCACATGTACAAATAACGGTTGTTTCGATACCCAAATGATAATGCTTGGGCTAATTGTGGTACAGTTATCTTTTAGGTAGTTTTTCGAGAATCGATTTTTATTCTTGGTTCAATCTTTGCGTAGTGTGTAGTCATGGGTAGAAAAGCAAGCAGAACCTCTGTAGAAACGAGAAAAATTGTACAGAAGTGAAAATTTTAAAATTTTGAAATTTATCCACAGTGGAAGAAAATCGCGTTTAAGACAAATAAGTCTGACTTCGATATTCTTGTTAATATGTGAGATATTATATTTCTTATGTAAGTTAGTTATTGTTTATTTAATTTCTCTTCTCCACGCGTCCTGAAGGAGCTCCCGGAAAAAAATATTCTGTCTCGAGACTTTCCAAGAAAGTCGTCTAACCAACGAACAAAAAATTTACCAAAATCAGTGCAATAGTACAGGAGTTATACAGAAAAACGACCGGCAGAAAGCGCTGTATAGAATAATACCATTTTTAAGCACCTTCGTTCTAACGGAAACCTATGAAACCCACGAATTTTTCTGAATTTCTTCTGATCATATCTAAATTTTGTGTAATTGTTTAAAAAGTTTAAAAAAAATAATTGCAAGAAAGTTACTTACTTACTTAAAATTGCGCGACAGTCAGGGGTATACCTTAGCCTCAACCAACAAACATCTCCGGCTAGCCCGATCTTGTGCTAGCCGCCAGTTTTGTACGCGAAGTTTGTTGAAGTCCCTTTCCACTTGTGTGCGCCACATGCACTAGCTCAAAATTGTAGCTGTCTTCTGTCACGTTCTATCCAAGTTGCCGATGTTGATGACAGCATATATTTTCTTTTGTCCTCGTTAACCTATAAATTCATTTTCGCCGCTTCTGTTTTAATTCACATGAAAGCGAAACTGACAGCTCACTACCTTCTTACAATGACGTCAATGTACATACTTTTGAAGGATTATACAACTTTACCTTTGTGCAATCCTTTCAAGTATGATGTTAAAGAAATCACATGACAAGCGTCACCTTGCCGTAGTCCTTTTCTGACACCAAAAGCCTCGGTAATGTTTTTATCGGCCTTGTTAGAGCAGTGTGCATTCTCCACCGTCATCCTGCACGGACGGACGAGTTTAACAGGGATACCCAAACTAGACATGGCTCTGTATAGCTCGTATATATAGACGCAAGCGGATCTAAAATCGATGAAAAGGTGGTGAGTATCGCTTTCGAGTTCTATCTTCTCTGTGAATCTCTGGTCTATGGTGGACTTTTCTGGTCTAAAACTACACTGACACTAATCAAATTGTTAACAATAGATTTAAGGCGTTCGCATAATATGGTAGATCAGATTTAATACCTTTTCAGAAGGTCTCCTTTCTTGACGATCGGACAAACGATGCTGAGGTTGCATTCGTTAAGCTCACGTTCATCCGACCATATCTTATAGATGAGTTGATGTATACTCCGTATCAAATCATCCCCAGCTGCTTTAAAAAGCTTGGAAGTTATACCATCGGTTCTAGCACCGTTGTTGGATTTAATCTTAGATATTGCTATCTTCACTCTTCTTTGGTGGGGTAAAAGGAATTGTTGATCGTCGTCGTCAGGATAGAATTCTGCCTGACAACGAAATTTTGATCGTTACCGCCGCTTAGCTGTCTGACTATACTACTAGATTTCCTTCTTCATTCCTGGAGGCTTTATAGGCTTGGCATGCTTTTTTTACCTTCCGGTAAAACTTCCGAACATCATTCCTGCTATAACACCTCTCTATTCACTCGATCTTCCCTTCTCGTCTACTTCTAGATGTCATAAGCTTCATCGCAAAGTCAATCAGCCTAAGTTTCCAGAGGTGTTGTTGTGCCAGCTATATTTTCTGGTGGTGCTTCCGAAGATGCGCTCCCTTCCAAATTGTCCGTTGAAATCGACAAGCTCGATTTTTACGTATCAACGTGGACACTGGTCGTAATTGATTGCTAACAAATCTTTATGGTTCACCAGTTTAATAAACTAATTGCTGTATGTAAATATATACATCTGATGCTTTAATCTTTTTTTACCTTATCAAGCTCGATTGTTAACGGAAGTTTTTAAAAATGTCAAACTTGGAGTCCAAAAAGTGGAGCTTCAGCATTAAACTACATTGTACTCAATAGGTCATATCAAAACAAAAATTAAAATATTATACTCCCCCGACTTTAGAATTGATTTCTATTTATTTCTTTTGACTCTCGAAATTTGAATGTCTGAAACGAAGTCATCAGAGGAAATGGAAAGCTTCTTATTGCGTGCAGTTGTGTCAAGTGTTTCTCGCGGTTTTAACAAAAAAATATTATAAGGAACTTTTCTATAAAGTTTTTTTTTTTTTCAGTGAATAAGGAATCACTCTTTTTTCTGTTTAAGTACGAGTATTAACTAATTATTCGTTTTCAATGGGGGGCATACCGCGGCTCAGTGGTTAGACGTGGTCCACAAGCGTGGCCCAGTACTGAGAGTCTAGTATGGGCTGCATGCGCCAAAATATGTACTTAACTATTTATTCACTTATTCGTATACTAGGAGGGAGAAACTTATTTTGATATGCAGGGCATTCAATAGCCACGCCTAAACTTTAACAACCGATTGTGGTTATGTTTAAAGCTATATCGCTGTCACTCAGTGATAATAGTGTTCTGTCATAGCTGCCATTCAATCATGAAAAACTGCATGCTTCAACAACGCGTCGAAATTGTTAAAATTTATAATAAAAATTGAATCCAGAAAAACTAACTGTTTGGTGTAGATTTTGGTCAGGCGACGTCATCGAGCCATACGTTTACCTAAATGAGAGAGGCGAGGCGGTAACTCTCAATAGTGAAATTTGCTTAGGTCTTAAGTGGATGATATGGACATAGACAATTAAGCTTCCAGGTCGCTTTATTTCAAGGAGAGGTGATGTGAACTGGCCATCACAATGGTGCAATTTAACGCCCGTAAATCCATTTTTTTTTCCCATTCATTTTACAAAAAAACAGTATTTTTACATGTTAGGGTCCCTGAAAATCGATTCTCTTTTAATCGATTCTCTAGAGCCTCTCATAAAGGTTGAAAACTACTGCTTAAACACTATATAATTTTTATTGAAAAAGAAGCATCGATATTGGTACAAATTTGGAGAAGATCGAGCGATCAAAAAACATGAAAGCCGCAACCGTAAAAATTCCATAATGGTAAGAAATCGAACTTATGTTTCAAAGGATTTTTTGTTTAAAATGACTTCAGCTAACTATGGCTTGCATTTCTAGGAACCCATGTATTCTTTCAACAATCGTAAGTTCTTACATATTTTCAAATTCACAAACTATAACCGCTGGAAATACGGAAGTTAAAACTCACTTTTTTACATAAAGCATAAAGATTATGTTCATACATATACATATATATCACTAGGCCAAGATGGCCACACACATACAAAATCATAACACATACACATGGCAATATGTATACGATTTAGAGACGCAAAATCTTACGATCTGAAGAAAATTCTATCGAAGAGTTCATAAAAGCTCCAAAGCGAATTCATGTGCTCGTTGATGTTCGTCATAATTTGAACGCGTCTTTCTTTCATTGTGAGAAACAAATTTTTTTAGAATAATAATTTCAGTTTGACTATCAATTCGATGAGAATTAGTTGATTGCACTTTTAAGTAATTAATTGTACTTTTTTGCTTTAATCCATAAGGGCTGGCCGAGTTCCTCAGAACCCCTTGCACTGTGGGTGATATATTTTTTCACATGAATGGAAGCGACCAAAATTTTGATAATTTGACAACCCTTATATTTTATTTGACTTTCCGAAAAGTATACAGTAAAATAATCGGATCGGAATGGTCGACCTTTTCCAATTAGTAGGGAAAGTATAATCTATAAATTTGCAATTTGTTGGAGAAATCGGAGCCAATAGCTTCGTAAAGTGTTTTGCAGAACAATTTGAATAACGAAAGATTTTGTTGAGAAAATTAAGTTGCATTTGGGAACCCACAACAATGAATTTGAGGTCATGTTCACAAAACAAAAATTTTCGCATGAACATTGACTAAAATGACGGATCGGAGCTAAAGCATTCTGTGAAGCACTTTTGTCGGAACCAACGGATCCGGTCAGAAACATTCTGTTCGTCGCTTTACCCAGGAATATTTTCTGAGAATCTAACCTAAGCTACCACTCAGTGATTCATGAGCTTAACCACTGTGCCACAGCCAGAGATTAGGTATATATATATTAGGGCTCATTTCTGGTCACGGAGCTCAGCTGAAAAAAATATAAAGTTAGACTAAATGATGTTCAAATTTGATCGTGATGTACTGTAATTTAAGAACCTTTGTACGTATTAAGAAACATGAATTTATTTTATAAACCAGAAACTGATATAAGAACCTTTCAACCAAGAGGACTGCTGCGGATCGCATCGAGTAGTATTGCATTTACTAGCATCACATCACTGTATCTTAGGCGTGGAACACACGAGCGCTTGTTCGACGTTGATTTAATGCCACAATTCACGTCCGCATACGAATGTTAACAACCGTGTCAACAACTCCAAATGATTAGCTTCTGTCAAATTTGATTTATATCTCTGTGTTCATCTCCATATGCTTAAATATAACGCACGGTACAGACGACCAATCGTTTGATTAAAATGATTAATGCCCGAATCACAATACTACGTTAGTGCTACCGTCATTTTCATCAATTATTTCTATTTACGTTAACAAAATTCCGCCAACAAATTGTAATTTGACCGAACAATTCCGTGCGCGTGTTAACGTTTGTCTACAAAGTGTAGTCACAAGGAACGCGAAAGTTCAGCACATCCCAATCGTGAAGTATGAAGTACGAGTTACTATTGCAATAGCTTCATATTAATTCCCTTTTTTAACTTTCGCCATGTATCATGCATTCTAGCACAAACGCAGTATTGTGATTTGGGCATAACCCCGCTCAGCAATTTAACCCTGACACACCGAAAAATGGGATGAGCCTGAAAGGCACTCATACCAAAGCTACCACTTTTACTACGGTAGGAGTATATTTATTCTGCATAATAATCTATTATTTATTAAGAATATCCAAATATACACATTCAAAGCATTCATTGGTGAATTCCATTATTTTCATTAAATATTCAAAATTTAAAAAAGGCGAAGAGGAAAATGAGGATGTACATATGTATATGTATATTTTACAGTTGTTCCCGTCCGCAATCATAGAAAAGTATACAACAAGATTGTGGAGGAGGATACTTAGTTAAGTATTTACTTGTGTTATATAGATAATCAGCGAAGAAATAAACCTCTCAATATCTTAATACTTGTATATGAAGTCAAATATATGATTAAAAAAAAGAATGTTGCTGTTTCGATTTCCTTCAATTTATTTTTATATTATTTTTTTTTCTCGAACAGTAATGTCAAATGCGAGGGCTTTTCAATTCGTGGTACATACAAAATTTATTTACAGAACCGATTGTAATGCATAAAGGTGTACAGCTTAAAATAATGGATTCCTTTTTATTTGGTCAACAATATGTTACTATTACTATTATTTTTATTTGTATTATTATTAATTAATATACATAAAAATTTAAGCCCAGTAATTTATGTCTCAAGTAAAGTCTCCACAAATGCTTTTAAAGCTGAACTTTAGCAAAATTTGCAGTTGCAATGCAATGATTAATTATTTTGGTAACGGAAATTAATTAATGTCGAAGTAACATTTAACATTTGACACATAAAAATATTTCCAAAGAATACAGACAAGCTTTTTGCAATTAGAATTTTGTTATTATTTTTTCAAGTAGTTTGGAGCTTTGCAAGTTTATTTTTCTCAAATAATGTACACATTAGGCTTTATTGAATAGTAAAGGAATCCGCAATATTAACTAGGACTTAAAGTAATTTTCCCCAGTACAATAAATAAAATCTACCCGAATCTATGGGGAAATTCCACAACGCTCTCATTTCCTTTGAAGCTAAGTCATAGGTGACAGACCGGCTTTCTGATCGCGATCAGTGAGTTAAGCTGAATTAACCATTTTGATCTGTCACGGGTATTAGACACGTCCTTTCCAAATCCATACCAATTTGTTGCATTTAAATAAAAATTGTCAAGTATTTGAGACTTTCGAGCATTACGAAAACATTCGGTTAACGATTTTTTGTAAATTAGAAATGAACTAGAATTTTTTTTTTTAAGAACAAATTTAACTCGTTTCTTGAGAAACGATTATTTAATGAACAGGAGATCTTATGTTTATTCTATAGTTACATATGTACATACAATGCCTATGATATATATTTGTAAGACTATGAAACATGAATGTAGTAACATTTTCTTATTAAAAAAAATGTAACTATTTCTTGTTCCTATTCCTAGTTAACATTATGTGAAACACCCTCAATTATTAACGTTATTATATTTTTCTCAATGTGCCTATAATCATTGAAGTCAATAATTTTAAAGCAGCTACCCTGCGTTTTTTCTTTTAAACTTTGTAATAAACGTTACTTTGTCAAAATTCAAATAGTGATTTCCACTTTTAACTTTATTAGCATAGAATGTATTCGTACATCACTGGTCCAAGTTGACTGCACACAT
The DNA here is from genome assembly GCA_963082735.1 of Pocota personata. Taxonomy (NCBI): domain Eukaryota; kingdom Metazoa; phylum Arthropoda; class Insecta; order Diptera; family Syrphidae; genus Pocota; species Pocota personata. The sequence continues at coordinate 56,655,785 of OY720431.1, forward strand.
AAATGGTACACAATCACTTTTTTTTATGAAAAATACAATTTGGAAACTTGAAATCTTACGATCCGATTACGAATGTTATAACAAAACTGCTGGCAGCTCTGAAGAAATCTCTGGTTAAAACTCTATCAGCAACCCTATTCCTCTGTTACATTAATCTATTACATCAAACGTCATCAATCGGCTTTGTCGTGAAGTTTCTTCTCTTCTTTCGTTTCTTTCGTTAACAAATTTCCAAACAACGGCAGGAGACAAAAATCACGTACGGTACGACTTGTTGTCTTTTATCACTTGTTTTGTTTCCTCAAGTACTTTCGCACTCCGATTAATAATCGAATACGAAAGTAGTGTCGATAGATTAATTGAAATAAAAAAACATCTGTGTTTGTTCTTTATATAGTTTTATCATCAGAAGACGGCACGCGGAAGCCAACCGTTTGATACGTTGTGCGTTGAATATTCTTTATCAGTGGAAGGAGGTACCTACTAAAAAAATTGACTGCGTGGCTCATGGTAGCCGGCTTTTTCAAAATTTTCATTCGCCTTTCTTTTCGCATAAATTAAAGTCTGGCACTAAACAATGCTAGCTGTCGGGAAAATGTTCGCCCTTATGGGTATCATCCTGTTGCTCCCTTACGTGAGTACAACTTTAAGCGTCGAAGATGATTCGTGCTACTCATTTGCTGGTGGTTCAGTGTATCCAGCTGGTACACCTAAAGCTGAACATCAGCTACAGTACACAAAGGCAGTCAGTAAGTATTTCATTTAAAAGCACACAAAACAATTGGTGTAATATTTTGCGCTTTAGTTTCAAAACCGGCGCCAACTTTCGAAGGAACTGCCGTGGTGAACGGAGAGATAACAAATCTGGCTCTATCCAGCTATCTGGGAAAATACGTTGTACTACTGTTCTACCCATTGGATTTGTAAGTTAATAGCGTTTATGAATATTTTGTATTGGAAAACGTCATCGAATCAAGCTTAACTTCTTTCATTTACGAACATTACGTTGCCTAAAAGCAGCACCAGTTAAACACTATACAACAAAAAATTGATTATGACGCAGTCAGTGGCAAGTCAAATTGCCTTAATTTCCCAGTTACACTTTGGGTTTATCTTTTATTCAACAAAAACTGGTGTCGTTTGCTACTGCCAAATCGACAATACATACACTCCGGGACAAAATGATAAGACATCCCAACAAATTCTTAATAAAAAATAAGTGTGCGTAACATTTGCCAAATCTGATTGAATCATTAGGTAACAGGATGTAGTTAGACCGCACTGCCATAAAAGAATTTCTGGAAAAACCCTTAATTTTCTTATTTTGAAAAAAAAGAAAAGAGATCAGGTGTATTTTAAAATTAAATAACAGCGTGCTAGCTGATTTATTTTCTACAACTACCAGCATTCGCTTAGGCATAGGTTAGATTAGGTTCAAGTGACTGACAAAGACACTTAGACCAGAGTATGTCCATTGTGATACCACAGGATGAGGGGATTTCTCCCGTCCTTCCTTAGAACCAATTGGATTTTCCAATGACACGATGGAGGTTCCTAACATTCGTGTTAGCCAGTTCACAGAGGCTGTCGTAGAAGTAAGCTCCCAAGTGAAACCTTCTTCTGACAGTGAGAGCCGGACAAGTGCAGAGGAGATGGAGAGTTGTTTCCTCCTCGTCCCTACAGCTTCTACAAAAGTCGTTGGAGAAAAGATCAAGCCTTTTGGCGTGCCTTGCAATAAGGCAGTGTCCCGTTGACCTCTTAACGACCACATTTGTATTCTCAGAACGCCAAATTCTGTAATTTTGTTTGTTTACGTTGCCGCCGAGCGAGAAATGGGCGTCATCACTGAAGAAGATTTTGTTCAAAAAAACGGCGTCAACTTGTTGATTTTCCAGTACCCAATCGGTGTATGTTCTGCGCATTCTATGGTCATTAGGGTTAGTAAGTTGGACCTTATAGGGATGAAGATAAAGGGTTTTTCAATAGGGACATAACAATTTTGATTTTTAATACAAACGCACCCTTAAACTTTTTTTATGATATGTCAATGTCAAAACGTCAGTCAAGGTTTACATTTTTATCATGGTGAAGCTCACGAACGAGCAACGTTTGGAAATTATTAAAAATTACTATCGAAATTCTGAGTCGGTGGTTGCAACTTTAAGAGCGCTGAATTTCTGCATCAAAAAATCAGCTCCAGCGATGAAGTTCATTTTTGGATTAATGGCTTTGTCAATAAGCAAAGTATGCGTTATTGAACAGTAAAACATCTACACGTGCTTCAAGAGACTCCATTGCATCCACAAAAAGTGACCGCGTGGTGTGGATTTCATGCCGGAGATTGGACCGTATTTTTTCAGCGATGAAAATAATCGCCATGTTACGGTCAACGGAGTTCGCTATCCCGCCATATTGGAAGACTATTTTTGGACAGAATTGGAAGGGCTTGACATCAGTGATATGTGGTTCCAACAAGATGGTGCACATGCCACTCAGCTGGTCAAATAATTGATCTATTGAAGGGGAAGTTCGGTAATCGTGTAATCTCGAGTAACGTCGATGAAATTCTTTTTATGGGGTTACGTTAAGTCGTTGGTTTATGCCAACAACATTTTAGGAGCTCATTAACAATATCGAACGCGAAATTGCCAACGTTCCGGCCGATATGTGTGGAAGAGTGGTGGAAAATCGGCTCCAAAGAATCGATCGCTGGAAACGTACTCGCGGTGGTCATATGAACGAGATCAAATTCCATACTTAAATTTAACATGTGTTCTACACCTGGAATAAATTTCAGCCCAATATCACAATTATTCTGTATTCTATTTAAATACAAAAATGTTATGTCATTATTGAAAAACCCTTTACAAATCCAAACGCAAAATACGCCAAACGGAGCTGCAGTAAATGCCCAATTGGTAAGCGCGGCGTAATCCAGGTTTTCGGCCACTGAGGCAGTCATAGTGGCTATGTTTTCAGTTGATCGAGCATTACGATCATGCACATGCCTTACAACATCACAAGCACTACCGGTTTGTTTGAATTTGCTGAATGTGTTTCGAATTATTTGCTCAGTTGGGCGAGTATGACGACCATTATCTGTCCTTCAATCGTGATACACAAATATTACAGAACTGTTATTTAGTGGTAAGATGCAACAATTTGAATGCGTTGAGCGGTAGTTAAACGATCCATATTGTAAAATAGCAAGGCAAGAACTAACTACATGTCACTACGGATGACAGATGGATTTGACAAATGCCATATGACAGGGATGTGAAATCCCAACCTCGAAATGATAACCCTTTACGCTCAATCGTTTTATCGACCATGCATGCACTTGTTTCATTGAAATCTTGTTTCAGAGAGGCTGAACAGTACGCCCCTCGCTTTTATCACTTACAATGAGAACGCGTAATATATCCAAATATTTTGAATCAATAATTTGCTCAACTCTTCAATTCTAAGCGTACACTCTTGATACAATCCTAACTGAGATATTGCGTGAACATGGCTTTCGAAATCAATTTATAGAAGCCGACTTAAATTTAATTTCACGATAAATTAGAAGTGTACATAATGTACAAATTTGAAAAACCATTCTCCTGCACTTTCCCAATTAGAGAAGCATGGGAAACCAATGGAGCGACAAAAGACAAGTTTATATCTATCTACACGGATATGTCAAAGATGAATATAGGTATATCCTCTAAAAAAAACTAAACATACACAGACTTCATGACCACAGCAATGCCTTTCAAGCTAAGGTCCTAGCATAGCAGTGACAGAGGCAGCCAGTATAGTATCAATGACGGCAATACTACGAGATGATATCACCATTTTTATTGACCGTCAACCGGCATTAAAGTAATTTTTGCCATTGAAATCAAGTCCAAGGCTCTTGACTCGCAGAAAAATATTACTCTCTGCTGGATCCGTAGTCACATGGCCGGAAATGAGATAGCTGACGAACTTGCAAGAAATGGGTCTGCAGTAGATTACAGTCGAGCACTCTAATGGATTAAGTCTCCACTCCGTAACCTTAGATAAAGAGTTGAGTGTATAATTCTAATAACAGCCAAGAATGGATGGAACTCGCTTACCACCTGTGATATATCAAGGAAGCAAAATACGGCAAAGCCAGAACTAACAAACTTTTAAAAAATGACAGGAAATCGCTGTCAATGTTGATAGGTGCGCTCACCTTCTAAGAAACCACACAATGAAACTTAAACTCAACGATGACAATATGTGTAGAGGCTGTGGTGGCAAAGATGAACACGAGGATACACCTCACTTCCTCTGCCACTGACAAAGCCTATGTCCATAGAGAAACAAAACATTACTTTCAGGACATACAAGAACTATCCGATGTTTCAGGAAACGAAAGAATTTCAGGTTTCTGAGGACGTCACAAAGGTTGGAGACCCTAATCACCAACGAATAGTAAGGTCCTCAAGGACCTAAATGGGATGAGTCGAGTCTTTTCTTCCCTCATCAACTCAGCAACATAACCTAACCTAACCTAACGTACAAGTTCAAAACTAGTCTGATTTAAAATACATAGCCCGACACTTTCAAACGTCAATTCGTATTCAGTACATCATTAAAGTATTAAATGTCAGTAAGCGCAATGTGAAATTTGAAGTCTGAACCTTCCTTTTCATTTCATAATGCCTTTTGTAGGACTTTGTTTGCTTATAAGTTGCCCCCCATTTTCAGAAATTCACTTAGAAACATTTTCTTTTACAGCACCTTTGTGTGTCCAACTGAAATTCTTGCATTCTCCGACCGCATTGAAGAATTCCGCAAAATTAACACCGAAGTAATTGCATGCAGTGTCGACTCACACTTTACACACCTGGCATGGATTAATACACCGCGAAAGGAAGGAGGTCTGGGCAATATCAAGATTCCATTACTCAGCGATCTGACACATCGAATTTCAAAGGATTACGGTGTGTACCTTGACGATTTGGGTCACACTCTGCGTGGTCTCTTTATCATCGATCAACACGGTGTACTTAGACAGATTACAATGAATGACTTGCCTGTCGGACGTTCAGTCGATGAAACTTTGCGCTTGGTGCAGGCATTCCAATACACAGATACTCATGGTGAAGTTTGTCCTGCTGGTTGGAAACCAGGAAGTGATACAGTAAGTTTAAGTCTATTTGTCTTCGATGAATTATTAATGGTGTTCTCTTTCCAGATCGTTCCAAATCCTAAAGAAAAGAAGAAGTATTTCGAGAAGAACAACTGAGATTTTTCGTTTTAATTTTACATGTATATTTTTTTCTAATAAAGAAAGCGTTAAAATGAAAATCGTTTCTTTTACTACCGCATCTTCTTTGATGAAGATTTACTGCGGTGGTGTTCTCCTCGCTTGCGTTTATTTAAAGGATTCCTTGGATCATATGCATCGTACCAGTCATCGGATTTTGTAGAGGCATCTTTAGCTAACACTGGTGCTGTTTGTTCGAAGCGTAGAGTATGCGCCAACCAGTCGTCACCTTGGATTTCTTTCTCCACATTTGCTTCATTTAGGGATTCCTCGGTGTCCTGATAGTCGGTGTTTTGCTTGAGAACTTCCAACTTGGAGCGGAATTTCTTAAGCAAATCCAAAGTGAATTGCTCCCTAAAGAGGGGGGTGTAAATTATTTAATATATTGGATACACAAAACTTTTCTTAAATGTTCTCCACCACTTAGAACTGTGTTCTTTGAAGTATGTAAAATCCAGTGATGGAGTGAAAGGAAAAGGCGTATGGAAGAGTTAAAGAGTGGGCAGATAAGGAACGAGAGTGAAGTAACGATGCGGGTTTATTTTAAATATTTGCTTTGTAAATTATATTTCTGGAAATACTGAGGATAAGTTATTCCGCATTCGCGCGAAAACGTGCTCTAAAGTACATTCGTGTGCAGAATGTTCTACAAGTGTTGTGCCTAAAATACAGACTTCGATTAACTCAATGGCAATTACTCGCGAACGTTAAGGCGCAAGCAATCTAGAATTGTTATGCCACCACGAAAAGCGTAACCAATTAATATCCAAGTGCGCTAAGTCAAATGCAGGTCTTGAAATGAGGCATGATGTTCCTGGCCCGGACGAAGTATGTATAGTAAAAGAAGTAATAAATATGAGAAAAGGGGGTGAACCAAGTATATTGTGGTTTACCCCCAAGTACCCGTCGGCGCTAACAACCCACAAAGGGTCTGGCCAAGCTTCTCGCAGCCACTCGTACTATGCACCGCCGAATGGTTGGACCTACAGTTATATGCCGTTTCCAAAGGCTGTTTGTCGATTGAGAGAAGCTTCTCATGACAATTTTACTCTCGGATGTTTGTCAAACGTTCGCGGGAGGTTTGACCGCGAGAAACCTTTTTATTTCAGTCATTGTGTACTTAAACACTGAGTCACGGTGCCTTTAATAATAAAGTTAAACAGTGCACAACATTTAATAAAGTTAGTTTAAAACAACTGTGTATTGGCAGAGCACAGCGTACGACACTTTCCGCAGCTATGGACACTCTTTTCATTTAACACCCTTCGACATTTTTGGAAGGCAAATGGCAGCTAGCTCAGCTATTCGCCTTAAAGCTACTTTACAGTGGTCCAAGAAAGTATATGGCCATGCCTCCATCTTAAACAAGTTTAATATCGTCCCTGAAGACATTGACTACACCACACCCAATTTTGACAAAAACTTCCAAGTTACCATCCCTTCCAGAGCATTCTGGGAAGAAGGTGGTTTTACGGTTTTTCTATTTTCGTCTCCAAAACCACTGCAGCGTATTCCAGGCGGAGATAATGGCAATAAGCGAAGTCTCGTCTTGCTAAAGAAAAACGTAAAATCAACCTTGGAATCATCCTCAATAAATTCTATAACAGCTCTAGACTGCCGTTCGTCTCTTATGGAAATGACGGAACAGTTTAATATTCACCTAATTTGGGTGCCGGGGCATAAGAATATTACAGTAAATTGTAAGGCTGAAGAACTTGCCAGACATGGAACAAAAATGCCCATCCTTACAGACAAAAGTTCACTGAGTATGCCGATCGCTACATGCAAACTTAAATTAAACCTGGATGCTATTGAAAAGGCAAATTCTAGATGAACAAGGGGTATAACTTGTCTAACGACAAAACAGATTTGGCCTAAGCTGGATCTGAAACGCTCTAAGAATTTGATTTCTTTCAATAGACTGCATATCAGCGCTGTTATAGGTGTCATTACTGGACACTGTTTAATAGGCAAGCATGCAGCAAGGCTGGGCGTCTTCGCAAATGATTTCTGCAGAAGCTCCAAATAGTTCAATGAGTAGGCTAGAGGCCGCTTCCCAAACCCATGTGTATTCACAATGGACCTATTATTGGTCTAAGTGTGTAGGCTTTTAGCTGACAGCCACCTCGACCTAACCTACCCTAGTTTAAAAGAAACTTGTTTGATTTTTTTTTCAGAACAGCATATGAGAATATAACAGAAACAGCGGTACAGGTGTGCTGACTATCCAACAGTCGGTGGTTTTCGGGAGATGAAATTTGGCTGCATATAGATTCATCAGAGATCTATCCACAAGTCTGTCGGTGAACGTCATCAAATAAACTTAGGCATGCGACTGAAGTTCTCATTCAAACATGCGAGTTATGTTCAAGTTTCGGAAGAACAAAAGTTTCATATATCAGGCTTCATAGACAGGAGACAGCACTGGGGTTAACGAGGGAACTATGTCCCACACTATAAAAAGCTTTGAAGATACAAAGGGTAACGACTGTGCATTCACCACGATCAATACACTGACAAACATGTGGAACGCTGTTGCGGGAAACCTCTTTTTTTTTGTCTAACTTCACTCACTGGCAATGCGATGTCTCCACCTTTCTGATGAAAGTGAGGGCATCTTCCATAGGGGGACACCTTTTAAATTTTCACAAGTGAAGACACTTTCCATCAAAAGCTGCCACCTTCTTTTACACATACATAGTTACACACTCTAATAGTTTATGTTCTGCGGTTTCATCCTTAGGACAGAGTCGATATTCAGTTTGCTGAATAATATTCATCTTATTTTTGCTATCGGAGGAAGCAGTGGCCGTAGAGAAAGAGCACCAGCTTGCTAATATCCTTCCTGTTACATTTTAAGATGTATTTGATTGTCTCATTTGAGGGTCTGAGCCCTTGGGTTCGCGATTGCTCTAAATGCGGATTCTGGAAATATATTCTGGTCCCATGAACTTTGTCAGCGATCTCTTTCTTTCAATTTCATTGCCTTCAATGCCTCTGTGCCCTGGTACGCATCACAACTTGATTTTGTTATGTATCGACAGTGCTTGTAATTTTTCGATTTAGTAACAGAGGAACCCAGGGCCTTAAACGCTCGGATGCCTTCCTAATGGTTTGGAGATTTTGTGGTTGGGTCATAAGACATCAGCACCTACCCCAGAGTTCATTTTGAAACCATCAGACTACCAAATGATTCCTTTAGGATCAATTTCCGGACCCTCACTTGTCCCAAGTGAACATAAGTTCCGGAACCGAGCAGAGCATATCTATCTCTGGAAATTCTTTAGGAATGGCCATATGATCTCCTGGATTTGTTAGTCTGAGACTTTCCATTCAATGCAGATTAACTGCGCTACTTTCTTTATAGAAATGTAGGGGGAACCATACTGGCGATCATTAAGGAGTTGCTTTCTTTCAAGATAACTCTTCATGGGATGTCTTATAACTTTTTTCAGAATTGGCTGTAAGTGTGCGAGTTTCCAGTCTATGAAATGCAATACGCAGAGCTTTGGCCAGGTTAGAAGACAAAAGGAGGCATACCGCTTGGCCCGGAAGAGTTGTTACTAATGAGGTTTCAAATGCCTTACCTAGTCGCGCCTTTTTTTGGTAGTTTTTGGTTCAAGTTTGTGTATTTTTCCTTCTCCTCAATGTAGTCTTTGACCATTTCGTTAGATGATTCTGGTTTAGCGATGACTTCCTTTTCGATTTTCTTTTCCAGCAGTTCGTCCTTGGCTTTCTTGTTGGTTTTGTATTGTTTCTTTAGCGTTAAGATCTCCTGGCGTATTTCTTCCTTCTTTTTGTCTTGTTGGGCTTTCTTCTCTCTATCTACCGTCATAAGGACGTCTTCTTCGGAATCGGATTCTGCAACTTGAACCGGAATTTTCGGTGGCTGTAATCGTTTTTCCTTTTTCATTTGTAATTTGTTCTTGATTCGTAGCAGTTTTTCTTCTGTCGTTTCATTCTCATCTATCTCCTCATTAGCGACTTCAAAGTCCTCAATGTCAGACGGAGTATTTCCACGTTCAATTCGTGCCACATCCTTACTTAGCTTAGGATCGTCGGCAACATCGTGCAGAGATTTTGCTTTACCAGCGTTCTTCTGGGCGAATGTACTGCTTTGCTCTTCATCCACTTCGGCTTCTTCTCCAAATGACAATAGGCCAAAGTTTCTACGAAGATTTAAATTAGAATTACATACCTACGCTACAATCTAAATATAACTCACTTGACTCCCTTTTCCCTTTTTTTACGTTTCTCCTTCTTTGATTCCTTTTTGGTCGCCCGTGGAACGATATCTTCAAAGGGATTGTTCAAGATTTCAGTTTTGATGATTCTATGCGGGTACAGGGGTCGTTCGTTGTGATCCACGAGTCCATCCTCTAGCTTAAGCATATTGAATACTGTATCACCAGTTACCTTGCCGAAGAGTGTGTTCTTATTCTGCAGCTCAGGTGTTGGCGCCATAGTAAAGAAAAATTGCGAAGCGTTGTCATCGACATCAGAATTAGCCATTCCAACGAGTCCACGACGAACATAACGCAAACGTGAATGAAATTCATCCTTGAAAGGTGCTCCGTAGATGGATTCACCACCAGTACCATCACCATTTGGATCGCCACCTAAATTTGGAGCTAGCAACTATTAGGAAAGTAATTGGAAACATTCACACATACCTTGGACAATGAATCCCTTAACCACACGGTGGAATATTGTACCATTGTAGTAACCCTCCATGCACAGTTGAATGAAATTCCGGCATGCCTTGGGACATTCTCTCGTCCAGAGTTCTATGTCGATGTCGCCCACAGATGTCTTCAGAAGGATCTGCAAAGAAGTTTGTTGTCTTCAGACCGGTTTCAGTCGATTTTACGTATTGGGACTTACTTTCCCCGATGTGGGAGGTTCTTGAATATAAATATTACTCATGTTAGGTTTATTTTAATGACTTTTTCCTTGAAAAGATATGGAATATGTGTTGAGTAGCCCTTTCCTTTCTGTTGGAAAAATAAACATGTATATGTCAACTAGGGATGGAAGGTTACAAGTAAATACAACCAAAGTATTGATACTTCTGGTTCGGTACCAGGTACTTTTGACATCGATACTTTTTCCCGGTGTTTACTCGCTATCGAAGAAGTCATTATCCCGGTGAATAATATTAGACATTACAATTTAGGCTTCTCTGGAGCTGAATAAATTCGGAAAAAAAAATTGTGGAGCAAGAAAAGAAATATTTTTTTCTGTGAAGCAATATGATAATGCTGTCAATTTCGTTTGCCATATGGTTACATTGTCATTCATAATACTGTGATGTTGCAAGAATTTTAATTCAATTTATATCACAATTTCGCTCAATTTACACAGATTACTTTCCTTAAAGTTTAATTTTCATTTCACATTCCTTAAACTTTAACAGAGGATACAATTTATCCACGAATTGACACACGTTCTCAGTATATATTCTTATTAGGGACTGCGAAAACTGGACACATATTTTCCAACGCTTCCTCCAATTTTCAAAAGACTTTTCATATGCCGATTTTGGAATCGCCTCAGCTCCGTTTGCGAATTCTCTTTTATCGCCTCAATCGTCTCAAAACGCTTTCCGCGAAGCGGTAACATGAATCGTGGGAAGAGGAAAAAGTCACAAGGAGTCATTTGAACGTTGTTTTTGATCAAATAGTCGCGTACGAGATGAGATGTGTGAGCCGGTGCGTTGTACTTGTGAAGAAACCACGAGATGTTTCTCTACAATTCTGGCCTCTTGCGACGAACATTTTCCCTCAAACGCTTTAATACGCTCACGTAATACTCCTTATTTACTGTCTGGCCTGGCGGAAGAAATTCGGAGTGGACCGCACCACGGCAATCAAAGAAAACTGTCAACAAAGCCTTAATTTTGGATCGACTCTGTCATGCTTTTTTGGGTTTTGGCTCGCCTGAGAAGCGCCAATCCAATGATTGTTGGTTAGTTTCGATGTCATATTCATAGACTCATGTCTCCGGTAATGATGTCATCGATAACATTTTGGCCTAAAGAAAGCATTTCTTTAGCGACATCAATACGATTCTGTTTCTGCAACAAATTCAGCAAACTCGCAAAACACGATAAACACTGACTTGCTTACAAAGCTATCACGCACAAACTCCCGACAAATGGCACTCAAACAAATATTTGAGCACCAGATGACAGATGTACCCATCTAAAAAAAAACTTTTAACTATATCTCAAGAGCGGTTCAGAAGAAAGTATAAACGTGATATAAAAAGAAAAATGAGAACCAATGGACCATTTCACATTGTTCAAAAAGTTCGACAACTGATGCAATAATGCTAGTGTTTAATGGACCAATGTCGTGTGCGTCGTGTCCTTTGAGATTCAATCATCCTATTTAGTCGCGTCTGTCGTAAGTCGATCGATCGATCCAAGCAAGCTCGTAGAATTTCCCAAAATGACTTTTTGTGGCCCGTTAAAGCTTTTCGCTACCAGAACATTTATTCGCTAGAACATTTAGCTAGATAAGATCAAGGGAAAAACGTCATCTGTCAATATAATTTATTAGCGATGAAGACCACTTATATGAAGATGAAGATCTCAAAAAAAAGTCAAAAAGTCAAAAATAACCGTTATTTTTTTTAGATATCGCTTACTATCGATAATATATGCAATAAATGTTCGAAATTATTTGTCTATAATTTCTGGGATTAATCTATAACTTACCAAGCTTCCCATTGCAGATCAATAGAATGTGATTAAATCCTATTTTGGACTGCTCCTTGGCATTTCAATGTCATCGATAGGACGGAAATCGATGAACTGAAAGTCTTATCAATAGAATTATTCTATAATTAATTTAATTAAATCAAATAGTTCTTCTGAAATGTTATCAACTAAATTCGATTGACATTGTGCACGTGCGTTATTCTAGACACTAACTATTTAGCAGTCGTTAATTCGTACAGAGACCTCGTATTGACTACAAAACCATTGACTGAATTTTAATCTAAAATAATTTTAGTGAGCTGTACAAAACTTGGCTAGGAAAATTTATTATTTCGCTTCAGAATCTTATCCTAAAACTAGTTTTTAATTTATATTGTGTTTATACATTAACAGATTAACTTCAGCGCAAAAAGAATATCACATATATAATATATATAATTGGAATAAAACAAATTGCACCATATTCAATTTTGAGTTCAGTTGGTTAGCATTTGACAACAATTTCAAAGTCAGAATTTTACTAAATTTGTAACAAATTTGTAACTAAGCCGTGTGGCTTAAGATTGCTTTTTGTTATTTAGGCTAGATTTCATTAAAATGTTGCATTAAAACAATCGAAACTATTTATAATTATCGAAAATGACGACTACTCGTAATTACCCATCTTTAGTTTTCTACTTATCAGCTGTTGTAAGCCCAAAAGGCAATTCATGATTCTGGTGCAGTGTTACCGAAAGTACTCCCATAGGAGTATTGTACTACTTTCAACACCTCCGTACTCCCGTAATCCCCCCTTCACATCCGTACTCCTTTTTTTTAAGGACCTAAAATATCTTACACTTGCAGCAAAGTGTGATTTCAACCTTAATAAATTTAATTCACTTCAAATTGAATGCAAATTTGGCACCACTTTTATCTTTCAAACTGTCGTCAAAAAAGGAATTTCCCTCTTTTATTTTATTTTTTATACGTGACGAGTTTCTCTCTGATCCGATTTTTTCTGACAACTATTTAAAAAAAAATTTGACTCTATATCTACGTTGGGGATAAGGCTGAACTTTTTATTAAAAAAAAAAATTTAAATAAATTACGTAATTGAATTTGAAGGTGTTTGCCGAGAATATTATAAGACCCTGTGTTCGCAAATTTCAAAGTGAATCGATTTTGATGACGAAATTTTGAAATCTATACAACGCATTGATACTTTAAATTTAGCAGAAAGCGCTACTGCAATAATTTCTTCCATTCCTGATTTAACAGATTGGAGGTAAATACATTGAATGCAATTATGAGTTGCAAGGAATAATTAAATAATTGATTGTAGTAAATGGAATTCTTCAAAAAAAACTTTTGATGTCATATAAAAAATAATGTTTGTTTCTTTTTTTACATTTTTGTTACACTTTTTATCATATAATATGAATCAAAATACCTTGCTTTTTGAAAAGCCACTTGTATATAATGTACTTAATACATATCTTGTGATTCAATAAGTTCTTAATTTTTATTTTAAATATAGTATTACTATGCATTAAGCTATCTGCTATAAAACAATTTTTTTTAATTGAAGATATATTTACTTACTTTCGTTATTAGAATTAATAATTTATTTATTTATGTTTTGTTTTTTTTTTTGATGATGATTTTTTTTAAATAAAGTTAAAAAAAAAAATTTTCTGCACACACTTATTTTTGAAGATTAAAAAATATCTGTATTACTATTGTTTTCAAAATACTCCCCTTTTTTGGCTGCAGTACTACCTTATAATATTTCTCTCCGGCAACACTGTTCTGGTGTTTAGCTGATAGAGGAAAATGTGAGCTTTGAACGCGCCCAATCTCTTTCAATTTTTATTCGTACTGTACATAAATATAAACAAACTTCTGTTACTGTGACATTTCCAAATATTTGTATTACGCCAGCTAAGTGAAAACACATTTTACGCGGATCTTTGTTTTTTTTTTTAATTTAATCGTAATTAGTTCGCTATCAACAAAAAGAACTAATGGATATGGAAGAAGAAACGTTCACCCTAGAACCGGACTCGGAATTACGCTTTGAAATCGAAGAAAAGGATGCCAAAGTCTATGTGCAAGTAAGTGCCCCCCCCAAAAGAAAATTTTCAGAAATTTACTTAATTGCTTTTATTCCCAGCTTAAATCTGGTTTCGCTGAAATGTTTGGCACGGAATTGGTAAAGAAGAAATCCTATGAATTCATTACTGGTGCCAAAGTGGCAATATTCACATACCAAGGCTGTGTTGTCGGGGTCCGAGGCAAAACAGATGTTCGCTACACGTCCAAAGAAACACCAATGGTTCAGTACCTCAATTGTCATGCTGCCTTGGAACAAATGCGTGACAAAGCGGAAGAGAACGATACTCGTGGTCCCATTGCCATGGTTGTAGGGCCAACGGATGTCGGCAAAAGCACCCTTTGTCGGATATTTCTCAACTACGCTGTTCGCCTGGGAAGACGACCACTTTACGCTGACGTTGACGTAGGTCAGGGGGCTGTTGCCTTGCCGGGTACCATTGCAACGGTACTGATAGAACGACCTGCTAGCATAGAGGATGGATTGTCCCAGACTGCACCGTTGGTGTATCATTTCGGCCACAAAAGTCCTAGTGAGAACAAGACACTATACAAAGCGATTGTGTCAAAAATGGCTGAAGTTACCCTGGAATCGATGATCGTGAATAAGCGCAGTAAGTATTTAGTTAAGAAGGAGGGGACCATATTTAGAATATATTTCTAGCCAAACACTCTGGAATGATAATCAACACATGCGGCTGGGTGAAAGGGGAAGGTTACAGGAACTTGCTGCATACAGCTCAGGCTTTCGAAGTGGGAGCAATCTTTGTACTCGACCAGGAGCGGCTGTATAATGAGCTTCTTCGAGATATACCAGCGTTTGTAAAGGTGGTACTGCTACCGAAGAGCGGAGGTGTAGTGGAACGCAGTAAAGCGTTGCGAAACGAGGCCAGAGATCTGCGAGTCAAAGACTACTTTTATGGATGCCGTACGCCGCTCTATCCCTTCTCCTTCGAAGTCAAGTGGAGTGACATCAAAATTTACAAGATTGGAGCGCCAGCACTACCGGATTCTTGCATGCCAATTGGAATGAAGGCAGAGGATAATTTAACGAAATTAGTAGCTGTGCAACCTAGCCCTTCGTTGACGCATCATCTGTTGTCTGTAAGCTTTGCCGAATCTGCGGATGATGATGTCATTTCGTCAAATGTTGTCGGATTCGTTTGCGTGTAAGTTTGGAAATTCATTTAGCAGCACAATTGCACGTAAAATTGTATTTTCTGTTACAGAACTGATGTGGACACCGAAAGACAAACACTTACGATATTGTCGCCACAACCTCGCCCTCTACCGTACAGCTTGTTGATTTTATCTGAGATACAGTTCATGGACAGTCACTAATAATTAATTAGTTTAAGTGATAGATGTAAAAAATAAATTTATTTTTCCATTTCAAAAGATTTGCTGATTTTTATTTGCACCTACAATATAAAGGGTGGTTAAGTTTTAAAGGCCGATGTTGATTTTGAATAAAACACAAATTATTTAGGAAATTACTGTCATTTCTCTTTATTATGATACATAATGGTTCAATTATGTATGGAACAAAATATCGACCAAATGGCCGCCGCGACCTCGGCGGCACACCTCCATCCGATGGTCCAAATTTTCGATGACGCTGAGGCATAATTGAGGTTCTATGCCGTTAATGTGCCGAATTATCTCATCCTTTAGCTCTTGAATTGTTGCTGGCTTATCGACGTACACCTTTTCTTTCAAATAACCCCAAAGAAAGAAGTCCAACGGTGTCAAATCACATGATCTTGGCGGCCAATTGACATCGCCACCACGTGAGATAACACGGCCATTGAATTTGTCGCGCAAAAGAGCCATTGTTTCGTTAGCTGTGTGGCAAGTGGCACCATCCTGTTGAAACCACATATCGTCCACATCCATATCTTCCAATTTGGGCCATAAAAAGTTCGTTATCATCTCACGATAGCGAACACCATTCACAGTAACTGCCTGACCGGCCTCATTTTGGAAAAAATACGGCCCGATGATGCCGCCAGCCCATAAACCGCACCAAACAGTCACTCTTTGTGGGTGCATTGGTTTTTCGACAATCATTCTTGGATTATCATTCGCCCAAATGCGGCAATTCTGCTTATTGACGAATCCACTGAGGTGAAAATGTGCCTCATCACTGAAGATGATTTTCTTCGAAAATTGATCATCCACTGTTGCCATTTCTTGCCACCATTGTGACCATTGACGACGCTTGAAATGGTCAAGAGGCTTTAGTTCTTGAGTCAATTGCACCTTGTAAGCGCGTAAATGCAAGTCTTGGGCACGACGACGAGTTGAGGTGGTCGGCTCTTCAGCCACACTATCGCGAACAGCATCAATATTTTCTGCAGTACGAGCTGTACGAGCATGCACTGGTGTTTTCACATCTCCTACAGACCCGGTTTGCACAAATTTTTGCACGATTTTTCCGATTGTACGCACATTTGGAAGATTAAATTGACAGAAAGAATCACGAAATGCACGATATGCATTTTGATTTGAACGCCCATTTTCATAATAAGCCTGAATAACTTTAACGCGTTGATCGATTGTGTATCTTTCCATGGTTCAAATTGAGTTAGTCTGAAATTGAGAAATGTCAAATGAAATGCAGAAAAAAACTTGACGTTTAGGTGTGGTTCACATTCAACATCGGCCCTTAAAATTTAACCACCCTTTATAATTAGTGATGGGCAAATTTTTTATACCTGCTAGGTAGGTATTTATCAAAGGGTAAATACCGGGTATTTATCCACCCAAATATGGGTTTTTATTACATTTGGTAATTAGTGATGTGCCAAACTAGTTATAAAAAAAATAACCCCTCTTGCAGTGAGTATATACACAGCCGGACAAAATAAAGTACAAAAGCAGTTGATTCATTTTCAAAATGCCGTTAGTTAAAAGGAAAAAGGTTTTTATGGCTCAATTATTATGTTCTGACGTCATCTTTCCATGTCTTCACAGTTTTGTGAAAACTAGCGGTAAATTGCTTCTGTGTATTTCTTATCAGTTGTAGGAATTCTAAAGCAGTTGTATTTGGCACGCGACAAAATAAAGTGCATTTGTGTTTTATGTGCTGAGCGCTGCAATGTTTTCAGAAATTTTACAATTTTTCTAGAGAAATCTTCGCTAACAACAACAAATTAAAAGGTAGAAGCATTAAACCAAAATTTGAAATCTCATTTTGAATGCTACGTTTTGTTTTATTTGGTAGGCTTTGATATGAAATCGCTTACACCCGAAGTGAAGGAATTGCTGGTTTTGGATCGTCAAAGTGGATTGACATTCCAAAATTTAGCGGAAAAATATGGAATTTCAATTTCTGGAGCAAGGAAGATCTGCGTAAACTATGAAAAACGATTAACAGTTACACAGCTTTAAGAGTTCTTTCGGAAGGAAGCGAAAGACCACAGCGACAGATGACCGGAGAATTAAAATTGAGGCCAGGAAAAACCCTTTGTCTTCGGCCAGACATATCAGAGAAACTTTGCAATTAAGTGTAGTACCCAGAACAGTACAAAGGCGACTCCAGGAAAGCGGCTTGAAAAGCTTTTTGCGAAGAAAAAGCCTATGCTTCGTCCAATAAACATCAGAAAACGCCTTTTTCTTTTGAAGCCGGAAACATTCTGGCGAACTGTAATTTGGTCCGATGAATCCAAATTCGAGTTGAAAAACCCCAAAAACAGAAAGCAAATTTGGTGCAAACCATCCGAAAGACTCAGCCAAAGGTGCATACAAAAAACCGTAAAACACGGAGGAGGGTCAATAATGGTTTGGGGATGTTTCTCCTATAGCGGCGTTGGAAATCTCGTCAAAATCGACTCCAAAATGACGGGCCCAACTTACGTCAACATTGTTAGGGACAATTTAGCTCCTTCCGCTTCTAGAATGGATTTGGGATGTTATATTTTCAACAAGGTAACGACCCAAAGCATACAAGCAAAGTAGCTAAGGAGTTTTTTTCCCAAAATAATATTGATATGTTGGAGTGGCCACCTCAGTCTCCAGACCTTAACCCAATTGAGCACCTTTGGTCCATTTTAGATGAAAGGATTTCATTGGATATGCGTCGCAACTTAGCATCTTTTTGGGAAAGAATCCAAAGTAAATGGGAGAATATTCCAGGGGACATGCTAAAAAACCTTGTTTCCAGCATGCCCAAGCGACTAGCGGCAGTAATTCAAAATAAAGGAGGAGCCACTAGCTATTAAGTTCTTTTAATTTTTTTGGATTTGCACTTTATTTTGTCTTCTTCCATAAATTTATTTTTTTTTAATATTGTAAATTTCTTTTCTTTTAAATTCGCATTTCAATTTTGTAAATGAAAAAAGTACATATAAAATAAATTATTTAAAAAAAAAATTTAATAAAAAATTTGCGTAATAACGCTAAAAAAATTAAAAAATGGTTCTAAGTTTAGTTTTGCACTTTATTTTGTCCGACAATGTATGTATATATATCTCTGTTTTGGTTTTAGAAACGTTAGTAAACATAAGTTTATTATTGCAATTGGTGCAGTGTTCTCTTTAGTGATTAAAGTTCATTTTTTATTTAATATGGGATGGGAATACCTACAGGAGCAAATGCAAATTATAATCGAAAAATATCAAGCGGACAATTTTTTTTGTTGTAATCGGAGAAAATGCCGCAAATATGCAGAAAGCTTTTCGTTTACTGAAAGACAATTACAATCATATTGTTCCACTGGAACTGGAAAATTCAATGTCTACTTTATTAGGAACCGATAAAGTTCGACTTCTAGACGATTTAAAGAAGAAACATCTGAACGAAAAATTTAAGGACCGAATGGAATTCGCAGAATCACCGATATATGTCGCCGCTGCTCTTCTTGACCCATCAAATCAAGGATTCTGACCAAATTACAGCAATGGAATTTATTTATGAAGTTTCCAAAAGTATGGGAAATGAAGTCATGACCGATTTGGCCCTTTATCGGTCCAAAGAAGGCATTTGGGGTAACGAATTCATTTGGTCAAATGTTTCCTCCATGGAGCCATTGATTTGGTGGAAAGACCTTTGTGTTAATAAAAATTTAAGCAAAGTTGCAGCACGCATTTTGTCAGCACCTGTAACTTCGGCAGCCACAGAACGTTCCTTTAGTACTTTTAGTTGGATTCACAATAAAAAACGAGAAGAAATAATTGGAACATTGAATTGCATGCACAAACAACACATCAAGCTGTAGCAGAAAAAAAACCCGAACCAGGTTCCAGTTCAACAAATATCAACATACCCAGCACATCAGAAGTTAATAAATCAAGTTGCAGTTACTCATCCAATCCTAACATACCCAGCACATCAAAATCTACTGAAGCAGCAGAATGCATGTCTATTGAAGAACATTTAATAAGTTTACTATCTAATTCAAGCGACTCAGATTAATTCAAATTCAAAGATTCTTTTGTTTACATTGTTCCTTTTCTTTTTTAAATCTAATTAAATAAAAAACAAAGCACACAATGAACACATTTTTCTCATTTAAAATAAATACCCACATAAATACCCGTTTTGGTAAATACCCGGTAAATACACTGGGTATTTACCCTCAAAGGGTATTTGCCCATCACTGTATATAATACAAGTATAATAGTCTAATTATTGTCAGAAGTAGTACTCGTTGCACAATGGTCAAAAAGGAGGGTCCCCCAAAAACAAAATCCTTATGCTAGCGTGCGTTCGCCAACATGGCGCTATTGTATAGCAACCAATAAGAAAGCCTAAATGAGTAGTAGAATTGACAACAAGTGCATTTACAAACAATTTGACTGGTTGCCCGCCATAGCACCATGTTGCCAACCGCGGTCATTAAAATGTCTACTTTCTCTCAAAAAACTCTTGTGTTCGGTCTTCTATCTCGGAAAATTGTGGTTTTTTAGCTGTTTTTTCGAGGACTATCCATTCTAGGAATAAATGTCCAGGAAAAATTATTTAGCATAGAACTGTGTAAAATTGTTAGCAACTATTTTTACTTGCTTTTTATTCTTAGTTTCCTGAAAATTTTCGATCTCGAGATTTTGCTCAAACTTGACATTACTATAATAGAGAGACTCAAAAAAGAGAGTCTCAATTCTGTCTGTATACTCGTATACAAGGTGGGGCAAAAGTAATGTCATAATGTGAATTGACTGCCATTTTGTTAGAAATGAAAAAAATGTGGCTCTGTTTTCACGAATAGTTTATTTGAAGATGGAAAATTGATGACATTAAGTTGAAGAAATGTTGAAAAGATGCACATTTATGCTCGTTTTACGGTATTTGAAATGTTGCTCGCAAGACATCTGGCTCCAAATTGGTGATTTCTTCTTCAATGTTAGCTTTCAAGACTTGCAAGATTTGTGATTTGTTGTGATAAACGCCTGGGGCTAAGAATATTAGAGAACAGTTTTGTGCCGGCCAACAGTGGATAAGGAATCAAACCTTAAATATATATATCAAAATTCTCAGAAAAATGCTTGCTATCACATATTAAAATTTCATAGAAATTGGAAAATATTTCCATTTTTTAAATAAAAACCATTAAAACTTATATTTTTTTAATTTTAACACCCTGCAAAGAAATAAAATGATGTCCATTTATGTTAAATTGGATATATTTACCACTACAAGTCGACTAAACACCCTTTTGTTGAGTTAATAAGGAAGAAACATGCATTTTACTACTTAAAACCGAAAACTTTAAATTTTTTTTAAAAAACAACAACAAATTTCCACTCCAAAGTTGTACATAGTATATCTTAGAATAAGCCATTAAAACTACAGACTTTCTGTAAATCTGCATTGGAACAACAAAATTTGGGCTGTAAAATCCAACAACCCGAGTATGTTCCCGCAAATAAATAAAATATTTCGAAAGAATAATCAAAACGACCTTCCGTGTCTTAAGATCCCCCGAACGACGAACAATGCACGATTAATGATAGCAGCAGGTATAGATCCAAATAACGCAGTAGAGGATGACAACTTCTTTGTAATCGAAGATCCGCAGGAGAAGGTAGAAGCTATAGGAGCGCTTTTCCAGGAAGTGTACAAGGTGAATGATACCATTTGCCCGAACCGCGAATTGGAAAATTGCGTCTTTGTGCATAACTTCTGCCTTCGAAATGATATAGAGCACTGGCGATCCGAGAACATAGGTTTTACCGAGTTCAATGACGATATTATGGCAAACAATGTCATCGCCGATGAAAGGGTGGGATGTACCCTACATATCGAAGGTGGAACTCCAAGCGATCTTTGAATCATTGAGAAGAAAGAAATCTGTGGGAATCGACGGAGTGTCGAACATTGTGCTTCGACATCTCCCTCTAGAAGCGGTGGACATTTACACCACTCTGTTTAACAATGCGCTGAATAATGCACATTATCCAGCGCATTGGAAAA
This sequence comes from Pocota personata, assembly GCA_963082735.1. Taxonomy (NCBI): domain Eukaryota; kingdom Metazoa; phylum Arthropoda; class Insecta; order Diptera; family Syrphidae; genus Pocota; species Pocota personata. The sequence goes on from OY720431.1 coordinate 56,677,300, forward strand.
CAGCAGTGATACAACCCATCCCCAAAAGGGGTAAGGACACCTTCAATCCGGCAAATCTCCTGTCGATAAGTCTCCTTCCGAACATCAGCAAGGTATTCGAGAAAGTTATCAATAGAGCTCTGCTTAAGTGGACTGAGAACAATAATATAATTCCGGATAACCAATACGGTTTTAAGGCATGCCGTGTCTAAACTGGTATCGGATATCCAATGGAACAAAAGCAAGAACCAATGCACGGGTGCATACCTGATTGACTTGGAGAAGGCCTTCGACACCGTATGGTTAGAGGTACTTTTCTACAAGCTGAGCAGGCTGGGCATAAGCAAACCACTGCTGTACATACTTTATAATATGCTCACCAGTAGAGAGTTCATTGTCAAAAATGGCAATGTGACTTCTGCTGGAACATTTCTAATTAAAAACGGTCTGCAACAAGGTACGGTTAATTCGCCGATCTTCTTCAACATTTACACGAGCGATCTCATAGGATCACTTCACCATGCCATAGCGTACGCAGACGACTTGATTGCGTACAGATCAGGACCAAAAATCGAGGTCATTGCACTGCTCTTGCAACGTGACTTCGATAAGATTCAGCGATATTGCGATGACTGGAAGTTGAAGATCAACTTTCAGAAATCGGAAACCATTCTTTTTAGGACGCCGTTGTCTGGGGCCTCTAGGGATACCAGAAAGAATTGGCGAAAGTTCTCAATCGTCGGACCGCACGGACAGCCACTTGCAAGTCGAAGAGTAGTCAGATACCTAGGGCTTCGGTTAGACCAATATCTATGTTTTAACAAACATATAGATGCTGCTCTGGCCAGAGCCAAAGGTGCTTTTGCCCTTACAAAGAGACTTTTTTATAGCAAGCAACTCGATGCAAGGGTAAAGGTAATCTGCTACATGGCCCTCATTAGGCCCATGCTCGTATATGGATGCCCCGTGTGGTTCAACGTGGGAGTAAGCTTGTTGGAAAAGATTCGGGTGTTTGAGAGGGCTTGCCTTCATTTATACAGAACACCAGAATCCCAGTACATAAAATTCTATCCCAATAAGGTCCTGTACAACAGGGCTAACCTAATAAGGGTGGATAATTTCCTGATCAAGCTGACTCGAAGGCATATTGCAAGAGCAATGAGCTCGATGAATAACCTGATCTTCCCCCAGAGGCATTCCTCTATCTCGATGAGAAAGGTCTGATCCAGGACAGATTGGCAGTCCCACTAATCTTCCATGTTGCTCGGACAGCTGCGGATAGGCGACTCAACTACGACAGAGACGTCTCCGGTTTAGTAGAGCGGTATCGAATCGCGATATAGACGACGTACAACGTCAGTACGGACATTTTTGGTGGCTAGCCGAACAAGGGGGAACTCCTTCGTCGTTTCCCCATAATCCAGGGTAGTCAGTTTGAAGCCAGCTGGTTTTTCTATGGCCGATTTACATAGCTTAGGGTTAGGTAGTTTTTAGGTAGATTTTTTAGATAACATATATATATATAAAAAAAAAAACAACACAGCACTTGAACGTATATAATTACGTAGTTAGAGTAAGTAGATTAAGGTAGAATAAGGTAGGTTAAGATTTATTTTAAGATAGTCTATAAGTTTTATATATATAAGAAACAAACAAAAAGTACATTTACTAAGTTTTTTAATCTAACTAAAACTTTTCTTAGTAATTATTAGTAATAAAAAAAAAAAACAAATAAATACAAATTTAAGTTAAGTTACGTCGAAAGACATATTTTTAAGTATTAAGTTTAGCTTAGAGCGCCCGCATAGGGCCAGTACGTTAGAATAACATAGATAAGTTAGTTAGGCTAGTTTTAAGCGTTTTTTGTTTAGCAAGTAAGTTATAATGAATTAATAATTAATAAAACTGCAAAAAAAGTAAGCCATTATAAGTAAAAAAAAATAGTTTTAAGTGAAAAGTCGATGTCCCATATTGGAAACGTCAGCCGTTGTTTACTCAAGACATGAAGAATCTCAAATAAATTCTTATGACTTCAAAGTGTCAGTTGAGACCCAACCGATTTTGTGGCAGTTGTTGTGCTTAAACAGCGTACCTCCAATGACTTGACGGTTGGTATTGCAGAACCGCTTACCGTTGTCATTCCTGTCTCCAAAGCCGTAAACTCCTACCACGTACGTATATGGAACTTGCCCATTGTTATTTTCTTTTGTACCTGGCAGTACTACAACTGAAAACCTTTGACGTCTACTTGCAGAGGAATTTGTTTCCTGTCATTTATCTGTCAAAGCAAAAACGTCGACTGCTCCCCACCACTGCCATTCCATTCGTACTCTCGTCAACTCCGTATCCACACCGCACAAGTATTTAATATTCTAAAAATAAAAACATAAACACTGCTCTGTTTTTTTTCTTTTTTTGATTCTCCAAGTTCACATATACCCTAACCAAGGCAAGTGTTTTAAAATAATTAGTAACACTCCTTCATTAATTGAATCTTGTCATTCCAATCCGTTGATCCAATAGAATTGCTCATCAATCACTACGTTCATTTGGGGGTGTGTGATTAGTGACAATTTCCTCTTTATCGGTCCCTTTATAGATATTAGTTCCATTAATTGCAATATACCTATATATATATGTATTTTTTTGTTTTGGCAGTGAGGAAATATGTCAATGCCAATGAATAATCTCCAACACGGTGGTTATGCGCCACCAGGATTTGGAGCTGGATATGCACCGCCACATCCAAATGCACCACCGCCAGAAGATCACCGCAGTCCCGTGAGTAATTTCGTAAGTAATATTGTAAATATATGCATGTGTATGCATTCGCCCTTTCCTTTGTCGAGGAATTGTTAACGTCACTGCAGTAAATTATGAAATTACTTAATTGTATCTCGCGGCAGAATTCCAAGAAATACTATTACAGTGCGCTGAGTGTATACAAAAATAATGACCCAGCTAAAAGCTTCATATGGTGCTTCCATACCCATAGAGATGAGAAAAACAATGATGACGTCAGTGTGGTGGCGAGCGTTAGAATCCAAAATAAAATAAATTAATAATTATGTAAAAATGAATAAACGTGTAATTTGGGATTAAATTCCAGTCGATAGTTTTCCAATTTAGTAGCTTTTGGCAAAATGCTTTCATTAGTCAAATTAGGTTCCATTATGATGGGCGTGGGTTCATGTTACTGCGACTGTATTTATTTATTCATTCATAACACTAGGGCTTTTATCAAAACATTGCATAGCAAGCTATTAAAAATACGTCATTTCGCGTTATTCGAAAGGAAAAATATGAGTAACGTGACTAGCAACCTGTCTATAAACTTGTAAAAGGTGATTCAATTGGTGATTTCAATTTGATATCAACTACTGATATTTTGATGTTAATATATAGGTAATGTTGAGACATTAACATTAAACATGAAAAATGATATCAGCCAAATGGGCGCCACGCCTGACCTTGCAGACTTCCGCCCTTTTGATTAAATTTTCCATTGCTTTTCGGCATAAATCCTGCGGTAGTTCATAAATATCGCGTCAAATCTCGTCGTTGTTTGGGGGTCAATGGCACACACCTGCGTGATATCGCACGATTGATTAGTTCGTGTAACTCCTCTTGGGGAATAGGACATCAACAATGCCTGCGCGTCGTCGTGTGCGGGTTGCTGCAACGTATTTCACCAACTCATTCCCAGAGACCTTGCTTCCTCCTCAATTGTCCTGCGCCAAATTTGCTTAGGGAAGCCCACTCGTCTTTCAATTTGGGTTAGTGGATTCCACTGCATAGCATATTTTGCAACGGAATTATTTTCGCACCGTAAGGTGTGATCAATATCGTTCAATTGGTGCCAAAAATAATTTGTTATCATATCCCGATAACGTTCATCATTGACTGTTACAGCAGCTCAAAATCCGCACCAAACAGCGACTTTTTGTGGATGATGCATTAGTTCTTCGTGAATGGCCCGCGGATTTCCATGACCCCGAATGTAACAATTTCTTTTGTTCACCTAGCCATTCAGTTGAAAGTGAGCCTCTTCGCTAAAGATGACTTTGTTCGAGAAAATCGACATCAACTTGGTGGATCTCTAACACCCAATCAACGAAGTCACGGCGCCGTTTATGGTTAGTTGGTTTTTGTGGACATGTAGATCTTTTGTTAAAATGTGATGCGTGGATCTGTAAGAAAGGTTTAATTGCTGGAATCGAAAACGAATTCATTTTGACGGATTGTCACAAACACTGTCACTCACTGCGGCTATATTTACACGTGGCCGGCCACTTTGCACTTTAAATAGTGACCCGATTCGATAGATTTTTTCCATTAATTTCTTAACCGCGGCACGCGATTGACGGTTATGTATACCGACACTATTATCGCATTCGTGTTGGTTACAGTCCCCATTTCTCAGACGGGTTTTAACAAATAAAATGCGTTGCTCTCTCGTATACCACCACATAATTACAAATGGCAATGCTTAAGGCTGAACTATAATAGAAGAAAGGTTTCGTACGACCACTTCCGAAACAGTACGAATACAAAGGACTTGTATTATGTGACCATAATAGCTTTTTGCTTCGATTCGTTAAGTTTTCGTTCACTTTTGCTCACTTTTGTGTCATAAAAATGTAACGATTAATCGAATCTGTCAGAAAATATCCATGGTTGTACGACATGGGTGATGAAAATTACAAAAACATAATTTTAAAGGCTGAGATCTGGGATATGACGGTGGTATTCTCCGACTTCATTTATCTTATTATTTATGTCGTGAACCCAATTTATTTTTCTTTTTCGAGAACGTAGCACGGTAAATAATTCTTCATCCGGCGCTGCTTGACATTTTATTGAAATTAAAATCTTAATTATTTTTGACCGCTCTCTGTTTGACGTTCTTAACCGCGGCGTTAAGAACGCCACGTCAAAATAATCTAACCGCCGCGTAAAATGATCTCACCGCGGCTTTCAAAACGCTCTCTGTTTGACGGAGCCTTAAGACGGACTTTTTTTAAGGATTGAAAAGCTCTAAAAACTACTTTGTTTGCCTTTACTCCGGCCCAATTTAAAAGTAGCTGAGTAATTATTAAAAATAATCTCTTTATCAAATTATAATCATAAATTTTCAATAAGCCACTAATTGCTTTAAATTTTAGATATGTTGGGTGGTCTGTTCATTCTACGTATTCCAATATCTTTTTTAACCGTTTGTGCCGGAAAATTTGTTATAATGTTCCCTTTATAAATAAATAAATAAATATTTAGGTGCTAACAGCCCACACAGGGTCTGGCCTCGCTTCTTGCAGCCACTCCTGTTGTGCGTTGCATGAATGGTTGGACCTAAAGTTTCAAACCGTTTTCAAAGGCAACTTTTTCGATTGAGAGAAGTTTCTCATGACAATTTTACTTTCGGATGTTTGTCAGAGGTTCGCGAGAGGTGGGATTTTTTTCTATGATTCTTGGGACTCAAACCTTGAGTCTTCCAGTCAGTGATCGCGCATTTAACCACTGAGCCGCGGAGCGTTTAACATTAACAAATTTCAGTTCAGGAAGTATTTGTAATGTTGATCACAGAAAAAGACTTCTCGGGGTGTAAGTACATTAGGTAAATATTATTGTCGTACATTACAGATTGCGTGGGCCAACATTTTTCCGGTACATTTCAATGTAGGAAAATAGGTCTACGAGTATTAAATGAGCCTGTAAATTCAAATTTCCTAATGAGACATCTCTTTGAACAAAATTTTAAAATTTAGAGAGAGGGAAAGAGACCCACAACTATGAATACATGGTGAAATCGTATTTGGATGAGCGCCAGTAGAAAGTCCATTTTAGATGTTCAGCATCTGATCCTATTATAGCAACTTTGGGGGTCCCTTAAGGCAGCCATCTTGGACCATTGATGCTTATCTTAGCTAAAACCTCTGATTTATCCGACTACGCTGATAACATAAAAATCATTAAACACATACAATCTACTGCTGACTCCCGCCTATTGCAGGAAGACTTAAATAGGTTCTCCATCGGGTGCCAAAAGCATTTCTTAGAACTGAATGTCGAATGAAACGCCTCTCACCACCTCCTTGGGTCTACTTCATTCGTGGTGAGCTCGTACCCTCAGTCACTACAACAAGTGATTTGAGTGTCATTTCTGATAGTGAACTCAACTTTCGTTCTCATATTTATAACTCTATAAGTAGCCAACTCAGCAAACGGTTTTGATAAAAAGCTGGTCTAAGGGATTTTCGGATCCTACACCTACACCATAACACTCCCTCCTCCTGACCTGGCCTCTATTTTTATTATTATATTAGCCTAGTTTAAGTTTAGTTTTTAATACTCAAGCTTTGGTGAACACAAATAATGAACATCTAAGGAGTCTTAGCATCTCGTGTCTGAATCTGAATCTGATGGCGGTTATATTTTTGTTTTGAAATTGCTTCCAATGAATTCGTCCTAATTTTTGTTGCTATCCCTCTTGCAAAGCCAACCAAACAGGTACCAACGTCTATTTAAATTATTATTGGCATTTCATTTTAATCATCAAGGAAAAATATAGTTTTCGAAGTCACTAGTTTAGCGCAATAAATATTTTGTTAGCTGGTGAGCATGTGACTCTACCGCACACTATTTTATCGCAATTGCTACACTGGTCTAGGTGTACAGCTAAATAATACTCTTTAATATCTTCATCTGAGAGGCAATAGCACGCTCGGTCTTTCCTTCGTTATGGAGAATAATGAATGCTTACCCAGCTAATTCCGATACGCCGTCAGTTTCAGGACGAATCGAACAATCTGAAGCTAATAAAATTATGAAGTCCGATTCTAGGAACATGTTTCCTAAAATAAATCAGATCCTTAAACTTCGTAACAGCTCCAAGATTCCGAAACTGAAAATACCACTGCATTCCGGATTGACAGCCAACACTGTCCTATCACTGATAATTACTTCGTTATCGATGGTAGAACGGATAAGCTTATTCTTGTCGGCAGACTATCTAAGCCTCAAAACTAAGGCAGTAGATGAGAAACTGTTAAGCTTTCTTAGCCAAAATAGTGACCTAACTATTTTACTCAGTTTTTCTGGAGAAGTAAAAACAAACGAACTGACAACAGAACAGACAAATAACTATAACTAACAACACTCGACGAACTCGCAGACATATTCAGGAGACTGAATAATAAAAGACTTTCGGGTTATATGGCATCCCAAACATTGTACTGAAACATATACCGATCAAAATCATACGGCAATACTGCTACTTCTCGAGTTGTTGGAAAACATCGAAGGTCTTTCAATAAAACTAAGAAAAATAAAGATGCTTCTGATCCATCTAATTTCAGTTTCCTGCCTGACATTGGGAAGGTTTTCGAGGTAGTTATTAGCAAGTCAAGTCGCGAAAGAAAAGACATAATCTCGCGGAACCAATTTGGGTTCAAAAGAAACCACTCGTCAGTGCATGCTATTACAAAACTGCCCGCCTAGTGGATATCGAACAAGCCTTCGACACGGTCTGGATTGACGGATTAATTTGCAAACTTATCAGATATGAATTTCTACCTCACCTTATAAAGGTGGTCATCTCGATGGTCCGAGAAAAGAAATTTGTTGTAACGGATAGACAATGCACGACAACTTAAGTATTTAATATCACCAATGGTCTGCCGCTGGAAACAGTTACGGCACCAATACTCTTTATCATTTATATTTCCGAAATGCTGAGAAATTTGGAGAATTCGCGTCGAAACACGTAAATATTATATGTCTGCAATAAATGTCTTGAAATTAGTTTCAAGACACTTCATTATTGTACTCACAGCTTTAAAAGTAAAATGAATGAATCATCTGATATGTGAAGTGATTACTATATGAATTTTGCACTCATTTTAAACCAAACACTTAGTGCAGTATACTCATAAAAAAGTGTACACTACACTGAGTACACTGAGTATACCAAATATTGTTTGCACTGTTATATGATTGTACCTAAATGTCCAAAGCTAGAAAGCAAAGCTAGATTTTGAAATCGTTTTATTCAGTCCACTCAGTGTATTCTTTACAGTTAACATTGTACACTATTTGCTCATATCAAGCTAGTTCAAGCACCCAAAATGTGGGAGAGTAAGCAAACAGTGCACTCATTATGCTATTAGGTGACCGAGTATTCTACAGTAACTCTCTCTTGTGGTGTGGTACTCTTTTTTGCTGTACACTTGTTCGAATTATTGCAATGAATAGAGTACACTGAAGTACTGTACACGTTTAGAATCTTAGATAGTTGGAGTAGAAGAACCTTTCAAATGACATAAATGCCTTCTTCAACTGTATATTTACTAGAGGTCTGCAAATATACAGTTGAAGAAGGCAAGAGCGGCATTTATGTCACTTTAAAGCCTCTTCTACTCTAACTATCTAAGATTCAATGTGAAGATCATTTGCTACCAAGCAGTTCTATGTCCAATTCTGACTTATGTGACTCGAGTATGGTGGAATATAAGTCCATCATATATGAAAAAATTTAAAGTTTTCGAAAGAAAATGTAAGGAACGCACATTCCGACTTACGGCATTACGTCTCCAACAAGAGTCTATTGGATGATACCGGTGTGTCCAGAAATGACAATGTCATCCTGGACCTTGTGAGGAATCATTTCGCGCGGTCAGCGAATGTCACGGAGAACAATCTAGTGTTGGGCTTATTTTATCCTGCTATGATTATGGATAGAAATTCATTAGACAGTGGACATAAAAAAAAAAAAAAAAAAATACGAAGTTTGTTTTGCTTTTTAACTCATTTTTCAAAAATTCTAATTTAGACGCCTCATCGGTATAATACCAATATACGAACGAACAGCACATACGTGCAAGTACGTGCGATCCAGTAGTGCAATTTATTTTCATTTGAACTGTTGTGTTGTTGAAAAATATGTAATGTATGTATATTTTTGATTTTTGTATCTTAGGGATTCAATCCAGCCGGTGGACAGGCTGGTTATGCTCCTGTGCCACAAATGCCATCATACGGTCAACCGCCCTATGGTGGTGGCCAACGGCCACCTTATGCCAGCGGTCAGCCACAACGACCAACACAACCTCCACAAGCATATGGACAACAGCCGCCTTATGGTGGCTATCAACCGGGCTATGATGCATATGGCCCACAACCAATAGTAACGCAGCCTGGACCAGCACCACCACGAAGAGTACCAAGAGCTGGTAAGAATTGAATGCTTGCATATATTAATCTAACCAGAAAAAGTTGATCAAAAAACGGGTCAAAAAGGAAGAGAGATACAAAAGTGCGTCAAGCTCAACTTGTTCCAAAAATGTGTCACATGGATACGTTTATTTACGCACATAAATAGAGATTTATTAAAAATCAAAAACAAGCCCTTTTGGATCCAATTTAGCCCTCATTTTTACTAAATGCAGCTCCAGAGCCAAAAATATTGTTGGCATTACTAAATTCAAAATTTTTTCAGTGGTTCTCGAGCGAATCATATGAGAATAAACAGACAGGTAGACATGGAACAAAAAGTGTTTGTTTTCATTTTCTAACGAGGTAGCCAAATTAGGATAATGGTAAAATAACTGTAGGGGGTACTAATCGCCCGAGGCCCGACTCGCATTTGATCAATTTTTTGAGTAAAGATACCCTAGAAACGTTCTCAAAATTTTACATCTTCAGCCTTTGCTAATCAAAAATGTTATTTGGCTTAAGTCCTTACCTGATTTGTGGGTGCGTTATTTGGACTCTGTACTTACTGCAGTTACCGATAAGACCACGATACCACGTACACTCCTTCTTACTTACTTACTTAGGTGGTGCTACAGTTCGGGGTGAACCTGGGCTTCAACCAACAAGCCGCCAGTCCTTAGCTAACTGCCTGTTGCGAGCTCCAAGTTGGTTGACGTCCCCTTCTACTTGTGCGCGCCACCTTAGGCGAGGTTGTTCTTTACTGCGGTGTCCCTCCGAGTTGGATTCGAAGACTCTGCTGGACAGATCATTAGTGTCCATTCGCCCTAAATGTCCTAGCCATTTTAAGCGAGTGATGCGCGTTTTTTTGACTAAAGTAAAGTAAAGTTCGTCGATGAATCTTCTCCAAAGCTCGTTAACGAACTTTTCTCTTGAAACGACCGAGGATATCTTCATCTGCTGTCGACAGAGTCCATTCTTCAGCACCAAAAATTAGGACTGGGATGATTAAGGTCTTGTATACAATCTCCTTAGTTGTTCGGGATAGGGCCTTACTACTCAATTGCCCTCTCAGCCCAGCGATTGATTGACAAGAGTTATTTTTCGTTGGATTTCTGCTGAGGTGTTATTGTCAAAATTTATAGCAGAGCTAAGGTAGGCAAAGTCCCTTACTACCTCGAAATTATAGCTGCCGATTGTAACGCTGTGTTCAATTCGTCGATGTTGTTTGTGCCTTCTTGTTGACAGCATGTACTTGGTTTTGCCCTCATTTACCGCTAAACCCATTTTGGCAGCTTCCGTTTCAATACTAGCGAACGCACCAGTGGCAGCCCCCTGAGTTCGTCCAACTATGTCAATATCGTCGGCATACGCTAGTAGATTGTGCCTCCTGTGTTGGCAATTCTTTTAAGCATGATGTTAAAGAAGTCACATGACAGTTGTAAGTCCTCTTAGGTCTCGGTGAGGTCGTTACCGACCTTGATGGAGCAGCGAGCGTTCTTTTTGGCAGCGATGGCTCTGTATACATCGTCTGTATAAATATTGTCATGTGCGGCCTCAAAATCGATAAAAAGATTGTGGGGTATCGATTTGGACTTCTTGGGTTTTCTCCAGAATCTGCCGAAGGGTGAAAATTTGATCGACTGTGTACTTTTCTGCTCTGAAAACACAGTGATAGGGTCTAATCAGGTTGTTGACGAAGGGTTTCAGGTGCTCACACAATAAGATCTTGTACGCAATGTTGAGGTGACCTCTGTAATTGGCGCAGTTGAGGGGGTCTCCTTTCTTGTGGATCGGGCAACCACCAAATTCCATTCATCAGGCATACACTAGTCTGGCCAAATCTTGTAAATGAGTGTCAACTCATTATATGCTCTCTACCAAGTCATCTCCAGCTGCTTTGAACAGCTTGGCTGATAGGCCGTCAGATCCAGCAGCCTTGTTGGATTTCAGCTTGGATATTGCTATCCTCACTTCGTTTTGGTCAGGTGGGCGGAAGTTTTAGCTATCATCGTTTATGGTGAATGGTCCATTTTGCCTGACACCTGAATGTTGGTCTTCGTCGCCGTTATACAGTCTGCATAACAAGTTTTTCCATATTCTCAGCACGGACTGTGACTCTACTACAAGATTTTCTTCTACATCTGTACGGGTCTTGTTGGCTTGACACGTTCTTTTTACTTTTTGGTAAAACTCCAATACATTGTTTCTGGAATATAATCACCGGAATGGTGAGCAGAATCAACAATCCTCTACAGACAACTCAGAGAGCTGTCCCAGAGTTATACTTAGGTTTAGCTAACTTGATCCAGAACGAGCGCTCTACATCCGAAATTGTTACCAGAAAATATTTAAATAGAGCGAGCTTTGCTGGCATACGCTTTTTGTTTTCTATAAAAGGATCTGTAGGATCGATTCCTCCTTGTAAAACATTGCGAACATCCTTCAACATTTAGTAGTCTTTGTTGCAGCCAAATCCGTTTTCTGGGCGAATTGTTTTTGTTTCAGAATCTACGAATCGACTCAACGACAGTGATACTTTCTTTTAATTCTATTCCTTGTATCTCGACCTTCACAGCACCAGAAATTATTGATGAAAAATTGCATTTTATATATCTACATCTATAATTGTATTGAATTTAATAATGTCGCCATGTAAATCTGGACTGCGAAGTAACACGAATAGAACAGCTTATCTCCTAATTAGTTCACATTATCGATATAGTACTCTACATGCATAAATATCCTACGTGAGCTAAAGTAAGACTCGATGACCCACAATGATCCGCTTTGTTGATAAGCCATAGATCTCTAAGTCCGATTTTTTTATTTTAAAATAACGGTACCAACTTAGGGACGAAATTCGGATCTCAAGTCAGTGTAAATTTTTCATAATTTTTTTTTTTTCGTGGGTAGGTGAAATTTTTTTACAGACACACTATGAGCCCGGTGCTCATAGTAGTGCTAGATTTTTTCTCACTAAACAACACCTCCCTTCAACTCGTTTACTATGACTAGGTTTCCTTACCAAGCAGTTTTAGTTTCAAACATATTCGCGTTGGGCAGGTAGCTTTCTAACAAAAGCACCTGCTAAAAACCGCCATTAAATGCGGCTGGTCCTTATTGCACTAGATCGAACGGTTTCGTTCTTTGTAGTCGGCGCTCAAGGTTTGTCTCGTCCAGAATTTGGAGCATAACGTTGTTGCAATGACCATGAAGACGAATACGGAGTTTTCTAGCAAAGTTCGTTATATCGTCATCGACGGTAGTTACTCCTAAGTCTCTGTGGATATCATTGTTTCTGATATACAAATGGGGCATTTACTATGACTCTTAGAATTTTTTTTTTTTTGAAAAGATTGTAGGATATCTCTTAAAACTTAAAACTCTTTCATAAAAATTTGAGTTATTTTTAATTTCTAAAAGAAGGCGTTTTTCGATAGATAAAAGTGCCAGATCTGAGAGTCTTTCTTATTTTTGGGAATTTCTTAAGTAAGTGTGGACTCTTTTTAAAGTCAAAAAAGATCTTTCGACAGAGGCCACAGTCAAAGGCAGTGTTAAAAAGATTTCACACAATGTTAGAGTCTGAGAAAAAGTCTAAGCATTTCCTAATCTCTAAGCATTTCCGTATTGAAATGCTTATAAAGTTGAAAAACATCAACCTTTTTAAGTGAAGGGGATAGTGTATAAAACTTTGAGTTAATTTTTTAAAGTAGTAAAATTAAAAATTCCATGAAATAGGGTAATTAAAGGAGATATTTTGTAATCCGGCATTGAATTAGAAAAATATTCATATTTTGATTTGTTTAATAAATCAAAGAAAATATATGAACTAAATGAACTATACCTATTCTTAATCTGACATGTAACATTATCTATAATTGCTACACAAATTCGGCTATAATTTGTTTTTGAATCAATATTAAGTAGTCGGCATTTGCGTGGATGTTCTGAGCAGTCACTTACGCTCTCATAGATTGAGTCAAATGAGTTTAAAAATTCAGAATGAATCCATGACTCAAAACCCTCGATCTCTTGCTTCGCAAGCTCTATGTCAGTTTGTTTATTTTGAACTAAACTAAAAAGAATATCTGTTTTTGCAAATATGTCCGAAGTAACATGCAATAAAAAACAGAATTCTTTGTCCTGCAGTTTGTATAACAAACTTTCGGACATAACCAGAGTATCGTTATCCAATTCTCCTGCTTCACATAAAATCTGTTCAAAAGTTTTTATAATATCTTCTCTGCAATTGAATAAGACGTTCACTAATAATAATAATAATAATAATAATAATAATAATAATAATAATAATAATAATAAGTTCTTTATTTCAAATAAACTATTTTACAGGAATTTTCATAGAATTTTTTAAATTTGTTTATTCTTAAGAAATAAAGAAAAGAACAAAGCATACGACATGGGCTAACCCGTCGTCAGTAGAGAGGGCTTTTTACTTTAAGCTATTAATTGACAATTTTATTTAATTAAATTCCTCAATTATTAATTTTCTGTAATTGAGTGCGTTAATTATATAATGGATAACATTTTTCCAGTTTTCATTTAAATTTCCATCTAAAATCTCAATTAATTCTTCTTCTAAAAGTAAGTTTTTAGTAAAGTATTTGCATCTGATCTCCCTGAGTACGGGACACCCATAAAATGTTGTATTGTGTCCTCCTCCTTTAAATTGCATAGCGTGCACATGAATAAGTTTAGATGAATAAGATCTGCTCGCGCTTTCAAAATCCATGTTATATCGCTTTGTGTGTTTTTATCGTTGCAATATGCGTTACCTTTAGTAAAATCCAAGTATTTGTATATTCGTGTTTGACTATTTGCGGCTTTAGATGCATGATAGTGGTATATCTGCTTCTTCAAATTGTCTGTTAATAAAATGTAATTCCTGTGCCATTCGGTTTTTGTTAACTGCACATCCCAATCTAAGCCAGAGTCTAAGCTTAAACTCTGCAGTTCTTTGAACCAGTATATCTTTTTGGTTTTTATTAAATTTGACAGTTTGTGTGGTAGCCTTTCTGTGTTATATTCAAATAATGTTTTTGCAATGTATCGCATATGTAAATTTAGGGTATATATACGACCCTCTTCCGCTCCAGTTTCGAGTGCTATGACATAATTTGGGGTGAAAACAGGTAGTTTTAACAAACGTTTAATGAAATAGCATTGTAACTTGTCTACATCTTCAAAGCAAGAATAGCCCCATACTTGAGCCCCATACGCTTGTATTGCTCTACAAGTTGCTAAAAATAATTTTCATTTCGCGTTAAGTGTGATCTCTTTCTTTTTGAAGAAGTCCTTCCATGTTGCATTTATACTAGCTTTAGCCGAAGAGTTTCTGCTGCTTACATGCTTTACAAAAGACATTCCAGGTGTAAATATAACTCCTAAGTACTTATACTTAGAGACTATTTTTATCGGTTCTCCTCTATACGACCACTTCTCTTGCCTTGCTAGTCTTCCGCCTTTTCTGAAAACCATTATTTCACTTTTGTTCAGATTTACCTCCATGCGTCAGGTATCACAATATGTTTCTAGTTTGTTTATCATTCTCTGCAGGATTTTAATATCGTCGGCCAAAATAACGATGTCGTCTGCATATAACAGTAACCTTATATTAAGCTGACCTATAAACAGTCCTCCCTCCAGATGTTCAAGTAGATCATTTATATACATCACAAAGAGTAATGGAGACAGCAGGCATCCTTGCTTTACTCCGGAAAGAGTTTTAAAAGATCCAGTCCACACTACCGAGCTTGTTTCTTTATACACACTTTGTAAACAATTCACTATTTTGGAAGACACTCCCATTTCAAGTAGTTTGTACATTAGGTCATTTCTTGGCACTCTGTCGAACGCGGCCTTAAAATCAACAAAAAACGCATAAACTTTTTTGTTTTCAGCGAATTTGAGTTGAATTATGGCAGTTAAATTGTATATATTATCTGCTGTGGAATAATGTTTGCGAAATACAGCTTGGTATTCATTAAGTTTATTGTGTTTTTCAACCCATTCTGATAGCCGTTCATTCATTATGCCCATTAAAATTTTAGCTATACAGTTCATGAATGAAATGCCTCTATAGTTACATGGTTGATTCGCATCTCCCTTCTTTAGTGCCAGCTCATATGCCGAAGTTAACTTTTTTAAGAACTCATCCGAAGCATTGATTAAAAACTCATAAGGGAATGTCTAGGCAACATTTGTTTGATTTCTGCTGGTGAAATGGACCTATCTAGATCATCATCCAAATTCCACCTTGCAGCGTACAGTACGTCGACCGCAGCGTTTGGTGGATTTAGAAGCGATTCGAAATAGCCTCTGAAATCTTGGGCTGCAATATCCTTCCCGGTTTGAAAGTCTTGATGCCTTAATTTCTTCACCAAAGACCACCACTCTTTACTGTCTGTTATACTGCTAATATTTGCAACAATATTTTGATAAAAATTTTCTTTTTTCCAGGTGCATATTACATTATATCTGTTTTTTGCGGCTAAATATTTTTGCTTCTCTTCTAAGCTACGTGTATTTCGGAATTTTTTCAGATCGCTAAATGACTTTTTCCTGTATTTTTCACATTGGTAATCGAACCATTCGCTTTTGAAATTTGTTTTTTTATTTGAATTTAGTTGTAATGGCGCAGACTGCTGTATTATTGCTACCAGATCTTTCAAATCAAATTCGGATTTATGTTGTGCTAACACTTCCAAATTTTCATTTAATTTAGTCATGTAGCGTTCTTTGGCTGTGGGTTTCCATAACATTTTAGGTAAAAGACTTAGATTTTTCCTATTATTTGCAGCGGGCCTTAAGTTAAGGCTAAGTTGAATTGGGAGATGATCAGACCATATTTTCTCTACAACTTCAAATTTGTTTACAAGTTCCAGAATTTCCTATGAGGCAGCACATATATGATTTACAGAGTTTCCTACGGTAGAGATAAATGTAAGATTTCCTTCGTTGTCCCCATTTGTCCTTCCATTCAAAACTATTAAACCATAGTCATCGCAAAAATCGAGAAATTCTCTGCCTTTCGCGTTTATTACCACATCTTGGGAAAATCTCGTCTCTGTACCTGCAGTAAACGAAACTTTGTAACATTCCTCGATGTTTTGTTAAAACTGACCGATTCGTACATTCATATGTACGAATCGGACGTTCACTATACGCGAATGATATTGCCATCGAGTCCCTGATACCCCGGCATTTGTCGATCAGCAATTGTCTTTAGCAGATTGGTTCTTTTAGATGATTTATGAAAAAACAATTCAGGTATGCTTTCTAACAATTTAGATAACACTAGATTCAGAACATGGCCATAACAGGGAATAAAAATAGCCATTGGGCATATATTCCGGATTCTTATTTGGACTCCACCATGGCCACCGCACGTTACGGCCGCACCATCGTAGGACTGACCTATTAACTTTTCTTTACAGTTAAAACTATCTAAGACATTTATAATTTGATCGCACAAAATAACCGCGTTTCGACCGACACTCACGTCAAAGAAACCTAGAAATCTTTCTTGTATTCTGTTCTCTGTGGCTCACATCTGGTGTTTCATCGACCATCACAGATAAAAATTTGATTGAACTGATTTGATCCTTAATTTCGGATTTGAATGTCATTTTGAATGTCATTGGAGAGGCCGGAAAAAAATTGAGTTTTGGGAACTTGAACTTTGTTCTAAATGCGAGTCCATTAAATGGTCGTACTTAGCCAAGTATGAAATGGTTTCGATATAATTACCGCGATTATCTGATCTAGATTTTTCGTCGTGACCACAAAATGCCAGCTCTTGTTTTCCTAGAAGAACTACAGTGTCTATGAAACGCTTCATTAAATCGCGATTGCGATCAACTTTTCTATTATGAGCCTCGTAAGAAAGCAACTGCGTATATGCTTTTCCGTTTGAATATGTTTTTTGGAAGAATTAATAAAATTGTTTATATCAAAGAAACCTGTGTGACTGCAAACACTAGGAGAATTAGAAAAAAGAAGACAAGGAAAACAAAACATTCTATTTAATTTGTAACTGCCAGTCAGCCATGAATTCTTTTTGTAAAAAGACGCATGAAAATGTTTCTGATACCCATCCTTTCGCGTATAATCAATTTTCATTGATGGTGTCAAGTGACCTAGTTCTATAACTTTTTTTTTTTTTTTTTTTTACAAAAAAGAAAGCTTACTGAACACGTGGGTTTCTTTTAGAAGGAAATCGGTTAAACAACACTCAAAATTAACTAGAAACATCTTGTCTAAGAATAATAAGAATGTTTAATGGGGCACCTCTTGAGTAGATTTATAATAGCTAATAACTATTCACTTAGCTCACTCACTATTTTATAATAATTTAATAATTTAAAACACTAACTTAACTACCAATATGTAATTGCTAAATTTTTAAAATTTTCTAATAATTAGCAGTCACAAAAAACAAATTTGCATCCGAATTTTCAATAAATCACGCGCAACACAACCGATTTACAACTGTCATTTCAAATTTGCAAAAAAATTATACCCAACAAGTTTAAGAAAAACCTCAAACGCCGTTCCAACCACTACATCACCCAATAACCCGGTTTTCGTCAGCTTATTTTGTTGCCTACAACAAAAAAAAAAAAACTCCCTCGAACTAAAACCTTTCTCCTCCACCAATGTTCATCCACAAAAGCCGAGAAATCGCGGGTTATTTTCCTCATAAGCGAATGTATGTTAGACAAAGAAGTCGCAAATAAACTTCTACTATATGCCAGAAAGGAATAGAGTTGAAAGTTCGTACTGTGAAGAAATGAATGCATAAGCCGGAAAATGAACAGCTTTAAAAAAAAAAAAAAAAAATCATTGCACGCTTTTCTTTTGAAAAAGAAGTTGTCTCTCGCTAGCGGAGTTCATACTTGTCTCGGCTATGTGTGCGAGTTTGTGTATGAGTAAAAATGAATAAACAACCGAAGTGGTCGCAGCATTTCATCTTCGAGCGTGTATAAAGTTATGATTTATGAATGAAAAATGGTTTGATGAACAAATAATTGAATGTGATTGTTGGCAAGTGGCAAAACATGAGTTGATTTGGCCTCGTTGAGAGCAATGTGCCAAATCTTTGTCCACTGTCAAATTGTGTCCAAAGCTCGTTGGAGCTTTACAGTTGCTGACTCGACTGATTTATCTGTTGTTAATGTAGCCGTGTAGTCCGCGGACGTAGCTACGACAGTGCCTTCTTCTTGCAGTATATCTCGAGTGTAGAGTAAGAACAAGACCGGACCAAGAACAGTTCATTGCGGTTCTCCGGTAACGATTTCCTTAAATTGGGTGTATTCCGTTCCGTGTTTAACATGGAATAGTCTGTTCGCAAGGTAGGATTCTAAAATCTCATATAATTGTTCCGGTAGAACCTGTCTTAACTTAAACTTCAAGCTTTCATGTCATGCCTTGTCGAAGGCTTGAGAGACATCCAGAAAAGCGCTAGAACATATCTTTTTCACCTATAAGCTTTTCTGTATTTCAATTGTTTTTCTATAAACCTGATCAATTTTGGAATGCTTTGTTCTGAAACCGAATTGATGGTCAGGAATCAAACATCTTTCTTCAATGACCGGTGGTAGGCACTTTAACAAAAGCTTTTGAAATACCTTAGATACTAGAGGCAAGAGCGATATCGGTCTGTACGATTTTTTGTCGTTTGAAGGCTTTCCCAGTTTTGGAACCATTATAATCTCGGCGACTTTCCATTGCATTTATAAAGGGTGACCAGATAGCAATGATAGTTTTTCCAATTATTATGTTTCAGCAGCTGCCAAAGTTATCAATGACATCCAGCTGTCAAAATATTCAGTAAGGTTTGCCATTTCATCGTGCATCGTTTGACGCTTCCCAAACGTGTGAAAATTATTAAAAAATATCGAAATTCCGGCTCAGTTGTAAATACGCAACGTAAATTTCGTCGTGAGGTCGGTCGTCGTCATGGCTTCAGTGCGCAGGCAATTCGTCGCACCGTAGAAAAGTTTGAGCATGAGTAGACTCTTTTGGACCTTAGGCCACCAACCAGACAGAGATCGGTGCGAAGTGAAGAAAACATAGCCGCCGTAGCGGCCAGTATCGATGAAGACCCAGAAATGTCGTTTCGGCGCCGATCAGCTAAATTGGGCATCACTAGAGAGTCAACCAGGCTTATTTTGCGGTTGGAAGCAGGACGACCGTAGACAACGCCGTGAGTTTGTTAATTGGGCGCTGCAAATGTTGGCCGGAGATCCGGATTTTGGCCAAAAAATCATCTCGGACGAGGCCCCTTTTTTGGCTCAGCGGCTATGTCAATAAGCAAAGTTATTGGAGCGACCACAATCCACAAGTGTTCGACCAAGTATCAATGCATCCACTAAGATTGACTGTTTGGTGCGGTTTATGGCACGGCGGGGTCATCGGACCTTATTTCTTTCGGAGTCACCGTTACCGTGACTGGTTCTCGGTATAGGGCGATGTTAACCGACTTTCTGTGGCCAGAGCTCGACAGCATCGATATATCTGAGTTGTGATTCCAACAAGATGGCGCTACATGCCATACAAGCGACGTAACGCTCGAAGTGGTGAAGGAGAAATTTGGCCTCTGTGTCATCTCACGGCAGGCGTTCATCAATTGGCCGCCGCGATCATACGACTTGACACCCCTCGATTATTTTCTCTGGGGCTACGTCAAGTCCTTAGTCTACGCTAACAAGCCAACCACTTTGGATGAGCTCGAGGCCAACATTCGCGACGCTATTGCCGGAATAACGACGCACATATTGGACCGAGTCATCGAAAATTGGAACGACCGCTTGAAGCACTGCCAGCGAAGTCGAGGCGACCATTTAAATGATGTGCCATTCCATACATAATGGCATGAATGTAGCTTCAAAATAAAGCCAGAATCAATTTGATATCTCACACAGTTGTTGTTTTATTTAAATTTCTTTTCCTATCGTTCTTATCTGGTCACCCTATAATATGCAGAAGCTTGATCTGGGCTCTTTGGCAATTCCTTGAGGATCTGTTCGGTTATTAAGTCATATCCAGGGGCTTTGTTATATTTAAGATTTTTTATTGTCAGGTGTCGTAATCTTACCACCAAGGTCTTTTGTTAGCGCCTCTCCGTCAAAATTTTCGAAAATTTTCCACGAATGCCAATGCACCATCAAAAATTGACGAAGATTAAGAAAAATTATACGTGATGAATTGCACCAGATAGCAGTACATGGTGTGAGCCTAGAAGGTCTAAGTCCCTCAGTTAAAGCAAGACAATACAAATCAGCAACAAAAGTAATGATATCTATTTTTTTTTTGTTTTTTCCAACCAACTTAACGCACATTTGCTAGTCCCCTTGTATTCGGCTGGCGAGAAGACCTGCGTGGGAGAACTAAACGTACACTCAATACTAACACTGTTTGAAGTAAATATAGATCAGATCAACGTTCTCCTGCTGCCTGTAGTAACAAACAATTTCGTTTTATTATCTTCATTGATTTCTCCAATCAGTGCATTTACCCCGAATAAATGCATTACCCATACTGAATCGATGTAAAGTCAATAATCCCCCAGTAATCTTCAGTAAATTGACACAGATTTCCACAGTATCGTTTAAGTATATCGCCTTTTGTTTGTTTCAGTTGTAGGTATCGCAAATATGCTTTCTTAATTAAAGAAAAGTCATTTACAACTGAAAAGAAATTTCAATACATATTTGTACTTGTATCTCAGTGATAAGAGTTAACATAGCCTCTGACCTCTGATTGTTGTACGCAAATATCAGTCTAAGACTTGATTCGTTATAAATAAGAGCAAAATTTACATTGAAATGCATTCATTCATTCTGATGCAGAAGCAGCCGTCATTTTGTAATCGACAATAAAGTTGCCTAACGTCCTCCCACATCGCGGTTATATCTATAAACACACTCAATCGGATCGGGTACCCAATGCGGTCTGGATAGACAACTTTCAGAAGTCATTTGCACACACAAAAAGATATTTCTTTTCGTCGCGCTTCTTATCATTCTTAATTAAAGAAAATGAAACGTCGTCCACTTGTAGTTGTTGGATTCGGTTTTATTGTTGTGATTACAGATGTTTAACTGATATAACTTGAATTTTGTTTATCGTTGTTGTCGATTCGTCGCCTACGGTTCGACGGTTTCGTCAGTCGGTAAGAAGATCTCACTGTGAGAACGCTTGCAAGTGAAATTATTATCGCCCCCCGGTTGTGCCTAGAATGAGTGCAGTAGTTAATTACAACTCTATATACGAGTTAAATAATGATCCTCCAGAGGATATCACAACAGTGAATGTATTTCAAGTTTTCTGGAATCACCTGTGTGAGAAGTATACGAGTCTTCGAAGGACAAAACTTGCCTCCATCTCACCACCGATCATAGACGCCAAGTCATTGGGACGGAAATTTCGAAAATCCCTGCGATTGAGTAAATCCTCGAAACGGAAGGGATATGAAGTATTTCTGACCGATGAAGAGAAAAGGTAAAAAAAAAAGCAAATATGGTGGCTATCCAGGAATGATAAGACGAGGTCGTGTCCTAACACGAAATATCAAGTCATTACCAATAGCTGATGAAACACTTAAAGTTATCGTGTGCCTTTGTTGTCTTTTGATAGTGTTAACTTTACTGTTGATTATCATATCTAGCCTAACAATAAACGAGATAATCACAAGTACTCAGGGACAGATAGGGCTCTTTGTCAATAGAACTGGAGAATTAACATCAGAAAGGCATACATCTTACAGTGTCAAGGAATGTTTTTCAGTGAAATTTGTAAATGGGGTTGTAGTTATCTTGGCCTTTGAACGATACTCGCTAATTTAATTTAATTCAATTGAGTAATGTGGGTCGATTTGACCTTAGACATACGCGTATGCGATAAACGAAAGCCATGTGTGTATGAATCTGAAAATATTGCATTGTAAATGCGGTAATCGGTTAATATGCCTAAATTGAAATATCAAAACGGATTCGGTTTTGTAAAATGCTTTTATGTAACTCAATAATAAACGTACAACTCCGTAAGTTTTTGAGTTATTATTACGCGACACAACCTAACACCTTTATAAACATAATAAAGTATAGCAATTTATACAGGATGATCAAACTTTGGGAGGTGATAGGTCGTATCACAACAATAAATAAAGTGCACGACTAGGTCGTACATTCGAAAAGAACTCAGATTTGAAATTTAAGTGAAATTGGTAAATTGTCTTTTTTTTTTTAAAAAAAATCCTTTAAAAAATAAAAAAATTATGACAGTTTTCCAAAATTTGACAAATATTGCTAAGATATCTATTTTCAACAAAATTGTTTTCAATTCAATTCATTTATTTCTCATTAAATCTTCATACAGCTTAACTTGATAAGATAGTACAAAATAGATATTAAAATGAGAAAGTTTAGTGACATTTTATATTTTAATAACAAAAAAATATTTATTTATTTATAAACTTTATTACCATACAGTGCGTTTCATATATACACAGGTCGACATAATTCATCGTACGACACATATAAACGCTGTTGATCGGTACCTACACAGTTCAATCAAAAAAGGACTAGGATTTAAGAATCAGAACAAAAAACAAAGATTATCTAGATATTAGATTAAATTAAAATTCTTTTTATTTTCACATTTGGCTTAAATGACAAAATTCTTCGTACGACTAGTTTCGACTTTAATTTTTTGAAGAAATCGGGCTGTCAGTAACTTGTTGGGCCTCCACGAGATTCAAGGACTGCTTGTAGTCGACGTGGCATAGAAGAGACCAGGGTTTTCATAAAATCTTCGGGTACACGATCTCATTCTAGTTGGAGGACTTCCTTAAGAGTCGCTTTTGACGAAATCCGGTGTTTATGGAGTTGTTTTTCCAAATAGTCCCACAAATGCTCTATTGGGTTTAAGTCCGGGCTCTGAGGGGGAGAATTAAGCTGTCTTGGAGCATAGTATAACAACCAATCCTTCACTTTTCGAGCGGTGTGTTTAGGATCGTTGTCTTACTGAAATATCCAGCCGGGATCCAAACTTAATTTCTCTACTGATGGGCGTAGATTTGCTTTTAATATGTCGAGGTACATGTGTTGGTCCATGTTACCTTCAATAAACACCAGCTTTCCCACGCCAGACCAAGCCATGCTCCCCCACACCATAACACTACCTCCACCGTACTTCACTGTTTTTCTTACATTTTGAACTTCCATTTCAGTGCCGCTCTTTCGCCAAACTCTTGCAGGACCGTCATGACCAAAAATGTTGTATTTGCTCTCGTCGGTGAACACAACTTTCTTCCAAAAAGAAAGATCAGCGTCTTTGTGTAAAGTGGCAAAGTCTTTAAGTTTTTTCTTATTCGCTTCACTTATGGATGGCTTCTTCCTTGGTGTTCTTGAAATATACCCATGTCTGTTGAGGGTCCTTTCTATTGTACTGTCTGTCCTGCATGTATCCACGACTA
Organism: Pocota personata; assembly: GCA_963082735.1. Taxonomy (NCBI): domain Eukaryota; kingdom Metazoa; phylum Arthropoda; class Insecta; order Diptera; family Syrphidae; genus Pocota; species Pocota personata. Next base: position 56,700,986 of record OY720431.1, read on the forward strand.
TTTGTTTTATGGTAGGGCAATTAGTTCTTGGGTTTTTTCGCACTGTGTTCAGAATGACCCTTTCGTCCCTTTCATTTAATTTGCGTGGACGGCCTGTTCTTCGCGCGTACTCAACACTTCCTGTTTTTTTGAACGTTTCTACGATGTACTGTACAGTTGATTTGCTTTATCCCACTGTGCGTGCAATTTCTGCTAGCGATTTGCCTTCTTTCGAAAACAAATCTACTACCACTTGCCGGAAATCTTGGGTCGTTTCTTTTCTCCTTTGTTGAACTGACATGATCACTTTTTTTGCAAAAGATGTTAACTCACTAAGGGCTGAATACTGAATGATATGCATTTTGCTAAAACTGTAATTACAAACAGAAAAACTAACGGAATCAATCGCCGTACGATGAATTGTGTCGTTTGCACTGCAGCGCATTTTATTGCTTTTATGAATAACTTGAACAAAAGAGATGGAATGAGGGACAGGATATGGGTAATAAAAATGTCTTTAGTGATAGGAAATAAAAAAATAATAAAACAATAGGTTCATAAATATATGTGGAATTATTGGAAATTTATCTATCGTACGAAGAATTTTGTCGGCCTGTGTATAACCTTTTTTATAATTTTCAAATACCTGAAAATGTACGACACATTTCACCTGTTTTGCATTTTGGAAATATAATATATAAATATAAATAGAAAAACAGTTTTTTGTTTCTACATTTTTACTTTTACCGATAACGCAACAAATCTTTCACACATAACAAACACAGATGTTTAGAATCGGCATACGAACAAAAATAGGAAATGCACCGTTAGGTTTTCGATCCAGTTAAACAAACCTCCTTGAATCGATGTGATCAATTAGTTGACACTGTCTCATTTGTGCATTGCGTGTGATAATAGTGTGGTAAAATTCGGAGAATTTGCTCTTTTTCTCATTATTTTGAAAAATTTCAAGAATTACAGGAAAATTACATAGGTATACCAAAATTTATATATTTTTTTTGTTGGCTTTTGAAGTTCTTTTTATTTGGTTATCAGATGAAGGAATTAAACCGTTCAAAGGTAGAAGAAATGAAAAGGCTTATCGATTCCAAGGTCACCGTGAAATTTGTCGTAGGGTTGGAGTTTCAATGGGTGTGATCTCCAAGATTCGAAAAAAACTCATGCTTGAAGTCGAAAAGAACAAGCCCGGCAAAACCATTTTAATTTCTCTAGTACAATGGTGTATTTTAAGACAAATTAAGTACGAAGTGCACGATAATGCAGCTTAAATAAATAAGAAGCTACACCAGAACGATGGCATAAATGTATCGACTGAGGCTGTAAGAAACGTTTTGTGGAAAAAACGGTTTTCATGGACGGGTAAAAGTCAAAAAATCGCTCTTGACAATAAGGCACAAGAAATTGCGGCTAGAATTTGCTAATAAAGTAAAAGCATATCATGCCCCGCCTTAAAACCGAATTGGTTATCCGGAATTATATTGTAATATGCGAGCTACGGCTCGAGTAGATAAAACGATATTCTGTCAAATTTATTTCTTTATTTTCTAGTCTATAGAACAATTCAGGTTCACACTATACTATTCTTCGCAATTCTTTTATTACAAGGTCTCTTTCCTCTCAAATCACTTTATCTCCTTTCAATTACTTAATTCACAAATCCAAACTAATTACTTCTTCTTGTTAACTCTCAACTTTCATTTTATCACAAAATTACAACTTCGCCCATTATCACTTTTCCAATCTCTTCGCCACGGTTCTAAACCTACTGCCTGCTCTCGATCGCCATCTGTCCTTATATAGGAGAAGTTTCTGATAGCCAGAAACTTCTAGCAAATTCTTCGACCACTGGAACAAGAAAAATTCTGATGTAATAATTCCAAGATGACAATCATTTCTTGCAGTTATAATTCTCTCTTATCCGTGATATTATCCGTCTCTTTCGTAGACATGAACTGTGGAGACTAACCGCAGACACGAACCTCGAATGAAAGGACACTTCGGACCAAAATTCTGCCAGAATGTAAAGACACTTCGGAATTTGTTGCATTATACTTTTAGGGAGCGTAGTTATTATTATGTTACAATATTACTGTTCTCAGTCCACTTAAGCAGGGCTCTATTGATCACTTTCTCGAATACCTTGCTGATGTTCGGAAGGAGACTTATCGACTGGAGATTTGCCGGATTGGAGGTGTCCTTACCCCGCTGGATAATGTGCATTATTCAGCGCATTGTTAAACAGAGTGGTGTAAATGTCCACCGCTTCTAGAGGGAGATGTCGAAGCACAATGTTCGATACTCCATCGATTCTCACAGATTTCTTCCTCTTCAATGAGTCGAAGATCGCTTGGAGCTCCACCTTCGATATGTACGGGGGATGTACCCTTTCATCGGCGATGACATTATTTACCATGTTATCGTCATTGAACTCGGTAAAGCCTATGTTCTCGGATCGCCGGTGCTCTATATCACTTCGAAGGTAGAAGTTGTGCACAAGGACGCGATTTTCCAGGTCGTGGTTCGGGCAAATGGTATCATTCACCTTGTACACTTCCTTGGAAAGTCGCTCCTATAGCCTTTACCTTCTCCTGCGGATCTTCGATCACAAAGAAGTTGTCATCCTCTACTGCGTTATCTGGATCTATTCCTGCTATTATTAGTATTTGTCCATTGTTCGTCGTTCGGGGGATCTGAAGACACGGAAGGTCGAAATATTTTATTTATTTGCGGGAACATACTCGGGTTTTTTTTTTTTATAATTTGCGCGCGACAAATGGGATATGAATACCATTAAATTATTTCAGGGCACGAGCGTTTTGTAGAAAATTGAGAGAGAGAGAAAAAGATAGATTGGTGTAGTGGGTTTGAAACTTAGGTGGTATTAAGTTTCAGTAAACTCCAAGGGTGGCATCCAGATAACTGGGGAGCTTGTTTTGTTTTGCTTTTTATCGTTGCTCTTGATTCACAGTATTTTTTTCCCTCCACCTGATGTCATCATCGATCAAGTTGCATTTAAGCCATATGACCACCCAACTGCCAGTGTTATGCCTTCGCAGTAGAGTTGACTAAGCTTTCGCAATTGATCGACTTTTTTTATTTATTTCAGACGAAATAAATAGATGACCGTTGAGATCAGGATTTGAACCGTGTACCAAGAGCGTGACAAACGTTTATGTTACCACTACACCACGGCCATCCAACAACCCACGGGTTGTTGGATTTTACATCCCGAATTTTGTTGTTCCAATGCAAATTTACAGAAAGTCTGTAATTTTCTCTAATTAAATTTTGGAGGTTTTTAATCAACGACTTCAGCGTCATAACCTCCGAGTTTTGTCTGTCAGTAAACTGTCTGTACAAGGTTTTTAGTCTCGATAGCAGTCTACTTTTGTGTTGGTGTAGTGCGTCAATTGTTGCATTATGGAATATCGTCCATTTGTTTTAGGTACCAGTCAATCTCCTCGTTTGACAGATTCCTATTGGATGGTGGGTAGAGCGAATTCGAGGAGAGTGCTCTTGTCAAAGTTTTTGAGAAGCGAGTCCAACGCGTCCTACTATAATTGTAGGAGTACGTTTGGACAAACTCCTCCAACTCCGCAATTTCGTTGGGAATCGTTATTACGGCACTGAGTCCGCAATGGTCACTGTCATACACAAATGTGTGCAGGCAGTTTATAGTTTGTCGGTCCATGTCGGTCAGTTGTAACCGTACGTCGAACAGCATTAGATCCAGATAGGAGCCGCTTCTAGGAAACGACGGACTATCTGTAGCTTTCAAATTGAGTTTATACTCGACACTGTGCCGACCCCACGAATTGAATAGTAGGTTCCCTCTAGGATTAGGTGTGTTATTTCCCCAATCTCTATGTTTGGCGTTAGGATCTCCGGCCATGATGAAATAATTCTCCTCCGACTCCAGCCTTAGGCATCGAAAAAGTGTCTCGAGCTCTGAAATAAATAAAGTGGAGTGAGTAGCTTCAGGTGCATAGAGTGGGACCAAGGACATCCTCTTTCCACTACGGAGAGGGATGCACACGATACACGATATGTGAAGGCATAACACTGGCAGTAGGGTGGCCATATGGCTAAAATGCAACTTGATGGTGATGATGACGTCAGGAGGATGGAAAAAAATACTGTGAATCATAAGCAACGACAATAAAAGCGAAAACAAACAAAATACTCTCCAGTTCTCTGGACAGCCGGAGTTTACAGAAACTTAATACCACCTGAGTTTCAAACCACACCACTCTGTCTTTCTCTCTGTCTCTTCCCTTTTCCACAAAAAACGTGTTCTAAAAATTATTATAATCATATCCCCTTTAACCCGTGCAAATTATAAAAAAAAAAAAAATATTAATAAATGTATCTACATCTGGACAGTTGAAAGAGATTCCAAACTTCTGAAATGTTTTAGAAGTTACAATTGGCTTTGATTCAAAATTAACGTAAGATCTGATTTAAATGTATGTCTTGGAAAAATTAAATAAGGAACACTCTTTTCGGTATAAAAACATTTTATTTTTCAACATAGTCTCCTTCTAGCTTTATACACTTCATCCAACGTTTCTCCAATTTTGTGATGCCCTCCAAATAATACGATTTCTCGAGCCCCTCAAAATAAGAATAACACCGCGCGCATCCCAAAAAACTGTCGCCACCTTGTTTGCTGACAAACCAGCCTTGGCCTTTTTCGGCTTCGATTCACCAGGAGAAGTCCATTGTTTTGACTGTTCCTTGGTTTCTGGTGTGTTGTGGTGAATCCAGGTTTCATCCACGGTTACGAAACGGCTCAAAAACTCAGCCGTATTTTTCTGAAACATCTCCAAACACACCTTTGAAGTTGTCAAACGAATGCGTTTGTTGTCGATTGTAAGCAAACGCGGCACCCATCTTGCGGAAAGCTTTTTCATGTCCAAATATCTATGTAAAATCGAAATCACTGTACCATGTGATAAGTCTGTGGCCTCTTCAAGCTCGCGCACTTTCACTCGCCGATCGTCCATTATCAAACCATGGATTTTGTCGAGCATTTCTGGTGTGGTGACCTTAATTGGGCGACCAGAACGTTCGGCGTCACTTGTGCTTGAACGACCGCACCGAAATTGAGTAAACCAGTGGTGAATGGTTCCAATCGATGGTGAAGAGTCCCCATAATATTTGTCAAGCTTTTGTTTGTTTTGCGTGATAGTTTTTTCTCGCAAAAAATAGTGTTTAATGAGCACTCGAGATTCACTTTTTTCCATTTTAACGAAAATGCTAGTAGGCGTCTATATAAAATGGCTGCCACAACAAAACTATTTGACAGATCTGTCTGAAAATTTGGGTGCGGTTTTTTGAAAGATGATTCTTGACAACAACAAAAAAAAAAATTAAGGTGACGACACAATTTGTGTTAATTTTCAGGGACTTATTAACTCACCTTCGTATCTAAGTTATCATATACGGAATAAAGAAAATTGGAACATAGCAAAATAGGTTCGCGTGTGCCATATTAGGTATGGTGACGATCTTGAAATAATAATGGTCTCGCTCTAAGGGCCCTTTGTGGAGCATAAACATATATTAATGTGTCTGAGTAAATTCTCACAGTCGAGCGAAGCACAAAGCAAACTCCTTATGAACATAATGCCAAACATTTTCCGTCTGAGTTCGAGAGATTGCATCCCGAGTAGCATATATGTTAATGTAGTTATAAGAAACCTTGATACTAGTATCATGAACCTACGTAGTGCAAAGCGAAAAAAGTTTTTACTCTTCCGAAGAAATATCACTCCACTCTTGCTGTAACACATTTTTAAGTGTTTATTTTGATGAAATCGAGTTCTCCTGGATCCTACGCTTTAGAATACTCCATAGATGTTCTATAGGGTTGAGATCCATGGACTGCACAGGCCACTCAAGCAGGTCTATTTTATTCTCCTCAAACCACCTCATAGTTAGGGCTGATTTGTAGCAGGGTGCATTACCTTGTTGAAATTTGACATTTTCCATGTTGGTGTTCCCGAAAATGTTGAAAAAAGAAAGTTGAAGTACATTTTCCAACACATTTATGTACTTGCGGGAGACCATCCGACCATCACACACATGCATTTCATCCACATCGCTGGCAGCCATGCATCCCCAGATCATTATACTGCCTCCACGGTGCTTAACAGTCGGTAACAGTTCTACTCTTCTCCAGTTGTACTCTTCTCCGACCCTTCGTCTCACAAAAGTCACACCAGGGGTGCCAAATATCTGAAATTTGAAAAAAAAAGAAAGGTATTTAAAAAATATAAATTCATCTAGAGAACATCAAAATTAGTTAAATTCTTTGATGTTTAAATTAAAAGTGATCCATAAATGAAACGTACCTCAAAGTTAGATTCATCTGACCACAGTATATTGGACCAATCTTCTTCAGTGAAATGCACATGATTTTTCGCTCACTCCAAGCGTTCCTTCTTGTTTTTTCCCGAGAGTCACGGCTTCTTCCTTGCCTTGCATACTTTAAGTCCAACTTTTTTTTTCGCCGAAGATCGTATTAAAAATCGGTCCTCCAGAGGTGTGGTAATCTTTTTTCTTCTGGATTTTTCGCGAAGTATTGAAGTTGTGGTGGGGTAAGTTGGCTGGCATTTGCTCGTGTTAATAAGCGAGTAATGGTTCTGATAGTTATGTTATTCCGCCTGGATCTAATCTTGAGGTTGATGGTTCATACCATGTCTAGTTTAAGGTAGATAGCACATATGGAGCGCGGTGTGCAAGATTGGCAGCGGTGTTAGCGTTTTCGTTTCTTTGATTATTAACAATATTCCTAAACACATTATTATTACTATAAAAAAAAACTGACACATACTTAGAACTAAAAAACAAATTCAAAGTATAACATGTTTTCTTTTCAGACGAATGGATGAATATGCCGTATGGAGATCCGAATTGTCCACGCGGCTTGGAGTACCTTATGATTGTCGACCAGCTCTTGGTTAAGCAAAAAGTCGAATTGCTCGAAGCAATTATCGGCTTCGAGACTAACAATAAATACTCAATAAAAAATAATTTAGGCCAAAAGGTGTACTTCGCCGTGGAGGATAATGATTGTTGTACGCGTAATATATGTGGTCCCTTGCGTCCATTCGATATGAAAATCTTTGATAATTACAAAAATGAAGTTTTACACTTGAATCGTCCACTGGCATGTGATAGCTGTTGTTTCCCGTGTTGTTTGCAAACAATGGAAGTTTCTGCTCCACCAGGCAATCTCATTGGATCAATTGAGCAAGAGTGGTCGATATGTGCACCATCGTTTAAGATTAAGAATCAAAGGAACGAAACTGTGCTACGAATTGAGGGCCCAGTGTGTACGTTTTCACTGTGTGGTGATGTAGAGTTTAAGGTCTGATCATTTCGTTCTGATTTGCATTTTTTCTTTAAAAATATTTTCTTTTTCCATTGCAGGTGGTTTCATTGACCGGGGAACAAGTGGGAAAGATCTCGAAACAATGGTCTGGCTTGGTAAGGGAAATATTCACTGATGCCGATTTCTTTGGTATAACTTTCCCAATGGATCTGGATGTCCGAATGAAGGCAGTTCTTCTGGGTGCAACATTCTTGATTGTGAGTTACATTTCTTTCACCTGATATGAATGAGTCTCTTTAATTGAGTTTTTTCTTTTCTTCAAGGATGCGATGTTCTTTGAGAATCGAGGCAATCAGCCATCCGACATTCCAGGAATGCTGTAGAGCCTAAGAGTTCCAACATTTATTGTCTTCTTTTGGTTTTCACTTCCGAAAAGCACAATTGCTTATCTTACAAAATAGTTATTAAGAATAATACTTATAGAGTGCACCACATTCACAATAAGAATTGTGCACAAGAATGTGGAATCTTTTAAAAAATTTCAGATTCTAGTCTGTTTCGTCCAAAGTTTCAGTTTACAAAATTCGCATTAAATGTATTTGTTCGATATTTGTTCTCATCATTATTGTTACAAATTGAAAGTTACTATAACAAGATACTTTAAATTCTGCCTTCTTACACTCAGTGCCCCACATGTAATGGAATTTCTGAATGAAAACTACATATTATTATTTTTTTAAGAAGTATTTCTAGACATATACGCATGACTTAAATATTATTAATTACATCGTAAGTTATTAAGAACAACTACATATATACATTATTATTGGCATTGTTGTTAGATGTGGCTTGTGACATTTTTTTAAGGGAAGTCATGTACACAATCCCATTGAACCAAAATAATACTACAAAAATGAATCTACTACTTTGTTTACAAAAATTAATATATGTATTAAATATATTAAAAATTGTGTAGGGCATTCTTTTCTTGTGGTGATTTTCTATTGTTTTAATTTGAAAACCCTCTAAGGTATGTTCCAAATCCGTTCGACTGAAGAATCGCTTAAGTTGATAGTTGCTGGTCAAATTTTTGATAGCCAAATGAACAATCACAATTGTTTGATACTTGGCAGCACTACCTATTTCCAAATGTCAGTTAATTGTCAATGCTATCATTCTGGCACGCTGCTATTCAAAGTGTATGCACATTACCTATGAATGCAAAGGTTCTTTTTACTAATTGTGTGTGCAATTTTATTAAAAAAAAAAAAAAAAAGCACCACACTTTAGTTCTACATAAGCGATTACAAAATAATTTATATGAAAATGAGAACTTCAACTTAACTGAGACTTTTATAACATGGAAATTGTATCTCAAACTTAAGTATTTTTACTGACTTAAGTGAGAAACAAAATCAACATTCGCCTTCATATGTAAACCCACGAATACTCACAATATTATCATCCAACACATAATAGGCCCAGTCCAATCCAATTTCAATTCCAATCTCTTCGTGCTGTTCGAAAACCAACTGCTCCCAAAGATAAACACCAACTAAGGAGTTTCCTGGCCACCTACTACAGACGGTTCGTGAAGGATTTTGCCGGGATCGCAAAGAGCCTGCACCAGTTGACGGAAAAGGGAAAACAATTCAAATGGTCAATTGAGTGCGAGAAGAGCTTCAAGGCACTTAAACAACGGCTATGCGATGCCCCGATACTAGCTTACCCCACTCCCGGGGAAACGTTCATTGTGGATGAAGATGCTGTAATGTCGGGGTAGGAGCCGTACTCTCCCAGGTTCATGATGGCCAAGAGAAGGTGGTTGCGTACTTCAGCAAGGTGCTCTCTAAGCCAGAAAGGAACTACTGCGTGACAAGGCGGGAACTTCTAGCTTTGATCTTGGCTACGAAGCATTTTTACAAATACCTCTATGGGAGGAAGTTCGTTCTTCGCACAGACCATGCAGCCTTAAAATGGCTATTACAGTTCAAGAGTCCTGAGGGTCAGGTCGCAAGATGGATCGAAAGGCTGCAAATCTACGATTACGAAATACAGCATCGTAAAGGAAAACTCCACTCTAATGCGGATGCACTGTCCCGGCGACCATGCAGAACGGATTGTAAACATTGTGCACGTCAGGAAGAACGGGAGCTGGTTTCCATCCAAAGACTGAGAGCCGAACCTATCGCCGGCTGGAGCGTAGATGAGATCCGGAACGCTCAGAAGGAAGACCCGGATATCGAGCCGATTCTGGCCTGGAAGGAGAACATGGAGAAACCGGATCATCAGAACATCTCTCACAGAATAATGTTTTATCTACTCAAGCAGTAGCTCGCATATTACAGTATTATGGGCAGAACACAATGTAGCGCTCGCGTGGTCGCCCTTTTGACAGGCATTCTACCGACTTACGATAATATTTGTCACAACGCGCAACCTCAAAATTTGCAACACCAAATGTGGCTTCAAGACGGTCGGGCGTTGACAGGTTAAGAATATGGCAGAATTATGTTCTGTTTCCTCAAATTTCCCACACACGATTTATTTTTATGGTTTGATTAGAAAACACAAATATAAGAAATAACTTCGCAAACAAATGTGTATGAATCAAAAAATAAAAAAATAAAACCTTCTGCATACTCTAACATAATTTGTGTTCAAAAAACATCAATTAGTAATTAAAAATGTTTACATATTAAATGCTAACAATTCGGAGTACGTACACGATACAATGACTTACCTTGTTGCTAAAATCGAACAAGACAAAGAATAATGTCAACCCAAAGAAGTTGTGAGCTGTTACTATGCGCAACAATAGTAGAGAGTAGCTCTACTCTGACGTTGCTTATGATATTTACGATCAAAATCCGACCAAACGTCTGAGGTCACATTTGGTGTTACCCCATAAGATTCTATTGCCTCTATTCATTCTGACAATGCGCCACATTATGTTTCTATTCTTATGGTCATTGGTTGGTATTGACAGAACATAGGAAAGCATTTCGTTCAGTTGTGACATTAGCTTATATTTTCCAATGTTGATTATGGTTGAGCCTTAAGTATTGGCCTAAGGGATTGGAAATGACACAAATTGGTGTTAACTTTGATAAAACTTTTTCAGAAAAGGACAATACGGGCGCAGAAAAATGTTAAATTCAGCTGAAGTACAAACAATTTTAAAATTCATTAGTGAAGGCTGGAGTATTGCAAAAATATAAAAGTCAATGAAGAGAAGTCGAATAGTATTGACAAATTTAATAAACGACCCCGAAAATGACGACAAAAGAAGAACATCCGCATTAACTCTAATAGAAAATCGTGCGATTTTGCGGAAAGCTTCAAATTCTTCTTTAACGGCTCGTCAATTTTTTTTTTTTTTTTATAATTTGCGCGTGCCAAAGAGGATATGAATACTCTTATACTATTACAGGACACGGGCGTTTGTGAAGGAGAGAGAGAGAGAAAGAAAGATTCAGTGTAGTGGTTTAAAACTTAGATGGTATTAAGTTTCTGTAAACTCCAAGGGTAGCGTCCAGATAACGGGGGAGCTTTTTTGTTTTGCTTTTGTCGTTGCTCATGATTCACAGTGTGTATTCCGTCTTCCTGATGTCACCATCACGATCAAGTTGCATTTTCAGCCATATGACCACTCTACTGCCAGTGTTATGCCTTAGCATTAGAGTTGACTTAGCTTTCGCAATTGATCGACTTTTTTATTTATTTCATGCGTAATAAATAGATGATTCTTGACATCAGGATTCGAACCGTGAACCAACAGCGTGACAAGAGATGATGTTACCACACCTCCATCACAGATAAAGCGGGAGTTAAAACCAACACAAGAAATGTGAGGAGAGCTTTACAACAATGCGAAAGCTGCTTCGGAAGCCACTTTTAATCCAAGCTCACAAAACGTGACTTAAGAGTTTGCTCGCAGCCATTGCCATTGGAAGAAAAAGTGGGGAAAAGTCATATTCACAGATAAAAAATAGTTCAATTTAGATGAACCTAATGGATGGGATTACTATTTTACAATCTGCTTAAGGAGCAACACATTTTAAATCGCCGTCAAATGCCTCTCATTCTTCTGTAATAGTATGGGCTGGAATTGGCTACAATAGGAGGACCGAAATGAAATTTGTCGGGTAGAATTAACAGCACCAGATATATTGAACATATTAACGAACAAATTGAGAAGTTTGCTTCATTATTGCCTATAGAAATGATATTCAACAGGATAATGTGGCTCTCCATTCTTCCCGCCAAGTCAAAGAATACTTTAACTCAAAAAACATGTTTTTTCTTAACTGGCCAGCAAGATCACCTGACTTGAATATAATTGAGAACGTGGGTAAAGCTTGCCCGAGCAATTTATGCAGGTGGAGTATTGCTAAATACATCCTGTTACCTAATAGCTTTGTTCAGTGACTCTGTACCTCACAGTCAAGCACAACAAATTACAGGATTTTGCGTTCAATGAGAAAATATCTCGTCCAATAGTGTTCTTTTTTTTTGTTCAATGACTCTGTACCGCACAGTGCAGCACACGATTTTCTGCACCTACTCTTGAGGTAGAACACATTTATGAGAAGTGTCAAAATCAGCTGTTTTGTGCGGCAAGGCTGTAATTTTCTGTTCTAATCTATTCGGACAGTTTTCACAAACTTGATTGGGCAAATGTTAAGCAAAAATCAACATCCGTGAAGTTATGACGGCAATATAGCCAGAAATGAGCTGAAAAGTCTTCTAAAATTATTTCACAAGAATCGAAGTTTGGAAATTCCACCTCGTTCCTGCAACTAACATCTATTATAACAGGCTGGTGTTGGCCGTTTGAGAAGCCAGCTTTGACTTTGCGAGATGCGTTCAGCGCCCGATTTTGGATTTGCTCACGCATTTTCAACTGCAAAGTCGATAGTTTTGTAATCAGGCTCAGTTTTGAAGCGTAAACCACATTGTCCTCATTTTTTTTGTGGTTCCATCTGCACCTCAATGTCTGGAAGTTCCAAGTTTGCAGTTGGCTCACAGTTTCCACGTGTAACATCCTCCATGTACTTTGCTGAAAAAGATCTTTTACAAGCACACATGAATTGAAATGAAGTCAACAACTTATTATTTCCTCCTAGGTTGCGTAAAACAGCAAAGGTGTTTTCTAAACAATCCTGATTAAGATTTCTTGTTAAAAGAAACTTAACACCGTCATCTTTAATTTCATTAATATATGGATATTCTGTTGCCACCCTTTTATAAAACGCATTTTATTAGTTAAAGTAGGTTGCCAAATTAATAGGCACATTGTAAATTTTCATCAATTTTCATGTTTAAGTGTTCTTTTCAGCTTTTGTTTTGGTTCTAAGTGTATGTGGTGATTTTTATTTCACAGCCTGCTTGTTTGAAGTACCATCCTGACTGCATCGTAGAAAGGGTAAAACATCCTGTAAAAGTAATGGTGTGGTCGGTCATCAGCACAAGAGGAGTTGGACGTCTCCAAATTGTCCAGGGAACCATGAGACAGGATCAATAAAAGGACATTCTGCAAACTCGTCTCGTACCCCAGTTAAGAGAATGGTTCCCTAACAATGAACCATATCATTTCATGCATGACTCAGCCCCTTGCCATAAAGCTAAGAGTGTGACGAAGTACCTGTATTACCAAAACATACCAGTTTTAACCTGGCCAGGCAATTCCCCTGACATGAACCCCATAGAAAACCTATGGGAGATCACTAAAAGGGAAATTGCCAAAGAAGTTATCACAACGAAAGTAAGACTTATAGAAAAGCTAATAGAGATCTGGCACCACTGCCCTGCAATTAAAGAATGCGCTAAAAAGTGCATTGAAAGCATGCCGAGACGTATTCAAGCAGTTATTGAGGCAAAAGGAAACGTAACAAAATACAGATTTTTTGTATTTTTTTTAGTTCCTTTTGATTAAGAGCTTTTTTGAAAGATTATTAGTTTAACAAATATTATTTCACTACTTATTTTGATGTATTAATAACCAATCTTAATAAAAAAAATACCTATTTATCAATATACACATAAGATTTTCATTAATTTGATACGGAAATATACAAGTTTCTCAAAATCCATGACTGTCCCTATTAATTTGACAACCCACTGTATGTTGATTGAATTTTGCAGAAAAGTTTCCTTTTCATTGAAGTGAACCTCGAATTACCCTAATTATTTTATGGCATCAAGTAATTAGTAATTGAAGCGTATAAAAAATGACCTGATATTTTGTTTTGGAAATTTGAGCAATAAAAAATGGATTTTCTAGTTTGCAGAAGTAGCATAATTGAGAAAAGTGGTAATAAAATTCCATACTAACATCTGTGCAAACAATTAGCCAAGTAAAAAAATAAAGATAGATAAAATACTTCTGCAAACTAAAAAAATACTACATAATTAGTGTGACCATCTGCTATAAAATTTAACACCTAAAAACTGTTGACAATAAAACTTAAAATCGTCAAATATGATATTTAACGAAGTCATAGCAAAGAAAAAAGGTTCAATTGCATATCCTTGAATGAAACATTTATTTTGAAAATCCATAACTAAGCCTATATAATCAATAACCGATGACAAAAAAACACAAACAAAACCTACTTTACGAAAGCAAAGCTGGTCACCCCGTATACTTTAATTCATACCAACATGGAGAGGAAAAATGCTACTACACGCCTTTAAAAATACATTATGGGAAATCCTCATTTATGTATCTTACGCATAGCGCCGTATGAGATCGTGTTGGCAAATTGTGTTGTGTGCTCTTTTTATTATAAGAGATCGCACATAAGGGTTAAAATCAATACTTTTTACTTCTTTTCGCTTATTGTACGTTTTTTTTTTTAGATTTTTCTTATGTTAGTAGCATTTGCATGTATGCGCAGAGTGTCCCTACTCACTGTAAGTAGATATACTCTGATGTTGGTGCCAATAACCTTTACAGCGGTTGAAAAAACATTGTCGAACTCTCTGTACTCGACTTCTTCCATTTCGTTAATGACGTACACATATAAGAGGCTATCTCGTACGTTTACATTAAAAATGTGAATTTTTTCACGCTGAGCCAAAGATTCATCTGTTGGTTTCCTGGATCACTACTAGGTCTATATTTTCTTCTGCTAGAAATCGTGACAAGTAATCTGACTTAGATCTGCTTGAGCTTTCTACTTTGATTTGACAAATACGGAGTAAGTGTCTGATAGTCCTACATCGCATCGGATCCATCTGAGAACTATTAGATTTAGTAAGGAAACTGAAGTTGGGCTAATCAGCTATTACAGTGCTATAATCGATTCAAAGACAACAAGCGAGCATCGGATTTGAAAAGGAAAACGAGAATTGGAACCTGGAACATAGAAACAATTGTGGGGAAAGAAGTAGAGCTGGTATAAGAGATGAAAGATTACCGCTTGGATCTGCTGGGACTAAGTGAGGTAAAAAAGAAAGGCAGTGGTATCCTAGGTTTGCAGTACGGTTACACACTTAGATGCTAGGGAATAAGAAGAGACCAAAGAGCCAAAGAAGGCGTAGGTATAGTTATGAGCTCTGAAATGGAGACAAAAGTAAGTGGATGGGAACTTGTAAACTCTAGGATACTAGTGATATAACTAGATCTGGAAATTAAAGTGTCGCCCATGCTGAAGGAAGGGAGGCCAGAAGCGTAATTGATTATATTCTATATCCACATAACATAAGAAGAACGATAACAGATGCTAAAATAATCACGGGTGCGGAATTGGGGACAGACCACCGGTTGCTAATAGCAGACACCCGATTTAGGAAGCCACAAAGACCAAAATATAAAGTCTTCGAAATCATTAAGCTAAAAGAGTTACAAAGAGAGGATGAAAGGCGTGTGTCCATCGATGGAGTGTTACGACGACTCCAAGATAATCCTGGAATTGAAAACCTAGAGGATAAATGGAGAAGAATAAAAAAACCCTAAAGAAGCAGTTAAAGGAGTAAAGAGGATCACCTGGGAACTCAGTAGAAGAAAGAGCTAAAGAAAAGAATACCAAAGGTTCTTGGAAAATAGTTAAAAATCTGAGATGAAAGTGCGGAAAACAAACAAGAACAATCAAAGATGGGGATAAGCTGGTAATAGGAAAGAAGGTATCGCTAGATACATGGCGGAAGCATTTTAAGAAAAAATTTAAAAAAGATGAAAAATGGAATCGTATATGGGCCATTCCTAGAAACAGGAATAGAAGGCGAACCAACAGAAGGACAAGTTGGAGAAAAAGAGTTTGAGTATGCCATACATAAAATAAAAATTGGAAAAGCCGCCGGACCAAATGAAATAGCCCCGGGACTTATTAAATATGGTGGTCCAGAGATACAGAAAACGTTAAGTGAACTATTTCAAAGGCATGCGAAGAAAATAAGATACCAACAGACTGGAAAGAAAATCTGATAATACCAATCCACAAGAAGGGTAGCAGCACCTTATCAGCTACAGTGTATAAGTTATATACCAAATTACTGGAAAAGCGACTTAGGTGAGAAGTGGATGAAGACCTAGGGGAGGAACAGGCGGCGTTCAGATCAGGTCGACAAATACAAGACCACATCTTCACATTAAGAAAAATGGATTGCTAAGGGGGAAGACCTTTTTCTGGAGTTCTTAGATCTAAAAACGGAATTTGATAGTGTGTCCCGGAGAGACTGATAAATTAAAAGTTAGTTAGTAGTAAGTAAGGGGAGAAGTCAGAAGTATTCTAAATATGCAAAGGACTAAAGCAAGGAGACAGTCTTAGCCCTCTACTGTTCATCCTATTCATGGATGAAATATCAAAGTCGTGCAAGAGGCAAACAGACAAAAACAAAATTGGGAACTGGAGACTTCACTCCATCTACCTGCAATTCCTATTATATGCAGACGATATTGTTATCATTGCAAACAATCCGGACAAGAAGCATTGGAGAAGTGGTCCAATAATCTGAAGGGAAAGGGGATGGTGGTAAATGTAATTAAGAGCAAAGCAATGTGGGTGTCTAAAGAGGATAGGTCTACAGAGAATCTGCATATAATATGTGACGACAGAGAATTAGAGAGAGTTGATTTCTATGAATACATTGGAACCATTGTTACCTGCAAAGGAAAAATGGCTTATTTTGCGGTTGGATTTGGGCCTACATCCATATAGGATTGTGCTGACGTAAGAATTGAAGCCGGACGACCATGGAGAATGCCGTGAGTTCGCTAATTGGGCGCTGGAAATGTTGGCCTGTGAAGGAGAAATTTGGCGACTGGGTCATCCCACGGCGAACGTTCATCTATTGGCGGCCGCGATCATGCGACTTGACACCCCTCGATTATTTTCTCTGGGGCTACGTCAAGTTCTTAGTCTACGCTAACAAGCCAAGCACTTTGGATGAGCTCGAGGCCAACATTCGAAACGCTATTGCCGGAATAACGCCGCACATATTGGACCGTGTCATCAAAAATTGGACCGACCGCTTGAAGCACTGCTAGCGAATCTGGGGCTGCCATTTTACTGATGTGCTATTCCATACATAATGGCATCAATGTAGCTTGAAAATAAAGCCAGAATCAATTTCCTACCTCACATCACTGTTATTTTATTTCAATTTCTTTTCCTATCGTTCTTATCTGGTCACCCTATACTATAGTATGTTATACTTATTTAGTTTTTTTTTTAATATCCTATAGCTAAATTTCATCTCCCCCCGTGGGTTAGAGGACAGAATATACCCACGGTAGGTATGCCTGTCGTAACCCGCCGTCTTTCTTAAGATTACGGCAAAAAAATTAATACAATGAACAAAACAAACGGTATTAATACCCCAGGTGGCAGCCCAGTTCAACTGGAAAATCCACCCTCGCAAGAGGCATGCTCTACGTATTCTGGGGAGAGCTATTTATTGCATCAACATTTAATTAACCCATTTAGGAAAAGCGCATGGCTACAAAGATCTCCGCCTCAAAAGACTTCTCCTAAAGCGCAATGTAGCTGCGCCAGCCTCCAGAAAATTGCGGCTATAAATATCGCTTGTAGAAGTTCACCAAGAATTCCCAAGATAAAGGAAAATACAAAAACAAAACTTGGTGAACAGCGATTTTATTTCCTAGTAAAACAAAGAAAAATAGAAATCAAGGGATTTGCCCTTTTACAATGTAAAAAATAAGATACATCCGTGAATTTGGCTAGCTAACCTCAGCTAACAAGAATCTTAAAATGAAAACTAACCTCAAGTAAAAACGTGTCTTTTTCTTTGACACATGAAAGCGAAGAAAACAATAATGCCAAAATGGTGCTTCTTTAGGTCTCGATGAAACGCAGTTATGCCGAGTTAAGCTTTTTAAGTGGCTCGATAACACGCAAAATAAGAGTTTCGCGAACCCGGATGTGTTAATTCGGGAAACGCAAACCTCGAAACAGAGTACTCTGGAAAAAGAAAACACCGAGCTCCGAAAGAGGCTCGACGAAATGGAGCTCTTGTGTCGGGAGTCCAAAAGCAAAGTAGAAAAACTTGAATCAGAGAATAAAGTATATTTGCTTCAAAACGAGTCTTCACAAACGCAAACGGTTATTCATAGTGAGCCCTCTCCGCGTAGCCATTACTACAGTACGGACGCACAAGAACTCACGCGCGAAACGGATTGGATACTTAAACGAAAACCATCTAAAAAAAGTAAGGCCGGTTCATCTCCCGAGGTTGTCCCGCAACACGAACCTAATCGCAAAGCGCAGCGAAAAGCAGAAAAGCAAATTGAAAGCAAACGCGCCCCTCCTCCAATAAATATTAAAGGTGTTGCAGACTATAATTCTCTGCGAAAAATTTTAAAATCAACGATCGCTACTGAATTTAAAGTAACTTCCTTGCGAAACGATGCATGGAAAATCAAGGTTAATGACGCTGAGGGCTATCGGGCTGTATCTCAAAAACTCAACAACGAAAAAATTCAATGGCATACTTATGAAGACAAGTCTGAGAGACCTTTGATGGCCGTAGCTAGAGGACTTCATCCATCATGCGCTAAAGTGAAACGTAAACTTCCCCTTTTTGCGCTATCGTTCGATAAAACGGAAAGTCAGGAAAAGATATACAATATTCGTACAATCATGAGAATAATCGTTAAAATCGAGCCGCTACGTGTCAACACGAAGACAATCCCTCAATGCAAGCGTTGCCAACAGTTTAACCATACGCAGGCGTACTGTCGGAAAGAAAGAGCCGCGCTGCGTTAAGTGCGCTGGAAAACACTTCTCTGAAAATTGCAATTTAAGCAAAGATGAAAAAGAAACTTGAGTTAACTGCTAAGGAAGGCACCAAGCAAATTATCGCGGTTGCGAGGTCGCAAAGGAACTACAGATGTGACGGAGAAAATCTACAACGCCGACTGTGCGGGGAACGAAGTCAGTCGATCGGAACTCTCCAAGCCAACGAATCCCAGTTTTCTGACGTATTCTCAGGCTGCTGTCAAAGCAACCAAACGAAACGACGGGCCACCCTCTGATCCGTTGAAAGAAATTCTGAACTGCATTTACGCTAAGTTCGAGGAACAATGTGAAACTAACAAACGAATTCTCGAACGTCTTAGTAACGTCGAAAGCTTTTGTATGGCTAACCTTATATCTAAATCTAAGTTGATATGGTATCTTTGCTTAAAATTATAACATGGAATGCAAACGGACTCTTACAAAAATCTAACGAATTAGAAATTTTTCTAATAAGTGAAAATATCGACATATGTTTGTTCTCCGAAACCCATCTAACAAGGGAATCGCAAATAAAGACAAGAGGCTACGCTGGTTATCATCCTTCTTATAGAGCGCGGGGCGGTTCGTCCTTATTCATTAAAAGTAACATCGGACACTCGGTCGATATAAACATAGAGCTGGAAAAACTTCAATTGTGCGCGGTAAGGGTTAAAAATAAACACTTGAGCTACAACATAGCGTCTGTTTACTGTTCGCCGCGATGCTCGCTTGAAAAAGACGACTACTTTCGTGTCTTCAATGCCCTTGGTTCAAATTACCTTATTGGGGGAGATTTCAACGCGAAGCACACATTCTGGGGTTCAAGATGTACATCTTCTAAAGGAAAAATTCTCTACGAAGTGGCAAATGAATATCCAAGTGAAATCATTGAACTGGTGAGGGAGAAAAGAAAAGCACGAAAGAAATGGCAAATCACTCGTGCACCGCAGCATAAAAAGATCCTTAAACGACTATGCAACCGCCTTAGAGATAATATTCGGGAATTTAAAAGCAATAAGACAGCGACCTACCTTGAAAATCTCCCCACTGGAAGAGAATCAAATTATTCACTTTGGAAAGCGCTAAGAGGCATCCGGAAACCTCAAATGCAAGCGCCACCAATTCGAAAAAACGATATAACTTGGGCCAAGAGCGACAAAGAAAAGGCAGATCTTTCTGCTTTGCACTTAAAAGAAACGTTTAAGCCATTCGACGGCCCTTTGATAACGCCTGACTCCCTAGTCACGACATCTGACAACTTTAAAGTAAAAAAAAATTGCATTAATTGAACTGAGGGAAGTGATTAAAAATCTAAAGACTAAAAAAGCACCGGGTTACGACTTGATAACGGCGCAGGTGGTCAAGGAATTACCGAATAAAGCTCTTATCAAACTGCTATATTTGCTTAACGCTTCGTTCAGATTGCTCTACGTTTCGAGACAATGGAAAGTCGAAGAGATTATAATGGTCCCGAAACCAGGCAAACTTCTGAATGAAAAGAAATCATATCGGCCTATTTCCCTATTGCCGGTTATCTCTAAAATATTCGAAAAATTACTCTCTAAACGACTACAACCCATAAACGACGAAAGACGTCTGATTCCTGACCATCAGTTTGGATTTAGAATCAAACATTCTACAATCGACCAAGTCCACAAAATAACTGACGTGATTGAGAGAACTCTCGAAGAAAAAAAGATTTGTTGTGGTGTATTTCTTGACGTGTCACAAGCTTTCGATAAGGTTTGGCACGAAGGCTTGGAGTATAAATTGCAACGACTACTGCCACGGCAACTCTTTCTAATTTTACGATCGTACCTCACCGAAAGACTTTTTCGTGTTAAGCAAGGAAATGACTACTCTGAGTTCAAGGGGATTGCGGCCGGAGACCCACAAGGAAGTGTCCTCGGCCCGCTTCTATATGTACTTTACATGCGTGATATCCCGCAGGAAAGAAACTGCGTCGTCGCCATGTTTGCGAACGATACGGCGATATTGACAACGGGCGATACAATTGAAGCAGCAATTGAAAAACTGCAACATGCTGTTAATAAAGTCCACGCTTGGACGAATTCTTGGCGTATTATGCTGAACGAAAGCAAATCTACTCACGTCAACTTTACCTACAAAAAAGTGAACAGATTACCCGTATATTTAAACTCGGCTCAAATACCGTACGCGAACGAAGCAAAATATCTAAGAATGACTCTAGATGTAAAGCTTAAATGGAAATTGCACGTAAAAAAGAAACGCGACGAGCTCCAAAATAATTACCGACAAATGTACTGGCTACTCGGAAAACATTCGAAGCTGAGCCTACATAACAAACTGCTTATCTATAAGCAAGTGCTAAAGCCAGTGTGGACGTATGATCTACAACTATGGGGTTGTACCAGGAAAAACAATAGAAACATCCTACAAACTTTTGAAAATAAAGTTCTTAGAACGATCGTTAACCCTTAAATGCCCAGTGTATCTTTAAAGATACAACCATTAAACAAATTATTTTTTCTTTAGTTTTGACTTTATTTACTTATGGCTTACTATTTTTGCTTTATTGACTCAAAATGTATCCACTTTAAAAAAATAGACCCATAGCTTTTAAATTAAATTACTTATAACGAAATATTTGAACTTTTTAATTTTAAACAAATATAAAAAAAAAAAAAAAAATTGTCTTTAATAACTTAATAGTTGGTAACACTGCTGTGACAGAAAAAATATATCCTGGTGAACGTTTATACTATGAAGTAAAATACAGTTATTTCAACCAAATACGATATACCCAGCTCATATAACATAGCGGTAAATGGTTGTATCTTTAAAGATACACTGGGCATTTCGGCCTATATCATGATTTCGGTTGAATTTTGCTTATTTCTTCATTTGTTGTATATTCAGAGTAGTTGTGTATCGTTGTTTGTGTCCCTTAATTTTGTGATTTAGTTACTTTAGTTGTATATCAGTGCAGTTAAACTAGTTTGAAGGTATATATTTATATAAGTTTACATAACAGTACACTGTAATTTTGATATATAAATTACAATTATTGTATTAAAAATTGCAGATTGCTCAAGAAAAAATATCCACAAAAATTAGTAGTTCTCGTATATGTGTTGCTTTATGCATTGTGTCGTTCTTGAAAGAATCAGAATTTGGATTGCGATTTAAACGGAAAATAATTCTATATACGGTAGTTGGTGTGTTTGTTCGCTTTTTTTGTTTTCTTATTCGCATTTTTTCCTAATAGGTCTTAGATTAAGCATGGCTTTCACTAAAATTAACGGTGTGAAGATGACTGACGAAGAGGTCAGTGCATTGCTGCATGATTTTAGTTTTGACAGTACTGATGATTTGGATGATGACGACGTTGATGAGCTTTGCGAACCAACATCAGTAGCAGGTGTAAGCAAAATTGCAGTGGTAACTGACGATAATAATGAGGGTAGTGCAGATGAGATGGCTGAAGAGCGTGGTTTGCCGGAGGATGGTGATGCCGATGATTTCGATCTTAGCATGTCAATAAACGATAGTTTCGTTAGTATAATAAACAATGACAATGCAGATCCAGGTCATTTCATACCGGATCCAGTTCCTTCACTATCATCGATTCCATCCGTAAGCAGTTCTTGGAATCCATTTCCCTCACAATTTTCTCAAACAAAAATTAACCCGAAGTCCGTGGAATTTGAAAAAGTAATGTGGAAGAAAGCGAACCTTGTTTATAATGCGGAACAAGTGAGATTTGGAGGGGATACTAGCATTCCAGAAATTGTACAGACTTTAGAAACGCTCTATCAAGTTTGGTCATATTTGTTTCCAGAGACTTTGGAACAACGAATTGTGGACGAAACCAGAATCTATTCGGGGGTGAACGAGTCATTCCATTTTGATATGTCCGATTTACGAAAGTTTATTGGTATATTATTTTACATGACATATTTTAACCTTCCGAGCACTAGAGATTTTTGGACCGAAAAATTACACCGTTGCGTACCGGTAGTTCAAAATCAAATGACGAGAAACAAATTTGAAAAAATTCGGCAATATATCCATTTCAACGACAAAAGTGGAGCCGGAAAACGAGATGACCCCGATCGCGACCGCCTTTACCTTATAAGACCTCTAATCGAATATCTTAACAGGACTTTTGGAAGCATACCACGATTAGACCATCTTTGTGTAGATGAGCAAATGTGTTCATCAAAAATTGGACATTTTATGAAGCAATATTTACCAAACAAGCCGCACAAGTGGGGATTTAAGCTATTTGTTTTATGCGACACAAGCGGATTCGGGTATAAGTTTGAAATTTACAGCGGATCCCCTGAAGGACCTTCTCAAGGCGAACCAGATCTGCAACCATCGGCAAATATTGTTTTAAGATTTCTCCGGGAAGTGCCACGGTATAAAAATTACATTATATACTGTGACAACTACTACACAACCCTGCCTTTGGTGACATATCTTCGGACTCAAGGTATACTTACAGTTGGTACTGTACGTCGTAACAGAATAAAAAACTGTAAGCTACCGGAAGAAAAGACGATGATGAAGTGCGAACGTGGAACAAGCCAGAAATTGGTTGCTTCTATTCACGGCATGGATGTTACGTCCATATCTTGGAAGGACAACCGGGTTGTCAATCTCGTGTCAACATATGTCGGAATTAAA
The DNA here is from genome assembly GCA_963082735.1 of Pocota personata. Classification (NCBI taxonomy): domain Eukaryota; kingdom Metazoa; phylum Arthropoda; class Insecta; order Diptera; family Syrphidae; genus Pocota; species Pocota personata. Next base: position 56,724,242 of record OY720431.1, read on the forward strand.
CCTCCTTCTTCTTCCAATTCAGATAGTCAAACGGGTCTTAGTGTAAGGAGGTTCGATAGAAAAGAGAAGTCTGTCAAAATGATACCATGTCCACAAATTATTAAAGACTATAATCAGCACATGGGAGGAGTTTGCTTTGCTTTTATAATTATCATAACTCATAAATTATCCTATAGCTAACTTGTTTGGTTTTTGTGTTTAACGTAGATCGTATTGCTTGCTTTTATAGTTTTTCTCATTCAAACCATTTTTAATTTTTAATTTAATAAATAAATACCTATGTAATAATTTATACTTTACAAAATGATTGTATTTACTGGAGATCTTCTTGGTTGCTTGTGTTTCTGTATTTCATAATTTTTTTTTACTAAATATAGGTAATAACCTAAACATTCTTTTAATATTATTTTCTGTATATATACCAATATTTGAATTAACAAACCCGTTTATCTAATAAACTAAAAAAAATTCCTATGCATTCGTTATAATTTTCTTTCCGAATAGCTGTGGGAGGTTAATGCCCAGTGTATCTTTAAAGATACAACCACTTTTTTGTTAATAACTTCGTCAAAAAAAAAATTATTTTTTTTTTAACAGCGGATTTGTTGTTTTTGTTTCCGTTTACATACAATATATTTTTTTCATCAAAATCGGTTTCCTTGGGCATTTAAGGGTTGACGCACCGTGGTACGTACGTAACGAAGATATTCATCGGGACCTGGGAATTCCTAGCGTCGTCGAAGAGATAGCAAATTTTGCTCTTAAACACAAAGATCGTGCTCACGGCCATTGTAACCGTACCGTCATTCAACTACTTGACGCGAACAATTTAATTCGTCGACTGCAAAGGACAAAACCTTTTGACCTCGCGTCATAGTATATGCCGGTCGTGAAAACAGCAGGAACTTTCATTGGAATTTAACCTGTCTAAAGCGCTACATTCTTTTTAAATTACATACGAACATCTTTTTCCAAAAACCACGAGTCTCGTAAGCGAAAATAAAACTGCTGGATAAGCGTCGGCTTAGTTGTAGTATTAATCTTGAAGAGTGGTGTTTTTAGTGAGTAAAAATCTCACACTACCATAAGCACGCGCGGTCGGGCCTTAGGTGTCTTTAGAAGATTTTCACCCTCTCGGCAAAAAAAAAAAAATTCATCTATCATTCATGTCAAAGGAAAGACACATGAAAATTTTTGAAACTAGATTTGTAAATATTGATTCTTTCATTTTTTTTGTGTAAAATCTAGGCATTTGCAGTACACCAAAATTTAATCTTTGGTAAGTAAGTGATCTATATTTGCAATTTGTAATTGTTTAAGTCGTTGCATCAAAAGTTATTACTTATTTTCATGAGCTGTTCGCATCCATTTTCGTCTGCTAATTTGGCTGAGGTCCCTTTCCAACTGTACGCACCACTGAAGGTGTGGTTTTGCAGCATTAAAATTGGACGTCCATGCTTTTGGGCCATATAGCAGGAATGGAATAATGACGGTCTTATACAGTGTCTCCTTAGTAGTTCTATAGAGATCTTTACTTCTCAATTGCCTTTTTAGCCCAAGGAAAAGTGTGTTTTCTTTAAGTTAACCGAGGAGCCTAGGTAGACAAAGCCCCTAAACTCCTCAAAGTTATAGTTTTCTATGGTGACACTTTGTCCTATTCGCTGATGTTGTGTGCCCTTCCTTGTTGACAGCATATCGTTTCGATTTGTCTTCGTTCACAGCCATACCCATCTTTACAGATTTTGTTTTAATACTTATAAATGCTTCACTTACAGCCCGCTGCATATTTTCCATAATATCAACGTCGTCGGTGTATGGACGCAATTGAACAAAATTATACCTGCGATGTTCGTATAATCCTTTCAAGTAAGATGTTGAAGAAGTCGCAGTATAGCACATAGCCTTGCCTTATACCGTTTCGAACATCAAACGGTTTGGATAGATTTTTACCGACTTCGACGAAGCAGCGTTGATTTTTTGTCGTCATCTTTGCTTAGCAGGAATGTCTAAACTATCCTATATGCTATCTTAGGTGACTTTAAAATAGATAAAGAGTTACTCCAAGATCTGCCGTAGTATGAATATTTGATCGATGGTGGAGTTTCCTGGATTGAAACCACACTAGCCCACTGATAAGGACCAATTAGGTTGTTAACGAAAGATTTGGTAGGCAATGTTTAGGAGACTAATGCCTCTGTGATGTGCGCTGTTTAGAGCATCTCCTGTCGGCCCGCGGCTTACCTTTGGAAACTTCTAGACTTCTTTCCCATAAACAAATATCCTTAAACTTCTTCTTGGTATGAAATAGGTTTTTTCCTAGCTGCGGCCAACGTCCTGAGAAATTTCCATGTGGTTTTACTTCGAGAAAGATTTTGACGTAAGGCCTCGTGGATGCTCAGATAGCTGAATTAAAGTATTTTCCCATGACGTTGCCAGAACAAAAATTAGATAACTTGGCAAATTAATCGGCTTAATGGCTCGATCACATTTGTGGCCACATGAAATAAACGGCTCGATGACATCCCGGGGCCCATCTGAAGCTCTACGGCGAAGACTCTAGATCGAAAACAGCGAGCCTTTCAACCGCCTTCTTCGCCGCTTGACAAACAAACATCGGCCGTCCGCATGACTCCATTCGGTCCCGGGTAAACGCTTGTCACATTCCCAAACTTCCACGCAGAACGAACTTCACCCGGCTGTACTACAAGAACAATGCTGCCGCCCACCACCGGTCTCGTGTCTTCGTACTACTTTGGGCGCCTTGTGATCTCCGGAAGGTATTCAGAGTACCAACGCCTTGTGAACTCTCTCATTAAGTCCTGCGTTCATCGATTATACAGCCTACTCCATTGATCATGTCCAGAGAAAACTCTAGGCACTGTAACATCTCGCTTTCCGTCAGCGAAAAGGATTGAATTTGGCGAAAGTGGACTTGGATCCTCTGTTTCCACAGGAATGTGAGTCAGCGGCCGCCTGTTGACCTGCCCTGGGCCTCCAATAACGCGTTCAGAAGAACATCTTCTCGCGGAACACTCTTCTTAGATTAGACTCCATGCTGGACTTGATAAGACGCTCATGGCTCATGCCCTCATATTTTGCGCAGTACTCAGTCAGAGCGCTCTCCATCTCCTTTATTTTCCTCTCTAAACGATTCCTGGTTCTGACGAAGTTAAGATCAAATTCACTATAAATTAATTTGGTGACAACACGGTTGATGAAAAAACGGCGCACCGTCATGGTGTACTGGTCCAAACTGAGATAATTGAGTACCTCAATATGCTCGTCCCGGAAATTCAAACAGGTAAATATCATCCCATATCGCTTAGCCATGCCTCTTCCATATTTAACACTCATTGGCCCAAAGCAGTCCACTTCGACTTGACTAAAAGGTCTCAAGTCGAAGGCTAACCGGCCTACAGTCAGTTGACCCATGAGTGGCATAACTGGCTTCGCCTTAAGCCTCTTGCACATAAAACTCCTTGATTTGACTCGTGCTACTGCTCCGCGTATGCATATTATTCAAGCCCTTTCTCTTATGTCCGAAATCGTTACTGCTGTTCCCGAATGAAGATTCGCTTCATGATGAGCTGCACCAGTAAATCGACCAAAGGATGGGATTTGGGTAAGAATGCTGCGTAGAAAATATTTGCCTTCTGCAATCTCGAACTGTAGCCTCGTCATCCATACTTGGCGAGAAACTCAATAAAGAACTCGTGGGATTTAGGCTTCGTTTAGCTCGCAGACAAGCAATTTCAGCCGGAAATCCTTCCTGTTGGATCTTCCTAAATAACCAGTGCTCGGCCCGAAGAATTTCTGGCGGTGTAACGAAAATGTCCTCGGTTGGTTTCCTTCTTAAGATGTCCTTAAATCGAAGTAGCAGCGCCAGAAATTTGACCATTGAAAACCATCTTGAACGGAACCTCGGCCTCAACTCATCGAAAATCCCATAGGAAATGTTTTGCTGGTGCACATTTATGGAACACAACAGCTTTGCCTGGTGATATAGGGTAAACAACTTTGGGACGCTTCAAAAATTCATATCCCGCAAACCACCTCCTGCTATCAAAAGTCCCCGATAACTCATTCCATCTGGTTCCGTCGTCAGCAACATTAACCGCAGATCTAATAGTTTAGAATTGCTCGTTTTGAAATTTCATCTCCTGACTCCGACATCTTGGTCAGGCTCTCGACATCATTTAACTTATAAATCAAATAATCTGATGAGGGGTGCCAAAACATTCTCAGTATCTTGGAGACGTAACTCTCGGACCCGTTGGGATCAATGCTGACCAGGCTTGACTTTATATTTGCTTCCGGTATCTGGTCCAAAAAGGTGCGACTATTCGACTGCAAACCCACCCGGTAAAGGTTAGCATGAAAGTTTTTCACGAATTGTGCGGAAGCGGGAAGAAAACGAGGCCCAAACATCATCACCTGCATGATGTACACTGACGGCTTTTGAGAAGTATCACCATCTCTCGAAAGAATCCGCTGGCACTGTTGGTCTACTTCGCTGATCCTTATCCTATGAAACATCTCTCGAACGTCCACATTCACAGCAAATTGTCGGTCGAGAAATTTAAAAAGTCCAGCGCGAAGAGGTACAAGGTTATCTGGATCCTTTAACAAGTGAGAATTTAAAGAAATTTCATTCACCTTTGGGGCCATGTCAGCAACATCTCTGGCCTTCGGAGGAACGTTGTTCTTGTTAAACACGATGTATGTTGAGGCATACCAAATTCTTACCCATTTACGACTTAATTCGTAATCTGATGCAATCCTTGCATTTCCTTTGTCTACCAATTCCCGTATGTGCTGGTTCTTCCAATAAGTCATTTCTCCGCCATGGGGTAACTGTCCGGTAGCATCACCTCGTCCAAGTCCCTGAGTAAGCGGATTTCGTAATGATCTCCAACTTGACACAGGGTCCACTCCATTACCTCTATAGCTCGGCTATCTGCCTGGCATACGAAGTTACTTCGGTTGTGAAATGACGCTTGACTAGATCGTGTAGTTCTTCATTCTGATTGATGCTCTCATGAAAGTACAATTGCGATGACCTTCTTGGTGGGTTAACACAAGAGGTGTTGGACTCCAAGTTTGTTTTTCCAAAAACGGTCCAACCGAGGAGTGTCTTGATGGTGGTTCTTCGTCACTTCCACGTCGCTGGCTTCTACGCACAAGAAGCTTGGCTTGATCTAAGCCCGCCAAGATCTGCGGCTTCACATCACGGAGATTGACAACGGCAAACCTTTAAGATGGGGATGCGACTCCTTTAAAATAGTCGTGTTGATACTCTTACACAGCAACTCCAGACCCTTCATAGTGTATATATCCCGTAGCATATACCACTTACGCTTGTACACGGCAGAAGCACATAAATTAGTCCGCAATAAATTCTCAACCTTGGAAACTCTCTTTGTCCATTGGAAGGCTGGAAGGTAAGCTGCTTCAGTACACCTCCTAAATCCAGTTCGTCGGAAACGTCCTTTTCAAAATGCGAGAGTGTCCAAAGATTTATTATTTTTCCCGTGTAAACGTATGACAACAATCTTGAACATTACAGGAACCTTCGACGAATGAATCTGCGGTGGGGGAACGAACGGTTGAGTTGATGAATTTAAAGATGGCTTCGAACTTGATGGATGAAGAGTTGATGGTTGTGTTTTGCACAGCCTCCAACGCCACATGTCTTCTCTAGCGAACAACCTCCCCATTTATGTGGCACCGGATTCAAACATCTAAAACAGATCCTTTTGTCCTTCGCGAAAGCGAACCGTTGATCAGCCGACAAGGCCTTAAACTGTCTGCACTAAGATAATGCATGTTGGAAAACTCCGCTCTTGACACAAGCACCATTGGAGGAAGGTGGTTGATGGGTGAGCACTCTTCGGGATGAATTTGAACCGCTGACCTTCTCACAAAGTGACGACTTTGCTGGTCTCGATATCTTCGGCGGCAAATCAAACATTTTCTCGGTGAGAAAAACTGCAAAATCCTCTAGATTTGCGTCGAGACTCGATATATTTAACTTCCGAGAGTCATGATACAGCCAAGGGGGCAATTTGTTTGCTAGATCCGTCAAAATATAGTCATTGTCGCGACGAACCCATTCAACGTCACAGCCCACTGATGAAGTTTCGCATCACTGCCTGAAATTAACGCTGGCAGCCTAAGCAGATTGGAAGTGAGACTGTGTATTAAAATCTCGGACCTACCGTAAATCGCATGCAACGAAACCATGATCGCATCTGCATCTATCGAGTACCTCAAACAATCGCTCACGAGGTGATAGGCTTCCCTTGTTAGTGCCTTCTTTAGACGAGCAACATTCTCCTTACCACTGTATCTACCCTCCAAAGTAGTGGTCCCGAACACTGATTCAAAATATGACCATTCCTTCCTTTCATGCCCTGAGATTCAAGATAGCAATTTTGCCATGTCTGACTGATGGCACGAACTATCCTGCGAACTAATTTGATGGCTAGGCTTAACTTTGGCTTGGGTAATATCCTCATAGCAAGGCTTAACTTTGGCCTGGCCACTTATTACTAGGCTTCAATGACGCGGGAGTGGAGTGAGAAAGTTGATGGGAACTTCCAAGTTTTGTCGGTGTCTGAAACTGATTTGTCGAATTGCTTCCAGCTTATCTCTGGCAAGCTTGTTTACCTCTTCAGACCGCGGAACATCTGCAACTTGTTGAGCTGGAACCGAAGATGTTTCTTCCAACTGCTTCTTGAGCTTGTCCATTTCATCTCTTAGCGTGGCGATTTCCTTATCCTTCTCCTCAACAGACTGAGCCACTTTCGCCGCCTCAATCAGAACGTCCATAGAAGCCAAAATATCAGTGTCAGCATGTCAGGCGACACCTGAGCTTGCATCTCCTTCCTTGGTTTGATTTCCTTGTCCATCGCAATCTTTCAAGCGACAAAAGCAAGGAGGAGCTGTGTCAAATAATTCCGGAATAAACCCACCAGCGTCTGCATCTCTCACAAGAAACCATATTGTCGACATCGGTCGGATTTCGCAAAGTTTATTCTACTCTTTACCATATATTTACATTGACAAGTTTGGCCAAGTTTACGACAGAAGAAAGGTAAAAAGTTGTACATATTCTTTGAAATGTTGAAATAAGGAACACTCTTGTCGGTATAAAAACATTTTATTTTTCAACATAGTCGCCTTTTAGCTCTATACATTTCATCCAACGTTTCTCAAATTTGTTGATGCCCTCCAAATAATACGATTTCTCGAGCCCCTCAAAATAAGCGTTTGTTTCAGCGATGACCTCTTCATTCGACCCAAATCTCTTACCTCCGAGCCATTTCTTCATGTATGGAAACAAGAAATAGTCGCAGGGGGCTAAATCTGGGGAATATGCTGGATGAGGGAGGAGTTCGTAGCCTAACTCATGCAATTTTGCCATTGCGACTGCGGACTTATGCGCCGGTGCTTTGTCTCGGTGAAAAAGAACATTTTTCTTCGCCAAATGCGGCCGTCTTTGCTTCAAATCGGCTTGGAATCGATCCAGCAGCTCTGCGTAATATGCGCCGGTGATCATTTTACCCTTTTCAAGGTAATCGATGTGAACGCATCCATAAAAAACTGTCCCCATGACCTTGTTTGCTGACAAACCCGCCTTGGCCTTCTTCGTCTTCGATTCACCAGGAGAAGTCCATTGTTTTGACTGTTCCTTGGTTTCTGGTGTGTTGTGGTGAATCCAGGTTTCATCCACGGTTACGAAACGGCGCAAAAACTCACCCGAATTTTTCTGGAACATCGCCAAACACACCTTTGAAGTTGTCAAACGAATGCGTTTGTTGTCGATTGTGAGCAAACGCGGCATCCATCTTGCTTTTACATGTCCAAATATTTATGTAAAATCGAAATCACTGAGCCATGTGATAATCCTGTGGCCTCTTCAAGCTCGCGCACTTTCACTCGCCGATCGTTCATTATCAAACCATGGATTTTGTCGAGCATTTTTGGTGTGGTGACCTTAATTGGGCGACCAGAACGTTCGGCGTCACTTGTGCTTGAACGACCGCACCGAAATTGAGTAAACCAGTGGTGAATAATTCCAATCGATGGTGAAGAGTCCCCATAATATTTATCAAGCTTTTGTTTGGTTTGCGTGATATTTTTTTCTCGCAAAAAAATAGTGTTTAATGAGCCCTCGAAATTCACTTTTTTCCATTTTAACGAAAATGCTAGTAGGCGTCTATATAAAATGACTGCCACAACAAAACTATTTGACAGATCTGTCTGAAAATTTGGGTGCGTTCTTTTGAAAGATGATTCATGACAAAAAAAAAATTAAATTTAAGGTGACGACACAATTTGTGTTAATTTTCAGGGATTTATTGACCCACTCTCGTACATAAATTCATACGAATTTTACAGTTAATGTTTGAGGACAGTGTCGCAACAGCTTGGGATAGTAAGACACTTTCGGAAGGGTTTCCACAGAAATATGTATTAAACAAGGTTGCTGAAGAGACTGTCATAATACTTATGTACGCGGACGATATTGTTCTATTGGCTGAGGAACCACCTGAACTGCAATGACCGACGAGCTACAGCGTTATTGCCAAAAATGGAACCTAACAGTCAATGTTGAAAAATCTAAAATTATAATGTCTAAAAAGGGGAGTGAAATGAACCAATCGAAGTAGTCTCGACCTACAAATATCTCAGAATGCATATCAGCTTCAATTTAAACATGAGGCCACATTTAAAACTGAAACTAACAGAATCGAAAGCGGCAATCAACGCTACGTGGAAGATCTGCCTAGCTGACAGAAATATAAGTGCTAGTACGAAATTTAAATGTATCTCTTCAAAACGTCTAAATCAATCCTTTTGGCATGGAGGTTGGGGGATACAAAGAGTATGAAGACGTCAAAAAGCTGCTGCGATATTTTCTTAAACGAATTAACTGCTCACCGTACTACGCACAGTTATTGGGATTAGAATAAAAATTCCGATTCTGCTGCTTAGCCATTTAGGCTGCAGTCGACCATACAGACAGACAGACAGAATTGAGACACCCACTTATTTGAATTTTTCTATTATAGTAATGTCAAGTCTGATCACAATCTCAAGATCGAACGTTTTCAGGAAACTAGTACTTGCCCTTGAAATATTGAAAAATGGGAAAGTATTTCGACTATTGTTCTTAGGAATCCTTAAAATCGCATTTACTTTCTAATTACGCGAAACAGAAAGTGAGATCAAATTATTCGAAAAGCAATGTGTTGCCAATTCTTAGGTTTTGTTTGGTAAACTTTTCGAACTTTGAAAATAACACTTTTTTGATATGAAAATGGATTAGCTCTCATGCTATTTTTTTTAAATGTTAAATGCGCGGCCTCTTATAATTAAAATAAAAAAGAACCATTTTTGATTCACCCTATTACGAATCAGTGACTATATTTCTCTCACTATTATGAAAAGCCTGTATACCGGGCTTAAAGCTTCGTGTAGGAACCGTGGATCCTGTTTTTTTTCTACGAAGCATTTTCTTTGCCACCGCCAACTGAAATCGGTACTCTTTTTTCGCTGCTCTTGTTTTGGTCCTGCTGTGCTTCCACGTGCGCTTCTTTAGTCACTCTTTTTAGATTTGTGTTCAGTCTTTTCCGGCAAATGTTGCAAACCTATGGGGTTTTCAGCAATCTCGTGGCATACTTGTACGTGGCGTCTATAGGTGATGATGCTTGTCTAGAATTGATTACCCAGTACGAAGGTAGTCAGGTTACTGTGCGGATTCGAAGGAGAAGGAATTTAGTGGGTAGGTTAAGGCTGTGCTCTCTGATCAATCCGCTAAATATATTTTCCGTATCGAATTTGGCATTGAAGTTGCCGAGTATGATTTTGATCCACATGAGTTAAAACAAAGTTAAGCGATAAGATCATAGTCGTCATAGGCTCCGTCCAGGGGATCATAAAATTGCTCTTTGACGCGTCTTCGGCCTCGCTGTAGAATGTGGCTTTAATAAGGATCACCGCCGCATTATAGCTTCAGGAATGTAAAGTTGCCATTGCTGCATTAAGTGCTTCATATAATTCGAAGCGGCAACCATATTCACTAAAAAGTTCCAAATGACTGGAACTGTAGACACCACTGTTGATTCCGTGGAGTGGATTCTTCCATTCTAGCTTTAAATAGCCCATCGTATACTGTACGGTTTTGCCGTTGTAGCTAGATATTACTAAAATGGGTCCTCATATTAATCCTGTAATTTTAATTTCCAAACAAAACCTACATACTCGTATACTGGAAACTAAGAGCTAATTCAGAGCATAACTGCTTCTCATTTCAGGCTATAGGATGACTATGTGGTTTGAAGAACAGAATTGTCCACCCGGATTGGAGAGCCTTATAAGTGTCGACCAGCTCATTATTAAGAAACAAGTCGAAGGAGCATCCACCGTGAGTGAAAAAAAATTTTCGGTAAAAAAAAGTAATGGCCAAGAGGTGTATTTCGCCAAGGAAAGGAGTGATGTGCTTGATCGTTACCTGTGTTCCTCGCATCCATTCGATATGAGATTCTCTGATAATTCCAAAAAAGAAGTTTTATTCATGGAGCATAAATCTGACAACTGTTGTTTCCCGGATGAATTGAAAGCAATGGAAGTTTCTGCTCCACCAGGCAATCTCATTGGATCAATTGAGAAGAAGTCGGCGATGTTTAAAACATTATTTGACATTAACAATCAAAGGAACGAAACTATGCTGCGAATTAAGGGCCCATGCTGGAGGGCAGATGAATTTCAGGTGGGATAATTTTGTTGGGATTTTTTTTTTTAATTTTGTTGGGATTAGACAATGTGATTTGAGTGACGAGTTAGCCCAGTGGTAGTGGTGCTGGTCTATCAGTCGTTCACAGACTTTCATAGTTCTCAGACGTGTTTCGGCTTTCATTTAAAATCGTAGTGTTTTAAAGTAAAGAATTAAACAGTGAAACTCCAAGTGGCGAGTTAGCCTAGAGGTAGTGGTGCTGAACCGTGAACCCACGGACTTCGGTGCAATCCCCAACTAGGGAAAATTGCAATACATACTTTTTTTATAATTTGTACAAAAATAGTGAATAAAAACTGATAAATAATAAGAAACAGGCGATGGATAGTGAGCGGTCCGCGCTCCCATTAGCGGGACCAGCTAATAAAAAAATATCAGGCGATGAGGCCACCAAGCAGCAGTGGCTGCAGATGTTACTTCTAAGAGGAGAAGGAAATTAAAACCATCTCCCAATTTGGTTAAGCGCCCCTCCACATCAGCTTCAGCTGTACAGCTGCCGGGTGGAGCGAGGGAAGGGGCGTCGAACACAACAACAGCATCAGCAACAGAAAAAAAGCGACAAAGGTCGGATGACTCTGTAGACTTCCCGTACATCTCCGACGGCGGGGAAGGCCGCTACGTAGGATACGGTAAGAATTGTTCCGCAGTTCTGGCATCCTCGGAATCAGATGACGAAGACGAGGAAGTCCAAAGTCTGACTAGCAGCATTAGAGGGTGCTTGCCATTAAGGCCAAACAAATGGCAAGAAGAGAAAAGGGGCGGCAGCTAGAGCTCCAGCGCGCTTCAGAACAACAACAGAAGCAGCCAGAAGGCCAGCTGCAACAACAACAAAAGCAGCCGCAAATGCAGCAGCAGAAGCAGCAGCAAGAACAACAGCAGCAACAACAGCAGCGGAAAATGCTACAACAACCGCAGCAGCAGCAGAAAAAGCAGCAACAGCAGCAGCAGCAGCAGAAAAAGCAGCAACAACCGCAGCAGAACGAACAGCAACCGCAGACGACGACAAAAGTGAGGGTACCGCCAATCAACATCTACAAGATTGAGCTTATGGACACCATTAAACTATGTAAGTCGGCCATAGGCAATAATTTTATTATTAAACGGTTAAATGAACACAGGCACGCTATCCACTGTAATACAGTGGAGCAGTATAAAAAAATTAAAGATTTGTTAAAGGACACGACGACGGAGTTCTTCTCCTTCAAAGCGGCAAACAATGCTTCTGAGGCGGATAGACCCGTCTACTGATCCGGAGACGCTCCTTGCGCTGCTTAAAGAGAAAGAGTGCAACGAGCTCGAATTCGTAGGGGTCAAGCCATTCACCACAGCTAAGGCAAAAAGGGAGAAGCAGAAACTGCCGTTCTTCCTAGTTCAGCTTTAACCCAATAGCAAGCTAGATGGTCTAAGGAGTATTAAACACCTAGACTACCAGCTTGTCGCCTGGGAAAAATTAAGAAGGAGCGAAAACATTTTACAATGTGTTCGCTGCCAAAGGTTCGGGCACGCCTCGTCGAACTGCGAAATGCAGCCTCGATGTGTCAAGAGTGGAAAGAAAAGCAAAGGAATGCACTCTGGGTAAGAATGGAGTGGCAGATAAGAGCCAGCTCTCGTGTGCTTTATGCAGGAACTCGGGACACATCGCAAACTATCGGGGTTGTCCTAAGTTCCAGTATATTAAGAAAGTAAATCTGGTTCGTCAGGAGAAGGTTGTAGTGAAACGTCCACCTGCTCCAATTCAAACACAATCCGTGACTCCCCAAGTGACCTACGCCCAAATGGCCGAAGGTCAAGGAAACGCGGAACAGAAAAGACCGAAGGTTGCTTCTCAGGCCTCAGCGCCTAGAGCACCGGAGGCTCAAACTGACTTGCTGGACATCTTGCTCTCTATTCAAGGGCAGATGGAGCAGCTTCAACGTCAGGTACAGGAGCAGGCGAAGCGGGTGGACTAGATCTACGCACTTCTGCCGGGCCTAACGCACCTCCAGTCGTAATGGGTACGAACATGGAGGAGCAACCCTTGAAGATCCTTGCGGTGAATGTGAATTTACTGATTAGGATCGAGCGAAGAGCCGTATGTTTAAGTTGCTAGAAGACCAAACCCCCGATGTGCTTATGGTTAGCGAAACAAAGCTATCCCAGAAGCACAAATTGGGACACAATAAATACAATATTGTCAGAAGAGACCGACCCAACTCCACACAAGGAGGAGGTGTTGCGATCTTCATACGCAAACAACTGCAATTTAAAGTAATGTACAGCGGTGAAGTGCGAAGGTTCCTGGAGCTGAAAGCGTGAATCGTGTGCATCCCTCTCCGTAGTGGAAAGAGGATGTACTTGGTCGCACTCTATGCACCTGAAGCTACTCAATCTACTTTATTAAGTTCAGAGCTCGAGACACTTTTTCGATGCCTAAGGCTGGAGTCGGGGGAGAATTACTTCATCATGGCCGGAGATCTTAACGCCAAACATAGAGATTGGGGAAATAACACACCTAATCCTAGAGGGAACCTACTATTCAATTGGTGGGGTCGGCACAGTGTTGAGTATAAACTCGATTTGAAAACTACAGATAGTCCGTCGTTTCCTAGAAGCGGCTCCTATCTGGATCTTATGCTGTTCGACGTACGGTTACTACTGACCGACATGGACCGACAAACTATAAACTGTCTGCACACATTTGTGTATGACAGTGACCATTGCGGACTCAGTGCCGTAATAACGATTTCCAACGAAATTGCGGAGTTGGAGGAGTTTGTCCAAACGTACTCCTACAATTATAGTAGGACGCGTTGGACTCGCTTGTCAAGAACTTTGACAAGAGCACTCGAATTCGCTCTACACACCGTCCAATAGGAATCTGTCAAACGAGGAGATTGACTGGTACCTAAAACAAATGGACGAGAAAATTAAACGAACTATGGACAATACGATACCTCGGTATCAACACACTGACAATGCAGACATATTCCGCAATGCAACAATTGACGCACTACACCAACACAAAAGTAGACTGCTGTCGAGACTAAAAACCTTGTACAGACAGTTTACTGACAGACAAAACTCGGAGGTTAGGACGCTGAAGTCGTTGATTAAAAACCTCCAGAAATTAATTAGAGAAAATTACAGACTTTCTGTAAATTTGCATTGGAACAACAAAATTCGGACTGTAAAATCCAACAACCCGAGTATGTTCCCCCAAATAAATAAAATATTTCGGAGGAATAATCAAAACGACCTTCCGTGTCTTAAGATCCCCCGAACAACGAACAATGGACAAATACTAATAACTGCAGGTATAGATCCAGATAACGCAGTAGGTGATGACAACTTCTTTGTGATCGAAGACCCGCAGGAGAAGGTAGAGGCTATAGGAGCGACTTTCCAGGAAGAGTACAAGGTGAATGATACCATTTGCCCGAACCACGACCTGGAAAATCGCGTCCTTGTCCACAACTTCTACCTTCGAAGTGATATAGAGCACCGGCGATCAGAGAACATAGGTTTTACCGAGTTCAATGACGATAACATGGCAAATAATGTCATCGCCGATGAAAGGGTACATCCTTCGTTCATATCGAAGGTGGAGCTCCAAACGATCTTCGACTCATCGAGGAGGAAGAAATCTGCGGGAATCGATGGAGTATCGAACATTGTGCTTCGATATCTCCCTCTAGAAGCGGTGGACATTTACACCACTCTGTTTAACAATGCACTGAATAATGCACATTATCCAGCGCATTGGAAAACAGCAGTGATCCAACCCATTCCCAAAAGGGGTAAGGACACTTCCACTCCGGCAAATCTCCAGTCGATAAGTCTCCTGCCGAACATCACCAAGGTATTCGAAAAAGTGATCAATAGAGCCCTGCTTAAGTGGACTGAGAACAGTAATATAATTCCGGATAACCAATTCGGTTTTAAGGCGGGGCATGATACAATACATGCCGCGTCTAAACTGGTATCGGATATCCAATGGAACAAAAGCAAGAACCAATGCACGGGTGCCTGCCTGATTGACTTGGAGAAGGCCTTCGACACCGTATGGTTAGAGGGACTTTCTACAAGCTAAGCAGGCTGGGCATAAGCAAACCACTGCTGTACATACTTTATAACATGCTCACCAGTAGAAAGTTCATCGTCAAAAATGGCAATGTGACTTCTGCTGGAACATTTCTAATTACAAACGGTCTGCAACAAGGTGCGGTTAATTCACCGATCCTTTTCAACATTTACACGAGCGATCTCATAGGATCACTTAACCATGCCATAGCGTGCGCAGACGACTTGAAGATCAACTTCCAGAAATCGGAAACTATTCTTTTTAGGACGCGGTTGTCTGGGGCCTCTAGGGGTACCAGAAAGAATTGGCGAAAGTTCTCAATCATGGGACCACACGGACAGCCACTTGCATGTCGAAGTGTAGTCAGATACCTGGGGCTCTGGTTAGACCAATATCTATATTTTAACAAACATATAGATGCTGCTCTGGCCAGAGCCAAAGGTGCTTTTGCCCTTACAAAGAGACTTTTTTATAGCAAGCAACTCGATGAAAGCGTAAAGGTAATCTGCTACACGGCCCTCATTCGGCCCATGCTCGTATGTATATGGATGCCCCGTGTGGTTCAACGTGGGAGCAAGTTTGTTGGAAAAGATTCGGGTGTTTGAGAGGGCTTGCCTTCATTTATACAGAACACCAGAGTTCCAGTACATAAATTTGTATCCCAATGAGGTCCTATACAACAGGGCTAACCTAATAAGAGTGGATAATTACGTTATCAAGCTGATTCGAAGGCACATTGCAAGAGCAATGAGCTCGACGAACAACCTGATCTCCGGAGCTCATTACCCCAATTACGAGTATTACGAGAGAGTGAGCCTTAATGGCTTTGTTCCCCCAGAGGCGTTCCTCTATTTTGATGAGAAAAGTCTGATCCAGGACAGATTGGGGGTGCCGCTAATCTTCCACGTTACCCAGACAGTTGTGGATAGGCGACTCAACTACGACAGAGACGTTGCACAGAGCAGTGTGGAGCGTCTCCGGTTTAGTAGGGCGGTATCGAGTCGCGATATTGAGAACGTACAAGGTCAGTACGGACATTTCTGGTGGCTAGCCGAAAGAGAGGAAACTCCCTAATCCAGTCGTTTCCCCCTAATCCAGGGTAGCCTGTTTGAGGTTCAAACAAAATTTACAAAACTAATTTACGTATAGAATGCGTAAGGTAGAATAAGATAGGCTAATTTAGAATAAGGTAGTTTACGATTTATTTTTGGGTAGATTTGTAAGTTTTATATTTAAGAACATTCAAAAATAAGTTTAACTACAAAGCTTTTTCAATTTTCAATTGTTCAAAATTTTTCTTAGTGTTAATAGTTAATAGTATAATAAAATTTAAATAAAGAACTAAAGTTAGTTACGTCGAAAGACATAGTTTTAAGTATTAGGTTTAGCTTAGAGCGCCCGCATAGGTCGAATAAGAATAGTTAAGTTAGTTAAGCTAGTTTTAAGCGTTTTTTGTCTAGCTATAAGTTTAAGGAATTATGAAATAAAAATGCATTAAAAATGAAAATGAAAAATGTAGTGGTAGGTACCCGGTTCGATTCCTGGCCCCCGGCTAAGAGTAAGACTTTTTTTTGTTTTTAATTTTTAAAACAAATAATAAACGGTGAGTGACGAAGGAGAATCACAACAAGTGATGAGTGAGACCGAACTGTCGGCGCTCCCAGTAGCGAGAGTTGCGGCCGCGGAAAATATAACATCTGGCGAGGTGGCGGTACATTCAGGCCACTCAGTAGCAATGCCAGCTACAATTGAAGGTACGGCAAAAAGGATAAGGAAGCCAAAAACGACTCCTAACTTGGTAAAGCTTCCCACCCTATCAGCCCCAGCTGAAAAGCTACCAGTTGAGGTGGGGGAGGGGGCGCGAGCGATGGACACTACGTTAGCAGCACATGGCGGAAAATTCCCATACGTCTCCGACGGTGGGGATGGAAGATATACGGGGGCAAGCAACAGCTTCGCTTCCCTCGTACAATCGGACTCGGAGGACGAAGACGATGAGCTGGAGTGTCTTAACACCACTATAAGATAGCTCCAGCAAAAAGTATTGGCCATAAAAGCCAAGCAAATGGCAAGGCGGGAGAGGAAGAGACAGGCTGAGCTCCAGAGCTCAGATGAGCAGCAGCAACAACAACAGCCACAACAAAAGCAACATAATGAGCAACAACAACAAAAGATAAAGCAGCCGCAGCAAAAGCAGCATCAGCAAGAGCAACAACCGAAACAGCAACAACAACAGCAGCAGTCGAATCAGCAGCAGCAACAACAACAGCAGAACAGCCAGGAAAGGTGCGAGTTCCGCCTATCAACACCTATAAGATGGAGTTCAAGGACACCATAGAACTGTGTAAGTCGGCCATAGGCGATAACTTTACAATTAAGCGTTTCAATGACAATAGACACTCCATCCAGTGAAATACAGTGGAGCAGTGTATTAAAATAAAGAACATATTAAGCGACTCGACGACAGAGTTTTTCTCTTTCACACCGAAAGGGGAAAAGTTGCAAACGATGCTCTTGAGAGGGATGGAACCGTCCACCAAGCCGGAGGAGCCCCTTAAGACGCTCCAACAAATTACGTGCGACGGTCTCGCATTTGTAGGGGTAAAGCCTTTCACCACAGCAAGGGCTAAAAGGAAACTACCGTTCTTCCTGGTTCAGCTGTCGCCCGATAGCAAACTGGATGGCCTAAAGAGTATTAAAGTCCTGGACTACCAGGTTGTCACATGGGACAAAGTAAAGCGCCAAAGGTTAGGGCATGCCGCGTTGAACTGCGATATACAGCCTCGATGTGTCAAGAGTGGAAAGAAAAGCAAAGGAATGCACTCTGGGTAAGGATGGAGTGGCAGATAAGAGCCAGCTCACATGAGTGCTATGCAAGAACTCAGGACACACCGCAAACTATCGGGGCTGTTTCAAAAAAACAGCAAATCTGGTTTGTAAGTAGAAAAGTGCAGTGAAAGTCCAACCAGGTCCAGCTAAAAAACCAACCGTGACTCCTCAAATTACCTACGCCCAACTGGCGTCAGGTAGGGGAACCACGGTACAGCAACAACCGAAGGTAGCTGCACAGGCTCCAGTGCCTAAGGCACCTGAGGCGCAAGGCGACTTGCTGACCATCTTGCTCTCTATACAGGGGCAGGTGGGACAGCTACAGCGCCAGTTACAAGAACAGACGACCCGTGTGGGCACGCGTTTTTGCCGAGCCTAACGCACTTTCAATCGTGATGGGTACGACCGCGACTGAAAATTCCTGAAGATCCTAGCCGTTAATGTAAATTCATTGATTAGGATCGAACGAAAAGAATCGCTCTACAAGTTGCTCGACGACCAAAGCCCTGACGTGTGTCTGGTTAGAGAAACTAAACTAACCCAGAAACGCAAGATACGGCATAAAAATTATAATATCGAAAGAAGAGACCGACCCAACTCCACTCGAGGAGGAGGTGTTGCGATCTTCAATCGTAAAGTACTTAGGTATAAGACCGTGTACAGTGGTGAAGTGCGATGGTTCCAGGGGCTAGAAGCGTGTATTGTGTGCATCCCTCTCCGTAGTACGTGTACGTGGTCGCGCTTTATTCGATTTCAGAGCTCGAGAAATTGTTTCGATGTCTACGACTAGAGTCGGGGGAGAATTATTTCCTCATGGCCGGACACTATTCAATTGGTGGGGTCAACACAATGTCGAGTTTCGGCTCGATTTGAAGGCTACAGATAGTCCGTCGTTGCCTAGAAGTGGCTAATATCTGGTACGCACGGTTACAGCTGACCGACAAACGATAAACTGTTTGCGCACATTTGTGTATGACAGTGACTATTGCGGACTTAGTGCCGAAATAACGATTCCCAACGAAATTGCGGAACTTGAAGTGTTTGTTCAAAAGTACTCCTACAACTACAGTAGGACGCGTAGGACTCGCTTCTCCCGAGATTTGACAAGAGCGCTCTCCTCGAACTCTCTCTACCCACCGGTCAATAGGAATCTGTCAAACAAGGAGATTGACAGGTACCTTAAACAAAAGACGAGAAAATCAAACGAACGATGGACAGTACGATACCTCGGTATCGACCAACTGCCAACGTGTTCTGCAATGCAACAATCGACGCACTGCACGTACAAAAAAGCAGACTGCTTACAAGACTAAAAAACTTGTAAAGGCAGTTTGCTGACAGACAAAACTCGGGGGTTAGGACTCTGAAATCGTTGATAAAGAACCAGCAAATACTAATTAGAGCAAATTATAGGCGGTCGGCTAATTTGCACTGGGCAACAAGATTCTGGCTATCAAGTCTGATAACCCGAGTATGTTCCCTCAGATTAATAAAATATTTCGGAGGAACGATGTCAACGAACTTCCGTGTCTGAAAATTCCCCAAACAGCGAACAATGAACGCTTACTTACAGCAGCAGGAATAGATCCAAGGGACGCTGTCGATGATGACGACTTTTTTATGATCGAAGATCTGCAAGAGAAGGTGGAGGCTATAGAATCCATTTTTGAGGATGTGTACAAGGTAAATGCTAGCATTCGCCCGAACTACGACTTGAAGAATATTGTCCTTGAGCACAACTTCTACCTTCGAAATGATATGGAGCACTGGCGATCAGAGAATACTGGTTTTACCAGGTTCAATGACGAAAATTTGGCAAACAATGCCATCGCCAATGAAAGGGTTCATCCCCCGTTCGAAGGTAGAACTCCAAACGATCTTCGATCTTTCAAGGCGGGGCATGATACAATACATTCCGCGTCTAAACTGGTGTCGGATATCCAATGGAACAAAAGCAAGATCCAATGCACGGGGGCCTGCCTGATTGACTTGGAGAAGGCCTTCGACACCGTATGGTTGGAAGGGCTCTTTTACAAGTTGAGCAGGTTGGGCATAAGCAAACCACTGCTGTACATGTTGCTTAATATGCTCACCAGTAGAAAGTTTGTTGTGAAAAATGGCAATATGACTTCTACTGGGACGTTCGAAATTGAAAATAGTCTGCAACAGGGTGCTGTTAATTCACTGATGCTTTTCAATATTTACACGGCTGATCTGATAGGATCTCTTCAGCACGCAATAGCGTAAGCAGACGATTTGATTGCGTATAGATCAGGACCTGAGATCGACGACATTGCAACACTCTTGCAGAGTGATTTCGATAAAAGGAAGTTGAAGATCGACCTTCAGAAGTCGGAAATAATTCTATTCAGAACGCCGTTGTCTCTGGCCTCTAGGGATACCAAAAAGAATTGGTGAAAGTTCTCATCCACTTGCGTGTCAAAACGTGGTGAGATACCTTGGACTTTGACTAGACCAATATCTATATTTTAACAAACATGTAGATGCTGCTCTGGCCAGAGCCCGAGCTGCCTTCGCTCTTACAAAGAAACTTTTTATAGCAAGCAACTCAATGCAAAGGTAAAGGTAATCTGCTACACGGCCCTCATTCGGCCTATGCTCGCATATGGATGTCCCGTGTGGGTCAACACAGGAGCAAGTAGGACGGAAAAGATTCGGGTGTTTGAGAGGGCTTGCTTTCACTTGTACAGACCACCAGAGTCTCAGTACATAAAATACTATTCTACTGAGGTCCTATACAACAGGGTGAATCTGATAAGAGTGGACAATTTTCTGGTCAAGATGACTCGAAGGCACATTGCAAAAGCAATGACCTCGATGAATAACCTGATCTTCGGGGCTTATTACCCCAACTATAGGTACCATGAGAGAGTGAGCCTTAACAGCTATATTCCCCCAGAAGCATTCCTCTATTTCGATCAGACAGGTCTGATGCAGAATAGATCAGCGGTGCCGCTAATCTTTCACGTTGCCCGGACAGTTGTGCACAGGCGGCTCAACTACAGCCGAGACGTCGCACAGAGCACTGAGGAGCGTCTCCGATTTAGTAGATCGGAATCGGGGCGCTATATTAAAGATGTGTTGAAGCCGCACCAACAATTCTGGTGGTTAATAGTGCGAGCTCCCTTATCGATCCCTTTTGATCCGGGGTAGGTCCTATACGGTAAGTCCTTTGCCGACTTACATAGTTTTTAGGTGTCTAGGTTTAGGTAGTTTAAGTTTATTTATACGAAAAAAAAGAAACAGCACGACTAAAAAAAAAAAATCATAAAAACCACAAAAAAAGTGCATATTTGATTATGTAGGTAGTTAAGTTAGGTTAAGGTTTATTTTAAGGTAGCATTTAAGTTTTATATAAAAGATGGAAAAAAAAAGAAAATACTGTTAGTTTTTTCAAAAATAAATACAAATTTTTCTTAGTCCTAATTTTTTCTGTAAATAAAATGGTAACAAGTAGTAGATTAAGTCGAAAGACATAGATAAGAATTAAGATTAGCTTAGAGAACCCGCATAGGACCAGTAAGTTAGAGTAAGATAGTTAAGTTAGTTAAGCTAGTTTTAAGCGTTTTTGTCTAGCAAGTAAGTATGAAAATAAAATAAAAATAAATTAAAAGCTAAAAAAAAAAATTGTTTGCTTTCATTGCAGGTGCTTTCATTGACCGAGGTACAAGTGGGAAGGATCACGAAGCAATCGCTTGGCATAGTAAAGGAAATATTCAGTAATGAAAAAATCTTTGTTGTAATTTTTCCAAGGGATCTGGATGTCCGAATGAAGGCAGTTCTTTTGGGTGCATCATTCTTGATTGTGAGTTACTTTTCTTTCGCCTGATATGAATGAGTCTATTTAACTGGGTCTTTTCTTTTCTTGAAGAATGCGATGTTCTTTGATTATTGAGGCAATCGGGAAACCGACAGACCAGGAATGCTGTAGAAAGGATAGAAACAAGAGCCTAATAGTTCCAAAATTTATTGTTTTCTGTTGGTTTTCACTTCCGAAAAGCACAATTGTTTATTTTACAAAATAGTTATTAAGAATATTATATATAGAGTGCACCGCACTCACTATAAGAGTGTGCACGAGAATGTGGAATCATCGAAAAATTCTCACATGTGGGCGTGGTCGTGGACTAGTTCTACAAAATTGCAAAACCTATATATTTTGTTAGGGTAATATTTTTCAGTTTATAATAAAAATGTTGAAAGAAACTATATTTTTGGAAAAGTGTACTGGTGGACAGACAGTCAGATGGAAGGACAAGCAGACGGATATAGCTAGATCGACATTGCTTTCGACTCTGATCACAAATACACTGCACGAAATTAATATAGAGGCAACAGGTTTTTCAAAATAAAATAGCCAGGGTAAATGAACAATTTTGATACACAGCATTAGTATACCGATAACAAGTCAACCAAAGAAAAACAAAATAATGTATAAGATACAGACTGAAAATTTATGAAACAAAATATTTGTAAAACACTGCGACATTATGTTAGAGGCAGCGCATTTTAACTTATTTCTTTATTTTGTATATATTCCATCTACAAGCTTTGCTTAACAGACTAATTCAATATTTGCAATGGATTACATTATGATATTAAATTAAATAAAGTGTTTTTGAAACAATCTCTTGAAAGGTACAAATCTATATCTCTACTAACTTCATTGAAAGAGGTAATAGTTCTGGACATTGTTTCATTTAGTCCATAGTTCGTTCTATGTGCGGGTCGAAAAAGAAATTGCCTTTCTTTCAATGGTCTTTCAGGGGCGTAGATCGGCAGAAGATATAAAAGCGGAGGACTGTTAATGCGATAACATAACAGATCTCTAACAAACATAATGTCATGAGCATATCTCCTTGTCTTGAGTGTCAAAATACCTAATAGCTGGCATCGAGTATTATAAGAAGGCATAAAATCCCAGCGCATTTTTCTAAAAATGTATTTGGTAAAGCACTTCTGGACACTTTCAAGACGATCGAAGTGAACTTCATAGGCAGGGTTCCAAATTACATCAGCATACTCAAGGACAGACCTTACCAACGAAATAAAAAGTGACATAAGCGTATGGGGATCCGTAAACTCTTTGCCGTTTCTCTTTATGAATCCAATAATTGAATTGGCTTTAGAGACTACAAAATCAACATGAGAATTAAAGGTTAACTTAGTATCAAAATTGACACCAAGGTCTTTAATTGTATCAATTCAATTTAATATACAATTCGTAAGATTGTAATTATATAAGATATACGTAGAACCTCTAGAAAAGCATATTCTTTATATTTAATTTTAAACAGTTAACGGTACACCAATTCGATAGACAGTTAATGTCCTGCTGAATTTTTGCCCAATCATCAATAGTTTTTATCTTACGAAATATCTTTAAGTCATCAGCGTATATTAAGCACTTACTGTTCATTATATTCAGGGCAATATAATCAATGAAAATTATGAATAATAAGGGACCTAGGAGACTTCCCTGTGGAGCACCCGAAGAACAACTTATTATTCTTGAACAGTGATTCCCAATCATTACTTTTTGAAGATGAAATCCAATTAAACATTGAAGAATGAAATCCAAAATCCCATAATTTTTTTAGCAAGATTTTAGTCGAAAGCCTTACTAAAGTCAGTATAATTAGCATCGACTTGGAAACCTTTTTCAACAGCGTTGATAACGTATGCCGAAAAATATGCCAAGTTAGATGTAGTGGACCGACCGGAGACAAATCCATGTTGAAATTCAGAAATATTTTCTTTTATAAAAAATTCTAATTTATTTTTCACTATGCTTTCAAGTAGCTTAGGTATTGCAGAAGATTTGCAAATTCCTCTATAATTTTCAATACTATTCTTAGTACCGGATTTAAATATAGGTATGAGAAATGAAATCTTTCATTCTTCAAGAAAAACACCAGAGGACAAAGACAAATTGAGAATCAGGAGCAAAGGAAGGCAGATCGAATGGCAGTATTTTTTCAAAATAATTGCTGGAATACGCATGCTGAGCGCGGTAAAAACTTCCTGTAGTTCAAGTTCAATTGAGCCAATATCGATCTTAGGTATAAGGTTAGAAATAAAGTGACCATTAGAACTAGAGTTAGAATACACTGATTCAAAATATTTCGCAAATAGTTCTAGGGTTGTTTGAATATCATTAGATTCAACATTATTAAAAAGCATTGTTTTTGGCATACCAGTAGAGTTCTTCTTGTAGTTCACAAAAGACCAAAAACCCTAGAATCAGTTTTTAGTTTTATCTCAATGTTCATTATATAATTCCTGTGCAAAAATTTACTTAGAACTACGAATTCTTTTCGCAGCTTAATGAAATTTGTGTGATCCATTAAATTTCCAGAGCTTCTAAATCATTTGTATGCTTTATTTTTAAGGTTTTTTAAACGCATTAATTGCTTATTATACCATGGTGGTTTAAACAAATTCTTTATCGACCTACAAGGAACAAACATAGAAAATCCGCATTGCAGGATTTGGACAAAACAACTATAAATGTCCTTAAGACTTAGGTTATGAAATTCATTTACCCAATCAAAATGATCCAGGTAGTTATTTAATGCAAGAAAATTGGCTTTTGAGAAATTGTAGGACTTTTCCGAACTATGCTCAACTTTTAAATAATGATAAAACTCAATTTCAATTAAAGTTTCTTTATGATGAATTGAATTCTTTAGTAATGAAAATGGAGCTTCAAAAACACTAGCCTTAATATCATCTGAACAAATAAAAAATAGGTCTAATATTTTACTTAATGAGTTACGAATTGAATTAATCTGATATAAGTTTAGTGAATACAAATAATCAATTATAGCAAATTAATAATTCTTATTTACATTGCAAGGAATAAACAAGTTATATCACCCAGGTTAAAATCTCCAAGAACACAAATATTATTAAAATCGCTACAAATAGTGTTAATAAAATCGACATTTCTAAACTACTATGTGGTGGTACATAACATAACATATTTACTGCACAGTTAACATTTATTGCTATGCAGAGTTGTTCCACACCTTCTGTTGGTAAATCGACCTGCATGCAGGAAAAAGAAGAGTGAACAGCAATAAAAAGTCCACCCCCGCGATCATCAGCTGATTTACAACGGTCCAGACGAAAGACATTATAATTTCTGCTATCAAAAAGTTCTGTGGACATAATCCCATTATATAGCCAGGATTCCGTAACGATGATTACATCATAATCATTATGACTCGAAGCATTAAAAAGAGTGGCTACCTTAGTCCTCATGCCACTAGCGTTATGATAGTTTTGTTTTATTTAAAAAAATTATTTAACTTATTTCAATATTTTAGTAATGCGTGTTTCCTCCTGTTTGGCATGGAATTTATAAGATTTTGAAGATAATCAATCCAGGTTCTTCTAAATATCTTTGATGGATTGTTTGAGGTCGCTAACGGTGTTGTACTGCCTTCCATTTTCATGCACTTTTTGAGCCATTCGTCCCTATAAATTTTCGACTAGGTTCAGATCTGGCGACCTCGAAGGCCACTCTAAAAGAGGCGTACTTGTCAAGCTGAAGTACTCTTTAACCACTTTGGCAGAATGAACAGCGGCATTATCCTGCGGGAAAATGAATCCAGGGCCCCGGCGTCATCCGCAAATGCATCCAAAGCATATTGCAGCATTTCCGGGTATGTTTGTGAATTCATTTATAGTGGAACGTAGAGGATAGGCATCTTTCCACCATATCCAAAGGCACCCCAAATCATAACACTGCCTCTTCCAAAATTGCGACTCATTCTGACTTCAAGTTTGTCTCATAAATCATGTCAATAATAGTGACAACCATCCGGCCCATCTAAATTAAACTTTTTTTCATCACTGAAAATAACTTTTCTCCATTCAGTGGTCCACCATAAGTGATTCTTGGCGAACTGGAGTCGATTGTTCATATGGACGGAAGTCAGCGCAGGCTTTTTGAGCTTTTTTTTTTTTTGTAAAAACCATGGTTGGAGTCGAATTTAATACACGTAATCCAACTTCGTCTTAATTTGCGAAGCAAAGAGCTTGTTTTTTCCTGCTTCTTCAACAATCTGTTTTTTTTTGCCGGTAAATCACCTTTTTTGGAGCACCTTTCGCCTTCTTTTGCCCATACTGTTGTCCTAAATTGATAAAATGATCAACCACGTTTGGAGATGTGGACAGTTTTCTTTGTAAAACGTAATTTTAGCTTTTTCCTCCTCCGTAAGGCACTTTCCGCGTCCCATTATGTCCAATTAAACAACTCTGCTTAAAACTGCAAAAAAATATTCACCTTAGAATTCTAAATTCACAAAAAAAAAATCTAAAACTTCTTACTATATAGTACAATTGATTTCCTTCAAAATAACTGCTGCCTCTATATTTATTTCGCTGTGAAACCTCGATTTTTTCTGTGGATCTGCAGAAATATCCACGCAGTTTGACAACACAGTAACTGATCTAAAAGTGAATAATATGCCCATTCTTGCTTCGATTAACAGAAATAAGAAAACAACAGTTTTATTTTTCAGACGTGTTGTAACGTCAAATATCCCTGTAATTGTCAGTGATGCCTCTATGCCTCTATATTAATTTCGTGTAGTGTATTAGTTATCACATTGGTTCCTCTAGCAACCAAATAAAAAAAACTGTATCAATAATGACCACTCGAGAGCCACATCTTGTCTGACAATATTGTGTTACTTCAACATGAAATCTACGGGTTTTCGGATAACGAACAACGTTTTTACTAACCTCATTATCGTGAACAAACACAGCTGCGATGACACGACGTAAATGTGCATCGAAAACAACTATAAAAGAGGAAGCCACCAAAGCCCGAGGCTCGCATTCCTACGCTGGCACGTCGTAATTCTGGACGAGAGTTTACTTTAAGTGTATTTTTTATAATTAAAACGAACTAAACTTTTTAATTGCGGGCTCAACCGGGAAGTCAGGTTTAAAGTAAAGAGCACGTTATTGTTCCAATCTGTCTCTTCTGTCCTCTTTTGGTACAATTTTTTTTGTGATGGTCAGGAGATCAAATTTGAATAGTATTTTCTTGACGTGTCTGCTTTATTTACATTTGTTGTAGTTTATTTCCCAATACCCAGGATGCACACCGAGGAGGCGAACAACTTTGTATCCCGTCGTATCAAAAAACTTTCTAAAGGGTGACCAGATAACAATGATAGTTTTTCCAATTGTTATGTTTCAGCAGCTGTCAAAGTTACCAATGACATCCAGCTGTCAAAATATTCAGTAAGTAAGATGCATTTCATCATGCATCGTTTGACGCTTCCCGAATGTGTGGAAATTATTAAAAAAATATTATCGAAATTCTGACTCAGTTGTAAATACGCAAAGTGAATTTCGTCGTGAGGTCGGTCGTCATCATGGCTTGAGTGCGAGGGCAATTTATCGCACCGTGGTTTGAGAGAGAGTACACTCTTTTGGATCTTAAGCCACCAACTAGACAGAGATCGGTGTGACGTGAAGAAAACATAGCCGCCGTAACGGCCATTATCGAAGAAGACCCAGAAATGTCGATTCGGCGCCGATCAGCTGAATTGGGCATCGCCAGAGATGGCTTATTTTGCGGTTGGATTTGAGCCTACAACCATATAGGATTGTGCTGACGCAAGAATTGAAGCCGGACGACCATGGAGAACGCCGTGAGTTCACTAATTGGGAGCTGGAAATGTTGGCCGGAGATCAGGATTTTGGCCAAAAAATCATCTTCTCAGAGGAGGCCCATTTTTGGCTCAGCGGCTATTTTAACAAGCAAAATTGCCATTATTGGAGCGACCAAGCGTCAATGCATCCACAAAGATTGACTGTTTGGTGCGGTTTATAGCACGGCGGCATCATCCTACCTTATTTCTTTCGAAATGAGGAAGGAAACACTGTTACCGTCAATGGTATTCGATATAGAGCGATGTTAACCGACTTTCTGTGGCCAGAGCTCGACAACATCGGTATATCCAAGCCGTGGTTCCAACAAGACGGCGCTACATACCATACAATCGACGCAACGCTCGAAGTGGTAAAGGAGAAATTTGGCGACTGGGTCATCCTACGGCGAGCATTCATCAATTGGCTGCCGCGATCATGCGACTTGACACCCCCCGATTATTTTCTCTGGGGCTACGTCAAGTTCTTAGTCTACGCTAACAAGCCAACCACTTTGAATGAGCTGGAGGACAACATTCGAGACGCTATTGCCGGAATATCGTCGCACATATTGGACCGAGTCATCAAAAATTGGACCGACCGCTTGAAGCACTGCTAGCGAATCTGGGGCTGCCATTTTACTGATGTGCTATTCCATACATAATGGCATGAATGTAGCTTGAAAATAAAGCCAGAATCAATGTCATATCTCACATCGTTGTTATTTTATTTCAATTTCTTTTCCTATCGTACTTATCTGGTCACCCTATACTATAGTATGTTATACTTATTTAGATTTTTTTTTAATATCCTATAGCTAAACTTCAATTTTCATCTATAATTCATGTCAAAGGAAAGACACATGAAAACTTTTGAAACTAGATTTGTAAATATTGATTCTTTCAATTTTGTTTTGTGTAAAATCTAGGCATTTGCAGTACACCAAAATTTAATCTTTGGTAAGTAAGTGATATTTGCAATTTGTAATTGTTTAAGTCGTTGCAACAAAAGTTATTGCTTATTTTCTTGAGCTGTTCGCATACATTTTCGTCTGCTAATTTGTCTGAGGTCCCTTTCCAACTGTACGCTCCACTTAAGGTGGGGTTTTGCAGCATTAAAATTGGACGTCCATGCTTTTGGGCTATATAGCAGGAATGGAATGATGACGGTCTTATTCAGAGATCTTTACTTCTCAATTGCCTTTTTAGCCCAAGGAAAAGTGTGTTGTCTTTAAGTTGACCGAGGAGCCTAGGTAGACAAAGCCCCTAAACTCCTCAAAGTTATAGTTTTCTATGGTGACACTTTGTCCTATTCGCTGATGTTGTGTGCCCTTCCTTGTTGACAGCATATCGTTTCGATTTGTCTTCGTTCACAGCCATACCCATCTTTACAAATTTTGTTTTAATACTTATAAATGCTTCACTTACAGCCCGCTGCATATTTTCCATAATATCAACGTCGTCGGTGTATGGACGCAATTGAACAAAATTATACCTGCGATGTTAGCTTGCGAGTTTCGTATAATCCTTCAAGTAAGATGTTGAAGAAGTCGCAGTATAGCGCATAGCGTTGCCTTATACCGTTTCGAACATCAAACGATTTGGATAGATTTTTACCGACGAATTCGACGAAGCAGCGTGGATTTTTTGTCGTCATTTTAGCTTAGCAGGAATGTCTAAACTAGGCTATACGCTATCATAGGTGACTTTAAAATAGATAAAGAGTTACTCCAAGATCTGCCGTAGTATGAATATTTGATCGATGGTGGAGTTTCCTGGATTAAAACCACACTAACCCACTGATGCTCGAGGTACACTTACCTTCCATCGACAATTTTAAGTGATCATGTACTTGTTGCTCCTGAATGCACCTCATGTGGCACCTTCAGAAGAATCAACAGTCTGGAAATCTGTTTAGTCAAGATAAAATTAAATGGGCAATCGGTTCATTCAGGTGGAGTGGGAGTTTTTGTGAGAGATCTTTATGAGTGTGAGGTTAAACGTTGTAGTCTGTCTAGTGCGGATATTATAAAAATCTCATGCAACATATGTAATGAAATGTTTGATTTCATTTGTGTTTATAGACTTCACTCACAGCCAATTCAAGTATTTATTGATGAGTTCTCAACATATTTAAGAAATGTGTGCTTAGGAAATCTTATTCTCTTGGGTGATTTTAATATAGATCTGCTAGATTCAAATTCTGTTGTAGATTCCTATAATATTCTTCTTTCAGAACATGGATCGTCAACGAGCCTACAATACCAATGGCAGGAACCTGTCTGGACCACGTATTTGGACGTTTCTTAAAAATGTATCATTACCCTTCTGCTGGTATTGTCTTTGATTTACAGATTACTGATCATTGTATGACAGGCATTGTGTTTAGTAGTTTGAGAAGTAAGGAACAAGACAGATACATTCCTGAACAAATTAAATTATGAACTAGTTTTTGCTGATTGGACTGAGGTCTATGCTGAAGCAAATCCTTCGAGGGCATACGACTTATTCATAAAAAGTTTAAAGAATTTCATTAGCATTTCTTCAAATTTTGTTAAAAAAAAAAGATCTGAAATAAGGTTAAAGCCCTGGATAAATCGCTCCTTACTAAAAACAATCAGACTAAAACATAAAACAGACTAAAGCATCATCCACATAATTCCAACTTAAGAAACCGTTTTAAAAGAATCTGCCAGCATCTTAAGAAAGAAGTTCGGTTAAGTCGTGATTATTACTATCAAAACAAGTTAAGAAGTTCACAAGGAAATTTGAAGGAAGAGTGGAAAATTATAAACTCCATGGTGAATAGAAAAGTTAGAGATCAATCTAATGTGATCTCTATACAAGGTGAGAATGCAGATATCTCAGATCCTGGCGAAATGGCAAATGAGTTTGTTACAGTTGGTCGCAATTCTTTTCCACCTGAAGTCTCCTTGCCTTGTAACAGCGGTAATAGCTACGGACTCTCTAATAGTTCAAATAGTTTCTATTTTGAGCCTATCTCTGATGTCGAACTATTAAAAAAAATACGTTATTTGAGGAACTCACATTCTTGTGGAAATGTTGGTATTTCAAAATTTATTTTAAAAAATATTGCGTATAACATCGTCGATATTTTAGCACATATTTTTAATTTGAGCGTAAATTTAGGGATTTTCCCTGAAGAACTAAAATGCTATTTAGAAACGGGAACAAAAAAGACAAATCAAATTACCGGCCAATTTCGTTGTTGTCCTTCATTTCAAAAGTTTTTGAAAAGGTCACTAAAACTAGAATTTCACATTATTTGCAGAGAATACAGTTTTTTAGTTCATTGCAGTTTGGATTTAGGGCTGGCCTTTCTACCGAAGATGCTCTTCTGGATTTCTGTACCATTATACAAAAAGGTTTAGTCCTTTGAATTTATGCTATGAAATAAACCACGATGTCAACTTGCTGAGGATTTGGTTTGCAGATCATAAGCTTATTGTTAGCCAGAAAACAAAATTAATATTTTTTAGTCTCGGAACACAGGTGCTTACGGACGCTTGATGTTATGTTCCATGCTGCTGATTGTACTAGGCACATTTTATGTATGTAATTGTTCAGGATCTGGTTCTGAATTTGTCTTTAATCCTAATGTCGCCAGTAATGCTAACTGTTTCAATATTGACACAGTAGTACATTTGAAATATCTAGGTGTTACAATAGATCAACATCTAAGCTGGGCGGAGCACTTTGCAAACTTAAAGCAGTATCTACTTTCTTCAATCCGAAGTTTTTATCGTCTTAGAAAATTTTGTTCTAACAACACTCTAAAAACAATTTATTAGGGAATATTTCATTTGAAATTAGAATATGGAATTTGTTGCTGGGGCGGTGCTTATCTAAACAAATTACAACAATTGATTGTACTTCAAAAAAGCGCTTTAAGAAAAATTTGTAATACTGCCCGCTAAGCTCATAGGGGAAAGTGGTCACGCTTCGTACACTTTTGCATTTTTATTATTTAGTTAATAATTGACTCACTTCAATATCTAGTTAATGCACTTATGTGTAATAAATATATCGTAATTTATTACAAAAAAGTCTGAAACTATTATGTCAAAGGATTACAGAGTTATAGAAATTTTTCTAGGATTAGATATTTGTACGAATGCACCCCACCTGTGGGGTACTTTCGCACAGCAGATGGGGTACTTTTGTACAACATGGGGAACACTT
Source organism: Pocota personata (assembly GCA_963082735.1). NCBI lineage: Eukaryota > Metazoa > Arthropoda > Insecta > Diptera > Syrphidae > Pocota > Pocota personata. The sequence goes on from OY720431.1 coordinate 56,755,827, forward strand.
ATACAGGGTATTTAAAAAGTTTATTTAACTTCCTAATTTTTATAAATAGCAAAAAAATATTTATTAAACTTAAAACTTACGTAATAATATTCAACTTGACTCATAGTTAACTTAAAATCTTCTTGAAGAAAACAACTAAAAATAATAAACTCTTAGTTTATTTTTTTTATAATTTGCACGTGTTAAAGGGGATATGAATACCCTTATACTAATTTTTAGAACACGTACGTTTTGTGGAAAGGGGAAGAGACAGAGAGAAAGACAGAGTGGTGTGGTTTGAAACTCAGGTGGTATTAAGTTTCTGTAAACCCCAAGGGAGGCTGTCTAGATAACTGGGGAGTATTTTTTTTGTTGTCGCTATTATTGACGTAGCTTATGATTTACAGTATTTTTTTCCGTCCTCCTGATGTCATCATTACGATCAAGTTGCATTTTAGCCATATGATCACCCTACTGCCAGTGTTATGCCTTCACAGTAGAGTTGACTTAGCTTTTTGCAAGTGATCGACTTTTTTATTTATTTCGTGGGAAATAAATAGATGATTATTGACTTCAGGATTCGAACAGTGAATCAACAGCGTGACAAGCGATGATGTTACCACTACACCACGGCCACCACATTCATTCGTAATTCTAGCCTTTACAAGCTATATGAGATCTTTGTAATTAGTCTTAGACAATTTATACTTTAAAAAGGTAATTAAACATTTGGTTGTGGCTTTGGGACTCATTGCACATTAAAATTATTTAAGTCAATTGCAAAAGTAAAAAGTCTTGATGTTATAGCTGTACAATGTGGCTTTGGTCCAGGATCAGACAGGATCATGGCGACGTCAATGATATACAAAGAGTGTATGTCTTCTATATCAGAGAAAATAAATGACATTAATAATCCCGGTTTCTTTCGAAGATAAGATACTTTCAGCTCTGTTGACGAATAATGACTGAGAACTTTTCCGACGTAATAGACAACAGAATTTTTTTTTTCAAATTTTACGAAAATAAAACAATGATCTTTGATATTCCCTGGTGTCACATCATCATTCGTGTTGGTATTCAAATCATCAGCATCTTCATCGGTTTCGAAATCAAATGGAAACGTAGAGCTTTCCCGCAAACTTATTTGCGATCCTTCAGATTCCTCTGAATCTTCATTACTTTCTCCTTTTTTAGCTTTATTTTTCTTTTGAATTGAATTCAGTTCCACCAAACTATGTTTAAATTTTTTAGCTCTAGCTTTTCGTTCCTGTTCTACTTTTTTAATTTCTTTCTGTCTGAATCTTTCTTCTACCTCATTTTTTTCAGGTGTATCTGTGTATATACCAGATTTACCTGGTTTTCTCCCTTTATTAGTTTTTCTGTTTCTTACAACTCTATGATATGGTCTTATGGCTTCTGGTGTTATGGGAACATTAGTAGTCGGTTCAGGTTGAGTCTTAGCTGTTGAAGTGGAAGGTTTGCAAGCGGTCGGTTCATGTTGCTTCTCTGTTGTAGACGATTTTTAAGCAAGGAAGTAGGTGACAGCTCACGATTATCATTGGAAGACAGAGGCAGATACCTTTCATTGATACCAGTCGATGAAACACAAATAGAAGGTAGCGCTTCAAGTGCAGCAGAACTTGTCTCCGGGTTTGGTGGAATATTTTCAGAACTATTAGAAGCATATACACTCCGTCTCACTTGATTACGAACAGTCAGTTTTTTGTTTTAATTTTACGATATTTTTCAAACCCTTCGCTAATCTGGGAAAAACCAATTGCACAAGAAATGAAGGATATATTATGTTTATAAAATGGGAAAAAAAAATGGGATTAAGTTGATAAATGCAACTTTTATGACGCTTTTTCCAAAAAGGTCATAAAATTTAGCTAAATCTACCTTTTAGAAGCTTAAAAGGTAAAAAAACAATACAAAATTTGTTTGTATAAATAAATGTTGGTTTTATTCAAAGAGTAGCAATAGTTTTTAGTAATGGGTACTACCTTCTGATCGCTGAATCACTTCAAGTAGCCTGCTATGTAGAGATTCATAGAGTACTGTCAAAAAATCTAGCGAAATTTCGGACCAATAATCTCTTCCATTTCATCATATTGCGTTCCTCCTTCGTAGACTTTTCTTGAAAGCCAACCCCACACGTTTACCATGATGTTCAGGTCGGGTGAATATGGCTGCCATGCAAGTAGGTTTACATTTTGGTTCTGAATCGAGGTTTTTGTTCGTGCGGTATGTATCGTCTTGTTGGAAAGTCCATCGCTGTCCACCATATATCTCCGAAAACTGTGGAAAAGCTCTTTCCAGTATCGATTTGTAAGTGATTGCCGTCATTTTGGAGCTTTGGAAATCCAGCTCCACAGTTCCGTAATAGCTTATTGCTCCCCATACCATTACACCACCTCCTTTGCTGTGCCGCGATCTGCTAGCTGTAACTACAGTTTCTGCCTTAATTTTACTTATGGAGAGCCTTGAATTTGAAGCAACTCTCAGTATGGTCCGCCTTTCCTGACAAATTGTTGCTTTGCTGACTATTCCCTTGCGGTTTTTTCCATACTTCTCCGGGTCCTTAATAAAGCTGTGTACAACAGTGGGGCCTCTTCCAATCTTGCTGGCTATGAAACGGATGAATTTTCCTTGTTCCCGGTAAGCTCGAATTTGGCCTATTTTTTCCTTGGTTAATGTCTTTTCTTTACCCATAGTTGTGGATTGTATGAAGTTATTTCTTGAACTAAGCTCCCTAATACTCTAAGTATCCTTTTATTTGATTTAAAATACGGTAACAGGTAGATTTAGCTACTGTTCGTAATCAAGTGAGACAAAAAAAAAAAACCTAAATTTTATGACCTTTTTGGAAAAAGCGTCATAAAAGTTCATTTATCAACTTAATCCCATTTTTTTTTTACAATATAAACATAATATATTGTAATATGCGAGCTACTGCTCGAGTAGATAAAACAATATTCTGTGAAATTATTTCTTTATTTTCTAGTCTATAGAACAATCCAGGTTCACACTATACTATTCTTCGCAATTCTTTTCTTACAAGGTCTCTGTCCTCTCAAATCACTTTACCTCCTTTTAATTACTTAATTCACAAATCCAAACTAATTACTCTTTCTTGTTAAATCTCAACTCTCAATTTATCACAAAATTACAACTTCGCCCATTATCACTTTTCTAATCTCTTCGCCACAGTTTAGAAACTACAGCCCCATTTTGATCGCCATCTGTCCTTATATAGCAGAAGTTTCTGATAGCCAGAAACTTCTAGCAAATTCTTCGACCACTGGAACAAGAGAAATTCCAAGATGACAATCATTCTTGCAGTTATAATTCCCTCTCATCCGTGATATTATCCGTCTCTTTCGTAGACATGAACTGTGGAAACCGCAGACACGAACCTCGAATGAAAGGACACTTCGAACCAAAATTCTGCCAGAATGAAAAGACACTTCGGAATTTGTTGCATCATACTTTTAGGGAGCGTAGTTATTATTATGCTACACTGCCCTCCTCTTAGACGTGTTCGTCCCGAACAAGTGCATCCTCATTTCGGCCATTGTATCGACTCAGTCGGTCCACATGAACCACTATCATTTTGGCCCTTGGTCCTCGCTGGATGCGGTAGACAACATCGTTGATGCGGGTTACTATTCTGTAGGGACCTTCCCAGTTCCGCTGCAATTTAGGTGATTTCCCCTTTTGGCGATGGGGATTATACAGCCACACCAGATCTTCTTCCTGGAATCCTGACGTTGTTGCCTTGGCATCATACCTGGTCTTCATGCGGTCGCTCGTCATCTTAATCTGGCTTCTGGTCCTTTGGTGTATGTCCCTAAGCCTTTCCCTAAGGTCCGCCACGTACTCTTCTTCATTTCTGGGCTCATTGGTATTAGATCCAAATTTCACCTCACTGGGTAAACGAGCTATTCCACCAAATAAGATTTCGAACGGCGTATGTCGAGTAGTGCTATGCACGGCACTTCTATAGGCCATCAAAAACAAGGGAATCTGCTGGTCTCAATCCCGTTGGTAGTCACCTATGACCTTCGAGAGATGTTCGTCCAAAGTCCTATTGAAACGCTCCACCATACCGTCCGACTGTGGATGAAGCGGGGTTGTCCTTGTCTTTTTGATTCCGAGTAGTTGACACATCTCTTGGAAGATTCTTGACTCGAAGTTCCGCCCTTGGTCAGAATGCAATTCCAAGGGCACACCGAATCTGCTAACCCAATTGTAGACGATCTGCTCCGCCACGGAAACGCTTCCGGCCACTTACTGAAGTAGTCCATTACTACGAGTATATACCGATTACCATTGTCGGTTTTCGAAAAGGGCCCTGCGATGTCAATGGCGATTCGTTCGAAAGGTGCTCCCACGTTGTATTGGTGCATCTTACCTCGAGTTTTGATTCTCGGACCCTTGCTAGCTGCACACACGTCGCATTTTCTGCACCAGTCTTCGATATCTTCCTTCGCTTTTAACCAATAAAAACGTTCTCGTACCTTTTCTAGCGTCTTATTCACTCCCAAGTGGCCTCCGGACGCCCCGCCATGCATTTCCTGTAACACCCCCTTGACCCTCGTCCGTGGTACGACAAGCTGCATTACAAACGACTTTCCGTCGGAGGATTCCCATTTTCTTCTCAGAACACCTTCTTGGACATGGAGGGAGTCCCACTGCGCAAAATATGCCTTTAAGGTCGGGCTTCTGTGAGAGATGTCCTGATGATCCGGTTTCTCCATGTTCTCCTTCCAGGCCAGAATCGGCTCGATATCCGGGTCTTCCTTCTGAGCGTTTCGGATCTCATCTACGCTCCAGCCGGCGATAGGTTCGGCTCTCATTCTTTGGATGGAAACCAGCTCCCGTTCTTCCTGACGCGCACAATGTTTACAATCCGTTCTGCATGGTCTCCGGGACAGTGCATCCGCATTAGAGTGGAGCCTTCCTTTACGATGCTGTATTTCGTAGTCGTAGATTTGCAGCCTTTCGATCCATCTTGCGACCTGACCCTCAGGACTCTTGAACTGTAATAGCCATTTTAAGGCTGCATGGTCTGTGCGAAGAACGAACTTCCTCCCATAGAGGTATTTGTGAAAATGCTTCGTAGCCAAGATCAAAGCTAGAAGTTCCCGCCTTGTCACGCAGTAGTTCCTTTCTGGCTTAGAGAGCACCTTGCTGAAGTACGCAACCACCTTCTCTTGGCCCTCATGCACCTGGGAGAGTACGGCTCCTACCCCGACATTACTAGCATCTGTATTCACAATGAGCGTTTCCCCGGGAGTGGGGTAAGCTAGTATCGGGGCATCGCATAGCCGTTGTTTAAGTGCCTTGAAGCTCTTCTCGCACTCAATTGACCATTTGAATTGTTTCCCCTTTTCCGTCAACTGGTGCAGGCTCTTTGCGATCCCGGCAAAATCCTTCACGAACCGTCTGTAGTAAGTGGCTAGGCCCAGGAAGCTCCTTAGTTGGTGTTTGTCTTTGGGGACTGGCCAGTTTTTCACCGCTTCGACCTTCTCTGGATCGGTTCTCACTCCTTTCGCTGAAATTATGTGCCCCAGGTACTTGACTTCCGCTCTAAACAGGGCGCACTTCTTGGGGTTGAGCTTCAGGTGGGCACTTCGTAGCCTTTGAAACACATCCCTTAGATTGTCTCGGTGTTGCGCAAACGTTTTTCCTACGACGATGACATCATCCAAGTGTACCAAACAGGTTTTCCATGTTAACCCTTTCAGGACACATTCCATCAATCGCTCGAAAGTCGCCGGAGCATTGCACAGCCCGAATGGCATTACCGTGAATTGCCATAGCCCATTTCCTGCGGTGAAGGCGGTTTTCTCCCGGTCTTCTGGATGGATCTGTACCTGCCAGTAGCCACTCTTCAAGTCGAGAGTGGAAAACCATCGGGCTCCTGATAGTGTGTCTAGCGTGTCGTCAATCCGTGGCAGAGGGTAGCTGTCTTTCTTGGTGACGTAATTGAGCTGCCGATAGTCCACGCAGAACCGCGTGCTGCCATCTTTCTTCTTAACCAGTACAACCGGTGATGCCCACGGACTTTTGGAACTTTCAATCAGACCTTCTTTCTCCATTGCCGACACCATCTCTGCAACTTCTGTCTGCTTTGCCAATGGAAGGCGCCTAGCAGGCTGACGAATTGGTCTAGTATCACCAGTGTCTATTCGATGTTGTACCAGGTGTGTTCGGCCGTATTCACCGTCCTGTGAGGCAAATACATCAGCGTACTCATTGATAAGATTCTCTGCCATAGTTCGCTGCTCCTGATTCAGCTCACTGGACTGGAGAATCGTCTCTCTCGCTTCCGCTGTCCAAGGTGATGGGAGAGGTTTTGGAGCATCACGTTCAGATATTGTTGCGACGGCGGTAATCGGCGTGCATTTTCCAGCCACCTCCCCTCGCCTTAGTTTGACAGTGTGTGGTCTTGCGTTCAAAACTCTCACTGGAACCATGGTGTTCTTTGGTTCGACTAACGTCTTTCCCACGATGTAGTCTTGAGAATTCTTCTCTGGGTCTGGTTCTACTATGTAGAATCGGTGGCTCCCAAGATCACCTTCCAGCTTCGTCCAAATGATTGTCTCTGAAGACGGCGGCAAAACTTCGTCTTTGCTGATGACTGTCCTAAGAGTTACGGCATTCTCATTTCCGTACACCATCGGAATCTCCACATTTCGATACCTCAGTACTTGCATCCTGATGTCCAAGATTACTTCATTTGCTTTCATGAAGTCTACTCCGATGATGCACTCGTCGCATATATCTGCCACCAGAAACGCATGGGAGAACGTCAGTCCTGCCAGAGTAATCGTAAGACGAACTTCTCCAAATACCTTCGCCATTTCCCCTGTTGCAGTCTTCAGGCAGTAGCTGTTGGTGTTGTGCAGCCAGGAGCTTTTGACGATATCTCTTCTTACAATGGAGGCAGTGGCGCCTGTGTCGATGGTGGCTACGCACTTCTTCTTGTTGATTAGTGCCTCCACTGTCAGGCTCTTGTTACCCCGTTTGGTTTGCGAAACTTGAATGGTGGTCCTGGGGGCCTCGATTCCAGTAACCAACTTCTGCCCCGCGAAGTTGGTCCTTACGCATTTCCCGACTGCTGGTTTTGGTAAGTCTGACTGATAGCCAGATGCTTCCTCTCTGCTTCTCCTACTTCCGCAATGTGGACAATTTCCTCGTCTAGGTGCACTTCTGCACTGCCGTTGTAGGTGTCCGGTTTGGTTGCAATTCCAGCAACGGATTTGACTTCCGTGAGCTTTGTCTTCATCCATGACGGCTGTTCTCTGGCATGAGCATTCCACGACGGACATTTCCCTGACACGGTGTATTCCCTGGTATGCTTGGTCCGCAGCCTTCATTGACAAAGCGAATGCCAATGCCTCGGGGAGTGTTCGCTTTTCAGCCATCCTTACAGCCATTTGCAGTTGTCTGTCCTCTATGGCCTGAATAAAAGCTTCCACCGCCATTTCGTTGATAAGCTCCTCACCGGCTTTAGGGTATGAAAGATGGGCTAGTCGCTCTATATCCGCTTGCAACTGTTGGAGCGTTTCCCCCCTTTTCTGGACTCGACTACGCAGCTGAACCCTGTACACCTGCTGCATGTGTTCATCCCCAAACCGCATCTCGATAGCCTGAACCAGAGAGTCGTAGTTCTGCTGTTTATCTTCCGGGATGGTCTGCAAGAGCTCCGCAGCTGGACCCCTCAGTGCAAGTGAGAGTGCAATGGACTTCTCTTCATCGTCCCAGCTATTGGTCATTGCGGCCGCTTCGAATTGTCTTTTATAAATTGGCCATGATGTTTGACCATCGAAAATAGGAGGCTGCATCTCCTTTCTTCTCAGACCGTCAGTGGAATATTCCCGTGCTTTCTGTCTCTTCACGTTGCTGAGCTCCTTAGCAAGATTTTCGACTTGCTTTCCTACTATCTCGAATTGCGTATCCACTTTTTCAAACAGAGTCTCTATCTTCCCGAACTGAGTTTCATGTTTCTCAATATTTTCATCGAATCTAGTTTCGACTTTTTCGAGTTGCGTCTCGACCTTCTCGATTTTCTCTTCGATCACTTCGAATTTGGATTCCAAGTTCTTGTTTTGCTCATCAAGTTTACTTTCCAGAGCATCTATATAATTCTTTTGTTCGTCCATTGCTTTCTTTTGTTCATCCAGCTTAAGTTCTAGAGAATTCTTTTGTTCGTCCATTACTTTCTTTTGTTCGTCCAGCTTAAGTTCTAGAGAATTCCTTTGATCTTCTATTGCTTTCTTTTGTTCGTCCATGACTAACTTAAGTTGCAGGAGCAGACTTGTTATACCCGGGTCGGCTGCTGTACTTGCTGGTTCCTCTTCCACGTCAAACTCTACGTCGTGCGGATTTCCACCTTCCTGCGTTACTGCTTCTTCCAGACGAATCAGTAAGGCATCTTTTCCCCCAGTTGTGTCGAGGTTCCGCTTACTGAGTTCTGCCTTTAGTTGAGTTATAGTTAGTTTTCCCAATTTGCGACCCATTTTGCGCAACTAATTAACTCAACACAGAAATCGTTTTTTTTTTTTTTTTTTTTTTTGTGCAATTTCACACCACGGAAATAGTTATTCACAGAATAAGTTTTATCCCGCTTCTGACACCACTGTAATATGCAGGCTACGGCTCGAGTAGATAAAACGATATTCTGTGAAATTTATTTCTTTATTTTCTAGTCTATAGAACAATTCAAGTTCACACTATACTATTCTTTGCAAATTCTTTTCTTACAAGGTCTCTTTCCTCTCAAATCACTTTATCTCCTTTCAATTACTTAATTCACAAATCCAAACTAATTACTTTTTCTTGTTTACTCTCAACTTTCAATTTATCACCAAATTACAACTTCGCCCATTATCACTTTTCCAATCTCTTCGCCACAGTTTAGAAACTACTGCTCCCTTTTTGATCGCCATCTGTCCTTATATAGCAGAAGTTTCTGATAGCCAGAAACTTCTAGCAAATTCTTCGACCACTGGAACAAGAGAAATTCCAAGATGACAATCATTCTTGCAGTTATAATTCCCTCTCATCCGTGATATTATCCGTCTCTTTCGTAGACATGAACTGTGGAAACCGCAGACACGAACCTCGAATGAAAGGACACTTCGAACCAAAATTCTGCCAGAATGAAAAGACACTTCGGAATTTGTTGCATCATACTTTTAGGGAGCGTAGTTATTATTATGCTACAATACTTTTGATTGTTCACGTCACTGCTTTGTATCTTATTCTTACATAGATACCTTGAATTCCAAATCGAATGCGAAGCTACACATTTGCAGGAGAGGAGGAATCCGAGAAAAACCAACTGGATATGGTTTAAGGAAGAGTTAGACAAATCTATCAAAGATCTACATAAACTAAGAACGAGGCAAAAGGTAGAGGAAGCCGTTCAAGACCTGAACAGCACCCTTACCAGATGTTTTGAACTAACGTGTCCGCTGACATAAAACCCCTGCAGAAGGTCAGTTCCGTGGTGGAACCCAGATCTGCAACGAATTCGTAAGGAAACCAGAAGACTTCTAAATAGGTTACTCAAGACAAATTCGGAGGTGGACTGGAATCTTTACCGATCAAAGCAAAGAGTATATAAGAGGTTAATTCGAACTTCGAAAAGTACTTTGTATAGAGATTTTTGTGGCAAGATCGAAACTCTCGGTGAAACCAGTAGGTTGGTTAAAGTTCTCAAGAATGGAAAACCAATCAAGCCGGAATCACTCAGGAAACCTGATAGTACTTTCACTGAGTCGAAAGCAGATGCTTTCAGTCTTCTGCTGGAGACTCACTTCCCAGGAAATCAGGTCACCATTGGTTCGCAACCGGTTTCAACTAGTGAAGTTGTTAGCGGGCTGAGCCGAACAACTCGGCGCAGCTGGTATACTGCATCGGGCGTGGCGACGGATGAAGCTATCAAATATGCTGTTGCATCTTTTGACAGCTTCAAGTCACCTGGCACTGACGGAATATACCCAGCTATGCTGAAACAAGGTATTAGTCAGTTGCTGCCAACTCTGAAGAGAATTTTCACTACTGGCTTGGCACTGGCATATATTCCAACCCCCTGGCGAACAGTTAGAGTAGCTTTCATACCGAAAATCGGCAGAGATGACTACTGTCTCGCCAAGAGCTTCAGACCTATTAGTCTGACGTCCTTCCTGCTGAAAAGCATGGAAAGACTGGTTGAGCTACATGTGCCCAAAGTTGCTTTGGGGGTACATCATCTGTCAGAGATGCAACATGCCTATCAACGCGGAAAATCCTGCGAGACTGCTCTTCAAAATCTGGTAAGCAGAATAGAATGTGCGCTTGACAGGAAAGTATACGCGATAGGGGTTTTCATAGACATTGAGGGTGCCTTTGACAATGCGACTTTTGACAGCATGTGTAGCTCCGCCAGAAGTCACGTCGTAGAAGAATCACTAGTGTTGTGGATAAAAGCAATGCTGGTGAGCAGAACATTGACTGTAGATGCAAATTGTGGCCGGCATGTCATGGCAGGTGTAAATAGGGGCTACCCACAAGGCGGCGTTCTGTCTCCACTGCTTTGGTGCATGCTGGTTGACTCCCTGTTGAACACACTTAATAGTTCTAACGTCTACGCTCAAGCATACGCAGATGATGTCGTCGTTCTGTCTGTCGGATAGTGCCTAGCGACTGTTTGCTCTAAGGTGCAGATGGCCCTAGACGCAATCGACGATTGGTGCGCTAGGAATGGGCTTTCAGTTAATCCCCTCAAAACTGAAGTGGTTCTCTTTACGAGAAGGAGGAAATTGACTGGTCTGACTCAGCCAGTGCTAAAAGGCGTCACTATCGAATTCTCTAAGGAAGACAAATATTTAGGAGTAATCTTAGAAGAAGTTGCTTTGGCTGAAAACTTCCAAAGCTCTGTCAGTCTTTTGGCAATGCAAAGGTGTTTTCGGCAAGACATGGCGCTTGTCGCCAAGGAAAGTCCTTTGGATCTACACGGCAATGAAAAAACCTTTCCCCTCACATGCGTCAGTTGTTTGGTGGAATAAGCTCTCACGTAAATACGTTACTGCTGCTTTCGCTAAACTCCAAAGAACGGGTTGTCTCGGTTGCTTGCGAGCTTTCTCCAATACGCCTGGCTCTGTTCTGGACGCTTTGATGAACCTCGCCCCCCTTTGATATTTATATCATGGGGTGTACACTCAGAGCTATCTTCCGTTTAAAAACAAGTGGTTTCTGGCACGATTCGCACTGGAGTTTTGATCACGTTGCGCGACGATTATCCGACGACCCCTGTCTCATGGATATGCCATCTGATGCAATGACACCTGAATTACAGCTGCGGTGCAAATTTGAAGTCAACTTTCCTCATGTTCAGGATTGGCTTTGGCAGGAGCCTGAGCCAGGAAAGGAATGTAGTCGCATTTTCACGGACGGCTCTAAAACTGGACAGGGGTCTGGTGCTGGTGTTTTCGTGGAATGCGACAATATTAGGCTTCACTTCTCATTGGGAAAACCCACATCTGTCTTCCAGGCAGAAATATATGCTATCCTAATGGCTGCGGACTATATTGGTAAGAACAGGTAGAAGGGCCGAAGTATCTGCGTCTGTAGTGACAGTCAGGCTGCGCTTAAGGCCTTGCTCAATCCTTTAACCACTTCCAAAATAGTTTGAGAATGCAAAACATCCTTGAATTCAGTCGGAAGGCTGAACTCACTGAATCTTGTTTGGGTCCCAGGACACAAAGGGATAACTGGAAATGAGATCTTTGACGAGCTTGATAGACAAGGCTCAGAAGAGAATTTATCAGGACCTGAACCCACGTTGGGTTTGCCAGCGTCCTCGGTTAGGGCTTTCATTGACGACTGGGTTTTCAGTGAACGCAATCGAAGGTGGCATGACTCTCCAGGATGCAGGCAGACTAAACGAATGGTCCCCGTCGTCTGTAAGAAATCCACGGCTTTCTTGCTATCCCTTAGCAGAAAAGACTGCAGACAACTTACTGGCCCTCTTACGGGCCACTTCGCCTTTGCCAAGCACCTCCATGTGCTAGGTTTGAGCGCTACCCCTGTCTGCGACTCCACTGGAGAGGGCGGTGACACTGCGGAACACTTCCTATGTGATTGTCCTGCCTTTGCTCGGATCAGGTGGCAGATTTTCGGTGCTGATGTGGTGAGTGCTGATGATCTAAGCTCTTCATCACTGAAGCGTCTACTCGTCTTTTTACAAAAGACGAAAAAAACACATTAAAATGGAGTTCTCTGCCTGGTTGTACAATGGACCTGTTTTTGAGTCTGAGTGCTCCAGTAGGGTGTACCCGCCCCGACAAAAAAAAAATCTTATTCTTCGTTATTTCTAATTTAAAATTTCTTTTTTTTTTCAAATCCTTAAATTGTTAATTTTTAATTGTTCACCCCACTATGAAATATTAATATATGAAATGTGGCATTAACTCTATTTTTCTTGAAAGTAAAAATGCCATAGACTATCTCATTACTTAAAATTATTATGTAGTTAAAAAAAACGCTTAAACCCTAGCACTATGGAAAAGTACGCTAAAAAGAAAAGCACTACCCCGCCAGGCACTACCAATGCTACGCATGGCTATGATCCTGGGACGAGCAGAAATGCTCGGGTCAAAGCTATTCGGTTTCCGGGGGATAGAAAAATAATGCAACGGCTTAGGCTTAACCTAAGAGTCGCGAGTTGGAACCTTGGAAGTATGAAAGGTCGCAGCTACGAGCTTGAAGAAATGATGATTAGAAGGTGAGTGGACATCTTGTGTGTACAAGAAACGAAATGGCAAAACACCGGGAATCGGGCGCGTTTCTTGGACGTTAAGACAAAAGCTTACAAGATGTTTTACTATGGATCGGAACAAGGTAAAAACGGAATTGCTAACATCCTCGCGGCAGAGCTACTTGGCAACATCTTAACCAGTGACCGTTTGATGTCTCTCAAATTGGTGATATAGGGTGAGGTGTGGAATATTGTAAGCGCATATGCTCCCCAAGTCGGATGCGAACAGAGAGAAAAAGATGCATTCTGGCTGGATTTTCACAACCTCATCAAAAACATCCCAAAGGAAGAGCTTTTGTTTGTTGGCGGAGATTTGAACGGACATGTCGGGAAAACAAATGAAAACTATGAAGACTGCCATAGAGGACTGGGGTACGGCACCAGAAATTCTCCAGGTGAAGACATCCTAAGTATGTGCAAGTCATACGGTCTTATCGTGCTAAATACCATGTTCGTCAAACAAAGCCGGCACTTGATCACTTACAGCAGTGGTTAAAATGAAATCCAGATTGACTACCATTTGGTAGCCAGTTTCATGAAGCCCCGGGTGAAAGATTGCAAAGTGATACTGGAAGAGGCGATCGCCCAGCAACACCGTCTCCTCCTGTCAGAAATTTGTATGGAGACGGGGAAGAAAACAAATAAGCAAACAAAGGTGGCTGAGAAAATCAATTGGTACAAGCTTGTCAAAGGAGAAGGCGAAGTTTTTATTACCAACATGACAAATTACCTCTTTACCATCATCGATGAGGTCGGTGATGAGGAGTGCAGAGCACAAGATATGTGGGATTCCCTACAGCGATCTTGCTTGGAGAGAGCCAAATCACTGCTTGGAACGTCGAAAGGCCCCTGCCAACACACCAAAGAAATATTATGGTGGAGAGATGAAGCTAAAGTAGTGATACGGGAAAAGAAAACGGCTTTCAAGGCTTGGTCAAAGTGCTCTTCTACTAATAGAGATGATGTTGCAAAGGTCTCGCGAAGAAGAAGTGCGCCCAATTTCAAGCAAAATGTATGGAAGGCCTCTATCGGGAGTTGGAGGAAATATCGTCTTCGGCGTCTGATAGGAACCAGGCTACCCAGGAGCTTCGACAAAACAACTTGAATAAGGGAGCAACTATCTTCAAAATAGCCGCCCAGAGAAAAAGAAATGCTCAGGAGATTCGTTCCAACGAACAGTTTCCCCGGGTACTTTTTCCAAGAGCCGCTCCTAACCATGACGAAGTATCCGACATTACTGTCGAAGAAGTTAGGAATGCCGTCAAATACTCCAAAAAAAAAGCGGTTGGGCCAGACGAAATACCCTCTAAGTTCTGGAAAAAGATGGGAGACATCGGGTCCAGATGGCTCATGATTCTTATCTCCAAACTTATGAGTGGTGATCCAATGCCTGATCAGTGGAGGAAAAGTTATCTTCTTCCTTTGCACAAAGGGAAGGGCGATACGCGAAACTGCGATAACTACCATTCTGTCAAGCTGATGTCACACACCATGAAGATCGTTGAGCGGCTATTAGATGGCCGACTGCGGAAAGTAATAAGGCTATCTGATGACCAGTGCGGGTTTGTCTCGGGTAAATCAACAACAGATGCATCCAAAGTATAAGGATCATAATGGAAAAAAATTGTGATTCTTTAAAGGACTTGCATATGGTGTTGGTTGATTTTGAAAAAGCCTTTGATAGACAACCAAGAGATCTCTTATGGGTGGCGCGAAGACAACGAGGAGTTCCAGAAACCTACGTTCGCATGACCATGGACATGTATGAGGGAGCAAGGACAAGAGTACGATGTCCCGCAGGAGTCACCGAAGAGTTCCTAATCAAAGTCAGTGTACACCAGGGAAGCGTCCTTATTCCTTTCCTATTTATTGCAGTCCTTGATTATCTGCTTGAAGGAAAAGTGACGGACCCCAAAGTACATCAGTTATTCTTTGCTGACGATGAAGCTATCATAAGTGAAGATCAAACGTCCTTGCAACGAGCACTTGATGTATGGGTGGATGTTTTGAAGAGAAATGGGTACCGTATTAATTCGAAAAAGACAGAGTATCTGTGCTGCCCGTTCTCTGATCCACACCGGCCTATTCCAGACATTTACTTGAATGGAAAAGTGCTTCCAAAGTGTGAAAAGTTCAAATATCTGGGATCTATGATCAATAGCGAAGCAACTTGTGATGATGACATCAATCATCGCGTAAGCGTAGGGTGGATGAAGTGGCGGGAAAACTCCACTATCTTTTGTGATCGAAAAATGTTCCCTAAGCTTAAAGGAAGACTCTAAACCGCAGTTGTACTTCCGGCGCTCAAATACGGTTCACAATGCTGGACAATGTACAAAAAGTATGTGGGCAAATTAACGGCAGCTGAGATGAAGATGCTTCGCATGACAGCAGGAGTAACGAAGATTGATAGAATAAGAAGTTCAAAGATTCGAGGAAGCCTTCATGTAAAAGAATCCATCACATGCAAAATAGAGCACGACCGGCTCAGTTGGTATTGTCATGTTCAAAGGAGGGATCCTTTGAACCCCGTCAAAAAGGCAATATCAATCAACGTTCCTACGCAATCGCGCAAAAAAGGCAGACCAAAAAACAACTGGATCACACAAATGCAGAAACACCAGCATTCGATTGGCCTCAGTGACGAAGTGATCCGAAACCGGGAAGCCTGCCGGTACTTTCTGAGGTCAAACCGGCAAACCCCACAGGAGGACCAGTAGGGATGCAGTAAAGTGGGAGGGTTGTGATCCTTCTACTCCGGATCATAACTTCGCCGTAAGAAGAAGAAGAAGGGAGACGCATGTAACTCCCTCCCTCATGTCAACCCCTTGTTGACATTTTCATTTAAAATCTGCGTTTTTTGCTGCTTTTTTTTAATTTTGTACATTTTTTTTAAAAAACCAACACAAAATGGGGCATAAAAAGGAAGAAACAAGATAAAGGAAAGGCCGCCCTAAAACTCATTCCTGGAATGGGATTATGTGTTTCCCTGGTGGAACACTGCCTGCAGGTGATCGTCGGTGTGGGCTTTTGAATGTTGGCCGCACCACCGCTCCAGAGAATTTTTTATTTTTTTTATTTTTCTTTGCTGCTCGGCCACAGCCCCTCGTAACAGGTCTTAAAGCTTCGTGTAGGCACCGTGGATCCTATTTTTTTTCTAAGAAGCATTTTCTTTGCCTTCGTTCTAACTGAACTCGGTTCTCTTTTTTCGCTGCTCTTATTTTGGTCCTGCTGTGCTTCCACGTGCCCCTCTCTAGTCACTCTTTTTAGATTTGTGTTCAGTCTTTTCCGGCAAATGTTGGAAACCTATGGGGTTTTCAGCAATCTCGTGGCATACTCATACGTGGCGTCTATAGGTGATGATGCTTGTCTAGAATTGATTACCCAGTACGAAGGTAGTCAGGTTACTGTGCGGATTCGAAGGAGAAGGAATTTAGTGGGTAGGTTAAGGCTGTGCTCTCTGATCAATCCGCTAAATATATTTTCCGTATCGAATTTGGCATTGAAGTCGCCGAGTATGATTTTGATCCACATGAGTTAAAACAAAGTTAAGCGATAAGATCATAGTCGTCATAGGCTCCGTCCAGGAGATCATAAAATTGCTCTTTGACGCGTCTTCGGCCTCGTTGTAGAATGTGGCTTTAATAAGGATCACCGCCGCATTATAGCTTCAGGGATGTAAAGTTGCCATTGCCGCATTAAGTGCTTCATATAATTCGAAGCGGCAACCATATTCACTAAGAAGTTCCAAATGACTGGAACTGTAGACACCACTGTTGATTCCGTGGAGTGGATTCTTCCATTCTAGCTTTAAATAGCCCATCGTATACTGTACGGTTTTGCCGTTGTAGCTAGATATTACTAAAATGGGTCCTCATATTAATCCTGTAATTTTAATTTCCAAACAAAACCTACATACTCGTATACTGGAAACTAAGAGCTAATTCAGAGCATAATGCTTCTTATTTCAGGCTATAGGATGACTAGGCGGTCTGGAGAACAGAGTTGTCCACTCGGATTGGAGAGCCTTTTAAGTGTCGACCAGCTTTTTATTACTCAACGAATCGAAGCGGTCGGAGCATACTCCGTATTCAAGATCAAAAACAAATACTCAATAAAAAAACGTAATGGCCAAGAGGTGTACTTCGCCGCAGAAAATAGTCGATGTTGTACGCGTAACTTGTGCTGTTCCTTGCGTTCATTCGATTTGAGAATGTTTGATATTTTCAAAAATGAAGTTTTACACTTCAAACGTCCATTGGCATGTGATACCTGTTGTTTCCCGTGTTGTTTCCGAAAAATGAAAGTTTCTGCTCCACCAGGCAATCTCATTGGATCAATTGAGAAGAAGTGTACGATATTTAAACCAACATTTAACATTAAGAATCGAAGGGGCGAAACTGTGCTGCGAATTAAGGGCCCATTCTGCAGGTTTGGAGATATGGACTTTCAGGTGGGGTACTTTTGTTGAGATTTTAATTTTTTCTTCATATTTACGAGTACAAACATAAATAAATGTGTTTGCATTTATTGTAGGTGGTTTCATTGACCGGGGAACAAGTGGGAAAGATCTCGAAGCAATGGTCTGGCCTGGCAAGGGAAATATTCACTGATGGCGATTTCTGTGGTTTAAATTTCCCAAGGGATCTGGATGTCCGAACGAAGGCGGTTCTTCTGGGTGCAACATTCTTAATTGTGAGTTATATTTATTTCACCTGATATGAATGAGTCTATTTAATTGAGTTTTTTCTTTTCTTCAAGGATATGATGTTCTTTAATATAGGAGACAAGCAGGAAACCGACAGACCAGAAATGCTGTAGAAAGGAGGAGCCAAGAAGTTCCAAAATTTATTGTTTTCTTTTGGTTTTCGCTTCCGAAAAGCACAATTGTTTATCTTACAAAATAGTTATTAAGAATATTATATATAGAGTGCACCGCACTCACTATAAGAGTGTGCACGAGAATGTGGAATCATCGAAAAATTCTCACATGTGGGCGTGGTCGTGGACTAGTTCTACAAAATTGCAAAACCTATATATTTTGTTAGGGTAATATTTTTCAGTTTATAATAAAAATATTGAAAGAAACTATATTTTTGGAGAAGTGTACTGCTGGCCAGACAGTCAGATGGAAGGACAAGCAGACGGATATAGCTAGATCGACATTGTTTTCTACGCTGATCACAAATATAAGTTATCACACTGGTTACTCTAGCACCCAAATAAAAAAACTGTATAAATAACGACCACTCGACAACCACATCTTATCTGACAACATTGTATTACTTCAACACGAAATCCAAGGGAATGTGTCTCTGATAACGAACAATCTTTTTACTAATCTCATTATCGTGAACAAACGCAGCTGCGATGACACAACACATATGTGCATCGAAAACAACTAAAAAAGAGCCAAAGCCCGAGGCTTGCATTCCCATGCTGACGTTGACACGTCGTAATTCTGCGTCTTTGTATTGAAAAATGTTGCATTTATATGCACTAAGATGTATAACGGATACTCCGTACCAATTTTGATACATAGTTTGTAATATACAATATACAAAGCATATACATACGAGGGTGGGTCAATAAGTCCCTGAAAGGTAACACGAATTGTGTCGTCACCTTAAATTTATTTTTTTTTGTCAAGAATCATCTTTCAAAAGAACGCACCCAAATTTTCAGACAGATCTGTCAAATAGTTTTGTTGTTGCAGCCATTTTATATAGACGCCTGCTAGCATTTTCGTTAAAATGGAGAAAAGTGAATTTCGAGTGCTCATTAAACACTATTTTTAGCGAGAAAAAACTATCACGCAAACCAAACAAAAGCTTGACAAATATTATGGGGACTCTTCACCATCGATTGGAACCATTCACCACTGGTTTACTCAATTTCGGTGCGGTCTTCCAACCACAAGTGACGCCGAACGTTCAGGTGGCCCAATTGAGGTCACCACACCAGAAATGGTCGACAAAATCCATGGTTTGATAATGGACGATCGGCGAGTGAAAGTGCGCGAGCTTGAAGAGGCCACAGGCTTATCACATGGCTCAGTGATTTTGATTTTACATAAATATTTGGACATGAAATAGCTTTCCGCAAGATGGGTGCCGCGTTTGCTCACAATCGACAACAAACGCATTCGTTTGACAACTTCAAAGGTGTGTTTGGCGATGTTCCAGAAAAATTCGGCTGAGTTTTTGCACCATTTCGTAACCGTGGATGAAACCTGGATTCACCACAACACACCAGAAACCTAGGAACAGTCAAAACAATGGACTTCTCCTGGTGAATCGAAGCCGAAGAAGGCCAAGGCGGGTTTGTCAGCAAACAAGGTCATGGCGACAGTTTTTTGGGATGCGCGCGGTGTTATTCACATCGATTACCTTCAAAAGGGTAAAACGATCACCGGATTATATTACGCAGAGCTGCCGGATGGATTCCAAGCCGATTTGAAGCAAAAACGGCCGCATTTGGTGGAGAAAAAAGTTCTTTTTCACCAGTCCAACGCACCGGCGCACAAGTCCGCAGTCGCAATGGCAAAATTGCATGAGTTAGGCTACGAACTCCTCCCTCATCCAGCATATTTCCCAGTTTTAGCCCTCTGCGACTATTTCTCGTTTCCAAACATGAAGAAATGGCTCGGACGTAAGAGATTTGGGTAGAATGAAGAGGTCATCGCTGAAACAAACGCTTATTTTGGGGGGCTTGAGAAATCGTATTATTTGGAGGGCATCAAAAAATTGCAGAAACGTTGGATGAAGTGTATAGGGAGACTATGTTGAAAAATAAAATATTTTTATACCGAAAAGAGTGTTCCTTATTTAATTTTCCACCGACTTATTGACCCAAACTCGTATGCTTGTGATCAGCATCATCGTCCGTCGTTCGTATGGTACTGCTTTTGCCATAAATTTTGAGCTAAGATCATGAAATTTCACATGTAGGCTTTTTTAAATTCGAAGCTGTACGAGAAAAAACCGCTGAAAAATATTTTCTAATTAAAATATGTAGACCGTGACTTTTTCTACAATTAATCCGTACAATATGTATAGCCACGCCTGCTTTTTGAGGGCGTTTTCGCAAGAAAAACATATTTTCCAAAGCTCATTATGGTGATTTAATTTCATTAGAATTCGTGATCTTCGGGTACAATTTTTAGAACCCACGCTCACTTTCTGTTGTAACACTTTTCTGATAAGATCTTTTAAAATTCGTAAAAATTTTCTCTGAATAGAAAGGCATCATCTGCTCGACAGTATACAGAGACGAGTAGTCAGCTTAATACAAGAGTCCGCACTAACTTCCAATCTTCAACCATTAGCTCATCGAAGAGTGGTAGCAGACCTATGCCTCTACTATAGGTACTATCATGGCAGATGTTCCGAAAACCTCAATAGAATGATTCCTAAAAATGCGGCTACTAGGCAAGCGAATTCCCAATTTTGAAGCAAAATCACTGGTATATGACTGATTCGGTATACTATCCGAAAAGTTTGAAAGCAGAGCATTCTGAACGACTATTTGGAAATTAGCGAGGTGAAAACAGTTGACATTTGAAACTCAAGTCTTGTCTTGTCAAACGATTGCAAGGAGGGTGTTCACACAGGGCTGACGGAATAGATTTTTTTTTTTACGTTTATAGGCAAAGGGGGAAGTGGAGAGGTGACATCTTACGTCAATCCGGATTTTTAGATTTTTTTAAAATTTTAGGATTTTTTCTGACGTTTGAAAATGTCAATCGGTTGTCATTCGACAAAAGTGTTTTAAAAAGAATTTGTGAAAATAAAAAAAATAATTCCGTATCACTGCTATCACTCCGAGAATAAGAATCCGCGGAAGTGTTCAGACAGTACTATCAGTCTGAACACGAAATGTCAACAAAAATCCAGTCCATCAGTCCAGTGCGAACACCGTCACGGAAATCTGTTAAGTTATAGAAGTAGTTTGAAATTTATTCCAGCTTTTGTTAAGCTTCTTGCATTATTTTGATGTTCAATTTGTGCAAATTTTAAACTAGGAACATTTGTCTATTTTTTTTCCAGGGATCCTCCTTTTTCAAAAGTCGTGTACTAATTTTGTACCGGATTGGGGAGTTAATTTAGATACGTAGTATTAAGCACTTATAGATGACTTAATTCATAGTTCCAACTTCTTAAAAGACTCTGTAGTGCATATGGCTTAAATGCAACTTGATCGTGATGATGACATCAGGTGGAGGCCACCTGAAACAAACAAGCTCCCCAGTTATCTGGATGCCATCCTTGGAGTTTACTGAAACTTAATACCACCTAAGTTTCAAACCCACTACACCAATCTTCCTTTCTCTCTCTCTCAATTTCTGCAAACGCCCGTGCCCTGAAATAATTTAATGGTATTCATATCCCATTTGGTGCGCGCAAATTATAAAAAAAAAAAAAAAATACTATTATATATATTATACTCCTCTAATGAATAAGAAAGAAATTGATATTAGGTACCCAAAACATATTTTAGACTTAATATCACAAAAAAGAAAGATTCGAAAGAAATGGCAGCAAACAAGGTATCCTGTGCACAAATCGCAACTCATCCAACTCACTGAATTAGTACGCAACCAAATAAGAGAGCTAAAAAATCAAAGTATTAGCCAATATCTAAGCGGTCTGACCGCAGATAAAACAGCTGAGTACTCTTTGTGGAAATCAACAAAGTACCTTAAACAACCTGTACAGCATAAGCCATCTCTTAAAATAGCTAATAATTTATGGGCCAAAAATAATTTGGAAAAAGCAGATTTATTTGCTGAGCACATGGCAAAAGTATTTCAACCCAATGAAAGTCCAAATGAGGACACTTATTTAAGAGAAATACAAAGAAGTGCTGAAATCCCTCCAGCCACACAAAATGAAATCGAAGATATTATTTGCAAAGACTTACAACCGAAAAAATCTCCTGGTTATGATCTGATTACTGTGGAGTTGATGCAACAGTTGCCTTAAAAAGCAATGTGCAAGCTAACAGCGATAATGAACGCCTGTTTGAGACTCAAGCATGTTCCTTGCTATTGGAAAGTCGCTGATATAATTATGATTCCAAAACCAGGAAAGGATCCTCATGAAGTATCATCTTATAGACCCATTTCTCTGCTACCCATGATGTCGAAAATATTTGAATAGATTTTCATCAAGAGACTAAGACCGATTATTGAAAATGAAAACATGATACCAACTCATCAGTTTGGTTTCAGAGAAAAACACTCAACCATTGAACAGGTTCATAGAATAACCGACGTTATTGAGAAAGCTATGGAAGATAAAATGGTATGCTCAGCCATATTCTTAGACGTTGCTCAAGCGTTTGATAAGGTATGGCATGCAGGATTGCAGGATTGCTATACAAACTTAGATCAGTCTTTCCCAAAGAATATACGACAATACTGGAGTCATATCTCTCGAAAAGATACTTTTGTATCAAGCAAGAAGATGCTTTTTCCTGCCTTAAAGAAATTAAGGTTGGAGTACCACAAGGAAGTATACTAGGCCCAATACTATATCTACTCTTTACGAGTGACCTCCCAACCCCTCCAAGTAGTATAATAGCCACATTCGCCGAAGACACAGTAATACTTGCAATCGAGAAAAGCAAAGTAGAGTCAACCAGAATCCTTCAAAATGCTGTAGATACTGTAGTCAACTGGACCAAAAGTGGCGTATAAATCTGAACAGTACTAAATCAGTACACGTTAATTTCACAAACAAAAAGATTCAAAGGCTTCCGATTACCACCTCTGGAATAAAAATTCCTTACTGCAACACAGCAAAACTAGATGCCAAACTTAAATGGAAAGAACACGTGAAGAAGAAAAGAGATGAACTGAACATCAAATTGAGAAAAATGTATTGGCTTATTGGTAGAAGATCACCCTTTTCTATACACAATAAATTGTTATTGTATAAACAAATCCTAAGGCCCGTATGGACATACGGAATTCAGCTATGGGGATGTACGGCTAAAAATAATATCGAAATAATACAACGTTTTCAAAATAAAGTATTGAGAGGCATAGTAAATGCACCTTGGTATAAGTTAATAGAATTTACGCCGAAATTATTTAAAAAAAATACTTTTCAGGGCAGATTGCCCTGTCCTTTATTGTATGAAGTATCGATTAAGACTAACTTAAAAATAAAGAAGACTCGTACAAGTAAAATTATTGAAGGTTGCATTTTCATTAGTTTATTGCAATGTTGATTTCCCTAGCTTGCATTTTATTTCCCAACGTGAATTTCCCTGGAAATTCGTTTCTCGCCCCAGACGCTAGGTCAGCATTTCCGCTGCGCGTGCGAGTGGTTGACGATGTTAACTCTTCCCCCTTTAAATGCGATGGTCCTCAATCGCCTAAAAGTAAGGAAGGTCGTTGAACTTTGTTTGTTGGATTCTTCCTTTTGGTAAACTTTCAGTGTGTGGTGGAGCTTCGATGTTCCTAATTTCTTGCTGCTGGATCATGACTCTGGTTTCATTACTTGAATGCCTTGTTATGATTCTATAGATGGTGATAATTACTAGGATAATCCCGATGAGACTTATTGTTCCGCAGCTGATGAATGCGTAAGCTTCGTTTTCGCTTTTGAGCAACTCGATACTTTTGGTATTGTTGATGTGGAGTTCGCCCATCATTTCGAGCGACAATAGTCGATGGAATCTGTTCTCTATGGGTGTTGGCTGCAGTATGGCTGGAAGAACGGTGTGTGTAGAAGCTTCGTATGCCGCAAATACTCTATTATTTATCGTTATGTTGGTTTTCTCGTATTTAATAAGGAAGGTACCAGTAAGGTTCCGAGGCGTGGATTCGACTTGGAGAGTTCCGTTAAAGTCGTTAAGCAGGATCATTCCACTTGTTATTTCCTCGATCGACGGGATATGCTGACTATTCACTTTATTACATGTTGCTATTTTACTATTTAATAGGTTGGGAATACATGCTGAGTTAGCAATATTTATAAGATCTCTTTTATTACAATTGAAACACTATTTATTACTTTACAATCATTAGTTACGCCAAAAATTTCGTTTTTGTTTCTTACAACTTCTTTATAGTCTATTTCTATGGCTACTCCATTTCTCTTCACAGGTTTTAATAATATTCGTTCATATGTGGAAGGATCGGTAGTAGGGATATTAACAATATAAAGTATGGAAGCTGTGTTTGTTATTATCTTTATTTCAGCAAAATTAAGAGCTTCTTCTATAGTAGTGAAAGGGACATTCTCTTGATTTAGTGTTTTTACAGCTAGGCTTATTTCTTCTTTTGATAAAATCATTGAATTAACAATTCCTAGTTTCGCCCAATGTATGGCCAAATTAATGTTAACTAATTCTTCTTTTAAAATTTTAAATTTGTATTGAATATTTAATATTACATCTCTGTTGAAATTTTTATTGGTTTTTAGCATTGATTCAATCTCATTCGTAATCTTGGTTATGTTATTAATTCTTTCATTATGCAATTTATTTATTACAACTTGATCGTTAGAGTTAGTAAGTAGGTTATTCATTTTTCTTTTGATAGTAATGAAATCGTTGTGGTCGGGATTACCGGCAATCCACTTCCACGTCGAACCTATAAAATCTAGAGATCTTCTTACCCTTTTTGGTTTTAGGTTAGATATCAAATTTTTTATTTGCTCGTGCTCATGGGAAAGGTATAGGAAAAGGGAATCGTTCCTTGTTTCGTTAAGTTTAAGCATTGGAGAAATTTTGGTCAAGAGTTGGTCGTATTGGTCGAGGTCAATGTCATGGATTAATTTGAAATTTCCGTTCTGTATCTTTGTTTGTCCAGTGTGTATTGAAACGAATTGAGAATTAGAGAAGTCCAAAATTTGGATTTCCGCTTCCGCGATGCATAATGCATGTCTGAAAAGAGAGATATGAAATTTATTGTTCAGTTCCTAATATTGCTTTTGTGGATCGTTTTGCCGGATTCAGTCACGACAGTTGTATTTTTGTTTTCCTTAACTACTTCCTTTTTATATCGGACGGTGAGTTTAGAACCAATTCTTTTGTTATGCTTTATGTAAATGACGTCTCCAGGATGGTACATCTTACATGGTTTCCTGGTTTGGTTATGATAACTTAAATTTTGTTCTTGTTTTTGGATAATTTTATCTATATTATTCTGCCTGGTTTTATCAAGTTCTTCGGGGGTTATTTGTGGAGATCGACCAAAGAAGAGTTCGACCGGTTTTCTTCCTGTTGTGGAGTGAATTGTAAAATTATATTCGTTAGTGGCTCTTTCGAGCAGTTCCTCGAAGGATCGGGATACCTTTTCAGCCTTGAGGCATCTCATGATCTCTGAGAGAGTTGAATGAAACCGCTCAATCTGCCCGTTTACTTCGGATTTGTAGGGTGGTGTTCTGTGAATACGAATGCCCAACTCGTCTTCCATCATGGATAATATGGATACCGAATTAAGGGCTTTTTCGTTGTCTATGACAACACTCTCGGGAATGCAGAAAGAGAATAAGATTTCTCGAAGAGGTTGCCTGAGGTCGGTTATTGCTCTTGACTTGATAATTTTAGTCTTGGCGAACTTGGTGAGCTTGCATATGGCGGTTAATACCAGTTTTTTTTCCGTTGAATAAATATCTAAATGCAGAGTGTGGCCAGGATAATTAGGGATTGGAGTTGGTTCAAGGATAGGTTTATTTGGGTGTCGTTCATATTTGTTTTCTTTGCAAATTCTACATACTTTTACTAGTCTTTTGATTTTTGATGCCATTTTCGGAAAATAAAAATGTTGAAGAAGTTGTATGCGGTTTTCTTCTGGATTACGGTGTGCCCTGCGATGGATACTTAATATTTTTTCTTCCTGCTCCGTTTCGTTGGCCAGATCTTCAACTATTGTTTGAGTGTATCTAACTTTGTATTTGGAAAAATGTTCGGGATAAATGTTTTGTATTCGCCCCATTATTTCTTCTTTTGTTTGCAAGCCATTTATTACACTGGGATTTAAATATTTTTTAAAAATTGAAATGATATCTGAGTTGCTATAACTGGGTTGTACAAAAACGTGTCTGTGGTACGTGGGGAATGGAATTAAGAATTGATGGCTAGTTGTGTCCCCGATTTCTAAAATCAGCTGATTTCGAAAAACGTTAATGGGTACTTCAACTGCTGGGATCAGGTTATGTGAAGAACTCTCATCACTATGTTGCGTCATGGTCATTGAATTTATTTGTGTTTTTTGTGGCAGTCGAGATAAAGCATCGGCAACTACATTTTCCTTTCCTGGTTTGTACTTGAGTTCGTAGTTGTACTCCTCCAGAATTGCCTTCCATCGCTTCATCTTGTGGTTTGTGTTTCTATTACTCAGCGCATATGTTAATGGCTGGTGGTCCGTATAAATATTTACCTTTTTTGATCCGTAAAGGAAATTCCTAAGCGAGTTTAGAGCCCAGATGATGGCGAGCATCTCTTTCTCGTTAGTGGCGTAGCTTTCTTCTGTCTTTGTCAGTGTCCTTGAGAGAAATGTTATGGGTTTTCTGTCCTGGGATAGGACAGCACCAATTGCATAGTCGGATGCGTCCGTCGTGAGTTCGAAGTCTTTGTTAAAGTTCGGGTGAGCGAGAGTTACTTCTTTGGAAGTTAAGGAGTCTTTAATTTGGTTAAATGAGTAAATGCAATTTTCGTCAAGATCTATCTTTTTATTTTTAGAGAGATGTCTGGACACTCGTCCGTCTTCCCCTCTTAAAAGGGATGTCAGGGGTTTCGCTATTTTCGCATAATCTCTGATAAATCGGCGATAATACCCTGACATACCTAGAAAAGATCTCAGGTCTTTGAGCGTTTTTGGGGGTGGTAGCTCTGTAATGGCATGAACCTTTTTAGGGTTAGTCTTAATGCCATCAGTGCTGATGATGAATCCTAAGAATTCCACCTCGGTCTTGAAAAATTCGCATTTATCCAACTGAATCTTCATGTTGGCGCGTTCTAGAGTATCAAAGACGGCTTTCAGGTTTTTAAAATGTTCAGCCTTGTCTTTTCCAAAGATGACAATATCATCGATGTAGACGTAACATCGTTTTCCGATGTGCTCTCTTAGGATATCGTCGAGAGCTCTTTGGAAAATCGCCGGAGCATTTTTCAAACCAAAGGGAAGACGAGTGAACTCGAATTTCCCGTTATTGATAGAGAACGCCGTTTTCTCAATATCGGATTCTCTGAGCTTGATTTGGTGAAATCCGCTCTTCAAATCTATGACAGAAAACCATCTGTTGTCGCCGAGGTTAGCTAGGACCTCATTGATTTCCGGAATGGGGTATCTGTCGGCAATGGTGACCGAGTTAAGTTTTCGGTAGTCGATCACCATTCGATATTTTTTTTCGCCTGAAGCGTCCAATTTTTTGTTGACGATCCAGACTGGCGAATTATATGGAGATTTCGACGGCCTGATAATATTATCGTTTAGAAGTTGGTTGATTTGTTTTTCAACTTCTTCTTTAAGTCCTCTTGGGTAGGGGTAGGATTTCGAATAGACTGGTTCGTTACCTATTGTACGAATTTCTCCTTTCACAGTTGTCGCATAAGTAAGTTTCTCGTCAGGATCAGAGAAGAGTTTCGGAAAAGACCCAATAACTTTAGTGAGATAGTTAGAGTCTTCGTCATTCAAATGGGATGTTCGGATATTTACGCTATTTACGGTTTCAGTTAGATGCTGTTTAAGTTCGATAAAAGTGTTCTGGTGAACTTTCATATAGTTATCATTTATGTGAATAACCGCATTCAGGCTTTTAAGGGTATCGTTCCCTATAATGCCGTCGAATGATATAAGGGTAGGAAGTATAAAAAATTGTAAGGGGCCTATTTCAGTACCAAAAAGAGGAATAAGACTATGGTGGGTTATTCTAATGTTTCCCCCTACGGAATTAGCATAGAAAATCTTTTTGTTGGGGAGAGGATTGCGTATATGTCGTGGTTGAATGTAATTTTTGTTCGAGCCTGTGTCAATTAGAAATTTATACACCTGTCCACTCTTTGCAACGTGCTCGAAATAAGGAAGCGAAGAGTGTTTTAATCTAAAAAATATATGTCATCAACTTGTTGCGGTGGATCAAAATATTGTTCGTCTGTTTGGTCGTCACTGTATTCCGTAAGTGTTTGTTCGTGGTTTTGATCTTCTTGGTTCATCGTGGCTTCGTATTGTTCTATTTCTTGTTCTTCGGCGACGGCTTCTTCAGTATGGTAGACTCGTTGCATTTTATAGGGTTGATGAACTTGTTGTGAGTGCTCTCGCTTCTGTGCAGTGGGCTGGTTTCTTGGTCTATTTAGGTAATTTACCCTCTGAGTTCTAATGGAATGATCTATGTCCATAGGCTTGGGAGGAAGTTCGCGTTGGTTTGGTGGAAACCGTTGCGGTTGGGCTTGTTGGAAAGACCTAGAGTGATATTGTGGTTGCCTGTGGAATTGGGGTTGCTGAGGTTGACTAGGGTTATGAAGCAATTGTGGAAAGAACTCTCGCCTTGGGGCTGGAACAGGAACTGGGTGTGGAGGATTGAATCTTCTAGGAGGAACCGGTGGAGGTGTTTGCTGGAAGGTTTTCCGAGCTGTTGATTGGGAATTATTGGCGTGTTGAGTTCTGAAGTCAACATTTTGGAGTTTAAGACAAAGATGCAGAGCCTGCGGCAAATCTGCGGGTTCCCTTATACTGAGTAATCTGGGAAGGTCGCCTTTCAACCCTCTAACGAAAGTATCAAGTGCCTTATCTCTATAACATTGAGTCATGTTATTTAACGACTCATGGCTCATGTCAATACAACCGAGTTTGTTAAGAATCAGAGATAAATGATGATAAACTGCTTGATAGAATTCGGGTATTGTATTGTTACCCTGTACCAAAGTCGTCATTTGGTACTCGAGTGTCCCTAGATCCCTTTTATCTGCATAATGCAGAGTCAAACATTTAGAAATCTTTTCCCAGTTTAAAGGGGTATTATATGATTCGAGCGCTATATCGACATGGCCTGTTATTTTATTTCTAATAACGGACAAGATGCCATAATATTTTGGAGTACCCTTGAGGTGCTCGTAGATCTTAAGTATTCTTTCAACACTTTTCTTCCACGAGTTGAACTCCTGAGCTTCACCTGAAAACTCGCGCAAACTCTTAACCACATCTGGAACTTTGTCCATGTCGGCAAGATTCTGATCAGTGGTGTTAATCGGTTGATCAATATCATTATTGATATCTGAGGCTGGATTCATAATTGAATTAAATATCTGTCGTCCCTGAATGTGTAGTGTTTCGGTTACGAGTCTGGTTATGAGATGTACCAAGTTATCGTCTATTTGGTTTGTAAAGGAGGGGGCAGGAGGAGCAGGAGGAGCAGCATTTTCTCCTGGTACTTCTAAGCGGGCTGGTCTGATTAAGTTATTTGGGTTCGACATTTTGAAATTTTTGTGATTGAAATTAAGTCAATGAATGTGAACCGAGATTCGCAATTGAAATTGAATCAAAAATAATTAAAATGGGTCTTAATCTAGATGAGTCTTAAGTTGTTACACAAATAATTACGAATTATGTATAAAAAAAAAAAAAAAAAAATGTTCTTACAGAAATTAAAATTTGGCTCTTATTCTAGTTGAGTCTTAGGATGTTACAAAATCGATTACAAATTACAAAGGACAAAAATATTCTTACAGAAATATAACGGCTTCAATTCTCATAACGAAGATGGGTTCTGGACCGTGGCTGTTGGTTGGGGCGGCTGTTCGCTATTCCGGAACTCCTTTTTATCCCTGTTTTACAGGATTACTCGGGGGCCTCTTTTCCCCTACACAATTACTAATCAGTCTCGTGGCCTGGTGTCCACGTTACGAAACTTGTGGCTTGGTGTCCACTTTGTTTTACACGCACTATCAATAATTTCGTGGCTTGGTGTCCACTTTACACAACTTGCGGCTTGGTGTCCACTTTTGTTGCTTACACGCACTATAGTGAAAATTTCGTGGCTTGGTGTCCACTATGAAACTTGCGGCTTGGTGTCCACTATTTTGTCTCACGCACTAGCGATGATTTCGCGGCTTGGTGTCCACTATATTTTTCTCACTAGCACTATTTCCACGATTATTTTAGTTTATAAGTGCGTTTATTATTCGTACGCGTATTGACTATTTAGTAAAACCGCACGGTCCCTGCTCGGGCGCCAGTTAATAGAATTTACGCCGAAATTATTTAAAAAAAATACTTTTCAGGGCAGATTGCCCTGTCCTTTATTGTATGAAGTATCGATTAAGACTAACTTAAAAATAAAGAAGACTCGTACAAGTAAAATTATTGAAGGTTGCATTTTCATTAGTTTATTGCAATGTTGATTTCCCTAGCTTGCATTTTATTTCCCAACGTGAATTTCCCTGGAAATTCGTTTCTCGCCCCAGACGCTAGGTCAGCATTTCCGCTGCGCGTGCGAGTGGTTGACGATGTTAACTTATATAAGGAACATAGACATTCATCGCGATCTTAATCTGAAAACTGTCACAGAAACCATTGCAGATTACGCAGGAGTCCATGACCAAAGGCTGAGACGACACATAAACCCAGAAACAGTGAGGCTCACCGATACGAACGGACTTACTAGAAGACTGAAGCGCATCAAACCTAATTGTTGGCAACTAAAAAGGCGATTATATTGTAGCATAATAATAACTACGCTCCTATGTCTATGCAGCAAATTCCGAAGTGACTTTCCATTATGGCAGAATTTTGGTTCGAACTGTCCTTTCATTCGAGGTTCGTGTCTGGGACGAAGTCTCCACAGCTCATGTCAACGAAAGAGACGAATAATATCAGGGATAAAAGGGAATTATAACTGCAAGAATTATTTCTCTTGTTCCAGTGGTCGAAGAATTTGCTAGAAGTTTCTGGCTATCAGAAACTTCTGCTATATAAGGACAGATGGCGATAAAAAAAAAGACACAGTTGGTTTAGAACAGTGGCGAAGAGATTGGAAAAGTGATAATGGGCGAAGTTGTAATTTGGTGATAAATTGAAAGTGGAGAGTAAACAAGAAAAAGTAATTAGTTTGGATTTGTGAATTAAGTAATTGAAAGGAGATAAAGTGATTTGAGAGGAAAGAGACCTTGTAAGAAAAGAATTGCGAAGAATAGTATAGTGTGAACCTGAATTGTTCTATAGACTAGAAAATAAAGAAATAAATTTCACAGAATATCGTTTTATCTACTCGAGCCGTAGCTCGCATGTTACAGTATGTAATATTATGTTTTAAAATATGTATTTTTATTTTTTTTTATTTATCATATATGAACTGCTCGTTAGTGTTAACTAGTTGTAGTGTTATAAAATGTAAACATTTTTATAAAGTTTCAATAAAAAAAAAAAAAAAAAAATATGTACATATATTATATAGCAATTTGCAAAGTGCAAAGAGGCACAGTATATTGGTCCATAAAACTTCACAAATTTTAGTAAAAGTGATAGGTCCATATTTTTTTGAGGACTCCGATGGCACCACCGTAACCGTAATTGGTTAGCGCTACAGATAGATGTTAAATGACTTTTTTTTTGCAGCGAGTTACTGAATTGGGTCTCGAACATTGTTGGTGCCAGCAGGGCGGAGCAACAGCTCAGGAAATGATGGAGATTTTGAATCACCAATTTCAGGGCCGTGTGATCTCCCGTTTTGGCGATTAAGCACTTATAGATGACTTAATTATTAATTTTAAGTTCTACAAAAAAGCCAAGCAACTGGCTGCTGGCTTCAAGGGCGGAACACAGACTCTTCGAAACAGCGAAGGAAATCTAGTCACCGAAGCGCAGGGAATAGTAGATGTGGTTAAGCAACACTTCCAGCAGCTGCTAAATAGGCATCATGTAGAGAGAGTGATAGGGCAAGAAGAGAACCCACGTCCAGTCAATGAAAAATCAGTTCCAGCACCCAGTATAGAAGAAGTTGGCTTAGCAATAAAAAAGCTTAATAACAACTAGGCCGCCGGCTTTGATGGTTTACCAGCGGATCTTTTCAAATACGGTGGTGATGTTTTGGTAGGGCGCATGCACCATATCATCAACCAAGTATGGGTGGAAGAAAGCATCCCCGATGACTGGACTATCAGCTCCATATGCCCCATCTACAAAAAAGGCGATCCTATCGAGGCATATCCCTGCTTAATGTCGCATACAAGATCCCATCCAACGTACTGTGTGAACGTCTCAAACCATTCTGCAACACACTAATCGGCACGTACCAGCGTGGCTTTCGGCCCGGCAGATCGACTATAGACCAAATTTTCACACTGAGGCAAATCCTGGAAAAGACCAATGAATTTCAAGTCAAGACTCACCACCTTCATCGACTTCAAGGCCGCATTCATCGTCAGGAGCTTTATGTGGTGATGGCCGAATTCGGTATCCCGGCAAAACTGATCTAGCTTGGAACCGTGACGCTGGAAAACACGCGCTGCAACGTGCAATTTGGAAGTGGTTCCTCCGAACTATTCTAAACATGCACCGGATTTCGGCAAGGAGACGCACTATCATGTGACTTCTTTAACCTCGTGTTAGAGAAGATAGTGCGCAGGGCAGGTGTCAACACGGAAGGCACTATCTTCAACAGATCCATCCAGTTACTGGGGTATGCAGACGATATCGACATCATCGGTCGCTCCCAGCGTGCCGTGATAGAGGCTTTTACGGCGATTGAAGAAAAGGCGAAATTTGTTGGCCTTGTAGTAAATGAGGATAAGACTAAGTACATGCTCTCAACAAACAAACAAGCATCTGTCCACCACCTAGGACAGAACGTCACTATTGATAGCAACAATTTCGAGGTAGTTAAGGAGTTTATCTACCTCGGAGTAAACATGAACTCCACAAATGACATCCTAGTGGGGATCCGGCGAAGAATTAGCCTAGGAAACCGCTGCTACTTCGGTTTGACAAAACAATTGGGTTCAAAACTCCTAACTCGAAGGACAAAATTTATGCTCTACAGAACCCTTATCCTATCAGTTCTGCTTTATGGCGCCGAGTGCTGGACGATAAGCAGGAAGGGAGAGCTGATACTGGGCTCCTTCGAAAGAAAAATTCTTCGGCGGATTTTTGGTCCTGTGTGCGAGGAGGGCGAATGGAGGAGAAGATACAACCGCGAACTCTATGAGCTGTACCAAGATGCGGATGTAGTACAAAAGGCCAAAATACGTCGACTACATTGGCTCGGCCACATAGAGCGAATGGACAATAATGCTCCAGCTACCTTTACTTCCACCATGGAATTTCTCTGAAAATTGTGAACAGAAGAGGACGAAAGGCGAGTCGCTTGTGCCACAAAACAGGATAAGTTTCGGTTGGTCTGTGGCCGCAACCGTAAAAAAAAAACTCAATTGCTCCGAAACTGAATACAACGCCTCGGATACGGACGGATATTTTGTTGACGACCTTTAGCTATCATACACGGACAACGATCGGTTTCTGGAACGTTAAGACCTTCCTGGACTCAATCCAGGAAGGGCCTCAAAACGCCAGATTCGAGCGTGAATTTACGCGATATAATAAGACATCTTGGGTATGAGTGAAATAAGACACTGTCCTGCTCTACTCTGGTAGACCAACTGAGATCGGACGGAGGTCAGAAGTTGGACTGATGCTAACGCCAGCAACACGAAGCAGCCTCATATACTGGAAACCTCACAGTGACCGGATAAAGCAATCAAGGCTTAGATTGCAGCGGCCAGAGCAGTAGAGAGTATCGACCCAGAAGCCCAGTATCGCGTGAAATCGAAGGAAGTACAGCGTAGTGTAATAGGGGCAAACGTCAGTACATCGACTCACTAGCCTAAAGTGCTGAAGAAGCAGCAAGCAAGGTGATATGATTTCGAACCCTAATGAGTATTCCGATGCAACAAATTCCCAAATTCGCACCACCGAACCTCCCAGTAAAACCGAAATAACAGCAGCAATCAAGTCCCCCAATAAAAACAAAGTTGTGGGTATTGATGGCATCCCTGGCGAACTATTCCAAGCGGCGCCACCCGATCATACAGAGAGTTTGGGCAAATGAGCAATTCCCCCAGGAGTGGAAAAGAGGAATGATCGTCAAGCTTTCAAAAAAGGGAAATCTGATGAATCGTGGAAACTGGGGAGTTAATAGCTAGAATCATATTAGAATGCATTAAGGAACATTTAGATTCAACTCTCGATGTCGAGCAGGCAGGCTTTCGTGCTGGATCATCCTGCATCGACCACATAAACACCTTACGGATCGTTATAGAGCAATGCGTCGAGTATAGGTTTCCACTACATCTACTGTTTATCGACTTCTAGAAGGCTTTCGATAGTTTGAATCGAGATGCTATCTGGTTGACATTGCGCAGGAGAGGCATACCAGAAAAACTCATAGCTATTATCAAGGCTACATACGAGGGAAGTAAGTGTCACGTCTTACACAATGATAAGGTGGCGGAGGATTTTGAAGTCCAAAGTGGAGTTCGTCAGGGGTGCTTACTGTCACCGCTGTTGTTCTTGGTGATAATCAGTGATGTACTCCGTACAGCATTGACGGAAGGTAAAAATGGAATTCGATGGACTATGACAACTTATCTTAAACACCTCGACAACGCTGATAATGTTTGCCAACTTTCACATCTGAAAATGGACCTTCATCTGTTGGCCCAAAATCTAGAAGCTGAGGCGAACAAAGTGGGGTTTAAGATAAACACAGCAAAAACAAAAGCCCTGAATACTTCTAACACTCGCACTCAGCTCAACATTGCACGCCAGGTAGTCAAGAAAGTAGACAACTTTCTATACTTAGGAAGTGTGGTCTCGGCTGACCACGGTGGCATCAAACTGGATGTGTGTAGCAGAATAGGGAATGTTGTTGAAAGTCTGGAGAAGCAATGTTCTCAGCTTAAGAACTAAGCTGCGACGGTTCTGCTCCAACTCGGAAGGCGGATACCACTATTACACATAATCTGCAAACCTTCGTAATAGATGTCTAAGAATCATTTTGAGGATCTATTGGTCCAATCGTATCTCCAACGAACAACTTCATCTGAAAACAGGCCAAGAACCTATAGACATTACTGTGCGAAGAGGAAACTGGCAGTAAATTGGACACACTCTACGGCGCGACGAAAACTCCACTGCGAAATACGCCATGCAGTGGAATCCACTTACCCAGGCAGGCAGAACAGCGAGGAGGAGAAATCAAGCTCTTTCGGAATGAGTTGTTGACGTCCTATGCCCCTCGAGGGGTTCAAGGATTTAAGTAAGTAAGTAAGTTTAATCTCTAATCATAGGTTCACCTCTTCTGAGAAAAGATTATAAAAATTGAAATAAAAATAAATCTGTTTTACAAAATTCTGCAACGCCACGCCCCATTAGGGATGGGTTAGAAGATGATGGAAGGGTATCATCATATGTTGTGTTTTTTAATAAACATTTTTCTAACTAAAGGGTTTTGTTAGCAGAAATAACTCTAGAATATGGGGTACTGCGAACCCAAGCGTTATCCAGCAACGTTAGACAAATTGATGACCATCCAGTCTCGACATGAATTGGGGTTGTATTGGGCAATTTAAAAAAAGCTTTTGAAAAAAATATCGCCGTAGTTTTTCGAGGCCCTCTTTTTGTAAGCAGCCATATATTTCAATTTCATAGCACAAGTATAAGGTGGGGCAAAATTAATGTCATAATGTGAATGTGCCATAATTTTTGCAAATGGCGTCAAATGCCATTGTGCTTTGACATTTATGTTGTAGACAGATAGAGATTTAGTTGACAACAAACAAATGAGCGACACACACCAGAAGAACGCGGAATTACTGTCACTGCTTATTTGACTAATTTCCGGTCTGTTGTTTTAACGCAGCCTGAATTTCGTCGTCGTTTTCTTCGTCGTTCTGCACCATGTGCGCGAACAATTAAGCGTTAGGCTGAGCGTCTAGTACAAACTGGGTCCACTAGAGACGTCGCAAGAAGTGACCGGCCCCGTATTGCTCGTTCGGCCAAGAATATCACTGCTGTGGCCGAGGACGTCCGAGAGAGTCCACAAACATCGACAATTTGGCATCAGCAGACGTTCATTGCGACGAATTTTGAAGATGTTCCCTTACAAAGTGTAACCCGTTCACCAATTGCTGCCCGCTGACCGTCAAGTGAGGTTAACTTACTCCCATGTTCTGTTAAACCTATTGAGCTACAAAGCCCATTTTCACTTAAGTGGTTATGTGAATAACTAAAATTTGCATTTCTGGGGCACGGAGAATCCACATGAAATGCATGAAGAGCCATTGCATCCCCTCAAAGTGACTGTTTCGCGCGGTATTTGCAATGCTGAATTGGGTCTCGAGCATTGTTGGTTCCAGAAACAGCGGAGTAACAGCTCAAGCAACGATGGAGATTTTGAATCACCAATTTCAGGGTCGTGTGATCTCCCGTTTTGGCGATTTGAATTGCGGGGGCCAGATGGCAGCCAATTCACAAAATGGCAGCCAATTCACATTATGACATTGTTTTTGTAACACCTTGTATGTGTTTACGGTAGCGTTAAATACATACTTTATACTTTGCCGTAGAGTTAATTTGTTGTTAGCGTGAAACTTCATCGGTTTATCGGCTACCCTATCTGGTGCACATTTTGATCTTACATGATTTCCCCACTTTAGATCTGCTGACAGAGTTAATCCCAGATACTTGTATTCGTTGACCACCTCCAGCGTTTTGTTATTCAATTTCCATCTCGCAGATTCTGAAGGGACTAGAGGTCTAAAAATCTGATCCCCCAGATTGAGATGCTTGGCGAAAGTGAAGTGTGGCCAGTCTTTTCTGTAACAAACTGAAGAGCCATGTCACCCACAGTGTAATAAAGATGAAGAAATACCAGTGCCATATTTGTCACTATAATTGTTTAATAAAGACCAATTTTGTATCTACTTAACTCCAACTTAGGGACCAAACATTTAGCTGCCAGCTCATTAGCAATAAATTATCTCCTGCCTCCCTCCTAAATCTAATCAAATGACAGCAGAATACGATACGCCTTATCGTCCTCTAATTTCTTGATCTTTACACTGCTCGTGTACAACTTTGAAATGAAGCATAGGAAATCATAAACACGTGTACTTTATTTCCAGTTCAATTTAATTCCTATAAAAACCACACGAAAGCGAATTATAAATAAAAAAAAAATCGAAAAAATATAAAGTTTCAGAAGCAAAAACCACCCAACCCGACAAGAAAGCACATCAGTCACGGAACACACTGGTTCTCTCTTAAAGTCAGTTTCAGCTTGTTACCAACTCTTAAGGAATGTTAATTCGTTGTCAAAAGTTTCTGGGAAACATGACCTTAAACTTTGTAGTCAACACATAGAAACGCAACCGAATGTAAAAAAAAAAATCACCTTTGACACCACATCCTTCTCGCACACAACACTGTGAATGATTACCCTTAAACGATACAAAGTTTTGTCTTCAAACGTAATTGATGTACGAGTATACGCACCAGAGTGGCTGCGGGTTGCACATATTTTCCTCATTTTACTAGTGATCCTGGGAGTGCAAGGAAAGTCACGAAGTTTTGTTTTGCTACAGCATTTAGGATCAAAATGATTGAGAATGTCAGAGGTGGTTAATCCGGTGTATTTGAGAAACGACTTCAAATGTGTATACAAGCAGTTCAGTTAAACCACACGGGATGTAAGGAATTTTGTCACCAATAAGTAAATATGGTACTTTTAACAATATAATCATTGAAATAAGTTTCAATTGTCTGTAGGATGCCTTAAGGCTCCTATTTTGGAAAAAAAGTAGACAAGGAGAGGCGAACTGCTCCTTCACTTTTTGGGTAGATACACGCAAATCCCGAAGTTTATTTTCTTTTATTTTCTTTTCTTTACGACCTTTACACCCAGCTTTCCAATCTAATCGAATCTGGGCACGTTGTTTCTTGGCTTTTGAAACGGAGATTTGGTCTTCCTGGTCATATCGAAAATGGTGGTTGAGATTCGATGAAGCTAATGGTTGAAGTTTCGTTATTTATGAGCTCGATGTAGCAGACCCTTGGCTTTTTGACAACATCTATATTTTTGTTTTTTTGTTTTCATAATCAGCGCGCGCCGAAGGGGATATGGATACCCTTAAACTGTTCCAGGGCACGAGTGTTTAGGAAAAGGGGGAAGAGTAACAGAGGAGGAGCCTGTGCACGTTGGCTTTAAATGTTTGAAGGTTGACGTGATGGGGAAATACAGAGCCTGGTAGATCATTCCACAAAAGAAGTCGAAATCCCTATATTTGACAGTACGACCGAAGTTGGGCTTAAGGGTGAACTGATGTGCATTCAAAGCATGACGTGTATTGCGGGTGAAATTTTGAAGAGAAGGAATGCAACTGGCTATTTCGCTGGAGCATTTTTTATAAAAAAAAAACGATAAAAAGTGAGAGTCACGAGACATTTCTCTGATGTTCAAGCGAATTCACAATGTCTCTATCACCTATAAGTTTTAACGCGCGGGAATCGTACATAAATGTGGGACGGAGAGTCGAACAAATGAACGATACACCACAGACTGACTAACTAACAGACGAACTAACTACCTAACACACACATCAACCCAAATGTACATAAGAACCGCAAACAACAATAAACGGACGACAAGATCACATAAGAATAAGGACAAAAGAGGACAACCAAACGAACACGACTCGAGTCACGTAACTCCCCGAAATACACGTACTCCCTATAGCAAGAAACGTGTACGTGCATTGCTACTTCAGTGAGCGACTTATTTGATAGTTTGTACAACATCGACTTCAACTGCTGCAGCGCTTCTCCATTCTGGCAGGGTAGTTTAGCATTTCATTTTACTCTTTGGATGACAGATGGATTAGACAGATACCATACGGCAGGGATGTGAAATATCAACCTCGACCAAACAAAATATGAAATCTTTGAAATATTTCTTTTAATAAAGTTTCTTGAGCCACAAGCACTATATATGCACACAAATGCTGTATGTGCCAAAATATGCTCAATGACCCAAAATATTTCAATGTATATAATTATCCCCTCTGATCATGAAGTTCATTGTTTTTTCTTATAATTCACCACATTTTTTTAAATACACATTTATACTGCAAGTACTACTTACATATTACATAACACAAATGGTGTCGTCACCTTAAATTTTTTTTTATTTTTCAAGAATCATCCTTCAAAAGAACGCACCCAAATTTTCAGACAGATCTGTCAAACAGTTTTGTTGTGGCAGCTATTTTATATAAGAAATGGAAAAAAGTGAATTTCGAGTGCTCATTAAACACTATTTTTATTATGGGGACTCTTCACCATCGATTGGAACCATTCACCACTGGTTTACTCAATTTGGGTGCGGTCGTTCAAGCACAAGTGACGCCGAACGTTCTGGTCGCCCAATTAAGGTCACCACACCAGAAATGGTCGACAAAATCCATGGTTTGATAATGGACGATCGGCGAGTGAAAGTGCGCGAGCTTGAAAAGGCCACAAGCTTATCACTTGCTCAGTGATTTCGATTTTACATAAATATTTGGACATGAAAAAGCTTTCCGCAAGATGGGTGCCGCGTTTGCTCACAATCGGCAACAAACGCATTCGTTTGACAACTTCAAAGGTGTGTTTAGCGATGTTCCAGAAAAATTCGGCTGAGTTTTTGCGCCGTTTCGTAACCGTGGATGAAACCTGGATTCACCACAACACACCAGAAATCAAGGAACAGTCAAAACAATGGACTTCTCCCGGTGAACCGAAGCCGAAGAAGGCCAAGGCGGGTTTGTCAGCAAACAAGGTTATGGCGACAGTTTTTTGGGATGCGTGCGATGTTATTCACATCGATTACCTTGAAAAGGGTAAAACGATCACCGGCGCATATTACGCAGAGCTGCTGGATCGATTCCAAGCCGATTTGAAGCAAAGCCGGCCGCATTTGGCGAAGAAAAATGTTCTTTTTCACCAGGACAAAGCACCGGCGCACAAGTCCGCATTCGCAATGGCAAAATTGCATGAGTTAGGCTACGAACTCCTCCCTTATCCAGCATATTCCCAAGATTTAGCCCCCTGCGACTATTTCTTGTTTCCAAACATGAAGAAATGGCTCGGAGGTAAGAGATTTGTGTCGAAAAGAGAGACAAGGCTTTTAAAAAGTGGAAAAGATTTAGAATTCCAGAACTAAGACACGAATTCACACAGATCAGAAATTCTGTGAAGTATGAAATCCGGTTATCTAAATCGAAGTTCTTTGTCTCTAAATTCAAGTCAGGGTTAAGCACAAAGAAAGCCTGGGAAAATGTCAAAGAGTTGAGTATAAGAATAAATCTGGCTGCGAATGATAATGAAATTGACGTCAGAGACCTTAGTGTCAAATTTTCTGCTGCTTCAACCTTATGTAGCTTTCAAGATGTTATAGATGAAGACTCAGTCATAAACCCATTGCTAACCCGCGAAACACCCACAAATTTTGGATTTAGTTGAGTCTGCCTACCGGATGTCCTTAATGCGGTTTTTGCCGTTAAATCGGATGCAATTGGTTTGGACTGCGTGCACCCAAAATTTCTTAAGACCATTATCTTCGAAGTACTGTCTCCCCTGACGTACATTTTCAACAACTTGTTGCACTACTCAGCTTACCAGAAATCCTGGAAGGTTTCGAAAATAAATCCGGCTTTAAAAAGCACGGTCGCCGAAGAAAAAAGAATGGCGTCCTATTTCCATACTCTCCTTTATTTGCAAGGTGTTCGAGAAGCTGATGAGTATGCAAATATGTACATACCTGAACCAATTCGATCTCTTTTCACCGTTCCAATCAGGCTTTAGACAACAACATACCTGCACCACCGCCCTGCTGAATCTGGTTGACGATTTTCGCTCAGCGATGGATAGGGATCATATTACCTCACTAGTTCTGCTCGACGTCTCGATAGCATTCGATATAGTTCCGCATGAGATTCACTTACTTAAACTTAAACATTACTTCAACTTTAATGAAACTGCTTTAAAACTGATGAGAAGTTATTTAGCAAATCGCACTCATGCTGTTTCATCCAATGGTAAGATGTCGGACTTTCTCGAATCCAAGGCTGGGGTACCACAGGGATCTATTATGGGACCGTTACTTTTCTCTATGTTTAATAACGACTTACCCTCAATCATACATATCTGTAAAGTACAGATGTACATCGATGACGTTCAATTGCACCTCAGCTACCCCCTCGGACTCAAAGAAGATGCAACTTTACTTATAAATGAGGATTTAAGATCAGTGGTTCGTTGGGCCCAAACAAACAGGCTTAACTCAATTGTAACAAAAGCCAAGCTATCATTATAAGCCGTACCAGCTTAGATGTATCCTGTTTTCCCCTTACAGAAGTAGATAGTGTCCACTTTGTATATGCAGAGCGGGTAAAAAACTTAGGGCTAAACTTTAATCGAAATCTAACCTGGGATCACGTGGCTACTACTGTCGGCAAGGTATACGGTGGTCTACGCACATTGTACCAATCTGGCTACTGTCTTCCAACTAGGGTGAAGGCGACACTGGTGAAGACCTTAATTTTGCCAATGTTGCTATATGCACACCCAGTGTTTTGTGATTTGAGCAGCCTTAGTTCACGAAAATTAAGGGTTGCATTCAACAGCGCTGTGAGATTTGTGTACAATGTTCGCCGTCATGATCATATTTCTGGATATGTTAAAGATTTTCTTGGCATGGGATTCCAAGAATATTTGGATTTCAACGTTTTGGTCTTTCTTTTCAAACTCAAACAAAATAAAATTCCGGAGTACCTTTACCATAGAATTCAATATGCATCTTCCGAAAGAAGTCGGGCCTTTATTTTGCCAACCTTCAGGTATAACACTACCGAAAAATAATTTTTTGTATATGTGTGCGACTATGGAACTCACTTCCAGCCGATTTACGGAGATACCAGGGAATCGGTGACTTCAGGAGAGGGCTCAAGCAGCATCTGAGTACATGAAAATCAATGGTTTACGTTGGAATTTGTATGTAAATTTTAGTTTTTAGATTCAATTTCAACTTTCTTAACTTCCTCTGTTTAACTCTGCACAATAATGGATTTTCTATCTAAGTGTATGATTGTTTTAAAATAAATTGAAATTGAAAATTGAATGAAGAGGTCATCGCCGAAACAAAAGCTTATTTTGAGGTGCTCGAGAAATCGTATTATTTGGAGGGCATCAAAAAGTTGGAGAAACGTTGGATGAAGTGTATAGGGAGACTATGTTGAAAAATAAAATATTTTTATACCGAAAAGAGTGTTCCTTATTTAATTTTCCACCGACTTATTGACCCACCCTCGTATGTATTTCGCATCGCATTTTTGGCGTCTTTACAAAATTATTCAATATCCTGCTAGGGCTATATAAAAACGGTCAATTTAACAAAACCAAATCATAATCCATTACAGTAAACTATAAACGTAATTTATTGGTGTTAATATAACCCAGAATATATTTAATAGTATCTCTTTTACAATCGAGAGGATAATGTTTTGCTTAAACCATATGTCTCACCACAAACGACCGTTAATACTAGAAAAGGTTCCATCATATCAGTTGTCGTACATCAAACATTATAGTATACTCCTTCCATCCAAAGAAGCCGAATATGGGTGTAATGACCCGCTTACACTTCATTTCCTTCGACTGTTCAAATGGTTTATATCGGTATGATTGAAAGGGCCAGTTCTAGTAAATTACTTATGTCAGTCTGTGAGAAATTGATTTATTGCTTTTCAGTGTTCTTTCATCAGTTCATGAGTTCGATAGTGTTTTCCCATCATCAAATAATAGATGTCAGTGATTTGCTTTGTATCAAATTCTTATTGCCTACAATGGAATATGGTCACACAAAGTATTTGTTTCCCTTCTGCCAGAAGAATGAAACTTTATTTTATCAAAATCTAATACAGAAGGTGCACCCAAGAATGATCTCGAATTCGATATCATATTGTTGCCTTTCTGTCAGATTATCAGATGTCACCTGAACTTCTACGACAATGTGAAAATAAGTGAGATTGTGAAGCAATAACAAAGGATTCAGTTGATATACGCGCAATAAAAGAAATTGTATGAATAAAGATGTCTTTCAGTTATAAAAATTCAAGTAGTAGTAGGTAATAAGGAGTAGTAGTATCGTTTTCTTTCAAACAATTTTACAAAATATTAAAATTTGGCAAATGTCGCCTGTTGGAGAGATTCGAGTGGCAAACTAATGTCCATAAGTTTATGAGTTGTACAGAGGAAAACCTCCTTAATATACAGTAGTAATCGTTTATAGCAAACCCGGTTAAAGCGAACTTTCGGTTATAACGAACCATTTCATGAAGTCCCAATCAATGCCCCATAAGAATAATGAATTAAATTTTCGCATATAGCGAACCCTCCTAAAGCGAACTTTCGCATATAACGAACGCATTTTGCGCGTCAAATAAAGAAAATGTCCGATTATAACGAACCAAAAATTTGTCATTCGGATTTTCCCAACTTTTCGGGACTTCCCCGAAAACTGTATAGCTGCATACGTACTAACATTCTCAAACGTCAACATTCTGTCCTTCAATATAACTTTTTTGGTACTTCCCTGAGTAACGATATGTTTACAAACGAAAGGCAGCACAAATTAGTTGAGTTACATTCTGGACAGAGAAAGGACATTTAAGTAAAACGGGAGATCTAGTATCAAATAAAAAAAGAAAATGTTTCACATTAAAAGACAAATACGATTTAATAAAGCGTTTACAACAAGGTGTAAAGCAAAGCGATATATGCAACGAAATGAGTCTAAGTAAATCGACTGTTGGCACAATTTGGAAGAAAAGGGAGGAGATCCTGGACCACTTCAATCAAACAAATTCAAAGGTAAAAAAAGTAAGAAAACCTACAAACGAGAAGGTGGATAGTGGATTGTTGAAGTGGTTTAGCCAACAAAGGGCTAACAATGTGACCGTGAGTAGTGCGATTCTACAAAAAAA
The DNA here is from genome assembly GCA_963082735.1 of Pocota personata. Classification (NCBI taxonomy): domain Eukaryota; kingdom Metazoa; phylum Arthropoda; class Insecta; order Diptera; family Syrphidae; genus Pocota; species Pocota personata. The sequence goes on from OY720431.1 coordinate 56,799,643, forward strand.
AAAGCCGAAGAGTTTGGTCGGAAATTTACGAATCAGGAATGCAGTCTTAGCAAGAGTTGGTTAAATAGATTTAAAAAACGGCATGATATTAGCAACGGAAAAATTGTTGGGGAAGCGGCAGCAGTTGACATGGGTATTGTCGATGATTGGTTGCAAAACAAATGGCCAAGTATTAAGGGTGGGGACATTTTCAACGGCGACGAGACTGGCTTATTCTATAAACTAACCCCTAATAGAACATTGTATTTTAAAGGAGAGACATGCGTTGGTGGAAAACTATCAAAAGAACGTATAACAGTATTGGTGGTGGCAAATTTGTTGGGTACAGAAAAAAGAAGACTGCTGGTCATAGGAAAACCAAAAAATCCCAGGTGCTTTAAGAACATCAAACAATTTCCGGTGAACTACAAAAATAATCAGAGGGCTTGGATGACTTCCGAAATTTTTTTAAATGAGTTAAGGCAGTGGGACAATGAATTACGTCGTAAAGATAGGAAAATTCTATTACTAGTGGATAACTGCCCGGTACATCCTGAGGTAAAGGATTTGACGTCAATCAAGTTAGTTTTCATGCCTCCTAATACAAGCTCGAGGCTGCAACCTATGGACCAAGGCGTCATTCACAGTTTAAAGAGCAATTATCGGCATTTGCTTCTCATGAAAATGATAAATTCAATTGAAAAAAAAAGAAGAAAACTTTACACCAAACCTACTAGATGCAATAAATTTAATTCATATGGCATGGCAAAAAGTTACACAAAAAACTATTTTTAATAGTTTTCGACATGGCGGATTCATCAGAAGTGAGGACAATTTCGATTTACAGGACGACATACCCTTAGTTGACTGGCTGAGACTTAACCACGATGAAGACATAGGTTCTCAAAACGCATTAACACCAGTTATCGAAAGCGATGCTTTTGAAGAATATGTGCACTTTGATGACAACATTGTAAGTGTAGAACTTCTGGATGATGATGCCATTGTGGATTCTGTAAGCGGTAGTGCAGATGTTGACGAGAATGAAGACGTCGAAGCAAGTGAGAATGATGAATTTGTAGCAGCTTTAGCACCTACATCTGACGCGTTACGCTTTGCTGAGGGCCTTCGTGCTTTTCTTCAATCACAAAACACTCCCCAAAGAATTTTCAATAGATTTGCAGACGTCGAATTGTTTTTAAACCAATTGAAATCTTCTCAAACAAAACAAACTAAAATTCTTGACTTTTTCAAATAAAAAATTAATAAAAATATAATGCTCTATACTGAAATACTTGTTTTTTATGTGTTCAAAAATTGGTTTGAACACTTTTTCTTTTCTTTTTTGATTTTCGAAACAAAAGTTGATTTTTTTTAGCATATCACTTATAACGAACCAATTTGGTCTGTCCTTTCGAGTTCGTTATAAGCGGACACTACTGTATTTACGAGTATTTTGGATTCTTCGCCGTTATTAAATAAAACTCCTTTGATTATATGTATTAAGGAAAACTGTCCTTAATAAATCTGAGGATCCGTACTCTTCCACTGGTTTACAATGAATGAATGTTGACATCTGTCAAATACATCTGTCATCCATAGTGACAACTAGTTAGTTCTTGCCTTGTCATTTTACAATATGGATCGTTTATCCACCACTCAAAGCATTAAAATTGTTGAACAAAATCTTATTCAGCAGTGAAGCCCATTTTTCACTCGGTGGCTACGTAGACAAACAAAATTGCAGAAGGCCGTTGCACCCACCTCGGGTGACAGTTTCGTGAGCGTTGTGGACCGGCAGCGTGATCGGGTAGTACTTATTCGAAAACGCCGAAGGCGCCACTGTTATGGTGAATTCTCTGGTCGTTATGGTCAAATGATAACCAGATTTTTTTAGTCTGAAATTGAAGTCATTGATGTGAGCGATATGTAATTTCAGCAGGATGGTGCTACGTGCCACACAACACAGGCAAATTTGGCTCTATTGCACGAAAAGTTCCCGACCGTTAAATTTCGAAATTTGGCGACATCAATTGGCCACCAAGATCGTGTGATCTGATCCCGTTGGATTTCTTTTGGTGGGGCTATACGTGAAGTTATGGCCGCAATACAGCCAGATATGTGCTGAAAAGCAACGATTAAAATTTACAACAACTCCGTGGGATAATAGCATAGTCCCAAATTCAAAACAGTAAAATCACTGAAATATTTAATACTTTTTATTTTATTTAAAAACTAAATCCTGAAGCACACAATGAATATTCGGAATCCCTGGAATATCATTCGATATGTCCACCCCCACCAATTAACATCGTTGGGTTAACGGAATTTAATAAGTTGCAAAGCCTTCTTAAAGGAACTTTAACATCGAAATATAAGGTCATGTCTTTGAGGGACAATGCGTGGAAAATTAACGTCGATGAATACGATGACTACCAAGCAGTGTCTAAAAAGTTAAATACCGAAAAAATTGAGCGGTATACTTTCGAAATCAAGTCAGAAAGGCCACATCGTATTGTTGCAAGGGGACTCCACCCCTCATGCACCAAAGAAGATATTATGACTGACCTTCAAGACAAAGGCTTTAAAATTCTTGATGCCATTAATATCATCAAAAAGGAGAAGCAACAAACGGAAATAGATAAAGACATCTTGGTAAGGCGTGGACTTCCGCTCTTTATGCTTACCTTCGATAAGTCTGACAATATCGACGATATCTACCAAATTAGGACCATACTAAATATCGTAGTCAAAATAGAGCCAATGCGTAGAAATATAAGAATGATTCCGCAGTGCAAACGTTGCCAAGGATTCAATCATACGCAAATGTACTGCAAAAAAGAACCGCGATGTATGAAATGCGCTGGAAATCACCTCCCCCAAGTTTGTGGAGTAAACAAACAAACCTCCGCAACCTGTGAAGCACCCGGTAAATTATAGAGGCTGTGAAGTAGCTAAAGAGTTACAAAAACGAAGAGATGCGCTCCTTAAGCCCCTAAATGCAAAATCAAAACCGCAAACTAAGCCAAAGCGTAAGGTCGCGGAGGAGAAAGAATGCAAATTAAAACTACCGGGTTCAGAACGCAAAAAGGTGAGGGAAAGAATGACAAAAGAAAAGCCCTCGACCTCTGTTCCTAAAAGAAACGGTACAGAAAAGTTACCATTGGAAAAGCGACCGGGTAATGACCTGCGAACAGCAGGAGTGCAGAATTATGCTCAGGCCGCGGCATCCGAAATACCCAAAATATTGAAATTTCGAAGGGCTCTGTTTCTCATGTTTTTTCAGCGTACTCTTAAAATCTCATCTATCTACTGCCCACCGCGTTCCGCGCTTGAAAAAAGTGATTTTACTTGTTTAAATTGTGGAAACCTAATTTCATTATTGGCGGCGATTTTAATGCGAAACATACATTCTGGGGGTCAAGACACAGCTCGCAAAAAGGCAGAATGCTCTATGAGGCAGGTATGGAGTACAGTTGTGATTTCCATTTGACGGGTAAACCGACCTACTGGCCAACTGATACTTCGAAAATACCTGACCTGATCGACTTTTTCGTCGTGAAAGGAATTTCTACCAACCACATTAAAGTTGTTTTGACATTGAGCGAAAAACTAGTCTATACCCTAGAGCCAGCGAGATTAACCGGTAGAACAACTAACTGGGAAGGTTTTAGGAACGAAGTTGAAGATTATGTTGAACTGAGCGTTCCACTTACGACACCCTATGAACTTGAGGTTGAAGGTGATAGCTTCGTTGAGATCGTACAGCTCGCGTCTTGGAATAATACTCCCAATCCAAGGAAAACACCGGACAAATATGGTCTACGATATCCTACGGAAATAAAAGAATTGGTCAAGGAAAAAAGAAAAGCGCTTAAGAAATGGCAACAGAGTCGTGCTCCGCAACATAAAGCTCACTTGAATCACCTGTGCAATTCGTTGAAGAAGACTATAAAGGATTTTAAGAATCGTGCGATAGGCTCTTATCTTGAAAGTTTAGCAGCGAAAAAAGATTCCAATTATTCACTTTGGAAAGCTGTAAAAGGCACCAAAAGGCCCAAGATTCTCGCGCCGCCTATTAAATTAAATCACAATGAATGGGCAAGGGAAGATAAAGAAAAAGCGGACTTTTTTGCAGCCCACCTGGAAGACACCTTTAAACCGTACGATGGTCAAGTGTCTTACTACAATAACAATAGGCCGGATTTACCATCTGACGATTTAGCACTTACAAGTGGGACCTCAGTGACGAAGTGATCCGAAACCGGGAAAATGTTTAAGTTTTTGTTCATTCCAATTTGTCGTGATATTATTTTTAGGGCTGAAATCAAAGTCAAAGACCTCGAAAAGAAAGTCGCTTTACTAGACTAAAAGAGCACCGAGCTTGTGCAGCCGAGCAAAAAAAACAGAATTTCACATGGATGAAGATGAACTTTTATAACTGAGAGATTTCATAAGAAAAACAAAAGACCAACAAAAAAACGTAAAACAGAAGAAAGTCGAGACACATCTGCACGAGGCCAAGGAAATAAGGAGATGCCAAAGCAAGCAGCTTCTAGGAACAAATTGAGTCCTAAGTACGTTAACAGAAAATCTTATGTTTTCTGGACTGAAAAGGTTTGGGAAGCTTAAGAGAACTATTGAACAAATAATTAAGTTAGGTTAGGTTGGGGTGGCTGCCGGCTAAAAGCCAAAACACGTAGACCAATAATAGGTCCATTGTGATGTCACATGCGTTTGGGAATCGGTCTCTGGCCTCCTCATTGTATCATCTAGAGCTTGTGATGAAGAGTAGGACGTCCCTAAAGTTTATTTTTCTCAGATCATTTAGGTCGTTGAAACAGAAGACACCTAAGTGGAGTTTCCTTCTTTGGGAGAGAGTTGGGCAGGTGCAAAGAAGGTGAAGAATAGTCTCCTCCTCGTCCATGCAACTTCTGCAGAAATAATTTGATAAAACGCCAAGCCTTATTGCATGCTTGCCTATTAGACAGTGTCCAGTGTTGACACCTATAACAGCGCTGATATGCATTCTATTGAGAGAAATCAAATTCTTAGAGCGCTTCAGATTCAGCTTCGGACTGTCGCTAGACAAGTTCCTTTCAATAGCATCCACCTTTAATTTAAGTTTGCATGTAGTGATAGGCATACCCAGTGAACTTTTGCCTGGAGGGATGGGTATTTTTGTTCCATGTCTGGCAATTTCGTCAGCCTTACAATTTCCTGGAACATCCCTATGCCCCGGCACCCAAATTAGGTGAATATTAAACTGTTCCGCAATCTCTATAAGAGACGATCGGCAGCCAAGAGCTGCTAAAGAATTTATTGAGGATGATTCCAAGGATTTGATAGCTGCTTGGTTATCTGAAAAGATGCGGATATCAACGGTTAATATCACGTTTTTCTTTAGCCAAGACAAGACTTCCTTTATTGCCATTATCTCCGCCTGAAACACGCTACAGTCGTTTGAAAGACGAAAAGAGAGGTTTAAATTAAACCTATTAGAGAAGACACCACCACCCACCCCGTCGTTAGTTTTTGAACCGTCCCGTCGGTATAGAAATGCAAAAGCCTATCTTCCGTAAAACCACCTTATTCCCAGAAAGCTTTGGAAGGGATGGTAACTTGGAAGTTTTTGTCAAAATTTAACTTGAGTATGGTACACCAATGACTTTAGGGAATTTAGGTGGAAGCTTGGCCATATACTTTCTTGGACCAATGTGGAGTAGCTTAAAGGCGAATAGCCGAGCTAGCTGTCATTTGCCTACCAGAAATGTCAAGGAGTGTTAAATGAAAAAGAGTGTTCATAGCTGCACGAGCTGTCGTTCGCAGTGCTCCGCTAATGCGCAGACAAGCTGAACATTGGACTTTACTTAATATCTTCTGGTTTATCGCCTTATCCCAAGGCAATCCACCAGACAACTACCGAGTACATAAGGATCGGTCTGATGACCGAGATATAGAGCCAGTGAGTTAATCTGGGTTGTAAGCCTCATTTGTTCCCAAAGGTTTTTTTGCAAGAGAAGAATGCGACAGTGGCTTTCTTTACTTTTTCTTGTATGTTAGGTTTCCAGCTTAGTTTCCTATCCAAAATCATATTTTGTTTCGTTGGAGAAAGTTAAGCTTGTTCCATTAAGGGATAGAGGGTCAATAGGTGGGATTTTATATTTCCTTGAGAAGAGGACTAGTTCGGTTTTGTGGGGATTCACTCTTTATTCATAGCGTTTTGTAGAAGTTCTTTTAAAGTAATGAGGTCGCAACCCTCAGCCTCCAGGAATATCAGTAGTTCATTGACCACAAACTTCCAAAGAGGTGGGGATAGGACGCCCCCTTAAGGGGTACCCCTGCTGACATATCTTCTAACAGATGTCCTACCCAGCTTTGAGTTGATAATCCGACTATTAAGCAGTCGATTAATCAACGCGCCAAGCGAGCTATGAGTATCTACGTTCAGATTTGATAGTGCTTTCGTTATCGCAGATGAGTAGACGTTGTTAAAAGCGCCTTCAATATCTAGGAAACCTACCGTAGTGTACTCCTTATGATACAGGGAGTACTTGATCTTAATGACTAACGTATGCAATGCTGTTTCTACTGACTTGCCCATAAAGTTGAGCAGCGGACAGCAGCTGATTGTCAATACTGTCACGTAAATGGATATCAATCAGTCGTTCTAGTGTTTTTAGGAGGAATGATGGTAGATGGTAGATAGGTCTGAGATCTTTTGGACTAGCGTGTGAATATTTTCCAGCTTTGGGTATGAAAACCACATTGACTTCTCTCCGTATATGCGGAATATGGGCCAGATCCAGACAATTCTGAAATATAAAAGTCAGAACCGGCAGGATAATATCAGATGACATTTGTAGTTCAGCAGGTGTTATGCAATCTGGTCCAGAGGATTTGTATGGTTTAAAGCTATGTTGCGCTCAAACTTTAGACTTTAAAGGTTGGTTTTGTGAGTATTTGACTTGTTAGGGTCAATATTGTTGGCAGTTAGGTAATTACTTGGGAAGTGTGTATCAATTAGTAAATTTAACGTATCTACACTAGAATTTGTCCAAGATCCATCTGTTCTCAATAAACAGCTGGGCATTGAAGGATTTGTCGAGAGGATTGTCCCCGGTTAACTCCAAAAAATCTTTGCAGCACTCAAGTCGTTGTTGCTTGTCAAAATTCCGTTTTCGGCTGACATGATGATGTTTATCCTACCACAGATAATAACAAAATGAGATTATTATTGAAACGAGGTGATATTTATACTACTAAAGAGTGCCGTAGTTAATGCTATCACTAATGAGAAGATAACTCGTTGTTGAGTATCGCAAGTCACGAACTTATCATCCGCCGCTCGTTGTTTATAAGAACACACTACGTCGTTTTGAACCCTTTAAATAGTCTTCAACAGATTATTGATATTACTAAAATCTATTAATGGTATTAGTTATTTCTAATCTTGAGGCTGGTACGTTACCACTCCACGTTGATACCCCCCAATCCTTATTAACTATTGAGTACGTACATTGAAGAAGCAGGAGAAAACAGCGCATAAAACTGATTAACAGCGTTTCTACTCAAATTATTTTGAGTAGGATATTCTCTGACAAAGGTAATATTCATAAATAAGAATAACGTCCTAAAACGTCACTTTCTTGGGATATCGCGACCGGTTTAACTCACCCAAAAAAGCAAACAGTTTCATAAGATTTATCCTCCAGCGATAAAAGAAAAAGTCAGAAACAGTACTCTTCATCGCTGCAATACAACGAAAGAAACAAAAATAAGTCACCGAATGTGATTAAGAACTTAATTTATAGCGGACGTAACCATAAATAAGTACCCATGTCAGAAACTTAACTTATTTCCTTTTCCTTTGGTATTATATTACCTTCAGAACATACCATAATCATACACTCGGAAGAGAATACTCTTTGCTATGCTCAAATATAAAAAAGAGGCTCCATTTTAAAATGTCACTCTTCGGTGATATCATTTAAAATCCACAGAGAATAATCTACTCATAATCCAAAGTGTTGCAACTTGTACTCGTATATGCGACAAACTTGAAGACTAAAGGGTTCCATATTTCCTGACTACCATAAATTGTCTCGGAGAAAATAAATATGGCTCGATGCTACGGAAGGATACTCATGCGTAAATATTTACGACTTTGTTGTTTTGAAAAATGTGGCACAGTTTTCTTGGACAGATTTCGAATTGAGTGTTTTGGGAAAAGGTTAACTGTTAAATTGTTAGCCATACATTGCTTCAAATGTATTAGGTAGGTTGATCATAAATCACAAATCGATTTCTCAGTTTTGTTAAACTCCTGTGCGGGGTCAATTTCAATGTTACAGGTGTATAACCAAGAAGTGTTTAGCCTTCTACGGATATGTTTTAGAAAACTTTAAAATCTATTACAAAGTCCTAGGTAAAAGCGACAAATTAAACTATGCCACACTGAACAACTCAGTGGTAGTTCAGCGGTTTTTTTTTTATTTCGACTGCAGTTGAAAAAGTTAGAGCTTTTATGTGGGTAAATAGAAAAGTTTTCGTCGGCTCTGTTCAAAATCCATTATGTCGCGTTTGTTTTAATTCCACAGATATAAAAGATGGGCTTCTTTTTAAATTAAATGTTATTTTGACACTGACAGCTCTTTCGCGTTCAAAGAATTGACAGAAATACAGTATCATATCTCAGCGGTATGAAATGGAAATGGATTTACGCTTGAATATCGTTGGAAAATAGTGCTGTGTTGCTGAAACAATTTGAATTTTGAAGAGAAATTCCGATCGAAATAATGCACCAACCGTGCCTGCTGTATGCAAGTTTGTGAAGAAAGTTCATGAGATTGGGATGCTAATTGAAAACATAAGTTACGAATATTTTTCGTGTTTGTCCTGTGCTGCTGTTGGTTATTGGAAAGTGTTTTATTTGCCAATTTTTCTTCGATGATGAAGATGGCAACAATTTACCGCCAACGGTGAGCACTATAGAGGCATAATAACCGGCAAGATAGCGCTAGTTCCAGCAACATAGCGTTACATGCCATACAAGCCGTCCAACAATCGATCTTTTTCGCACTAAGTTCAATGATCAGTTGTTTTGGTGATGTTGCTTGGCCTCTGCCGAGCTACGATTAGACGCCGTTGGACTTTTTTTTTATGTGGGGTGGCCTTAAAGATCGATGTTATGCTGACAATCGAGAAACAATTCAGGCAACTTAAGCTATTCGTGAAATAGAGCCCCGAACTATCGAAAATGTACTGCAAAATTGAGTTGACAGGATGGACTACTGCCGAGCGCCAACAGCGGCAGCCATTTAAGTGAAATTATTTTCCATAAATAATCGGAAAGGGTACTCTCTTCAATAAAGCAAGAAATTTTAATAAAGCTAGCTTCACAACCAACTGGTGCTACTGCAAATGCAGTAGTTGATTGTTATATCTTATTTATGGCTTCGTGCACTCTTCTCTTCATCCTCGCTTAGTCATTAGCGGAGTCATTAAAAAAATATTAGGTAAGTGATACATAATTATGTACCTAATAATGAATGGACATGATACGCAATATTTCTCAACTTAGCCTTTGGAAATGGAAAAATACCACAATCTATGAATTTTTAAAACAGGCTTTAGTCTCTTAGCAGAAAGGAGACAGGAATATGTTAGTTCCAATTTCTATCGCAGACGCAGTGTTAAAATATCTAAACGAACAATTTAGACCACTCCAATTTACATTTTGGTATTGCCATACTGTTCTTTTAGGGTACTTACTGTTAACTGAATGCAGATTTGAGTAAGAGCTGACACCGGGCAATGATCCGACATTCCCAGAGGAGCAGGAACTGTTATGGAATATTTGTCCAGACGATAGGTGAGGAACATGTCTAATGTGTGTTGCCTACTCATACGACTGTTCAACTCAGTGAAGATCTTGGTGTAATGTCTTTCAGGTGAAGCCAATTGATTCAATATAATCAGTGTCAACGACCAGCATTATTTCAGTGTAATTGTTAAAAGTAGTAAAGGGTTATTCATTTCGAAGTTGCGATTTCACATCCCTGCCATATGGCATCTGTCAAATCCATCTATCATCCATGGTGACAGGTAGTTAGTCTTTAACTTACCATTTAACAATGTGAATCGTTTACGGGCAAAACACAATGTGGCGCGCGTTTTACAGGCATTCTACCGACTTACGTTAATCAGCCCAATCATGAATGAAAATCCCGCGAAAATCTCTCCCATTAAACTTCTGCAAAGAAATACCCTTTTTCGGCAAAGATTTCGCAGACAAATCTACGTTAAACAGCAAATGGTATTTTATTTAATTTAAACTGGGAGACAAAAAGTATGCAAGCAAAGCAAAAGAAAGCTAGGAAGTGTTCGCTAGAAAAGTTAAGGTTTAAAAAAAAAAAAAAAAATCTAACACGGGTATGTTCGTAAATTGAGTGTAAAGATGTGTTCAACGATGACTTCAGTTCAACAGTTTCTACTTTTAAAATTGTTGCCTGTTGACCATCGAATGTGGAAAACATACGTCGATGGAAAATCAAGAAATTGACACCGATTTTTCGAACAACTACGGCGGCCATGTAAACAAACAAAATTGCAAAATTTGGGGTTCTGGTCATTGCATCTGCCACGGATGACAGTTTGGTGCGCGTTGTGGACCGGCGCACAGTGAGAGCTCTTCATACAACGCCATCTCATAAATGGTTTTTACGAAAGTAGGGTTCCTTGCATTATTTTGATGAAAAATAGTTAAATTAACATATAATTTAGTTTCGATATTAATTAATTTTTTATTTATAAAGAAATTAGTAAAAGCAATCGTCGAAGTGCAGTGAGTCAGAAAATTGATTTGACTGAATTACTCGTACAGACTTTCAAAAGCGTTTCTTGAAAATTGTTCATTCAGAACTATATAAGTGTTATACATTTTTGGAAAGCGCAGAACTTCAAGTATTTACAAAAAAATACAAACATAATAGTGTTGTATAATATGTAGAGGATACATCTTGTTTTAATCTGACCCTTTCTTAGATGTTTTTTTTTTTATATTCTAACCGTCAGCACTGTTTGCCGCTGCCTAGTTACTTGTCTGATTAAAATATATAATTAGTCTTAATTCCAATATAATTAGTCTTAATGCCTTTTTTTTGTCAGACACAAAAATATGTCGCAAAGTAAAATTTATAATTTTTTTGCATTATTTGGTTCTGATTACATTCCCAACCCTTAATAAAAGTAATATTTAATATGAATTTGCTTACTAATTGATCATTAAAAATAAAAAAATGACTTAAAACAATCAATTTATTGGTATGAACTATTAGCAACAACTCTAATGGTAGGTACACTCCGTCTCACTTGATTACGAACAGGCAGTTTTTTGTTTTAATTTTACGATATTTTTCAAACTCTTCGCTAATCTAGGAAAAACCAATTGCTCAAGGAATGAAGGATATATTATGTTTATCTTGTAAAAAAAAAATGCGATTAAGTTGATAAATGCAACTTTTATGACGCTTTTCCCAAAAAGGTCATAAAATTTATCTGTACCTACCTATTTCTATAAAATTTGTCAAAGAAACTCCACAGCAGACTAGAGAGACTGTTGACAATATAAAGGGTCAAATTGACCAACTCTCTCCATCACTGGTTAGTAAAAATGACACTGTAGTTGAGATCAAACATGAACTATTCTTGACGATGATTGACGGAAAAGTTGCTCAAGACCTAGGGAGATGCATGATTTGAACAAAATTACTTCCAAACCCGAAAATGAAGATGCTTTCCAATATGGCCTCTCCATGCCTGGATTAGATGTATGGAAACCATTCTGCATATATCTTATAATCTTTCGTCCGAGAAATGGTCAGCAACAACTCCAGAAAATAAAACGAGCAAGGAAGGAAAGAAAAAATATGTGCAAAGTAGATTCCGAAATGAACTTGGCCTCCATATCGACAAACTCCGATAAGGAGCTGGTAATAGTAATGATAGAAATACTGCGCGAAGATTCTTTTCCAACTATCATTGTTCATCCAATATTACTGGAGTTGACGAAGAATTGATATAACGGCTATATATTATACCACAATCAATATTATCTGGAATCGCAGTAAATGCTACCAAATTCGGTCAATACGCAGTGAATAAAGCTGAAATATTTGTGACTAAATACAATTGGTATTACATGTCGTCCTCTGTTCATAAAATCCTTATTCACGGGGAGAGTATTGTAAGGCATTTCGCAATTTTACCAATAGGCCAATTGTCTGAAGATGCACAGGAAGCGCGGAACAAAGACTACAGACGATACCGATTACATCATTCCAGGAAGTGTTCTCGTTCAGCAACTAATGAAGGTGTTTTAAATACATTATTATTTACATCAGATCCATATATTGCAAGTTTAAGGACACCGACCGAGACCGTTTCCAAGGAATTTTTGGATGAAGTCAAAATGCTCTTGCTCTTTTTTTACTGTAAACTAAACTCATTTGCTCAAAACTTAATTGCTCATTAATTGCTAATTAACTAAAATCTTTCACTTGCTACAATTTACTGTCAATTACTTTCACTGCTCCCTTTTAATAAAAACACAAATGTAAAATAACCTACCAAAAACAAGTAAAAAGTCCATTGAAACTCTTTGTACATGCATCAACTAACAAGTTTTATCCATTTTTAATTCTCTTTCGTTCGTTATCACCTAAAACTAATTTCATTAAAAAGCATGTACTTACTTTTTACATTTTAATTCATTTTTATTTAATTCTTTTTTTAAACTTACATACTAGACAAAAATGATTAAATCTAAATTAAAACTAACATTTATCTTAATCTAGCTTACTGGCTCTTAACGAGCACTCTAAACTTAACTATATCCTTATAATTACTGCCTTTCGGCCTTAAATCTATCAATTTTTGTATTTTGCGCTGTTTTTTAATTTCCAAGAAACTAGCTAAAAACTTGGACTCTTTATTGTTTTGTTTTTCTTAAAACTACCTAAGCTACTTAACCTAAATTAAATATAATCAGGGTGATGAGCAATCTCTCGATTGGTCACCATCCCGATTGCGTCGATGGGCACCTGGCAGTCGCCAACATGGTGCACACGCGCCGCCGGGACTCGAGCGAGGCCATAAGCGTCGGTCAAGTCTCGGTAGCACTCATTCATGTTGGCGAGCCCGGCCCCTCCCAAAGACCCCCTAAAATACGCTTAACTAACTTACAAACTAGCTTAAAACTAAGGAGGATGTTACCTAGGTAACGCACCGACCCGGGAGAGCGTGTCTGCCCTCACCTCTTCCTCAAGCCACCAAATATCGGTGAACTGTTTTAAGGTATCGACAGTGTCCCTATCCGCAATTGCGGTATTAAAACGGAGGAGCTCCTGAGCATTGGCGGCGTACCCGTCGTGGATGAGCCGCTTATCCCTCACGCCGCGGTGGCTATGGTACAATACCGACACACCATCTTTATTTTGGACTAACCCTTTCATGTCTGCATGAAGAAATGCCTCAGGCGGGACAAAGCCAGACCGGAGCGTACTCTGGTGGTACATTAAATTCGGGTAATAACCACCCGAGATCAGGTTATTAGCGTTGGTCATCGCCCTTGCAACGTGTCTTCGAATCACCTTAATTAGGAAATTGTCAATCCTATTCACACAGCCATAAGCGATGATCGGCCTTATAAGGGCCACGTAGCATACGACCTTTACTCTGGAAACAAGTTGACTGCTGCGAAACAGTCTCCTCGTCGGAGCATAGGCCCTCTTGGCCCCAGAAAGACAAGCATCTATATGTTTGTCAAAATATAGATACTGGTCGAGCCAGATGCCAAGATATCTGACCACGCTTCGCCCCGCCAATGGCTGTCCATTTTGTCCAATAATGGCTAATTTTCGCCAGTTTTTCCTGGTATCCCTAGAGGCCCTAGTCAATGGAGTTCTGAACAGGATTGTTTCCGATTTTTTGAAATTGATTTTCAATTTCCAATCATCGCAATACCTCTTAATTTGATCGAAGTCACGCTGCAACAGGCTGTTGATGACCTCGACTTTTGGACCTGATCTGTACGCCACTAAATCGTCTGCGTACGCTATAGCATGTCTGAAGGAACCCACCAGATCACTCGTGTAAATATTAAACAAGATCGGAGAATTCACCGCTCCCTGTTGTAAGCCGTTTTTAATTTCAAAGACTTTGCTCGAAGTCACGTTGCCAGCTTTGACAACGAACTTCTTTCCCATAATCATGTCATAAATCATATATAGCAATGGTTTTTGCATGCCCAACTTAGTCAGCTTATAGAAGAGCCCCTCCAACCATACGGTGTCGAAGGCCTTCTCAAAGTCGACCAGGCAGGCCCCCGTGCATTGGTTGTCGGTTTGTGCCACTGAATGTCGGATACCAATTTTGACGCGGCATGAATCGTTTCATGCCCCGCTGTAAAGCCAAACTGATTGTCCGGAATAATCTTATTTTTTTCAGCCCACTTCAAAAGAGCTCTATTAACGACCTTCTCGAATACCTTGCTAACATTCGGGAGCAAACTAATTGACCGAAGATTAGCCGGGTTGGTCCTATCTTTATCCCTTTTGGGGATAGGATGTACCACCGCCATTTTCCACTGCACTGGATAATATGCATTATTCAGCGCATTGTTAAATAGCGTGGCGAAGATCTCAATCGCTTCTAGAGGTAGGTGTCTTAATACTACGTTTGGGACACCGTCAACACCCGCCGACTTTTTATTTTTAAGTGACTCAAAGATACACAGGAGTCACGTCCTTTCATCGGTGATTACGCCGTTTGCAAGGTTTTCGTCATTGAACACGGTGAAACCGTTGTTCTCGGATCGCCAATTCTGAAGTTCGGTGCGCAGATAAAAGTGGTTCAGAAAGGCCCTCTCTTCCAGGTCGTGATTACGGCGAACTGAGTTGTTCACTGTATACACGGTCTCGAAGAAAGCGCCCATCAAATCCACTCTCTCCTGCGGGTCTTCGACCACGTAAAAACCGTCGTTCCAGTCGGCACTTTCCGGACTTATGCCAGCAGTCAGTAGTTTCTGTCTGTTCTCGTTCGTCCGAGGGATTCGGACACATGAAATGTTGTTATGATCTTTCCGCTTGAACAGTTTATTTATTTGTGGGAACATGTTCGGACTACTAGATTTTATAGCCCGAATTTTATTGCCCCAATACAAACTTACAGATTTTCTGTAATTCTCCACTATCAACTGTTTCAGGTTTTTGATCATCGCCTTCAGTGTCCTCATCTCTGGATCGTTCCTGTCAGTAAACTGTCTGTGCAGCTGTTTAAGCCTCGAGAGCAGTCTACTTCTGTGTCTGTATAGAGCATCGATTATCGCGTTTCGATACTTCTCAGTTTGTTCTTCGTCAGTGGAACGTCCTACCTTAGGGATAGTCCGCTCCATTGTCCGTTTGATGACGACATTCAATAGTTGATATCACTTAAAACATAAGAGGTACAGATTTTTCAGACAGTGAACCCGTTTCGGCCCCACTGTGCGGCGGCGTGTAGTGCTTGTATTTTTTTTTGGAAACAACGAATGCGCCACTATTACTATGAATTCACTGCGCTTTGGTGAAATGATAACCAACTTATTTTGGTCTGAGATTGAAAACATTGATGTGGGCGACATTTGTTTAACTTAATTCTATATGATCCTTAATAGTTTGTTTTCTGATGCTGATATTTTTTAGATTACTACAAATATTTGATTATTACTACGCGGTTAAGATAGCCTCTTGAATATTTGCATTTATTTCTAATGCTAATCCATATCTGTTTAACCACCTACATTCGATTTTAATATCAAAGACCAAATATCTTCGGCTTTTAGAAATAATTATATAGCTTGTCTGTGTAGTTAAAAAAAAAATATTTAGTAATAAAATTTATAGGCCCAATCATGCTAATAACATTAATCTACTGAAAGGTCAGCACTACATAACGAAATTTACATATACACTTCCAAGTATTCAAGTGCTCAGTGCGATGTTCGAGTCAAATCCTTGAAAAAAAAGCACTCGTCCTTCCTGTCCATGAAAGTGATATTGGGAATGGTCAGTAGTTAATCACCCAGTGACCTCCACTCACATCCCCTCTTTTCCAAAAATGCATCGTTTAAAAAGCTTTGCCTCAAAATATTATATATGTCCTTACCAAGTAAGGTTGAGGAAATTCGTATAAAAGCTTCTATCCCCTTAAAGATATTCCATTTTCCTCTCAACAAGATTGCTAATCGCGCATGTCTCGAACCATTTCCACGAAATGTCAAAATCCACAGGATTTCGAGCTTTTGAGTAGAAGGAACAATTCAACCCTAAACATTCGATTGAAAAGTACAGCAAAACATTTAATACGAAAATTCAGTTCAGCAATATGAAAATTATTATCATGACCAAAACAAGGACGTGGAGTTCATTTACCGCACGAGGAAGAGGAAAACAATTTTTTCTCCCTTTCGATCCGGCAATGTCTTGCTTCTGTTTGCCTGTGTCTATGTCTTTTTGGTCGATAAGAACACAACGCATATGTAATACCAATTTCAGTGAAGTTGAAAACCTATAAATTGTGGCTATTCGTCCTTCAGCCGGACAAAATATTTCTTTTTAATCGACTGTTACCAGTGAAGTCATTCCAACAATTATATTGCTGTTTTTCTGTTTTATATACTTGGAGGCACGAAGTTTGCAAAGAAACTCGGATAGTTTAGCACACTTCGTCATTTACACGAAATCTCTGTAAGTCACCGGATAACCTAGAAAGCTGAAAATGTTGCTCACTTACATCACAGACCGTGGGCAAAGATTGAATTACAGAAAACACAACTCAAACAAAAAAGTTTTCTCACGGTCCCATTTCTCGCGAACATCTGGCAAACATCCGAGAGTAAAATTGTCACAAGAAGCTTCTCTTTATCGAATTATTTTTTAGCATGTTTTCCTCACAGAAGCTCCCGATAACTTACAAAGACGAAACTTTGCACATTTACCGTACAAACTACCTCTTTTAGACGAATGTTTGATTTTCAAAACACAGGGTGTTACAAATAACACTCTAAACATCATTTTAATATGACTTCCCAGTGTTTTTCAAATTTTCAGGATCACACTAGCATAAACTACAGAGATAAATATAACGGAAACAGATTTCCGATTTCCGATTCCCGAAATACAGGGTGGTACTAAGAACATTTCTAGTATCTCTTATGTACAATTTTTCAATGCGTGTGTGCGCCTTTCCACTACTTTTAGAAACCTATGAACTAAAGGGTGATTCAATTGGAAATTAAAAGTTAAATTTAAAATAAATAAAACACTTTTGTTTTTCATATTTTTTATGTCAATATAATGATGAAACATTGACATTGAATATAAAAAATGAGAATTGGCATGACATTTTCCATTATTTTTCAGCATTAATCCTGCGGTAGTTCATAAATAACGCGTCGAATCTCATTCTTTAATTCTGGAATCGTTTGGGGATCACTTTCTGCTTCGCAAAACTCTAACATGAAAGAACAGCGTAACATCGCACGATTTTAGTGACCAATGTTGGTCGCCGAAACGAGAGAAGACTAGACGCTGTGTGGCATATGGCACCGTCTTGTTGAAAACACATGTCTTGCACATGAATATTGTCCAACTGAGACGGGTTTTAACAATTAAAATGCATTGTTCTCTCGAATACCGCTATACAAATGTCAAATATCAGCTGTTATTTTTGACAGTACCAGAGTAGTGCCAGATTTAAATTGTAACCTCCTCGCCTTACATAGCAAAATTAAACTTTGAACATTTGTAGTATATACCGAGGGGAAGAACACCGTGCAGGCGGGTTTTTAAATGTCAAAGTGCAGTGTAATGTCAAAGTACAGTGTAATTTCATGCATGTGTATTGGAATATATTTTGGAATCGAACATACCATCTTCGATAATGTTCATAAGAACCTTATCCTAAAAAAAAAACATTGTGAAGGATTATTAAAAACAAATTGAAAGATTGACCCCCTTCCGTATTAATTTTTCTTACGATCTACCACCGTCTATAACCGTCAATATGTACGGCCAAGTTCTCCAGGAACTTGTGCACTACCACCTTATTTACATGAAACAATTAAGAACATTTTCAATCCCCTTCTAACTCAGTTCAACTGACAGGAACACAAAAATTGTACACCATGCTAAGATGAGCCATATTAGCAACACTACCATACCGTTTCTAACTTAAGCGGTTGCCGAGATACAAGACAAAAAACGCCTATTTTGAGACTGACTGACAGACTCACTGATTGACACACTGATCATCAAAACGGGTACTTCCCGTGAACTTACAGTCTTGAAATTTAGTATAGAGGTAGTACTTGGCGTGTAGACAAAGGAAGGGCACGACTGGGTTGAATGTACTTGCACCTAGCTGAGGTTAGGTTAGGTTAGGTTGGGGCTGTGCATCTCGAAAAGTGCTTACACGCTGCCTGTTGGTCCATTGTGGTTCCCCTTGGTTTATGTTACCGCATCTAACACTGATTCTAGTTGGTTGGTTCTTACTCGAACCAGCGTTTCTTCCTTATGAATCTCGTTAAGTCCATTAGTGATGCATGTGCCAACACATTCAGTTCTCCGAAGAGTCTGTTTCCAGTATGGAGTAAGCGACGGTTGTGGAGATTTAGGCAGTCACAGAGCAAGTTTTTGATGATTTCTATTTCTTCCTCATTTTGACAGCTCCTGCAGTAGTCTGAGAAGTTTATGCTCAGCTTTTTGGTCATAGTGCCGATCGCGCAATGTCCCGTCACTAGGTGCGGATTTACTTTTTCCCCATAGATACATTGTAAGCATTTGGTTCTCCCCTCATTTAATTGTGGTCATAGGCTGCGAGATATAACACAATTACCTCTTGATAACCAAGCAGTTTTGGTTCGTTCCCTGGTCCTCAGATTTATTTTCTCTTTCACTACACGCGTCCCGCGGTTCAGCCTATCCGGGGTGTGTCCAATCCACTGCTACTTTCTCCTTCGTATAGTAATTGGTTATTGGTTCTTGGTCCGTTTTCGGGTAGAGTTGATCATTGAAGATGCGATTGGGCCAAAAAATCCTCAACATGAGTCTTAGACATATAATTAGGAAGGTTTGTAGCTTGCTTGTGTTAGTGGTATCCATCTTCCAAGTACTGCACCCGTATAGCAGAATTGATTCTACGTTAAAGTGGAACAGTCGCAGCTTGGTTCTTACGCTAAGAACAGTCGCAGCTTTTGACTTCCCGATTCTGCTGAGCACATCTAGTTAGCCGAGCCGAGACCGGAATCCTAAATATAGAAAGTTGTCTACTTTCTCGACTTTCTGTTCGGCAATGTTGAATTGAGCGAGGGGGTTAGAAGTGCTCAGGGCTTTTGTTTAGGCTATGTTTATTTTAATCCCACTTTGTTTGCCTTAACTTCTAGATTGTGGGCCTTCAGATGAAGGTTTATTATCCGAAGGGAAACTAGGCAAACATCGTCAGCGTAGTCGAGGTGTTTTCATTTGGTCAGATGGCGAATAGGTTGGAGATCCCGTTGAGAAGAAATCGCAGTTGAAGCTACGTCCTGCTTGGTAAAGTTACTTTTCTTTGACGTTCTTAATCTCGATCCGCAGTAATTATGTAAAGTAAGTGCTTGTTACTTACGCGGACTATGTAGCTATCTCTACAACAGGCAACTACCCGCAGATACTTATCGATGTCATGCAATTCGCTTTAAATAAGTTAGTCAACTGGGCAAATAGCTGCGGTCTCAGTGTTAATCCGACCAAGACTAGGAAAAGGACCGGTCTTTCATACTAGGACGTTTTACTCTTAGTCTCCCAAATAGAGCTAGCTTTTTAGGATTCAAATTAAACCGGAAGCTCCACTGGAGAGAAAATGTCAACGAATGTAGCTATCTCTATATCAGGCAAGTACCCGCAGATACTTACCGATACCATGGACTTCGCCTTAAATAAGTTAGTCGACTGGATACATAGCTGCGGTCTCCGTGTTTATCCGACCAAGACTAGGAAAAGGACCAACCTCTCACACTAGGGGGTTCCACTCGTAGTCTCTAGAACACAGCTAGCTATTTGGGATTAGAGTTAGACCGGAAGCTCCACTGGAGAGGAAGTACGGCCGATGGTGGACTGCCTTGGAGAGGAATTCCGACTCAAGATTAATGGAAAAAGCTCAACGAGTGGTATATCTCAGCATCACAGGTGCTGTTTTACCTCTTCCCGATAGACATCGTCGGTAAACAAATGGCTACCAGTTCACATTTTCGACTGAGAAACCCTTGACAATGGAATGAGCAAAACACTGATCATTCCAACATACTTATGATGCATCATCATCTCCCCAAGATCACCGACCACTTGCCTGCCGAAACTGATTTTAACTTAAGCTTCAAACACTCGATACCGGACAGACGCAACATGATGTGCTTTACAACGGATCGCTGTAAATTTTTACGGATCCAAAATCCAGGACGGAGTCAACGCCGGAGTCTTCTCGTAAGCACTTAGGTATCCACCTCTCTTCAACCGTCCGAACCATTGCAGTGTCTTTCAGGCCGAAGTCACCGTTATTCACCAAGACGAGGACACCAGGAAAAGCAATTGCTTTCAGGAGCGAACAGTGTCCCCACCTGCACAGACGAAATTGAGCGTACTCAGTAACAGTGTGGGATTTTTACCCACTAACCCCTTCTCCCTTCTTCCCTTATCCCTACGGTACTGCCTTCTTGGTATTTCATCGTAGGAAGGGGTATCTGATATAATTGTCATCTGGATTCGTGTTAGTCCCTTTGACTCTTTTTCTCACGTTCCAGCATTCTAATTGGCTCAAAATGTTAATTACGAGTTCGCGTGCCATTGTGGCCGCATGTATGCGCGTCTGCGTAAGAAGCCCTCTGGCTTCTACTCTGTTGCTCTTGCGTTTTCTTCGCTCTCTTTTCTTTCTCACTCTAGTTTCCTTAGCCCTTGGCATACATCCTTGGCATAAGAGCACACTGCGTTCCACTTGTTTTCAGATTCTAGCATGTGATTAACTAAATTCTCCGGAGTTGGTGTTTCTCCCAGTGCTGCTTGTAGTGCTTCTCTTTGTAGAAGGAAACGTGGGCAGTGATAGAATACATGCTCCACGTTTTCGGGAGTATCACTGCACGATGGACGAACGGGGGAGTCACCGTTCCGATACTGATATAGATGTGACCGGAAACAACCATGTCCCGTAAGCAGTTGTGTTAAATAGAAGTTAACTTCACCATGTCTGCGGTTTATCCAAGTCTCTTAGGTCGGGAAAAGGCGATAAGTCCAACGACCCTTGGAAGAAAGACTCCAGCGTTGCTGCCACTCTATCAAACTTGTGCTTCTCCTATAGTGTCCGGTTCTCCATGAGTTAGTCGCCCCTCGTGTCTGCATTCTGAAAAATTTTTCTGCAGTTCTTTCGCCAATATATCAATTGGGAACATTCCTGCGATAACGCAGGCTGCGTGGTCCGAGGTTATGCGAAAAGCGCTACTCACTCTTAGTGCACATAGTCAGTTTACTGCTATGATTCTTCTTTTGTATGAAGTCACTTTCATAGCTCCGGCCCAAACTGGTGATCCGTATAGGACTGCGGATGTGACTACTTTAGCTAAGAGTAGCCTTCAGCTGTATCTTGGTCCTCCTATATTCGGCATAATCCGCGCAATGGCGGCACCCACACCCGAGGATTTGTTGCTTACGTACTCCAGATGGTTTTTAAAAGTAAGTCGTGAGTCAATCATAACGCCAAGATACTTGATAGCTGGTTTTGAAACTATCTCATACCCACCTACTGTGAGCGTGATAATTTCCAGTTGCTTTCTACTGGTAATAAGTACCGCCTCTGTTTTGAGTTCTGCTAGCATGAGGCCGACTGATGTTAACTACCGTCGGACAATTGACATAGTTTCGTTGCTTATTTGAACAACTTCTTCCAGTTGTTTTGCAGTTACAACTATAGCGATGTCGTCCACAAATCCCACGAGTTTTCCTTCGGCTGGTATTTCAAGACGAAGGACTCCGTAACATGAGGTTCGATAATGTTGGTCCCAGGACCCAGCCCTGAGGGATTCCTCCAGTGACTGCGTATTCTTTCACACCATCCTCTGTTTCATAGAGCAGCACTCTTTGCTGGAAATAGTGTTTTTTAAAAATCCCTGATGCTAGTTGGTATGCGCATACTTCGAAGTGCTTGAAAGATTTGTTTCCAGCTCGCTGTGTTGAACGCGTTCTTAACGTCCAGTGTTATGACGCAACAGTACTGTTTTGCGCCTCTTCTCCATCGTCTTCCTTCTATGGCCCTTTTCGCTGTGTCAACCACTACCTTAATAGCACCAATAGTCGAGCGTGCCTTTCGAAATCCGTACCACCTCCGTCTTCAATCGCAGCTTCCAACCTGTTACCGATGATTCGCTCCAACACTTTCCCTGCCGTGTCCAACATACAGAGCGGAAGGTAGGCTGATGGGTCTCCTGCAGGTTTACCTTCCTTGGGCAGTAGCACGAGCCTCTGCTTCTTCCATTGCACATACCTAGTGGCAGCACAATGGATTTATCTTGGTTTAAGTGTACATTATTGAGGACTACTTCAAACCAACCAACCAAGTGCTCGTAAGTTACTACCTACCTTCTATTGAAGAATAACTCGAAAAGTGGCCCTCTCCATTCTGTTCATCTATTTATCTGCTTGTTTGTCCGTCTTTCTATCCGTCTTTCTGTGCACCTGTCTGTCCGTCTGCTGTATGTTCGATCCAGTCGTGTCCTTTTCTGTATCGTCACTAAAATACTCTGACATTTTTCAACTTGTTGTTATAAACGGTAGATCAAAGCCAAATTTGAAAGTTCTATTAAAACTTGAGGAAGTAGTGTCCAAGTAGCAAATTATCGTTGTGAAAGCATTTTTAAGTCATAAATTTTATAATGTCACACTTAATTTTAAGGAGCATTCCATATTGATGAACGAATGAAAGCAAACACTGAACACAAATCAAATCTCTTTTCAATTGTCGTCCATCGAAGTTGAAGACATTGAACGTAAAAATCAAAACAACATGGCACATTGATTGAGATGTGATTAATTATGCGTGAATGCCAATTGAATGCGTTCCCAATTTGTCCGCATCAATCATTCATCATCTCAGTTGAGATGTCAATGCAAAGTGTGAAATTAAATCAAACACGAATTTGGAAATTTGTGTTCGTTTTGACATTCTTGACCTATGTATTCAAAAATGTCATTTCTAAACGATTTTGACTAATGACTTTAAAAGCACGTGTATGGAACCTACACTTCTATTTCTATTTTATAATTCAATCATTTTATTTTATTAACTCACAGATCCCGTCAACGAAACGTACGTGTAAGGTTAGCAAAGATTTAGCAACACTTTAGAAATTTTTTTGTGGTCTTTTGGCGCTGTGATATTCAATAGTACACTGCACAAGAAAGATGACAATCTACACGTGGTTCACCCTGTTACGTGACTATCCAATGCCCTAGTCACAAGCCAATTATCATTATGAGGTGCTGCTACACAACAAAAAAAGATATAATCAACAAACAATAAAAGATTAAGATACTACTCTAATCTAGTGCAGATCGAAGCCGGAGTTCCTCAAGGAAGCGTCCTCGGACCTCTGTTATACCTTTTTTACACTAAAGACCTACCTACAATGCCCCACACCAAGACTGCAACTTTTGCCGACGACACGGCAGTCTTAGCAGTGGGAGATACAACGCTAGAATCGACGCAGAAGCTGCAAGCTGCTGCAGACCAAATTATCAGGTGGACTCAAAGATGGCGTATAAAATTGAATTCGAGTAAATCTGTACATATTGACTTCACAAATAAGTCTATCTCGTACTCCCCTATAGCAATGTCAGGCACGACAATACCATATACAAATACAACGAAGTATCTAGGTATGACTCTAGATGCCAAGCTTCGTTGGAAAGAGCATATTAAAATCAAAAGACTAGAATTAGACATTAAATGGCGAAAATTAGAATGGCTTATAGGCAGGAAGTCTGGACTATCAATTACTAATAAAATTCTTTTATATAACCAGATCCTAAAACCAGTGTGGAACTATGGCGCTCAACTCTGGGGATGTGCCAGCCAGACCAATATTGCAGTCATCCAACGATTCCAGAATAAGGTCCTTCGAAGTATTGTGAACGCTCCATGGTACATCAGAAACAGCGACCTCCATCGGGACCTAGGCATTCCTACTGTTCTTGAAGAGGTCAACTCTAGGGCCAAAGCACACGAGAAGAGACTTCAGGAGCATAATAACGAGGAAGCAACAATTCTTCTAAACGTGAGACGACTGCAACGTATAAGACCGTCAGATCTTGCAAGGCAACCGTGACAGGACTTACCACGTACTCTACTAGATAGTAACAGAGCGACAACAACGAGCGAAAAGAGGCGCTCGGAGTGAACTTAACCTCCAACGCTTTGGATGGAATAAATCCCATCTATGCTCTTGTTACTGTCATTAAAAGTTAGTTAACATATTGTACAACAAATTACAATTATAATGTACCTTAAAAATAGTAAACTATTAGCCATTTACTTTTCTCCCGCTAATAATACTAAAAAGCAAACTGCTCGTTAGTTTCATAACTAGTCGCAGTGTAAACAAACATTTGTAATTCCTGTAGTTTATTTTGTTTGAAATAAAAAAAAAGGTACGATACGAAATGGAGAAGCCCTTCTCAGGACTACATGAAGGTTATGAAAAATGTTAGAATAATCAAAAAGTACCAACAAAGTTGCAAGATGAAAGAAGAAAATAAAAGGCGCGACTGAACAATTCAATATCTACAGCAAGCTCATCAGTAGCGTATATCCAATGCAGACCTAGCACCTTCTGCATGTCAGGCTTTTTGTACTCCGCGCCTAAATGGTGTCGAACGATTAAACTATTAGAGTTCCATTTGCGAAGATTCATTGAAGCCCACTTAAAGATTATATTTGCTTCTCTAAAGACGTTTATTGTCGTTGATTCATCGTCGACACTCAGCACAAGATCATCCATATGTGGAACCAAGTACGAGAAATTGGACTGTGCAAAAAAAGTCATGGGGCTAATGAAAAAGACATTAACCTAGAAGAATTAATCAATCGATTTGTCAGTACTCTTCCTACAGTACCTATTGGCTCTCTATTGTCATTGACACAAAATGATAGTGTAGAAGCTTTCGCAGTTAATAGATTTGATGTTTATTCGGTAGGAATGGCGATACTTGCTATCAAACGAAAATCTGTCGGCCTTGATAATATCCACCCAGATTTTGTAAAAATTTTACTTCCAATAATATTGCCACAAAAAACTACCCACATTTTCAATACCATCCTTATGACATCCGCCTATCCAAATCTCTGGAAAAAAGCAAAAATTATTCCGATTCCAAAAAAAGCTAATACTCCGGAATACAGACCCATCGCCATTCTTCCATTTTTGTCTAAAGTGTTCGAATTTCTAGTAAGTCGTGAAATAAAGGAATATGTCGAAAACAAAAAGCTATTAACCCCTATGCAATTGGGTTTTCGATCAGGACACAGCTGCATAACAGCAGTATTAAAAGTATCTGATGATGTTCGTCAAGCTGAAAATAAAACGACATTGTTGGCATTACTTGACTTCTTTAAGGCTTTCGACTGCGTAAATCCGTCAATTCTTTGTAATAAGCTGTTAACCCAATTTAATTTCTCTAGTCCCACTAACAAGCGTTAGTATCTCACTAATCGTGACCAAGCTGTTTCGCAAGATTCCAATCTGTCTACATTTCGTCCTGTTAATAGTGGTGTCCCGCAAGGGTCTATACTTGGCCCATTGCTCTTTTCTATGTTCATTAATGATCTTCCAACTGTATTATGCCATTGTAGTTTTCATATATACGCGGACGATGTTCAGCTCTATTTAAGCTCTCCAATTGGAATGGTGGAAGATTCAGTCGCAAGATTGAATGAGGATCTCCGCTCTGTGATTAGGAGGTCGACTCAGAATGCACTTACGATTAATCCCGACAAAACCAAAGTCATCCCTTTCTCAAAAAACAAACCTAATCTTCTTGATTTTCCCAAAGTAGAACTTATTTCTACGTGTATTGAATACGTCACCCATGTAAAGAATCTTGGAATAATTTTTGATAGTGAGCTTACTTGGAACGACCACATAAACAGTATAGTGTCTAAAATATATGCATCCCTCTGAGGTCTTTCTATTAGTAAGTCAATATTACCTATTGACAATAAGTTAAAACTTGTAAAGGCACTTATCATACCAATTATTACTTATGGCTGTGAACTTTTTGCTGACTGTGACAGCATTTCTTTACTAAAATTAAAAAAGGCGCTAAATTCGGCAGCTAGGTATGTGTATAATCTTGGTAGGTACGATCAGGTTTCAGCGGAACGCCGCAAACTTCTTGCTCTAAATATTGGGCACAATGAACTCTAAGTGGTCTAAGTGAGCTGATGACAACCCTGTCAACAAGGGCACCCAGTTACCTAATCTAAGTAAGGACTACATGTGACACCGAAGGCCATACGATAAGTCTTCACAGAGGGAAAATCTTTCACTTTATTTAACTGTTCAACAAACCAAAGAAATCTATGACTGTCTCGTTCATTTTTATGCAACAAAATGTGCAAGAATGCCTTTTCTATGTCAGCTGTTAGAGCAATTTGACCAATTCGAAAATTAAGCAGAATCGTTAAAATGTCCGGCAGCAAAATATCGCCCGCTTCGAGATGATCATTGCGAGAGAGATGATTCTGTGCATGTGCTGAAGCATCAAACACGATGCGCAACTTCAGTGTTTCTTTATCTTCCCGATAGAATGGGCGATGCGGCATATAATAAACACGTTCCTGGTCCCCAATCATTTCTGGAGCAGATTCAGCCACACCGTTTGATAGCATTTAAGTTAATTACCTCATCATATACCAGAAGCCTTCCGTTTGAGCACAGCCTCCTGACAAGTGTTTTCAGTCGATGCATAGCTCCGGAGAAATTGTTGTGGAGAATGCTACTTGCCTTCTTCCAAGGCAGCAAAGCTTCGTAGCGGTCGCGAAGATACATCATTGAATCTTTACTTACACCTTTGCTGGCATTAGGAAGAATTTCAAGGGTCCCAAGTTGCTAGAAGCTTCGGATATCCTCACAAATACAAACGTTCAAGGATGCAAAATTGTTTTGAGTTGCACTTGTTGCATTCACAAATACTTTCTTACTTATGTCCTGTATCCCCTTGTGGGTCCTAAGGCCTCTAAAACGCCTACGCGCGATTGTGTGCGATTTCTGGAAATGTGCCTCAGCTCTCCAATTCTTTCCCAGTTGCCGTGCTTCCTTCTCAACTGTTCTGCGCCACGTACTCCTAGGACCGCCGCGTATCCTGCCATCTTGGGTAAGCGGGTTCCTATGGACCTGTCACCCTTTCGGAGAGTGTGACCGATCCACTGCCACTTTCGTCGTCGTATGGTTGTGCCTACAGGTTCATGGCCCGTTCTCTGATAAAGCTGTTCGTTAGAGATACGGTTTGGTCAGAATATCCTTAAGATGTAACGTAGACACCTATTGACAAACGTTTGCAGCTTCCTCGTGATAGTGACGGTCACTCTCCAGGTACCACATCCATATAGCAGCACGGATTCAACGTTGAAACGGAACAGTCGTAGCTTGGTGTTTAAGCTAATTGCATCACTTCGCCAAACTATGGATAGCATCCCAAACGCAGATTTTGCTTTACCTATTCGGCTGGCTATATCCAATAAGCATACATTTCAAATGAAGGTCCTTCAATCGTCCATCCTAAAACTGTGACGATCGCTGACAATTTCTCAGTGATTCGTTTGTGCGTTTCCTTTGAATTATGCCCCGCTTTTGCAACAACGGTAGCTCTGCTATCAACTCGCAATAGCTGCTTCTTTTTAGGTAAACTTAAAGTGCAACTGCAGTCTTTCGTTTCGTGATTTTCGGTTTTGCAGAAGAAGCAGTCACTTTCGTTATTTCCAGCTGAAAACAACCTGACGGTAGTTTTGACAGTTCTCGATGTATGTTCTCCATGTTTCCTACTTCAAGATTTTCAGATAAATTATCGTAAAAGCGATAGAAATCCACACGTATATCGTTCGGAAGGCAACGTAGAAGATCGCCCTTTAGCATAACAAAATAATGCGACGAAGGAACACCTAATACTGAGGTAAATACTCGTAGCCGCCTCAGTCCTACTGCATCTGTCTTGGAACTTACCGGTTGTGTCGATAACAAGCATTGCATGGTGTGATCTATTATCTTCTCCTGATTCCCATACACTTCTTTCAGCATAGCAATGGCTAAATTGTAATTAGCCTCCATCGGTGCTAACGTTTCAGAAGCCCTACCCACTAAGACGGACTCCAAATAATTAATTTTATCGATTGTAGTTAATAAAGCGTTTTCATGTATTGCAATATTGCTCCCAGAAGGGAATCCAATATTTAAAATCACCGGACAATATCTTCGGATTCAAGCTTGACCGCTTGAGAAGATGGACTGCGTGACATTTCTGTCGTTTCATCTATACGTGGATTATTACTAAATGACTCAGTCTAATATGGACGGAATTTAATTGTATTCAGCCACAGCATCCGACTCTGTGGCAAGATTCTCCTTTTTAATCGATGAAAGTACGTCAGTATTTGCTTTCAGCAAACTGTCGTATGTCGATGTTAATCGATCAAGCAACACCTCAAGTTCCTTCTCGATATTGTCTAAGTTGTCTAAATTATTGCTAATTTTAGACTAATCAGACGTCAAAGTTTTCGACTATGAAGAACGACTTGCTAATTCCATTATGTTCGAACTAAATTCGCGGTTCACCTTTTCGATTCGATATAATTTTATTTTCGATTAAGCTCACAAATTTATTTTTCCCGGGTTTCGGCACCAGATATGAAAAATGTTACCCAGAACAATCAAACAGTACTAATAAAGTTGCGAGATGAAAGCAGAAAATAAAAGGCGCGACTGTATAATTCAGAATCCACAGCAAGCTAATCAGTAGCGGATATCCAGCGCAGACCTGGCACCTTTTGCATTTTAGGCTTCTTGTAAACATCCACCGGCCCAGAATTAATTGCTTATTTCCAAAGGATATAAAAGTTGTATCGGTCTACGAAGGATGAAACCATTTGAAAGGCGTATCTCGCAAGCTCGTACCTTACCATCCCTATCTGGGAATGCTCTTTCGACGGTAGCCAGCTGCCAAAGTGTTCGCGGTAAGGAAGAATCATATAAAAGCACCACATCTCCTATCTTCAGATAGGTCGTTAGCGGGTGTTTTACGTTATGCAATGACCTTAACTGTTGAAGATACTATTTAACCAGATATGATTTTTGATTGTCCCGGGTTTCGGCACCATATATGAAAAATGTTACTCAGAACAATCAAACAGTACTAATAAAGTTGCGAGATGAAAAAAGAAAATAAAAGGCGCAACTCATGTAAATTCATATATTATTGACAATTCAGCTAAGATTTCCAACAAAGGTATTTAGAGAGATAAATGTGTATACTTGGAATGTGTGTTTAAAAACCTGCAAGTAGATGTAGTAGTACTGAAGGAAACGCACATTAAACACGACGAAAATATGGCAAGAAGAGGAAACATTCTAGGTTTTGATCTTATAAACTGCAAGGTCCATGACATTGCGACATATGTATAGCCAAAAAAAACATTTAACCACCCCTGCGTATATATTGCTGATTTTAACAGCCATAGCGAGCAATGGGGTTATTCTACGGTAATAGAATAAATGAATGAAAGACAAAGGTACTTGGCAAGATGGAATCGTGACTACTCATTTGACCTTTGTATCATATCGAAATACTCTGACGAATGGGGACTATAGCCAATAGACGTATTTTAGACAGCTTCCCAAGTAGACAGTGATAATCGACTACGGTATCCAAATTCATCTCATCCAGTCGATCTCAACACCAAGGTGAAACTTCAGTAAACTCAACTGGGGTGCCTTTTCCCAGAAACTGGGCAATATAGATACATGGATACCTGCAGAACCAGAATCGCGTAAACGATTTGTATGGGCAATAATATTAGTGGCCAAGCAAACAATGGCAACGGGATACCGAAAAGCATATACATACGTATTTCAGACAGAGATTTCTGCGAACAAGTGCTAGCATTGACAACTCACATAGAGTTGGGATACGAAACAAAAAACTGCTGTTGCCTTCTTGGATCTGACTGCGGCGTATGATACTATATGGATACATGGCTTGATGCTTAAACTTGTCAGAGTTGTATTACATTGGTTAACGAGAGCTAACTAAGCGCAGATTTCAAGAATCTATGGGCCCCAAAAGAAACCGATAGAGATCACTGAAAGATGGCCTACTCCAGGGTTCGGTGTTGGCCCCTGTACTATTTAATTTATACGTTCACGAATTGCCCTCGATGACAGCAGCATTTTCCAATACGCAAACGACATTGCTTTCGCATCCCAACAACGAAATCTCACAGCTTGTGAGATCGAACTCACTGAAGACCTGGAATCACTGAGCATGTACTTCAAGAGGTAGAGACTGAAGCCAAACCCATCTAAAACCAAAGTTTGTGCATTCTTCTTGGATGATCGACAGGTGAGAACACAGATGAATATAAACTTTGATGGAGCAACCATCACGCACAATCTAAATCCAAAATATCTAGTTGTCACGTTGGACCGTACACTGCCATACAGAGAACACCTAATGAAAATCTCACTAAAGCTAGGCACTAGAAACAACTTAATGCAAAGGCTAACTGGTTCTGGCTGGGGTATAAGTGCAGCTTCCGTCAGAACTGTTGGGATGGCACTAGTTTACTCTACGGTGCAGTACTGCGCTCCGGTATGGAGTAGAACCAAGCACACTAAACAAATAGATATCAAACTGAACGCTGCGATGAGAATTGTAACTAGAAGGATTAGATCTACGCAAATACAATGGCTACCCATTCTTTCTAATATTGCACCCCTATATCTTAGACGTGATGCTGCTACTCTGAATGAGTGAAGCAAATGTAAACAACGCGTCTCACTATTCGGACGTGAAATTAACAACCCTCCAAGTTTATCGGTGAGGTCCTGGAACCCATTCTGGACGGTTGGAGAAAAACTCGAAAGCGAAAACTTTGATGTGAACAGAGCATGGACCGCAGAACTACGGAAAAGAAACCTATCTTAAAAGCACATGGTGGCAGACCCAAGCCAAAGAATCAACGGATTTAATCTACCTCGAAGAGAATGGTGCATTCTTAATCGCTTCCGTACCAATATAGAAGATGCGGTTTTCTTATGCACAGATTGTTATTGGCTCAGAGTCCTGCATGCGACTGTGGCGCTGAACAGCAAACGATTTCTTAGAGGTGAATAATCTTGATCCCACAGATGTTAGTTGGATAAAAAACCTGGAATGCAATATTCTTTTTCCTTATTTGTTGTGATATGTATTTACTTATCTATTTAGTTATTTATTTATTGTAACATGTATCTACTTATTTATTGTATCTATTCTATCTATGTTACCTATTTATGTATATCTTTTGCCATACTCCTACGATAATAATAAAAAAAAACTGCACAAGACTAAGTAAGCGATCGTAGCATAAATTTCATACATAATAGATTTTTTGAAACTATTTTGACCACCCTGTTCATGTTCATATTGCTTTCAAGTGGATAAGATACTTAATTCCAATTTGATGGCTTACAATCGATATTGGAAGAACATTCGTTAAAGAATTTCTCTTCAACAGCATTGACCCAGACATGAGCACACATGGAAATGATTTGTACTAATCAGTAATGTAGTCTACTCTAGATGAATGATTGATGGATTCGCGATGCCACAGCTCACTTGATCTCTTTGGATACAGGGCTTATCGCGTCTTTTTGTCCTCCAAGAGAGTTAAGTGAAAACAACAAACAAACATATACCCACATGCATTTGGTGTTGGCTTCAAGGACTCTTTTCAAAAGATTAAGTGGTTTTACTCGTATATGTGATATTGAAGAGTCAAAGAAAATGTTGGCTTATAAATACGAGTACATACGAAAAATTATTAAATAAATAAAAATAGTCCGTGTAACAATCTACTTTCAATAAAATGTGTTTTACGGGATTGGTTCTTCTAACACATGTTTTTTGTTGTAACGAAATTATACCTTTTGACATTCTAAACGAAAGATTTTGGATCGCGGAGAATGGTGAACTTTTGCGGTAGCCGAACTGTAGGCTACAGTACGGGTGCACGGGTTGTAAATGATAGAACGGCCTTTAGATACATAGGTTAGATGAACAGCGTGATAAGCGCTAATGTTACCACTACACCATGGCCACCCTCCAAGTATGTACACATTTACAAAATAAACTTTGCTGTTAGGCTTTGCGATTTCCTAAGGACAAAAAAAACATACATACATATACGAGGGCAAGGTGAAAAGTTCTCGGCCTGATGCAGAGATGGCGTTCCAATCAGCAAAAATTTATGTTTCCTGCCTGGGTGCACTTCTCATTTGTTCGTATGACAAGTTTCAACTTGTTCTCTCAAGTAGTTTCTTTACACGAATTTTTGCAGTAGACGTCTTGCGTGTTTTTCGTTAAAATGGATAAACTTGAATATCGTGGGATGATAAAATTCTTCGTTTTGGATGGGTTAACCCTTAAGAAATTCATCCAAAGTTGACATAAGTTTACGGGGACTCTGCTCTTTCCATGTCAACCATTAAAAAGTGGGCAGCTGAATTTATACGTGGTCGCACGTCCCTCGAAGATGACCCACGTGAAGGACGGCCAAAAACCGCAACCACAACCGAAACCATCGAAAAAGTGCATGATATCTTGTTGGACGATAAAACATCTTATACAAAAACTTAGGGATGCGAAAGCTCTGCCCAAGATGGGTGCCGCATTTGCTGAATGCTGATCAAAAGCAAATGCGCAAACAATTTTCGCGGCAATCTTTGAACCGATTCAATAGGGATCCGACCGATTTTGTGAGGCGATTTGTTACCATGGATGAGACATGGGTCCACCACTACACGCCAAAAACGAAACAGCAGTCGAAGCAGTGGGTGGAAGCCGGTGGTTCAGCGCCAAAGAAAGCGAAGTCGATCGCATCTGCCAGAAAGGTTATGGCCAGTGTGTTTTGGGATTCGAAAGGGATCCTGTTAATTGATTACCTTGAGAAAGGCAGAACAATTACAGGCGAATATTACTCCAACCTTCTTGACCAGCTGGATGCCAAAATTCGCGAGAAGAGGCCTGGCTTGAAGGAAAAAAAAATCATCTTTTACAAGGACAATGCACCTGTACACAAGTGTGCGTTGGCGATGGGAAAACTGCCGGATTTGGGGTACGATTTGCTCGGCCATCCCCCCTATTCACCTGATTTGGTACCCTCAGACTTTCATCTGTTCCCAGACATGAAGAAATTTATTTCTGGGAAGCGCTTCACATCCAATCCCGAAGTTGAGAGGGCCGTAGATGAATATTTTCACAGCGTTCCAGATTCTCACTTCCGAGAAGGAATACTGATGTTGGAGAAACGCTGGACCAAGTGTTTTGAACTCAAGGGAGATTATGTAGAAAAATAAAATCATTTTTTAACTGAAAATCTCAGTCTTTCATTGTCCCTCTGTAACGCCTGACTCAAAGTGGGCGGCTGGGAATTGCATCTGTTTATCTATGTTAGGAGTAGCTGAGAATGCAAACTTGCCAACAAGCAGGGCTAGCACCATGTTTTAATCTTCTAAAAATCAATCGTTTGTTCTCTAATCTTTACTTCTTTCTATACCATTGTTTCTTCTACGATACATTATTTTTTCTTTTAAAAAATGTCGCTGTGGTGTTCGTACATTGTTCATGGCAACGCCTACTTTTTTGTGGAGTTTTTTTTAAAAAAAAAAAAACATATAAGTACAAGGGTGGGTGGGCCCTGAAAATTAACACAAATTGTGTCGTCACCTTAAATT
This sequence comes from Pocota personata, assembly GCA_963082735.1. NCBI lineage: Eukaryota > Metazoa > Arthropoda > Insecta > Diptera > Syrphidae > Pocota > Pocota personata. Next base: position 56,833,724 of record OY720431.1, read on the forward strand.
TAATTTTTGTTTTGTCAAGAGTCATCTTTCAAAAGAACGCACCCAAATTTTCAGACAGATCTGTCAAATAGTTCTGTTGTGGCAGCCATTTTATATAGACGCATACTAGCATTTTCGTTAAAATGGAAAAAAGTGAATTTCGGGTGCTCATTAAACACTATTTTTTGCGACAAAAAACTATCACGCAAACCAAACGTAACAGTGGATGAAACCTGGATTCACCACAATACACCAGAAACCAAGGAACAGTCAAAACAATGGACTTCTACTGGTGAATCGAAGCCGAAGAAGGCCAAGGCGGGTTTGTCAGCAAACAAGGTCATGGCGACAATTTTTTGGGATGCGCGCGGTGTTATTCACATCGATTACCTTGAAAAGGGTAAAACGATTACCGGCGCATATTACGCAGAGCTGCTGGATCGATTCCAAGCCGATTTGAAGCAAACACGGCCGCATTTGGTGAAGAAAAAAGTTCTTTTTCACAAAGGTCAACGCACCGGCGCACAAGTCCGCAGTCGCAATGGCAAAATTGCATGAGTTAGGCTACGAACTCCTCCCTTATCCAGCATATTCCCCAGATTTAGCCCCCTGTGACTATTTCCTGTTTCCAAACATGAAGAAATGGCTCGAAGGTAAGAGATTTGGGTAGAATGAAGAGGTCATCGCTGAAACAAACGCTTATTTTGAGGGGCTCAAGAAATCATGTTATTTGGAGGGCATCAACAAATTGGAGAAACGTTGGATGAAGTGTATAGAGCTAAAAGGAGACTATGTTGAAAAATAAAATATTTTTATACCGAATAGAGTGTTCCTTATTTAATTTTTTAAGGACTTATTGACCCACCCACTCGTATACTCCTTTTCCAAATCTATTTACGGTGATGAACTTCGGTTATAAATTTTGGCAGTCTACTTTCTGTCGTTACAGCAGTTTTCTGATAAGATATCTTAAAAGTCGCGGAAATATCTATCATTGAATCCATTTTAAAAATTTCAAAATGGCGGGCGCGCTAGGGTTTCATACGATCCATTGAAGACGTTTTGTAACTTTCCTATCTTTTTTTTGACTAAGTTAATTTCTTAAAATTATTTTATTCTAATTATTGAAGTTCATGAGAAATAGATAAATAGTGTGTTTTTTTTTAATCTAGATTGCCAGTGGTTCATTAGAACGAATTCTATTCAGCCGAGTTTTTAATTTTTTTCAGATTGGTACTCCTGACATTAGCCGTCAACTGCTAGAGCATCTATGGCCAAACCGTAGACAGGCATTTACAGTCGATCCATGTGCCACAAATTAATACATAATAACAAATACGCCATACGCCACCGTGCGAAAAGCTTGCTGCAAATATGCAGTGCCATATTTCAGGAGCATCTTCAAGTAATATTCAGTAATCGTTATTATCAATTTCCTTTAATTTTGTGAATTTTATGACTTTTTTTTTTGTGCATTGTAAGTTCTTGTACAATAAAAAAAAAGAAGATATTTAATTTATGTCCACATTTATTTTCTGTGCAGCATATTTAAGCTCGAATTAGCACATTTTTGTTTAATAAACTTGTTTTGTTTGTTTTGTTAAAACTTGCATCAATAAAAGTGTGACACAAATTACACTTGAATTGTTGGTATATATTTATATTTTTTTCCAAGTCAGAACAATGGGTAGCACGCGTAACCAATTTCAGCGAAAAGTCGACCACATAGCCTGCAAGTTTGGCCACCCCTGTGCTAGAGTATTCGCAACAAGAAGGGGCTATGTTCGTATAGTATTTAAATATGGAAAATATTTATGTATTTTTTTTTTGCATTTCTTTTATTATAATTAAGAACTTATAATCCTAACTAGTAATTTATAATTTATATTGAGTAATTTACATGATTTGGAAGCAACTCAAGATGCTTATGTGCAATAGATATATTTAATTAATAATAATTAACAAAATGACCTTATTTTAATTTTTCTTAGGTGTTAAATGTTAAACGTTGCAACCTTTTTGGTTTACAGGGTTTTGCATCATCCTTCGTGTATTGTTATTTGTATACATTCACATGCGTTGAAAATGATTCATCGCAATCCTTTTAATATCATCAGATAATGGAACTCACAGATCGCTATGTAGATTCTCGTTTCGTATATACCATGACGCTTTTAATATGGTCCGCAATGCTTTATTTTGGAAGGTTTGTATACCTCTAATATTAGATATTTTTGCACAGTCCCATAGTTGGATACCATATGCCAGATTGGTTTCAAGACTCGGTTATACAAAAGCGATTTATTTTATATTGATAGTTCTAACTTTGCTTCTAGTAGCCTGTATAGCTTTCGATACTTAATGTTTAGGTTAATATTTTTTTTTGCATGTGTTCTCTCCATCTATGTTTGTAATGCCAAGATATTTTGCTGTATTAGCATATGGTATTTGATTGTTGTTTATTGTGAGAGGTATTGGAATTACTTTCAAATAGGTGTAGTTTATATGGGTTAATTCGTCTTCATTTAACTTGATTCTCCACTGCATTGTATACTATATTATAATATTAGTGCTCCTTTGCACAGTTGTCATCAGCAAATGTAACAATTCCAGTTTTTGACGGCGTTGGTAAGTCGCTGGTATATAGAAAATACGAAATGGGTCCCAGCACACTGCCTTGGGATACTCCAGCATATATTATCTTTAGAGTCGTCCATTTTCCTTTATAAATATTTGACATAGAAGTGTCTTTTAAAGATGTATGGTCTTAAGATTTCGACGATTTGCACTGGCAATTGTTGTTGCAATTTGTAGATAAGGCCTTCGTGCCAAACTTTATCAAATGCTTACGCTACATCCAAGAAAATAACACAACATATCTACTTTTTTTGTATCACTTTTTCAATGCAGTTTGTTATTCGGTGTACTATCGTAGAATGTCTTTTCCTAAAGCCAAATTGGAGAGGTGGTATAAAGATTCTCTCTTCTAATATCGGTATTAATCGTTTTAAGAGCATTTTTACTAATAGTTTCGATATTACTGGCAGCAAAGATATGAACCTATAAGATCATTTATCGTTACTTCCATTGTGGTGGAATGTATCTTAATCGCAGACAAGCATTAATTATATACTGTAACTTTCTTAATCCCTTTTCTAGTAGTTCCTTAAAAACTTGTCCTGTGATCAGGTCGTATCCTTGATTCTTTTTTGGGTTAATTTTTTATAGATTCTTTGATTTCATTAAGAGATACATTTTGAGTAGTCTTTTTGTCTCTTTTTATTACCACTGCCCCGTTTTCCGTTTGCGTAGATAGTGGCTTAAATATGCCCTCTAAGTGCGAAGCGAATATGTTGGCTTTTTCTATCGTGCTTTTTGCCCAGGTATAGTTATTTTTCTTTATCCGTGGAATTTGTACTTGGGATGATTTAAGTTTCTTAACTGCCTTCAATAGCAAGTAGTCTGTGGTTTTTGGTTGGTGGTAAGTTCATCATGTACCTGAAGAATGATTAATTTTTTGCTTGCCTCATTTTTAACTTTAGTTTACTGCGAGTTTGTTAAGGATTCTTTTAGTTTTCATATTTTTAACTGTTCCGCTGGACATCATTACAGTAGGACTGTAGTCTGAGCTTAGTTAAATTTAAATAATAATCATGAATAGGGCGAAAAGTTTTTCAAGCTCTTAAAAAAGGTTTAGATATTCCTGTTTTGTTAGTTTATATGGGCAATAGAACGCAGTATTTATGCATGAATAAAATTATTGAGACAAATATATATTATGAACTGAAGATGGCTGTGGTTCAATAGTTCAGAAAAGTTATTTTAAAATGATTTATGATGAATAAATGTAATTTTTCAATCAAAAGGAATGTATTTTTTTCGAGGTTTACGTGAGAGTTTTAGTTTCGCATGAACTTTGTACTAAGTTTTACAGTTTTAGGAGTCATTAAACTAAAAGAAAAAAATGAAAGCGGCTATTGTACGCGTTATATATTATTTTTTTTATTAAAAAGAGACTCGATTTTCGGTCCAGTGTACTAACAAGTAGAAACATCGATTCACAAACACGAATTCAGCGAGATAAAAATCATCACAATCGGAGTTACTTCGAAAATTCCGATTTTTAAATGATCTCCCTCGGAAGATACTCATTTTCTCGAAAACCATTAGTCGCAGGACAAATCTAAATACAGATCTGAACTCACAAAACAGACAGGAATTCAGCGAGATACAAATTATCACAATCGGAGATACTTCGAAAATCCAGATTTTTACCTGACCTCCCTCGGAAGATACTCATTTTCTCGAAAACTACTTATCGCAGGACAAATCTAAATACAGTCCTGAACTCGCAAAACAGACAGGAATTCAGCGAAATATAAATTACCACAATCGGGGATACTTCGAAAATAAAGAATTTTACCTCACCTCTCTCGGAAGATACTCATTTTCTCGAAAACTACTGATCGCAGGAGGAATCTAAATACAGTTCTGAACTTGCAAAACATACAGGAATTCAGCGACATACAAATTATTACAATCAGAGATACTTCGAAAATCCCGATTTTTACCTGACCTCCCTCGGAAGATGCTCATTTTCTCGAAAACTACTGATCGCAAGACAAATCTAAATACAGTTCTGAACTCGCAAAACAGACAGGTTTTCAGCGAGATACAAATTATCACGCAGGACGAAACTAAATACAGTTCTGAACTCGCAAAACAGACATTAATTCAACGAGGTACAAATTGTCACAATCATAGATTCTTCGAAAATCCGGATTTTTACCTGACCCCCCTCGGAAGGTACTCATTTGCTCGAAAACTAATGATCGCAGGACAAATCTAAATACAGTTCTGAGCTCAGAAAACAGACAGGAATTCAACGAGATACAAATTATCGCAATCGGAGATACTTCGAAGATCCAGATTTTTACCTGAAATCCCTCGGAAGATACTCATTTTCTCGAAAACCACTGTTCGCAGGACAAATCTAAATACAGTTCTGAGCTCAGAAAACAAACAGGAATACAGCGAGATACAAATTATCGCAATCGGAGATACTTCGAAAATCCCGATTTTTACCTGACCTCCCTCGGAAGATACTCATTTTCTCGAAAACCACTGATCGCAGGACAAATCTAAATACAGTTCTGAGCTCAGAAAACAGACAGGAATACAGCGAGATACAAATTATCGCAATCGGAGATACTTCAAAAATCTCTATTTTTACCTGACCTCCCTCGGAAGATACTCATTTTCTCGAAAACTACTTACCTTAGGACGAAACTAAATACAGTTCTGAACTCGCAAAACAGGCAGGTTTTCAACGAGATACAAATTATCACAATTGGAGATACTTCGAAAATCCCGATTTTTACCTGACCTCCCTCGGAAGATACTTATTTTCTCGAAAACTACTGATCGCACGACAAATCTAAATACAGTTCTGAGCTCAGAAAATAAACAGGAATACAGCGAGATACAAATTATCGCAATCGGAGATACTTCAAAAATCCCGATTTTTACCTGACCTCCCTCGGAAGATACCCATTTTCTCGAAAACCACTTATCGCAGGACAAATCTAAATACAGTTCTGAGCTCAGAAAACAGACAGGAATACAGCGAGATACAAATTATCGCAATCGGAGATACTTCGAAAATCCAGATTTTTACCTGAAATCCCTCGGAAGATACTCATTTTCTCGAAGACTACTTATCGCAGGACAAATCTAAATACAGTTCTGAACTCGCAAAACAGACAGGAATTCAACGAGATACAAATTATCGCAATTGGAGATACTTCGAAAATCTCTATTTTTACCTGACCTCCCTCGGAAGATACTCATTTTCTCGAAAACTACTTACCTTAGGACGAAACTAAATACAGTTCTGAACTCGCAAAACAGGCAGGTTTTCAACGAGATACAAATTATCGCAATCGGAGATACTTCGAAAATCCAGATTTTTACCTGAAATCCCTCGGAAGATACTCATTTTCTCGAAGACTACTTATCGCAGGACAAATCTAAATACAGTTCTGAACTCGCAAAACAGACAGGAATTCAACGAGATAAATTATCGCAATTGGAGATACTTCGAAAATCTCTATTTTTACCTGACCTCCCTCGGAAGATACTCACTTTCTCGAAAACTACTTACCGTAGCACGAAACTAAATACAGTTCTGAACTCGCAAAACAGACAGGAATTCAGCGAGGTACAATTGTCACAATTATAGATACTTCGAAAATCACGACTTTTATATGACCTCATTCGGAAGATACTCATTTTCTCGAAAACTACTTATCGCAGGACAAATCTAAATACAGTTCTGAACTCGCAAAAACAGACAGGAATTCAACGAGATACAAATTATCGCTATTGGAGATACTTGGAAAATCCCGATTTTTACCTGACCTCCCTCGGAAGATCATTTTCTCGAAAACTACTTATCGCAGGACAAATCTAAATACAGCTCTGAACTCGCAAACCAGAGAGGAATAAAGCGAGATACAAATTATCGCAATTGGAGATACTTCGAAAATCCCGATTTTTACCTGACCTCCCTCGGAAAATATTCATTCTCTCGAAAACTACTGATCGCAGGACAAATCTAAATACAGTTCTGAACTCGCAAAACAGACAGGAATTCAGCGGGATACAAATTATCACAATTGGAGATACTTCTAAATTCACGATTTTTACATGACCTCCCTCGCAAGATGCTCATTTGCTCGAAACTACTGGTAGCAAGACAGATCCAAATACAGTTCTGAACTCGCAAAACAGACAGGAAGTCATCGGGATACAAATTATCACAATTGGAGATACTTCTAAATTCACGATTTTTACTTGAACTCCCTCGCAAGATGCTCATTTTCTCGAAAACTACTGGTAGCAGGACAGATCCAAATACAGTTCTGAACTCGCAAAACAGACAGGAATTCAGCGAAATACAAATTATCGCAATTGGAGATACTTCTAAATTCACGATTTTTACCTGACCTCCCTTTTAAGATACTCATTTTCTCGAAAACTACTGATCGCAGGATAAATCTAAATACAGTTCTGAACTCGCAAAGCAGACAGGTTTCCAGCGAGATATAAATTATCATAATCGGAGATATTTCGAAAATCCCGACTTTTACCTGACCTCCCTCGGAAGATATACATTTTCTCGAAACTGCTTATCGCAGGACAAATCTAAATACAGTTCTGAACTCAGAAAACAGACAGGAATACAGCGAGATACAAATTATCGCAATCGGAGATACTTCGAAAATCTCTATTTTTACCTGACCTCCCTCGGAAGATACTCATTTTCTCGAAAACTACTTACCTTAGGACGAAACTAAATACAGTTCTGAACTCGCAAAACAGACAGGAATTCAGCGAGATACAAATTATCACGATTGGAGATACTTCGAAAATCCCGATTTTTACCTGACCTCCCTCGGAAGATACTCATTTTCTCGAAAACTACTGATCGCAGGACAAATTTAAGTACAGTTCTGAGCTCAGAAAACAGACAGGAATACAGCGAGATACAAATTATCGCAATCGGAGATACTTCGAAAATATCGATTTTTACCTGACCTCCCTCGGAAGATACTCATTTTCTGGAAAACTATTTATCGCAGGACAAATCTAAGTACAGTTATGAGCTCAGAAAACAGACAGGAATACAGCGAGATACAAATTATCGCAATCGGAGATACTTCGAAAATATCGATTTTTACCTGACCTCCCTCGGAAGATACTCATTTTCTGGAAAACTACTGATCGCAGGACAAATCTAAATACAGTTCTGAACTCGCAAAACAGACAGGAATTCAACGAGATACAAATTATCACAATTGGAGATACTTCGAAAATCCCGATTTTTACCTGACCTCCCTCGGAAGATACTAATTTTCTCGAATACTACTGATCGCAGGACAAATCTAAATGCAGTTCTGAACTCGCAAAACAGACAGGAATTCAACGAGATACAAATTATCACAATTGGAGATACTTCGAAAATCCCGATTTTTACCTGACCTCCCTCGGAAGATACTCATTTTCTCGAAAACTACTTATCGCAGGACGAAACTAAATACAGTTCTGAACTCGCAAAAACAGACAGGAATTCAACGAGGTACAAATTGTCACAATTATAGATACTTCGAAAATCCCGACTTTTACCTGACCTATCTCGGAAGATACTCATTTTCTCGAAAACTACTGATCGCATTACAAATCTAAATACAGTTCTGAACTCGCAAAACAGACAGGAATTCAAAGAGATACAAATTATCGCAATTGGAGATACTTCGAAAATCCCGATTTTTACCTGACCTCCCTCGGAAGATACTCATTTTCTCGAAAACTACTGATCGCAGGACAAATTTAAGTACAGTTCTGAGCTCAGAAAACGGACATTAATACAGCGAGATACAAATTATCGCAATCGGAGATACTTCGAAAATATCGATTTTTACCTGACCTCCCTCGGAAGATACTCATTTTCTGGAAAACTACTGATCGCAGGACAAATCTAAATACAGTTCTGAGCTCAGAAAACAGGCAGGAATAATACAGCGAGATACAAATTATCGCAATGGGAGATACTTCGAAAATCCATATTTTTACCTGACCTTCCTCGGAAGATACTCATTTTCTCGAAAACTACTGATCGCAGGACAAATCTAAGTACAGTTATGAGCTCAGAAAACAGACAGGAATACAGCGAGATACAAATTATCGCAATCGGAGATACTTCGAAAATATCGATTTTTACCTGACCTCCCTCGGAAGATACTCATTTTCTGGAAAACTACTGATCACAGGACAAATCTAAATACAGTTCTGAACTCGTAAAACAGACAGGAATTCAACGAGATACAAATTATCGCAATGGGAGATACTTCGAAAATCCATATTTTTACCTGACCTTCCTCGGAAGATACTCATTTTCTCGAAAACTACTGATCGCAGGACAAATCTAAGTACAGTTATGAGCTCAGAAAACAGACAGGAATACAGCGAGATACAAATTATCGCAATCGGAGATACTTCGAAAATATCGATTTTTACCTGACCTCCCTCGGAAGATACTCATTTTCTGGAAAACTACTGATCGCAGGACAAATCTAAATACAGTTCTGAAATCGCAAAACAGACAGGAATTCAACGAGATACAAATTATCACAATTGGAGATACTTCGAAAATCCCGATTTTTACCTGACCTCCCTCGGAAGATACTAATTTTCTCGAATACTACTGATCGCAGGACAAATCTAAATGCAGTTCTGAACTCGCAAAACAGACAGGAATTCAACGAGATACAAATTATCACAATTGGAGATACTTCGAAAATCCCGATTTTTACCTGACCTCCCTCGGAAGATACTCATTTTCTCGAAAACTACTTATCGCAGGACGAAACTAAATACAGTTCTGAACTCGCAAAACAGACAGGAATTCAACGAGGTACAAATTGTCACAATTATAGATACTTCGAAAATCCCGACTTTTACCTGACCTATCTCGGAAGATACTCATTTTCTCGAAAACTACTGATCGCATTACAAATCTAAATACAGTTCTGAACTCGCAAAACAGACAGGAATTCAAAGAGATACAAATTATTGCAATTGGAGATACTTCGAAAATCCCGATTTTTACCTGACCTCCCTCGGAAGATACTCATTTTCTCGAAAACTACTGATCGCAGGACAAATCTAAGTACAGTTCTGAGCTCAGAAAACAGGCAGGAATACAGCGAGATACAAATTATCGCAATGGGAGATACTTCGAAAATCCATATTTTTACCTGACGTCCCTCGGAAGATACTCATTTTCTGGAAAACAACTGATCGCAGGACAAATCTAAATACAGTTCTGAGCTCAGAAAACAGGCAGGAATACAGCGAGATACAAATTATCGCAATGGGAGATACTTCGAAAATCCATATTTTTACCTGACCTCCCTCGGAAGATACTCATTTTCTCGAAAACAACTTATCGCAGGACAAATCTAAATACAGTTCTGAGCTCAGAAAACAGACAGGAATATAGCGAGATACAAATTATCGCAATCGGAGATACTTCGAAAATCCAAATTTTTACCTGACCTCCCTCGGAAGATACTCATTTTGTCGAAAACTACTGATCGCAGCACAAATCCAAATACAGTTCTGAACTCGCAAAACAGACAGGAATTCAACGAGATACAAATTATCGCAATTGGAGATACTTCGAAAATCCCGATTTTTACCTGACCTCCCTCGGAAGATACTCATTTTCTCGAAAACTACTGATCGCAGCGCAAATCCAAATACAGTTCTGAACTCGCAAAACAGACAGGAATTCAACGAGATACAAATTATCACAATTGGAGATACTTCGAAAATCCCGATTTTTACCTGACCTCCCTCGGAAGATACTAATTTTCTCGAATACTACTGATCGCTGGACAAATCTAAATACAGTTCTGAGCTCAGAAAACAGACAAGAATATAGCGAGATACAAATATTCGCAATCGGGGGTACTTCGAAAATCCAAATTTTTACCTGACCTCCCTCGGAAGATACTCATTTTCTCGAAAACTACTGATCGCAGCACAAATCCAAATACAGTTCTGAACTCGCAAAACAGACAGGAATTCAACAAGATACAAATTATCGCAATCGGAGATACTTCGAAAATCCCGATTTTTACCTGACCTCCCTCGGAAGATACTAATTTTCTCGAATACTACTGATCGCAGGACAAATCTAAATGCAGTTCTGAACTCGCAAAACAGACAGGAATTCAACGAGATACAAATTATCACAATTGGAGATACTTCGAAAATCCCGATTATTACCTGACCTCCCTCGGAAGATACTCATTTTCTCGAAAACTACTGATCGCAGGACAAATCTAAATACAGTTCTGAGCTCAGAAAACAGACAGGAATATAGCGAGATACAAATTATCGCAATCGGAGATACTTCTAAATTCACGATTTTTACCTGACCTCCCTCGGAAGATGCTTACTTTCTCGAAAACTACTGGTCGCAGGACAAATCTAAATACAGTTCTGAGCTCAGAAAACAGACAGGAATACAGCGAGATACAAATTATCGCAATCGGAGATACTTCGAAAATCCAAATTTTTACCTGACCTCCCTCGGAAGATACTCATTTTGTCGAAAACTACTGATCGCAGCACAAATCCAAATACAGTTCTGAACTCGCAAAACAGACAGGAATTCAACGAGATACAAATTATCGCAATTGGAGATACTTCGAAAATCCCGATTTTTACCTGATCTCCCTCGGAAGATACTCATTTTCTCTAAAACTACTGATCGCAGGACAAATCTAAATACAGTTTTGAGCTCAGAAAACAGACAAGAATATAGCGAGATACAAATTATCGCAATGGGAGATACTTCGAAAATCCATATTTTTACCTGACCTCCCTCAGAAGATACTCATTTTCTCGAAAACAACTTATCGCAGGACAAATCTAAATACAGTTCTGAGCTCAGAAAACAGACAGGAATATAGCGAGATACAAATTATCGCAATCGGAGATACTTCGAAAATCCAAATTTTTACCTGACCTCCCTCGGAAGATACTCATTTTGTCGAAAACTACTGATCGCAGCACAAATCCAAATACAGTTCTGAACTCGCAAAACAGACAGGAATTCAACAAGATACAAATTATCGCAATCGGAGATACTTCGAAAGTCCCGATTTTTACCTGACCTCCCTCGGAAGATACTAATTTTCTCGAATACTACTGATCGCAGGACAAATCTAAATGCAGTTCTGAACTCGCAAACAGACAGGAATTCAACGGGATACAAATTATCACAATTGGAGATACTTCTAAATTCACGATTTTTACCTGACCTCCTTTGGAAGATACTCATTTTCTCGAAAACTACTTATCGCAGGACAAATCTAAATGCAGTTCTGAACTCGCAAACAGACAGGAATTCAACGGGATACAAATTATCACAATTGGAGATACTTCGAAAATCCCGATTTTTACCTGACCTCCCTCGGAAGATACTCATTTTCTCGAAAACTACTTATCGCAGGACGAAACTAAATACAGTTCTGAACTCGCAAAACAGACAGGAATTCAACGAGGTACAAATTGTCACAATTATAGATACTTCGAAAATCCCGACTTTTACCTGACCTATCTCGGAAGATACTCATTTTCTCGAAAACTACTGATCGCATTACAAATCTAAATACAGTTCTGAACTCGCAAAACAGACAGGAATTCAAAGAGATACAAATTATTGCAATTGGAGATACTTCGAAAATCCCGATTTTTACCTGACCTCCCTCGGAAGATACTCATTTTCTCGAAAACTACTGATCGCAGGACAAATCTAAGTACAGTTCTGAGCTCAGAAAACAGGCAGGAATACAGCGAGATACAAATTATCGCAATGGGAGATACTTCGAAAATCCATATTTTTACCTGACGTCCCTCGGAAGATACTCATTTTCTGGAAAACAACTGATCGCAGGACAAATCTAAATACAGTTCTGAGCTCAGAAAACAGGCAGGAATACAGCGAGATACAAATTATCGCAATGGGAGATACTTCGAAAATCCATATTTTTACCTGACCTCCCTCGGAAGATACTCATTTTCTCGAAAACAACTTATCGCAGGACAAATCTAAATACAGTTCTGAGCTCAGAAAACAGACAGGAATATAGCGAGATACAAATTATCGCAATCGGAGATACTTCGAAAATCCAAATTTTTACCTGACCTCCCTCGGAAGATACTCATTTTGTCGAAAACTACTGATCGCAGCACAAATCCAAATACAGTTCTGAACTCGCAAAACAGACAGGAATTCAACGAGATACAAATTATCGCAATTGGAGATACTTCGAAAATCCCGATTTTTACCTGACCTCCCTCGGAAGATACTCATTTTCTCGAAAACTACTGATCGCAGCGCAAATCCAAATACAGTTCTGAACTCGCAAAACAGACAGGAATTCAACGAGATACAAATTATCACAATTGGAGATACTTCGAAAATCCCGATTTTTACCTGACCTCCCTCGGAAGATACTAATTTTCTCGAATACTACTGATCGCTGGACAAATCTAAATACAGTTCTGAGCTCAGAAAACAGACAAGAATATAGCGAGATACAAATATTCGCAATCGGGGGTACTTCGAAAATCCAAATTTTTACCTGACCTCCCTCGGAAGATACTCATTTTCTCGAAAACTACTGATCGCAGCACAAATCCAAATACAGTTCTGAACTCGCAAAACAGACAGGAATTCAACAAGATACAAATTATCGCAATCGGAGATACTTCGAAAATCCCGATTTTTACCTGACCTCCCTCGGAAGATACTAATTTTCTCGAATACTACTGATCGCAGGACAAATCTAAATGCAGTTCTGAACTCGCAAAACAGACAGGAATTCAACGAGATACAAATTATCACAATTGGAGATACTTCGAAAATCCCGATTATTACCTGACCTCCCTCGGAAGATACTCATTTTCTCGAAAACTACTGATCGCAGGACAAATCTAAATACAGTTCTGAGCTCAGAAAACAGACAGGAATATAGCGAGATACAAATTATCGCAATCGGAGATACTTCTAAATTCACGATTTTTACCTGACCTCCCTCGGAAGATGCTTACTTTCTCGAAAACTACTGGTCGCAGGACAAATCTAAATACAGTTCTGAGCTCAGAAAACAGACAGGAATACAGCGAGATACAAATTATCGCAATCGGAGATACTTCGAAAATCCAAATTTTTACCTGACCTCCCTCGGAAGATACTCATTTTGTCGAAAACTACTGATCGCAGCACAAATCCAAATACAGTTCTGAACTCGCAAAACAGACAGGAATTCAACGAGATACAAATTATCGCAATTGGAGATACTTCGAAAATCCCGATTTTTACCTGATCTCCCTCGGAAGATACTCATTTTCTCTAAAACTACTGATCGCAGGACAAATCTAAATACAGTTTTGAGCTCAGAAAACAGACAAGAATATAGCGAGATACAAATTATCGCAATGGGAGATACTTCGAAAATCCATATTTTTACCTGACCTCCCTCAGAAGATACTCATTTTCTCGAAAACAACTTATCGCAGGACAAATCTAAATACAGTTCTGAGCTCAGAAAACAGACAGGAATATAGCGAGATACAAATTATCGCAATCGGAGATACTTCGAAAATCCAAATTTTTACCTGACCTCCCTCGGAAGATACTCATTTTGTCGAAAACTACTGATCGCAGCACAAATCCAAATACAGTTCTGAACTCGCAAAACAGACAGGAATTCAACAAGATACAAATTATCGCAATCGGAGATACTTCGAAAGTCCCGATTTTTACCTGACCTCCCTCGGAAGATACTAATTTTCTCGAATACTACTGATCGCAGGACAAATCTAAATGCAGTTCTGAACTCGCAAACAGACAGGAATTCAACGGGATACAAATTATCACAATTGGAGATACTTCTAAATTCACGATTTTTACCTGACCTCCTTTGGAAGATACTCATTTTCTCGAAAACTACTTATCGCAGGACAAATCTAAATACAGTTCTGAACTCGCAAAACAGACACGTTTTCAGCGAGATACAAATTATCGCAATTGAAGATACTTCTAAATTCTCGAATTTTACCTGACCTTCCTCGGAAGATGCTCATTTTCTCGAAAACTACTGATCGCAGGACAAATCCAAATAGAGTTCTGAACTCGCAAAACAGACAGGAATTCAGGGAGATACAAATTATCGCAATTGAAGATACTTCTAATTTTCTCGAATTTTACCTGACCTTCCTCAGAAGATTCTAATTTTCTCGAAAACTACTGATCGCAGGACAGATCCAAATACAATTCTGAACTCGCAAGACAGACAGGAATTCAGCGAGATACATATTATCGCAATTGGAGATACTTCGAAAATCCCGATTCTTGCAAGACCTCCCTCGGAGAATACTCATTTTATCGAAAACTACTTATCGCAGAATAAATCTAAATACAGTTCTGAACTCGCAAAACAGACAGGAATTCAACGAGATACAAATTATCGCAATTGGAGATACTTCGAAAATCCCGATTTTTACCTCACCTCCCTCGGAAGATGCTCATTTTCTCGAAAACTAAAGATCCCAGAACAAATCCAAATACAATTCTGAACTCGCAAGACAGACAGGAATTCAGCAAGATACAAATTATCATAATTGGAGATACTTCGAAAATCCCGATTTTTACCTGACCTCATTCAGGATATGCTCATTTTCTCGAAAACTACTGATAGCAGGACAAATCTAAGTACAGTTCTGAACTGGCAAAACAGACAGGAATTCAACGAGATACAAATTATCACGGTTGGGGATACTTCGAAAATCCCGATTTTAAAATGACCTCCCTCGGAAGATACTCATTTTCTCGAAAACTACTGATCGCAGGACAAATCTAAATACAGCTCTAAACTCGCAAAACAGACAGAAATTCAGCGAGATACAAATTATCGCAATTGGAGATACTTCGAAAATCCCGATTTTTACCTGACCTCCCTCGGAAGATACTCATTTTCTCGAAAACTACTGATCGCAGGACAAATCTAAACACAGTTCTGAACTCGCAAAACAGACAGGAGAGATACAAATTATCGCAATTGGAGATACTTCGAAAATCCCGATTTTTGCAAGACCTCCCTCGGAAAATACTCATTTTCTCGAAAACTACTGATCGCAGGACAAATCTAAATACAGCTCTAAACTCGCAAAACAGACAGGAATTCAGCGAGATACAAATTATCGCAATTGGAGATACTTCGAAAATCCCGATTTTTACCTGACCTCCCTCGGAAGATACTCATTTTCTCGAAAACTACTGATCGCAGGACAAATCTAAATACAGTTCTGAACTCGCAAAACAGACAGGAATTCAGCGAGATACAAATTATCGCAATTGGAGATACTTCGAAAATGCCGATTTTAACCTGACCTCCCTCGGAAGATGCTCATTTTCTCGAAAACTACTGATCGCAGGACAAATCTAAATACAGTTCTGAACTCGCAAAACAGACAGGAATTCAGCGAGATACAAATTATCGCAATTGGAGATACTTCGAAAATGCCGATTTTAACCTGACCTCCCTCGGAAGATGCTCATTTTCTCGAAAACTACTGATCGCAGGACAGATCCAAATACAGTTCTGAACTCGCAAAACAGACAGGAATTCAGGGAGATACACATTATCGCAATTGAAGATACTTCTAATTTTCTCTAATTTTACCTGGCCTTCCTCAGAAGATGCTAATTTTCTCGAAAACTACTGATCGCAGGACAGATCCAAATACAGTTCTGAACTCGCAAGACAGACAGAAATTCAGCGAGATACAAATTATCGCAATTGGAGATACTTCGAAAATCCCGATTTTTACCTGACCTCCCTCGGAAGATACTCATTTTCTCGAAAACTACTGATCGCAGGACAAATCTAAATGCAGTTCTGAATTCGCAAAACAGACAGGAATTCAGCGAGATACAAATTATCGCAATTAGAGATACTCCGAAAATCCATATTTTTACCTGATCTCCCTCGAAAGATACTCATTTTCTCGAAAACTACTGATCGCAGCACAAATCCAAAAACAGTTCTGAACTCGCAAAACAGACAGGAATTCAACGAGATACAAATTATCGCAATTGGAGATACTTCGAAAATCCCGATTTTTACCTGACCACCCTCGGAAGATACTCATTTTCTCGAATACTACTGATCGCAGGACAAATCTAAATGCAGTTCTGAATTCGCAAAACAGACAGGAATTCAACGAGATACAAATTATCGCAATTGGAGATACTTCGAAAATCCATATTTTTACCTGATCTCCCTCGAAAGATACTCATTTTCTCGAAAACTACTGATCGCAGCACAAATCCAAAAACAGTTCTGAACTCGCAAAACAGACAGGAATTAAACGAGATACAAATTATCGCAATTGGAGATACTTCTAAATTCACGATTTTTACCTGACCTCCTTTGGAAGATACTCATTTTCTCGAAAACTACTTATCGCAGGACAAATCTAAATACAGTTCTGAACTCGCAAAACAGACACGTTTTCAGCGAGATACAAATTATCGCAATTGAAGATACTTCTAAATTCTCGAATTTTACCTGACCTTCCTCGGAAGATGCTCATTTTCTCGAAAACTACTGATCGCAGGACAAATCCAAATAGAGTTCTGAACTCGCAAAACAGACAGGAATTCAGGGAGATACAAATTATCGCAATTGAAGATACTTCTAATTTTCTCGAATTTTACCTGACCTTCCTCAGAAGATGCTAATTTTCTCGAAAACTACTGATCGCAGGACAGATCCAAATACAGTTCTGAACTCGCAAGACAGACAGAAATTCAGCGAGATACAAATTATCGCAATTGGAGATACTTCGAAAATCCCGATTTTTACCTGACCTCCCTCGGAAGATGCTCATTTTCTCGAAAACTGCTGATCCCAGAGCAAATCCAAATACAGTTCTGAACTCGCAAAACAGACAGGAATTCAGCAAGATACAAATTATCATAATTGGAGATACTTCGAAAATCCCGATTTTAACCTGACCTCCCTCGGAAGATGCTCATTTTCTCGAAAACTACTGATCGCAGGACAAATCTAAATGCAGTTCTGAATTCGCAAAACAGACAGGAATTCAGCGAGATACAAATTATCGCAATTAGAGATACTCCGAAAATCCATATTTTTACCTGATCTCCCTCGAAAGATACTCATTTTCTCGAAAACTACTGATCGCAGCACAAATCCAAAAACAGTTCTGAACTCGCAAAACAGACAGGAATTCAACGAGATACAAATTATCGCAATTGGAGATATTTCGAAAATCCCGATTTTTACCTGACCACCCTCGGAAGATACTCATTTTCTCGAATACTACTGATCGCAGGACAAATCTAAATGCAGTTCTGAATTCGCAAAACAGACAGGAATTCAACGAGATACAAATTATCGCAATTGGAGATACTTCGAAAATCCATATTTTTACCTGATCTCCCTCGAAAGATACTCATTTTCTCGAAAACTACTGATCGCAGCACAAATCCAAAAACAGTTCTGAACTCGCAAAACAGACAGGAATTCAACGAGATACAAATTATCGCAATTGGAGATACTTCGAAAATCCCGATTTTTACCTGACCTCCCTCGGAAGATACTAATTTTCTCGAATACTACTGATCGCAGGACAAATCTAAATGCAGTTCTGAATTCGCAAAACAGACAGGAATTCAGCGAGATACAAATTATCGCAATTGGAGATACTTCGAAAATCCCGATTTTTGCAAGACCTCCCTCGGAAAATACTCATTTTCTCGAAAACTACTTATCGCAGAATAAATCTAAATACAGTTCTGAACTCGCAAAACAGACAGGAATTCAACGAGATACAAATTATCATAATTGGAGATACTTCGAAAATCCCGATTTTAACCTGACCTCCCTCGGAAGATGCTCATTTTCTCGAAAACTACTGATCGCAGGACAGATCCAAATACAGTTCTGAACTCGCAAGACAGACAGGAACTCAGCGAGATACAAATAATCACAATTGCAGATACTTCGAAAATCCCGATTTTTACCTGACCTCAGTCGGTTCTGAACTCGCAAAAAAAAAAAAAAAACTAAACAGTTCTGAACTCGCAAAACAGACAGGAATTCAACGAGATACAAACTATCGCGATTGGAGATACTTCGAAAATCCCGATTTTTACCTGATCTCCCTCGGAAGATACTCATTTTCTCGAAAACTACTGATCGCAGGACAAATCTAAATACAGTTCTGTACTCGCAAAACAGACAGGAATTCAGCGAGATACAAATTATCACAGTTGGAGATACTTCGAAAATCCCGATTTTTACCTGACCTCCATCGGAAGATGCTCATTTTCTCGAAAACTACTGGTAGCAGGACAGATCCAAATACAATTCTGAACTCGCAAAACAGACAGGAATTCAGCGAGATACAAATTATCGCAATAGGAGATACTTCTAGATTCACGACTTTTACCTGACCTCCCTTGGAAGATACTCATTTTCTCGAAAACTACTTATCGCAGGACAAATCTAAATACAGTTCTGAACTCGCAAAACAGACAGGAATTCAGCGAGATACAAATTATCGCAATTGGAGATACTTCTAAATTCACGATTTTTACCTGGCCTCCCTTGGAAGATACTAATTTTCTCGAAAACTACTTATCGCAGGACAAATCTAAATACAGTTCTGAACTCGCAAAACAGACAGGAATTAAGCGAGATACAAATTATCGCAATTGGAGATACTTCGAAAATCCCGATTTTTACCTGACCTCCCTCGGAAGATACTCATTTTCTCGAATACTACTGATCGCAGGACAAATCTAAATGTAGTTCTGAATTCGCAAAACAGACAGGAATTCAACGAGATACAAATTATAGCAATTGGAGATACTTCGAAAATCCATATTTTTACCTGATCTCCCTCGAAAGATACTCATTTTCTCGAAAACTACTGATCGCAGCACAAATCCAAAAACAGTTCTGAACTCGCAAAACAGACAGGAATACAACGAGATACAAATTATCGCAATTGGAGATTCTTCGAAAATCCCGATTTTTACCTGACCTCCCTCGGAAGATACTAATTTTCTCGAAAACTATTTATCGCAGGACAAATCTAAATACAGTTCTGAACTCGCAAAACAGACAGGAATTCAGCGAGATACAAATTATCACGATTGGAGATACTTCGAAAAACCCGATTTTTACCTGACCTCCCTCGGAAGATACTCATTTTCTCGAAAACTACTTATCGCAGGACGAAACTAAATACAGTTATGAACTCGCAAAACAGACAGGAATTCAACGAGATACAAACTATCGCAATTGGAGATACTTCGAAAATCCATATTTTTACCTGATCTCCCTCGAAAGATACTCATTTTCTCGAAAACTACTGATCGCAGCACAAATCCAAATACAGTTCTGAACTCGCAAAACAGACAGGAATTTAACGAGATACAAATTATCGCAATTGGAGATACTTCGAAAATCTCGATTTTTACCTGACCTCACTCGGAAGATACTCATTTTCTCGAAAACTACTGATCGCAGGATAAATCTAAATACAGTTCTGAGCTCAGAAAACAGACAGGAATACAGCGAG
The DNA here is from genome assembly GCA_963082735.1 of Pocota personata. Lineage (NCBI taxonomy): Eukaryota > Metazoa > Arthropoda > Insecta > Diptera > Syrphidae > Pocota > Pocota personata. The sequence goes on from OY720431.1 coordinate 56,853,959, forward strand.
ATACAAATTATCGTAATTGGAGATACTTCGAAAATCCCGATTTTTGCCTGACCTCCCGCGGAAAATACTCATTTTCTCGAAAACTACTAATCGCAGGACAAATCTAAATACAGTTCTGAACTCGCAAAACAGACAGGAATTCAACGAGATACAAATTTTCGCAATTGGAGATACTTCGAAAATCCCGATTTTTGCCTGACCTCCCTCGGAAGATACGCATTTTCTCGAAAACTACTGATCGCAGGACAAATCTAAATACAGTTCTGAACTCGCAAAACAGACAGGGATTCAGCGAGATACAAATTATCGCAATTGGAGATACTTCGAAAATCCATATTTTTACATGATCTCCCTCGAAAGATACTCATTTTCTCGAAAACTACTGATCGCAGCACAAATCCAAAAACAGTTCTGAACTCGCAAAACAGACAGGAATTCAACGAGATACAAATTATCGCAATTGGAGATACTTCGAAAATCCCGATTTTTACCTGACCTCCCTCGGAAGATACTCATTTTCTCGAAAACTACTGATCGCAGGATAAATCTAAATACAGTTCTGAGCTCAGAAAACAGACAGGAATACAGCGAGATACAAATTATCGCAATCGGAGATACTTCGAAAATCTCGATTTTTACCTGACCTCCCTCGGAAGATACTAATTTTCTCGAATACTACTGATCGCAGGACAAATCTAAATACAGTTCTGAACTCGCAAAACAGACAGGAATTCAACGAGATACAAATTATCGCAATTGGAGATACTTCGAAAATCCCGATTTTTGCCTGACCTCCCTCGGAAGATACTCATTTTCTCGAAAACTACTGATCGCAGGAAAAATCTAAATACAGTTCTGAACTCGCAAAACAGACAGGGATTCAACGAGATACAAATTATCGCAATTGGAGATACTTCGAAAATCCATATTTTTACCTGATCTCCCTCGAAAGATACTCATTTTCTCGAAAACTACTGATCGCAGCACAAATCCAAAAACAGTTCTGAACTCCCAAAACAGACAGGTATTCAACGAGATACAAATTATCGCAATTGGAGATACTTCGAAAATCCCGATTTTAACCTGACCTCCCTCGGAAGATACTCATTTTCTCGAAAACTGCTGATCGCAGGAAAAATCTAAATACAGTTCTGAGCTCAGAAAACAGACAGGAATACAGCGAGATACAAATTATCGCAATTGGAGATACTTCGAAAATCCCGATTTTTGCCTCACCTCCCGCGGAAAATACTCATTTTCTCGAAAACTTCTAATCGCAGGACAAATCTAAATACAGTTCTGAACTCGCAAAACAGACAGGAATTCAACGAGATACAAATTATCGCAATTGGAGATACTTCGAAAATCCCGATTTTTACCTGACCTCCCTCGGAAGATACTCATTTTCTCGAAAACTGCTGATCGCAGGAAAAATCTAAATACAGTTCTGAGCTCAGAAAACAGACAGGAATACAGCGAAATACAAATTATCGCAATTGGAGATACTTCGAAAATCCCGATTTTTACCTGACCTCCCTCGGAAGATACTCATTTTCTCGAAAACTACTGATCGCAGGATAAATCTAAATACAGTTCTGGGCTCAGAAAACAGACAGGAATACAGCGAGATACAAATTATCGCAATTGGAGATACTTCGAAAGTCCCGATTTTTACCTGACCTCCCTCGGAAGATACTAATTTTCTCGAAAACTACTTATCGCAGGACAAATCTAAATACAGTTCTGAACTCGCAAAACAGACAGGAATTAAGCGAGATACAAATTATCGCAATTGGAGATACTTCGAAAATCCCGATTTTTACCTGACCTCCCTCGGAAGATACTCATTTTCTCGAAAACTACTGATCGCAGGATAAATCTAAATACAGTTCTGGGCTCAGAAAACAGACAGGAATACAGCGAGATACAAATTATCGCAATTGGAGATACTTCGAAAGTCCCGATTTTTACCTGACCACCCTCGGAAGATACTCATTTTCTCGAATACTACTGATCGCAGGACAAATCTAAATGCAGTTCTGAATTCGCAAAACAGACAGGAATTCAACGAGATACAAATTATCGCAATTGGAGATACTTCGAAAATCCATATTTTTACCTGATCTCCCTCGAAAGATACTCATTTTCTCGAAAACTACTGATCGCAGCACAAATCCAAAAACAGTTCTGAACTCGCAAAACAGACAGGAATTCAACGAGATACAAATTATCGCAATTGGAGATACTTCGAAAATCCCGATTTTTACCTGACCTCCCTCGGAAGATACTAATTTTCTCGAATACTACTGATCGCAGGACAAATCTAAATGCAGTTCTGAATTCGCAAAACAGACAGGAATTCAGCGAGATACAAATTATCGCAATTGGAGATACTTCGAAAATCCCGATTTTTGCAAGACCTCCCTCGGAAAATACTCATTTTCTCGAAAACTACTTATCGCAGAATAAATCTAAATACAGTTCTGAACTCGCAAAACAGACAGGAATTCAACGAGATACAAATTATCATAATTGGAGATACTTCGAAAATCCCGATTTTAACCTGACCTCCCTCGGAAGATGCTCATTTTCTCGAAAACTACTGATCGCAGGACAGATCCAAATACAGTTCTGAACTCGCAAGACAGACAGGAACTCAGCGAGATACAAATAATCACAATTGCAGATACTTCGAAAATCCCGATTTTTACCTGACCTCAGTCGGTTCTGAACTCGCAAAAAAAAAAAAAAAACTAAACAGTTCTGAACTCGCAAAACAGACAGGAATTCAACGAGATACAAACTATCGCGATTGGAGATACTTCGAAAATCCCGATTTTTACCTGATCTCCCTCGGAAGATACTCATTTTCTCGAAAACTACTGATCGCAGGACAAATCTAAATACAGTTCTGTACTCGCAAAACAGACAGGAATTCAGCGAGATACAAATTATCACAGTTGGAGATACTTCGAAAATCCCGATTTTTACCTGACCTCCCTCGGAAGATACTTATTTTCTCGAAAACTACTGACCGCAGGACAAATCTAAATACAGTACTGAACTCGCAGAACAGACAGGGATTCAACGAGATACAAATTATCGCAATTGGAGATACTTCGAAAATCCCGATTTTTACCTGACCTCCATCGGAAGATGCTCATTTTCTCGAAAACTACTGGTAGCAGGACAGATCCAAATACAATTCTGAACTCGCAAAACAGACAGGAATTCAGCGAGATACAAATTATCGCAATAGGAGATACTTCTAGATTCACGACTTTTACCTGACCTCCCTTGGAAGATACTCATTTTCTCGAAAACTACTTATCGCAGGACAAATCTAAATACAGTTCTGAACTCGCAAAACAGACAGGAATTCAGCGAGATACAAATTATCGCAATTGGAGATACTTCTAAATTCACGATTTTTACCTGGCCTCCCTTGGAAGATACTAATTTTCTCGAAAACTACTTATCGCAGGACAAATCTAAATACAGTTCTGAACTCGCAAAACAGACAGGAATTAAGCGAGATACAAATTATCGCAATTGGAGATACTTCGAAAATCCCGATTTTTACCTGACCTCCCTCGGAAGATACTCATTTTCTCGAATACTACTGATCGCAGGACAAATCTAAATGTAGTTCTGAATTCGCAAAACAGACAGGAATTCAACGAGATACAAATTATAGCAATTGGAGATACTTCGAAAATCCATATTTTTACCTGATCTCCCTCGAAAGATACTCATTTTCTCGAAAACTACTGATCGCAGCACAAATCCAAAAACAGTTCTGAACTCGCAAAACAGACAGGAATACAACGAGATACAAATTATCGCAATTGGAGATTCTTCGAAAATCCCGATTTTTACCTGACCTCCCTCGGAAGATACTAATTTTCTCGAAAACTATTTATCGCAGGACAAATCTAAATACAGTTCTGAACTCGCAAAACAGACAGGAATTCAGCGAGATACAAATTATCACGATTGGAGATACTTCGAAAAACCCGATTTTTACCTGACCTCCCTCGGAAGATACTCATTTTCTCGAAAACTACTTATCGCAGGACGAAACTAAATACAGTTATGAACTCGCAAAACAGACAGGAATTCAACGAGATACAAATTATCGCAATTGGAGATACTTCGAAAATCCATATTTTTACCTGATCTCCCTCGAAAGATACTCATTTTCTCGAAAACTACTGATCGCAGCACAAATCCAAATACAGTTCTGAACTCGCAAAACAGACAGGAATTTAACGAGATACAAATTATCGCAATTGGAGATACTTCGAAAATCTCGATTTTTACCTGACCTCACTCGGAAGATACTCATTTTCTCGAAAACTACTGATCGCAGGATAAATCTAAATACAGTTCTGAGCTCAGAAAACAGACAGGAATACAGCGAGATACAAATTATCGTAATTGGAGATACTTCGAAAATCCCGATTTTTGCCTGACCTCCCGCGGAAAATACTCATTTTCTCGAAAACTACTAATCGCAGGACAAATCTAAATACAGTTCTGAACTCGCAAAACAGACAGGAATTCAACGAGATACAAATTTTCGCAATTGGAGATACTTCGAAAATCCCGATTTTTGCCTGACCTCCCTCGGAAGATACGCATTTTCTCGAAAACTACTGATCGCAGGACAAATCTAAATACAGTTCTGAACTCGCAAAACAGACAGGGATTCAGCGAGATACAAATTATCGCAATTGGAGATACTTCGAAAATCCCGATTTTTGCCTGACCTCCCTCGGAAGATACTCATTTTCTCGAAAACTACTGATCGCAGCACAAATCCAAAAACAGTTCTGAACTCGCAAAACAGACAGGAATTCAACGAGATACAAATTATCGCAATTGGAGATACTTCGAAAATCCCGATTTTTACCTGACCTCCCTCGGAAGATACTCATTTTCTCGAAAACTACTGATCGCAGGATAAATCTAAATACAGTTCTGAGCTCAGAAAACAGACAGGAATACAGCGAGATACAAATTATCGCAATCGGAGATACTTCGAAAATCTCGATTTTTACCTGACCTCCCTCGGAAGATACTAATTTTCTCGAATACTACTGATCGCAGGACAAATCTAAATACAGTTCTGAACTCGCAAAACAGACAGGAATTCAACGAGATACAAATTATCGCAATTGGAGATACTTCGAAAATCCCGATTTTTGCCTGACCTCCCTCGGAAGATACTCATTTTCTCGAAAACTACTGATCGCAGGAAAAATCTAAATACAGTTCTGAACTCGCAAAACAGACAGGGATTCAACGAGATACAAATTATCGCAATTGGAGATACTTCGAAAATCCATATTTTTACCTGATCTCCCTCGAAAGATACTCATTTTCTCGAAAACTACTGATCGCAGCACAAATCCAAAAACAGTTCTGAACTCCCAAAACAGACAGGAATTCAACGAGATACAAATTATCGCAATTGGAGATACTTCGAAAATCCCGATTTTAACCTGACCTCCCTCGGAAGATACTCATTTTCTCGAAAACTGCTGATCGCAGGAAAAATCTAAATACAGTTCTGAGCTCAGAAAACAGACAGGAATACAGCGAGATACAAATTATCGCAATTGGAGATACTTCGAAAATCCCGATTTTTGCCTCACCTCCCGCGGAAAATACTCATTTTCTCGAAAACTTCTAATCGCAGGACAAATCTAAATACAGTTCTGAACTCGCAAAACAGACAGGAATTCAACGAGATACAAATTATCGCAATTGGAGATACTTCGAAAATCCCGATTTTTACCTGACCTCCCTCGGAAGATACTCATTTTCTCGAAAACTGCTGATCGCAGGAAAAATCTAAATACAGTTCTGAGCTCAGAAAACAGACAGGAATACAGCGAAATACAAATTATCGCAATTGGAGATACTTCGAAAATCCCGATTTTTACCTGACCTCCCTCGGAAGATACTCATTTTCTCGAAAACTACTGATCGCAGGATAAATCTAAATACAGTTCTGGGCTCAGAAAACAGACAGGAATACAGCGAGATACAAATTATCGCAATTGGAGATACTTCGAAAGTCCCGATTTTTACCTGACCTCCCTCGGAAAATACTCATTTTCTCGAAAACTACTGATCGCAGGATAAATCTAAATACAGTTATGAGCTCAGAAAACAGACAATAATTCAACGACATACAAATTATCGCAATTGGAGATACTTCGAAAATAACGATTTTTACCTGACTTCCCTCGGAAGATACTCATTTTCTCGAAAACTACTGATCGCAGGAAAAATCTAAATACAGCTCTGAACTCGCAAAACAGACAGGGATTCAACGAGGTACAAATTATCGCAATTGGAGATACTTCGAAAATCCATATTTTTACCTGATCTCCCTCGAAAGATACTCATTTTCTCGAAAACTACTGATCGCAGGACAAATCCAAATACAGTTCTGAACTCGCAAAACAGACAGGAATTCAACTAGATACAAATTATCGCAATTGGAGATACTTCGAAAATCCCGACTTTTACCTGACCTCCCTCGGAAGATACTCATTTTCTCGAAAACTGCTGATCGCAGGAAAATCTAAATACAGTTCTGAGCTCAGAAAACAGACAGGAATACAGCGAGATACAAATTATCGCAATCGGAGATACTTCGAAAATCCCGATTTTTACCTGACCTCCCTCGGAAGATACTCATTTTCTCGAAAACTACTGATCGCAGGATAAATCTAAATACAGTTCTGAGCTCAGAAAACAGACAGGAATACAGCGAGATACAAATTATCGCAATCGGAGATACTTCGAAAATCCCGATTTTTGCCTGACCTCCCGCGGAAAATACTCATTTTCTCGAAAACTACTGACCGCAGGACAAATCTAAATACAGTTCTGAACTCGCAAAACAGACAGGAATTCAACGAGGTACAAATTATCGCAGTTGGAGATACTTCAAAAATCCCGATTTTTACCTGACCTCCCTCGGAAGATACTCATTTTCTCGAAAACTACTGATCGCAGGATAAATCTAAATACAGTTCTGAACTCGCAAAACAGACAGGGATTCAACGAGGTACAAATTATCGCAATTGGAGATACTTCGAAAATCCATATTTTTACCTGATCTCCCTCGAAAGATACTCATTTTCTCGAAAACTACTGATCGCAGGACAAATCCAAATACAGTTCTGAACTCGCAAAACAGACAGGAATTCAACTAGATACAAATTATCGCAATTGGAGATACTTCGAAAATCCCGACTTTTACCTGACCTCCCTCGGAAGATACTCATTTTCTCGAAAACTGCTGATCGCAGGAAAATCTAAATACAGTTCTGAGCTCAGAAAACAGACAGGAATACAGCGAGATACAAATTATCGCAATCGGAGATACTTCGAAAATCCCGATTTTTACCTGACCTCCCTCGGAAGATACTCATTTTCTCGAAAACTACTGATCGCAGGATAAATCTAAATACAGTTCTGAGCTCAGAAAACAGACAGGAATACAGCGAGATACAAATTATCGCAATCGGAGATACTTCGAAAATCTCGATTTTTACCTGACCTCCCTCGGAAGATACTAATTTTCTCGAATACTACTGATCGCAGGACAAATCTAAATACAGTTCTGAACTCGCAAAACAGACAGGAATTCAACGAGATACAAATTATCGCAATTGGAGATACTTCGAAAATCCCGATTTTTGCCTGACCTCCCTCGGAAGATACTCATTTTCTCGAAAACTACTGATCGCAGGAAAAATCTAAATACAGTTCTGAACTCGCAAAACAGACAGGGATTCAACGAGATACAAATTATCGCAATTGGAGATACTTCGAAAATCCATATTTTTACCTGATCTCCCTCGAAAGATACTCATTTTCTCGAAAACTACTGATCGCAGCACAAATCCAAAAACAGTTCTGAACTCCCAAAACAGACAGGAATTCAACGAGATACAAATTATCGCAATTGGAGATACTTCGAAAATCCCGATTTTAACCTGACCTCCCTCGGAAGATACTCATTTTCTCGAAAACTGCTGATCGCAGGAAAAATCTAAATACAGTTCTGAGCTCAGAAAACAGACAGGAATACAGCGAGATACAAATTATCGCAATTGGAGATACTTCGAAAATCCCGATTTTTGCCTCACCTCCCGCGGAAAATACTCATTTTCTCGAAAACTTCTAATCGCAGGACAAATCTAAATACAGTTCTGAACTCGCAAAACAGACAGGAATTCAACGAGATACAAATTATCGCAATTGGAGATACTTCGAAAATCCCGATTTTTACCTGACCTCCCTCGGAAGATACTCATTTTCTCGAAAACTGCTGATCGCAGGAAAAATCTAAATACAGTTCTGAGCTCAGAAAACAGACAGGAATACAGCGAAATACAAATTATCGCAATTGGAGATACTTCGAAAATCCCGATTTTTACCTGACCTCCCTCGGAAGATACTCATTTTCTCGAAAACTACTGATCGCAGGATAAATCTAAATACAGTTCTGGGCTCAGAAAACAGACAGGAATACAGCGAGATACAAATTATCGCAATTGGAGATACTTCGAAAGTCCCGATTTTTACCTGACCTCCCTCGGAAAATACTCATTTTCTCGAAAACTACTGATCGCAGGATAAATCTAAATACAGTTATGAGCTCAGAAAACAGACAATAATTCAACGACATACAAATTATCGCAATTGGAGATACTTCGAAAATAACGATTTTTACCTGACTTCCCTCGGAAGATACTCATTTTCTCGAAAACTACTGATCGCAGGAAAAATCTAAATACAGCTCTGAACTCGCAAAACAGACAGGGATTCAACGAGGTACAAATTATCGCAATTGGAGATACTTCGAAAATCCATATTTTTACCTGATCTCCCTCGAAAGATACTCATTTTCTCGAAAACTACTGATCGCAGGACAAATCCAAATACAGTTCTGAACTCGCAAAACAGACAGGAATTCAACTAGATACAAATTATCGCAATTGGAGATACTTCGAAAATCCCGACTTTTACCTGACCTCCCTCGGAAGATACTCATTTTCTCGAAAACTGCTGATCGCAGGAAAATCTAAATACAGTTCTGAGCTCAGAAAACAGACAGGAATACAGCGAGATACAAATTATCGCAATCGGAGATACTTCGAAAATCCCGATTTTTACCTGACCTCCCTCGGAAGATACTCATTTTCTCGAAAACTACTGATCGCAGGAAAAATCTAAATACAGCTCTGAACTCGCAAAACAGACAGGGATTCAACGAGGTACAAATTATCGCAATTGGAGATACTTCGAAAATCCATATTTTTACCTGATCTCCCTCGAAAGATACTCATTTTCTCGAAAACTACTGATCGCAGGACAAATCTAAATACAGTTCTGAACTCGCAAAACAGACAGGAATTCAACGAGGTACAAATTATCGCAGTTGGAGATACTTCAAAAATCCCGATTTTTACCTGACCTCCCTCGGAAGATACTCATTTTCTCGAAAACTACTGATCGCAGGACAAATCTAAATACAGTTCTGAACTCGCAAAACAGACAGGAATTCAACGAGATACAAATTATCGCAGTTGGAGATACTTCAAAAATCCCGATTTTTAAATGACCTCCCTCGGAAGATACTCATTTTCTCGAAAACTACTGATCGCAGGATAAATCTAAATACAGTTCTGAGCTCAGAAAACAGACAGGAATACAACGAGATACAAATTATCGCAATCGGAGATACTTCGAAAATCCCGATTTTTACCTGACCTCCCTCGGAAGATACTCATTTTCTCGAAAACTACTGATCGCAGGATAAATCTAAATACAGTTCTGAGCTCAGAAAACAGACAGGAATACAGCGAGATACAAATTATCGCAATCGGAGATACTTCGAAAATCCCGATTTTTGCCTGACCTCCCGCGGAAAATACTCATTTTCTCGAAAACTACTGACCGCAGGACAAATCTAAATACAGTTCTGAACTCGCAAAACAGACAGGAATTCAACGAGGTACAAATTATCGCAGTTGGAGATACTTCAAAAATCCCGATTTTTACCTGACCTCCCTCGGAAGATACTCATTTTCTCGAAAACTACTGATCGCAGGATAAATCTAAATACAGTTCTGAGCTCAGAAAACAGACAGGAATACAACGAGATACAAATTATCGCAATGGGAGATAGTTCGAAAATCCCGATTTTTACCTGACCTCCCTCGGAAGATACTCATTTTCTCGAAAACTACTGATCGCAGGACAAATCTAAATACAGTTCTGAACTCGCAAAACAGACAGGAATTCAACGAGATACAAATTATCGCAGTTGGAGATACTTCAAAAATCCCGATTTTTACCTGACCTCCCTCGGAAGATACTCATTTTCTCGAAAACTACTGATCGCAGGATAAATCTAAATACAGTTCTGAGCTCAGAAAACAGACAGGAATACAACGAGATACAAATTATCGCAATCGGAGATACTTCGAAAATCCCGATTTTTACCTGACCTCCCTCGGAAGATACTCATTTTCTCGAAAACTACTGATCGCAGGATAAATCTAAATACAGTTCTGAGCTCAGAAAACAGACAGGAATACAGCGAGATACAAATTATCGCAATCGGAGATACTTCGAAAATCCCGATTTTTGCCTGACCTCCCGCGGAAAATACTCATTTTCTCGAAAACTACTGACCGCAGGACAAATCTAAATACAGTTCTGAACTCGCAAAACAGACAGGAATTCAACGAGGTACAAATTATCGCAGTTGGAGATACTTCAAAAATCCCGATTTTTACCTGACCTCCCTCGGAAGATACTCATTTTCTCGAAAACTACTGATCGCAGGATAAATCTAAATACAGTTCTGAGCTCAGAAAACAGACAGGAATACAACGAGATACAAATTATCGCAATGGGAGATAGTTCGAAAATCCCGATTTTTACCTGACCTCCCTCGGAAGATACTCATTTTCTGGAAAACTACCGATCGCACGACAAATCTAAATACAGTTCTGAGGTCAGAAAACAGACAGTTATACAGCGAGATACAAATTATCGCAATCGGAGATACTTCGAAAATACAGATTTTTACCTGACCTCCCTCGGAAGATACTCATTTTCTCGAAAACTACTTATCGCAGGACAAATCTAAATACAGTTCTGAACTCGCAAAACAGACAGGAATTCAACGAGATACAAATTATCGCAATTGGAGATACTTCGAAAATCCCGATTTTTACGTGTCCTCCCTCGGAAGATACTCATTTTCTGGAAAGCTACTGATCGCAGGACAAATCTAAATACAGTTCTGAACTCGCAAAACAGACAGGAATTCAACGAGATACAAATTACCGCAATTGGAGATACTTCGAAAATCCCGATTTTTACCTGACCTCCCTCGGAAGATACTAATTTTCTCGAAAACTACTGATCGCAGGACAAATCTAAATACAGTTCTGAACTCGCAAAACAGACAGGAATTCAACGAGATACAAATTATCGCAATTGGAGATTCTTCGAAAATCCCGATTTTTACCTGACCTCCCTCGGAAGATACTCATTTTCTGGAAAACTACTGATCGCAATACAAATTTAAATACAGTTCTGAACTCGCAAAACAGACAGGAATTCAACGAGATACAAATTATCGCAATTGGGGATACTTCGAAAATCCCGATTTTTACCTGACCTCCCTCGGAAGATACTCATTTTCTCGAAAACTACTGATCGCAGGATAAATCTAAATACAGTTCTGAGCTCAGAAAACAGACAGGAATACAACGAGATACAAATTATTGCAATGGGAGATAGTTCGAAAATCCCGATTTTTACCTGACCTCCCTCGGAAGATACTCATTTTCTCGAAAACTACTGATCGCAGGACAAATCTAAATACAGTTCTGAACTCGCAAAACAGACAGGAATTCAACGAGATACAAATTATCGCAATTGGAGATACTTCGAAAATCCCGATTTTTACCTGACCTCCCTCGGAAGATACTCATTTTCTGGAAAACTACCGATCGCACGACAAATCTAAATACAGTTCTGAGGTCAGAAAACAGACAGTTATACAGCGAGATACAAATTATCGCAATTGGAGATACTTCGAAAATCCCGACTTTTACCTGACCTCCCTCGGAAGATACTCATTTTCTCGAAAACTGCTGATCGCAGGAAAATCTAAATACAGTTCTGAGCTCAGAAAACAGACAGGAATACAGCGAGATACAAATTATCGTAATTGGAGATACTTCGAAAATCCCGATTTTTGCCTGACCTCCCGCGGAAAATACTCATTTTCTCGAAAACTACTAATCGCAGGACAAATCTAAATACAGTTCTGAACTCGCAAAACAGACAGGAATTCAACGAGATACAAATTTTCGCAATTGGAGATACTTCGAAAATCCCGATTTTTGCCTGACCTCCCTCGGAAGATACGCATTTTCTCGAAAACTACTGATCGCAGGACAAATCTAAATACAGTTCTGAACTCGCAAAACAGACAGGGATTCAGCGAGATACAAATTATCGCAATTGGAGATACTTCGAAAATCCCGATTTTTGCCTGACCTCCCTCGGAAGATACGCATTTTCTCGAAAACTACTGATCGCAGCACAAATCCAAAAACAGTTCTGAGCTCAGAAAACAGACAGGAATACAGCGAGATACAAATTATCGTAATTGGAGATACTTCGAAAATCCCGATTTTTGCCTGACCTCCCGCGGAAAATACTCATTTTCTCGAAAACTACTAATCGCAGGACAAATCTAAATACAGTTCTGAACTCGCAAAACAGACAGGAATTCAACGAGATACAAATTTTCGCAATTGGAGATACTTCGAAAATCCCGATTTTTGCCTGACCTCCCTCGGAAGATACGCATTTTCTCGAAAACTACTGATCGCAGCACAAATCCAAAAACAGTTCTGAACTCGCAAAACAGACAGGAATTCAACGAGATACAAATTATCGCAATTGGAGATACTTCGAAAATCCCGATTTTTACCTGAAATCCCTCGGAAGATACTCATTTTCTCGAAAACTACTGATCGCAGGATAAATCTAAATACAGTTCTGAGCTCAGAAAACAGACAGGAATACAGCGAGATACAAATTATCGCAATCGGAGATACTTCGAAAATCTCGATTTTTACCTGACCTCCCTCGGAAGATACTAATTTTCTCGAATACTACTGATCGCAGGACAAATCTAAATTTTTTTTTTTTTTTTTGTAATTGTAATTTTATTTATTCAAGTAAGTTTTAACAATAGTTGTGTTTCCCGCGAAGCCTAAGTGGCTTTTCTGCAGAAGATTACATATCAAAAAATTTAGTATCTATATAGTGAGTTAACCTTTTTACATTTTTGTTTTAGTTTTTTAGTTTATAAATTAAATTTTTGCTTAATAGTTTTATGTATATATTAATTAAGGATATTATAAGTTTTGACGGGGTTTAAGATAAAAAGAATTTTTTTAAGAGTTTTTTTCTGACTTTAAAGTTTCTAATATTTCTTAAGTTAGCTGGAAGTTCGTTGAACAGCCTTGGAAAACTGCATAGCAATTGCCTTCTACCATATATGTTGTGCGATCTTGGAATTTGTAACATTCCTTGTGCGCGTCTTCTCGTGTTTTGCTCGTGATTGATGGACTTCTTGAAACGTACATCGTCGTAGTACTCCAGCAACACCGTCATCTTAAATATACTCTTGACTTCCAGAACTATAAAAGGTGTAATGTTATGTATGAGGCGCGAGTTTGCAGCTCTGATGAGTTTAAGGGCCTTATTTTGCAGCCGTTGTAGCTTCAATAAATGTGTATCTGAAGCATTGCCCCACGCAAGTATACCGTATCTCAGCTTCGATTCAAACAGGGCGTAGTAGACTTGTTTTAGGACACTCTGTGTTGAGTAGTATCCTAGATGTGCTAGACCATAAAGAGCTCTTCTTAAGTCCAAACGTAAGTTGTCGATATGTTTATCCCATATAAAATGGCTGTCAATTATTATCCCTAGATACTTAAAGTTTTCAACGATTTCAATAGGTTGACTAGGAGCTGCGCTTGGGCACGAATCATTTTTGAGAAGTATGTGATTCCCTGTCGCTGGTTGATGTGTACCACGAATGTGCATCATTTTGGTTTTGGATGGGTTGATTACTAGTCCATTATCATGGCACCATTTAACCGCATTAGTAAACTCATTCTGCATTATCGAAGTAGCTGTCTGTAAGCATCTATGTCGAACGACTATTGCTGTGTCGTCAGCATAGGCGAAAGGAGTGCTATTTTCGAAAACTCGTAACAATTCATTAGTGTAGAGAATATATAGTATTGGGCCCAATTTTGATCCCTGGGGTACTCCATATTTGACTGACCTTTTTATACTGACATTTTGTTCAATTTTGACACAGAACGTTCTCGAGTTCAGGTAATCACCCAGCCAGTTTCTTAGTGCACCGCGAATACCAATTTTTTCCAGGGCTACTAATAATTTTTGATGATCCAGAGTATCGAAGGCTTTACTAAAATCCATAAATAGAACAAGAACGTGATGGTTTTTATTCAAGCTTTCATTGACTGTGTTCGAAAATTCACCCAGAAGTTTTCCTGTGCTTTTGTTTTTCTGAAATCCGTATTGTTTTTCATGAATTAAGGAATTGGTTTCTATAAAACTTATTAATCTTCTTGTCACGACTTCTTCTAAACATTTTTCTATTATTGGCAAAATCGATATTGGCCTGTAATTGTTGATTAATTTTTTGGAGCCACCTTTATATATTGGACGTACCACCGCAGTCTTAAGAAGTTGAGGAATCTTTGATTGCACTAAACTGAGGTTGATTATTTTTGCAATTATTGGAGCAAATTTATTAACATGCATTTGTATATCAACTGCTCTGATGTTATCTGCTCCTGGAGACTTATTAATATCCATGTGTTTAATAATATTACGAACCTCTTCAGCATCTGTGTCATCTAAGTAGATCGAATTAGTTATTGAAGTAATAACATGCGTTGAGGTAACTGTGTTACAATTGTGTAGAATTCGGATCGATTGTTCAGAGAAGCTTTCAGCAAATTCGTTTGTTAAGACATTTAAACATTTATTTGGACAACAGTTTTTAAGAATAAATTCATCGACACTAGCCTTTTTCCTTCCCATAATTTCATTTATAAGATTCCATGTTTTGCGTGGGTCTAACCTTAATTCGTTAAATTTGTTTTTGTAAAAGTTAGATTTTTGTTGTAGTATTTTTCTGTTTAATTGATTTCTGAAGGTTTTATATTCTACTTCATATGATTTATTTAGGCGGTTGTTTTTCCATTTACGATAGAGGCTATCTCTTTTCTTACATCCTTCAATTAGGTCGCTCGACATCCAAAGATTTTGTTTATATTTGTTTTTTACTATCATAGACTTTGTAGCTTTCTGGTAAATCTGTTGCAGTTTCGCGCAAAAGTTCTCGTATAATTGGTCAACGTCGGTTTCATTTAGAAAAGACTCCCAATCAGTAGAAACAATATATTCGTTGACCTTTCTTTTACATATGAAAGACCGTGTGTAATCCTGTTCTATATTAATTGGAGAATTAGTACGATCATAATATAAAAGTGGGTAGTGATCGGACAAACCACACTCAATAACAGCGGACTTCATTTCAAGAGGAATTTTAGAGTTACGTACAAGAATGTGGTCTAATAAGGTGGATGTTCCTCTGTTCAGATCGACTCTAGTATTTACGTTTATAACATTGGTCAACCCGTTCGATGATAGTATCTCTAGGTAATCCTTAACGTGATTTTTATCGTAGTCATGAACATTGATATTAAAGTCTCCCATTATTATAATATTATTCCTTTTTTCAATTTGTGCAAGATTATTTTCGAATTCTTGGTTAAATTGTGCAGTACTAAACCCAGGTGGTCTATAAACTCCAAGTATGTATTTATTCTCAGTCGGGATTTGGACTAACAAACATTCATATGAAACGCTATCAACAGGAATATGATCAAATTTAATATTATTTTTAACAAATATGGCAATACCACCGCCCCTTTGCTCAGGTCTATTGAGAAATTTTGCTGTAAAACCCTCAATATTATACATTTTGTTTTCCTTTTTTTTTTTTATATTAATTTCAACAAGAACGATTAATTTTAAATACTGTATCATTTCTTTTATGTTAAGACAAAATGAGTTCCAGTTTTTTCGGATTGATCTTATATTATGATATAAGCAGCATGAATTAGTTTCCTTCATTTCATTTAAATTGATGCCGCTAAAACCATGTATCACCTTACAATTTACGTTAACATACACATCTTCAATAATATTTGTGTCATCCATCTTTGTAAACAGTTTTTGGACTTCTTTATACTGCATTCGTAAAAATCAAAATATTATTGTGGACGTTTAATTTTGTCGACGTCATTAACGGTGCTTATCAAAACCGATTGACTTCTTTCGTTCTGTTTCGCCAATATTTTTCCGGCACTCTCCCATACAAAGCTCCAGTTTTCTTGTTTTGCTTTTTGCTTTGCCATCCACATTAGATTTTTGTTGTATCTGGTCAGCTGATTGTTGATGTAAACCGTATTATCAGGCATGCTTGTGATCTGTTTCACTGGGTTGTTGCTGTTCTCAATTATTTTCTTTAGTTTTATGTTGCGATTTGCGCGGACGTGTCTCATGAATTGAGTTTTGTGAGCATTCGATGAGAAAGATGCTAGGATTGTTGATTTTTCCGGGTTTTTTGTGTTTGTTCTGAATATATCGATGATATTTGTTTCTTCAATAGTGTAGTCTATAGTTTTGCCTATTCCCTTCAAGATTCCCACAAGATCTTCATTAGCAGAAGGCGGGATATTTTTTATTTCGACATTGTTTTTCAACATTTGCTGTTCTAATGTGTTTATTTGGTGATGCATATTATCAATGATTTCATCTTTTCTTTTGTTGCACTCTTTAAGATCAGCTATTTCCTTTGTCATGCATTCCATTAAGTAATTGTTTTTAATTAGGTTTGCATTCAGCTCGTCGTATTTTTTTGCAACAAATTCACAGCTGTTCGCAATTTCTTTCATTTCCTCTCTCATTAGTTTGATCTCTGCTATAACTGCAGATTCATTATCAACATTGGAGTGGGAAATCTCGGGACTGCTTGCGCATGCTGCTCGTACTCTATTTGCCGCTTGTACCTCTGGTGTTAGTGGTAAGGACACCAACACATTGCTGGTGGTAGCAGCAGCAATTGGGCCGTCACCACCACTTCGGCAGACCTGACATTTCCACACTTCCCTCCTTGCACCCATTGTTCTCCACGATTTTTCTGTTACCGTGGTACATTCAAAGTGAAGTTTACGGGTGCATTTCATGCATACCGCAAAATCTCCGTCAGCGGGGAGAGAATCACCACAATGATTACACACATGCATATTAAGGGGTAATCGATTCGATTTGGATAAAGAAATGAAAAAATAAAATTGAATAAATAGAATTAGTACCTAATACACTTTTACTCTTCTAGAGGTTCATAAAAAGTCACTGTCTTATTGCTTAAATGGGTTATTTACGCTGGAGTAAATTAAACTTTTAAACTGGGGAAATAAATCAGATAATCACAGAGCGCCTTTAAAACACGACCGTATACCAAGGTTCACTCACTCGTTGAATGAATGAATACAGTTCTGAACTCGCAAAACAGACAGGAATTCAACGAGATACAAATTATCGCAATTGGAGATACTTCGAAAATCCCGATTTTTGCCTGACCTCCCTCGGAAGATACTCATTTTCTCGAAAACTACTGATCGCAGGATAAATCTAAATACAGTTCTGAGCTCAGAAAACAGACAGGAATACAGCGAGATACAAATTATCGCAATCGGAGATACTTCGAAAATCCCGATTTTTGCCTGACCTCCCGCGGAAAATACTCATTTTCTCGAAAACTACTGACCGCAGGACAAATCTAAATACAGTTCTGAACTCGCAAAACAGACAGGAATTCAACGAGGTACAAATTATCGCAGTTGGAGATACTTCAAAAATCCCGATTTTTACCTGACCTCCCTCGGAAGATACTCATTTTCTCGAAAACTACTGATCGCAGGATAAATCTAAATACAGTTCTGAGCTCAGAAAACAGACAGGAATACAACGAGATACAAATTATCGCAATGGGAGATAGTTCGAAAATCCCGATTTTTACCTGACCTCCCTCGGAAGATACTCATTTTCTCGAAAACTACTGATCGCAGGACAAATCTAAATACAGTTCTGAACTCGCAAAACAGACAGGAATTCAACGAGATACAAATTATCGCAATTGGAGATACTTCGAAAATCCCGATTTTTACCTGACCTCCCTCGGAAGATACTCATTTTCTGGAAAACTACCGATCGCACGACAAATCTAAATACAGTTCTGAGGTCAGAAAACAGACAGTTATACAGCGAGATACAAATTATCGCAATCGGAGATACTTCGAAAATACAGATTTTTACCTGACCTCCCTCGGAAGATACTCATTTTCTCGAAAACTACTGATCGCAGGAAAAATCTAAATACAGTTCTGAACTCGCAAAACAGACAGGAATTCAACGAGATACAAATTATCGCAATTGGAGATACTTCGAAAATCCCGATTTTTACCTGTCCTCCCTCGGAAGATACTCATTTTCTGGAAAACTACTGATCGCAGGACAAATCTAAATACAGTTCTGAACTCGCAAAACAGACAGGAATTCAACGAGATACAAATTACCGCAATTGGAGATACTTCGAAAATCCCGATTTTTACCTGACCTCCCTCGGATGATACTAATTTTCTCGAAAACTACTGATCGCAGGACAAATCTAAATACAGTTCTGAACTCGCAAAACAGACAGGAATTCAACGAGATACAAATTATCGCAATTGGAGATACTTCGAAAATCCCGATTTTTACCTGACCTCCCTCGGAAGATACTCATTTTCTGGAAAACTACCGATCGCACGACAAATCTAAATACAGTTCTGAGGTCAGAAAACAGACAGTTATACAGCGAGATACAAATTATCGCAATCGGAGATACTTCGAAAATACAGATTTTTACCTGACCTCCCTCGGAAGATACTCATTTTCTCGAAAACTACTGATCGCAGGATAAATCTAAATACAGTTCTGAGCTCAGAAAACAGACAGGAATACAACGAGATACAAATTATCGCAATGGGAGATAGTTCGAAAATCCCGATTTTTACCTGACCTCCCTCGGAAGATACTCATTTTCTCGAAAACTACTGATCGCAGGACAAATCTAAATACAGTTCTGAACTCGCAAAACAGACAGGAATTCAACGAGATACAAATTATCGCAATTGGAGATACTTCGAAAATCCCGATTTTTACCTGACCTCCCTCGGAAGATACTCATTTTCTGGAAAACTACCGATCGCACGACAAATCTAAATACAGTTCTGAGGTCAGAAAACAGACAGTTATACAGCGAGATACAAATTATCGCAATCGGAGATACTTTGAAAATACAGATTTTTACCTGACCTCCCTCGGAAGATACTCATTTTCTCGAAAACTACTGATCGCAGGATAAATCTAAATACAGTTCTGAGCTCAGAAAACAGACAGGAATACAACGAGATACAAATTATCGCAATGGGAGATAGTTCGAAAATCCCGATTTTTACCTGACCTCCCTCGGAAGATACTCATTTTCTCGAAAACTACTGATCGCAGGACAAATCTAAATACAGTTCTGAACTCGCAAAACAGACAGGAATTCAACGAGATACAAATTATCGCAATTGGAGATACTTCGAAAATCCCGATTTTTACCTGACCTCCCTCGGAAGATACTCATTTTCTGGAAAACTACCGATCGCACGACAAATCTAAATACAGTTCTGAGGTCAGAAAACAGACAGTTATACAGCGAGATACAAATTATCGCAATTGGAGATACTTCGAAAATCCCGACTTTTACCTGACCTCCCTCGGAAGATACTCATTTTCTCGAAAACTGCTGATCGCAGGAAAATCTAAATACAGTTCTGAGCTCAGAAAACAGACAGGAATACAGCGAGATACAAATTATCGTAATTGGAGATACTTCGAAAATCCCGATTTTTGCCTGACCTCCCGCGGAAAATACTCATTTTCTCGAAAACTACTAATCGCAGGACAAATCTAAATACAGTTCTGAACTCGCAAAACAGACAGGAATTCAACGAGATACAAATTTTCGCAATTGGAGATACTTCGAAAATCCCGATTTTTGCCTGACCTCCCTCGGAAGATACGCATTTTCTCGAAAACTACTGATCGCAGGACAAATCTAAATACAGTTCTGAACTCGCAAAACAGACAGGGATTCAGCGAGATACAAATTATCGCAATTGGAGATACTTCGAAAATCCATATTTTTACATGATCTCCCTCGAAAGATACTCATTTTCTCGAAAACTACTGATCGCAGCACAAATCCAAAAACAGTTCTGAACTCGCAAAACAGGCAGGAATTCAACGAGATACAAATTATCGCAATTGGAGATACTTCGAAAATCCCGATTTTTACCTGACCTCCCTCGGAAGATACTCATTTTCTCGAAAACTACTGATCGCAGGATAAATCTAAATACAGTTCTGAGCTCAGAAAACAGACAGGAATACAACGAGATACAAATTATCGCAATGGGAGATAGTTCGAAAATCCCGATTTTTACCTGACCTCCCTCGGAAGATACTCATTTTCTCGAAAACTACTGATCGCAGGACAAATCTAAATACAGTTCTGAACTCGCAAAACAGACAGGAATTCAACGAGATACAAATTATCGCAATTGGAGATACTTCGAAAATCCCGATTTTTACCTGACCTCCCTCGGAAGATACTCATTTTCTGGAAAACTACCGATCGCACGACAAATCTAAATACAGTTCTGAGGTCAGAAAACAGACAGTTATACAGCGAGATACAAATTATCGCAATTGGAGATACTTCGAAAATCCCGACTTTTACCTGACCTCCCTCGGAAGATACTCATTTTCTCGAAAACTGCTGATCGCAGGAAAATCTAAATACAGTTCTGAGCTCAGAAAACAGACAGGAATACAGCGAGATACAAATTATCGTAATTGGAGATACTTCGAAAATCCCGATTTTTGCCTGACCTCCCGCGGAAAATACTCATTTTCTCGAAAACTACTAATCGCAGGACAAATCTAAATACAGTTCTGAACTCGCAAAACAGACAGGAATTCAACGAGATACAAATTATCGCAATTGGAGATACTTCGAAAATCCCGATTTTTACCTGACCTCCCTCGGAAGATACTCATTTTCTCGAAAACTACTGATCGCAGGATAAATCTAAATACAGTTCTGAGCTCAGAAAACAGACAGGAATACAACGAGATACAAATTATCGCAATGGGAGATAGTTCGAAAATCCCGATTTTTACCTGACCTCCCTCGGAAGATACTCATTTTCTCGAAAACTACTGATCGCAGGACAAATCTAAATACAGTTCTGAACTCGCAAAACAGACTGGAATTCAACGAGATACAAATTATCGCAATTGGAGATACTTCGAAAATCCCGATTTTTACCTGACCTCCCTCGGAAGATACTCATTTTCTGGAAAACTACTGATCGCAATACAAATTTAAATACAGTTC
Source organism: Pocota personata (assembly GCA_963082735.1). NCBI lineage: Eukaryota > Metazoa > Arthropoda > Insecta > Diptera > Syrphidae > Pocota > Pocota personata. Next base: position 56,875,686 of record OY720431.1, read on the forward strand.
TGAACTCGCAAAACAGACAGGAATTCAACGAGATACAAATTATCGCAATTGGGGATACTTCGAAAATCCCGATTTTTACCTGACCTCCCTCGGAAGATACTCATTTTCTCGAAAACTACTGATCGCAGGATAAATCTAAATACAGTTCTGAGCTCAGAAAACAGACAGGAATTCAACGAGATACAAATTATCGCAATTGGAGATACTTCGAAAATCCCGATTTTTACCTGACCTCCCTCGGAAGATACTCATTTTCTGGAAAACTACCGATCGCAGGACAAATCTAAATACAGTTCTGAGGTCAGAAAACAAACAGTTATACAGCGAGATACAAATTATCGCAATCGGATATACTTCGAAAATACAGATTTTTACCTGACCTCCCTCGGAAGATACTCATTTTCTCGAAAACTACTGATCGCAGGATAAATCTAAATACAGTTCTGAGCTCAGAAAACAGACAGGAATACAACGAGATACAAATTATCGCAATGGGAGATAGTTCGAAAATCCCGATTTTTACCTGACCTCCCTCGGAAGATACTCATTTTCTCGAAAACTACTGATCGCAGGACAAATCTAAATACAGTTCTGAACTCGCAAAACAGACAGGAATTCAACGAGATACAAATTATCGCAATTGGAGATACTTCGAAAATCCCGATTTTTACCTGACCTCCCTCGGAAGATACTCATTTTCTGGAAAACTACCGATCGCACGACAAATCTAAATACAGTTCTGAGGTCAGAAAACAGACAGTTATACAGCGAGATACAAATTATCGCAATTGGAGATACTTCGAAAATCCCGACTTTTACCTGACCTCCCTCGGAAGATACTCATTTTCTCGAAAACTGCTGATCGCAGGAAAATCTAAATACAGTTCTGAGCTCAGAAAACAGACAGGAATACAGCGAGATACAAATTATCGTAATTGGAGATACTTCGAAAATCCCGATTTTTGCCTGACCTCCCGCGGAAAATACTCATTTTCTCGAAAACTACTAATCGCAGGACAAATCTAAATACAGTTCTGAACTCGCAAAACAGACAGGAATTCAACGAGATACAAATTTTCGCAATTGGAGATACTTCGAAAATCCCGATTTTTGCCTGACCTCCCTCGGAAGATACGCATTTTCTCGAAAACTACTGATCGCAGGACAAATCTAAATACAGTTCTGAACTCGCAAAACAGACAGGGATTCAGCGAGATACAAATTATCGCAATTGGAGATACTTCGAAAATCCATATTTTTACATGATCTCCCTCGAAAGATACTCATTTTCTCGAAAACTACTGATCGCAGCACAAATCCAAAAACAGTTCTGAACTCGCAAAACAGACAGGAATTCAACGAGATACAAATTATCGCAATTGGAGATACTTCGAAAATCCCGATTTTTACCTGACCTCCCTCGGAAGATACTCATTTTCTCGAAAACTACTGATCGCAGGATAAATCTAAATACAGTTCTGAGCTCAGAAAACAGACAGGAATACAACGAGATACAAATTATCGCAATGGGAGATAGTTCGAAAATCCCGATTTTTACCTGACCTCCCTCGGAAGATACTCATTTTCTCGAAAACTACTGATCGCAGGACAAATCTAAATACAGTTCTGAACTCGCAAAACAGACAGGAATTCAACGAGATACAAATTATCGCAATTGGAGATACTTCGAAAATCCCGATTTTTACCTGACCTCCCTCGGAAGATACTCATTTTCTGGAAAACTACTGATCGCAATACAAATTTAAATACAGTTCTGAACTCGCAAAACAGACAGGAATTCAACGAGATACAAATTATCGCAATTGGGGATACTTCGAAAATCCCGATTTTTACCTGACCTCCCTCGGAAGATACTCATTTTCTCGAAAACTACTGATCGCAGGATAAATCTAAATACAGTTCTGAGCTCAGAAAACAGACAGGAATTCAACGAGATACAAATTATCGCAATTGGAGATACTTCGAAAATCCCGATTTTTACCTGACCTCCCTCGGAAGATACTCATTTTCTGGAAAACTACCGATCGCAGGACAAATCTAAATACAGTTCTGAGGTCAGAAAACAAACAGTTATACAGCGAGATACAAATTATCGCAATCGGAGATACTTCGAAAATACAGATTTTTACCTGACCTCCCTCGGAAGATACTCATTTTCTCGAAAACTACTGATCGCAGGATAAATCTAAATACAGTTCTGAGCTCAGAAAACAGACAGGAATACAACGAGATACAAATTATCGCAATGGGAGATAGTTCGAAAATCCCGATTTTTACCTGACCTCCCTCGGAAGATACTCATTTTCTCGAAAACTACTGATCGCAGGACAAATCTAAATACAGTTCTGAACTCGCAAAACAGACAGGAATTCAACGAGATACAAATTATCGCAATTGGAGATACTTCGAAAATCCCGACTTTTACCTGACCTCCCTCGGAAGATACTCATTTTCTCGAAAACTGCTGATCGCAGGAAAATCTAAATACAGTTCTGAGCTCAGAAAACAGACAGGAATACAGCGAGATACAAATTATCGTAATTGGAGATACTTCGAAAATCCCGATTTTTGCCTGACCTCCCTCGGAAGATACGCATTTTCTCGAAAACTACTGGTCGCAGGACAAATCTAAATACAGTTCTGAACTCGCAAAACAGACAGGAATTCAACGAGATACAAATTTTCGCAATTGGAGATACTTCGAAAATCCCGATTTTTGCCTGACCTCCCTCGGAAGATACGCATTTTCTCGAAAACTACTGATCGCAGGACAAATCTAAATACAGTTCTGAACTCGCAAAACAGACAGGGATTCAGCGAGATACAAATTATCGCAATTGGAGATACTTCGAAAATCCATATTTTTACATGATCTCCCTCGAAAGATACTCATTTTCTCGAAAACTACTGATCGCAGCACAAATCCAAAAACAGTTCTGAACTCGCAAAACAGACAGGAATTCAACGAGATACAAATTATCGCAATTGGAGATACTTCGAAAATCCCGATTTTTACCTGACCTCCCTCGGAAGATACTCATTTTCTCGAAAACTACTGATCGCAGGATAAATCTAAATACAGTTCTGAGCTCAGAAAACAGACAGGAATACAACGAGGAACTATCGCAATGGGAGATAGTTCGAAAATCCCGATTTTTACCTGACCTCCCTCGAAAGATACTCATTTTCTCGAAAACTACTGATCGCAGCACAAATCCAAAAACAGTTCTGAACTCCCAAAACAGACAGGAATTCAACGAGATACAAATTATCGCAATTGGAGATACTTCGAAAATCCCGATTTTAACCTGACCTCCCTCGGAAGATACTCATTTTCTCGAAAACTGCTGATCGCAGGAAAAATCTAAATACAGTTCTGAACTCGCAAAACAGACAGGAATTCAACGAGATACAAATTATCGCAATTGGAGATACTTCGAAAATCCCGATTTTTGCCTCACCTCCCGCGGAAAATACTCATTTTCTCGAAAACTTCTAATCGCAGGACAAATCTAAATACAGTTCTGAACTCGCAAAACAGACAGGAATTCAACGAGATACAAATTATCGCAATTGGAGATACTTCGAAAATCCCGATTTTTACCTGACCTCCCTCGGAAGATACTCATTTTCTCGAAAACTGCTGATCGCAGGAAAAATCTAAATACAGTTCTGAGCTCAGAAAACAGACAGGAATACAGCGAGATACAAATTATCGCAATTGGAGATACTTGGAAAATCCCGATTTTTGCCTCACCTCCCGCGGAAAATACTCATTTTCTCGAAAACTTCTAATCGCAGGACAAATCTAAATACAGTTCTGAACTCGCAAAACAGACAGGAATTCAACGAGATACAAATTATCGCAATTGGAGATACTTCGAAAATCCCGATTTTTACCTGACCTCCCTCGGAAGATACTCATTTTCTCGAAAACTACTGATCGCAGGATAAATCTAAATACAGTTCTGAGCTCAGAAAACAGACAGGAATACAGCGAGGTACAAATTATCGCAATCGGAGATACTTCGAAAATCCCGATTTTTGCCTGACCTCCCGCGGAAAATACTCATTTTCTCGAAAACTACTGACCGCAGGACAAATCTAAATACAGTTCTGAACTCGCAAAACAGACAGGAATTCAACGAGGTACAAATTATCGCAGTTGGAGATACTTCAAAAATCCCGATTTTTACCTGACCTCCCTCGGAAGATACTCATTTTCTCGAAAACTACTGATCGCAGGATAAATCTAAATACAGTTCTGAGCTCAGAAAACAGACAGGAATACAACGAGATACAAATTATCGCAATGGGAGATAGTTCGAAAATCCCGATTTTTACCTGACCTCCCTCGGAAGATACTCATTTTCTCGAAAACTACTAATCGCAGGACAAATCTAAATACAGTTCTGAACTCGCAAAACAGACAGGAATTCAACGAGATACAAATTATCGCAATTGGAGATACTTCGAAAATCCCGATTTTTACCTGACCTCCCTCGGAAGATACTCATTTTCTGGAAAACTACCGATCGCACGACAAATCTAAATACAGTTCTGAGGTCAGAAAACAGACAGTTATACAGCGAGATACAAATTATCGCAATCGGAGATACTTCGAAAATACAGATTTTTACCTGACCTCCCTCGGAAGATACTCATTTTCTCGAAAACTACTTATCGCAGGACAAATCTAAATACAGTTCTGAACTCGCAAAACAGACAGGAATTCAACGAGATACAAATTATCGCAATTGGAGATACTTCGAAAATCCCGATTTTTACCTGTCCTCCCTCGGAAGATACTCATTTTCTGGAAAACTACAGATCGCAGGACAAATCTAAATACAGTTCTGAACTCGCAAAACAGACAGGAATTCAACGAGATACAAATTACCGCAATTGGAGATACTTCGAAAATCCCGATTTTTACCTGACCTCCCTCGGAAGATACTAATTTTCTCGAAAACTACTGATCGCAGGACAAATCTAAATACAGTTCTGAACTCGCAAAACAGACAGGAATTCAACGAGATACAAATTATCGCAATTGGAGATTCTTCGAAAATCCCGATTTTTACCTGACCTCCCTCGGAAGATACTCATTTTCTGGAAAACTACTGATCGCAATACAAATTTAAATACAGTTCTGAACTCGCAAAACAGACAGGAATTCAACGAGATACAAATTATCGCAATTGGGGATACTTCGAAAATCCCGATTTTTACCTGACCTCCCTCGGAAGATACTCATTTTCTGGAAAACTACTTATCGCAGGACAAATCTAAATACAGTTCTGAACTCGCAAAACAGACAGGAATTCAACGAGGTACAAATTATCGCAGTTGGAGATACTTCAAAAATCCCGATTTTTACCTGACCTCCCTCGGAAGATACTCATTTTCTCGAAAACTACTGATCGCAGGATAAATCTAAATACAGTTCTGAGCTCAGAAAACAGACAGGAATACAACGAGATACAAATTATCGCAATGGGAGATAGTTCGAAAACCCCGATTTTTACCTGACCTCCCTCGGAAGATACTCATTTTCTCGAAAACTACTGATCGCAGGACAAATCTAAATACAGTTCTGAACTCGCAAAACAGACAGGAATTCAACGAGATACAAATTATCGCAATTGGAGATACTTCGAAAATCCCGATTTTTACCTGACCTCCCTCGGAAGATACTCATTTTCTGGAAAACTACCGATCGCAGGACAAATCTAAATACAGTTCTGAGGTCAGAAAACAAACAGTTATACAGCGAGATACAAATTATCGCAATCGGAGATACTTCGAAAATACAGATTTTTACCTGACCTCCCTCGGAAGATACTCATTTTCTCGAAAACTACTGATCGCAGGATAAATCTAAATACAGTTCTGAGCTCAGAAAACAGACAGGAATACAACGAGATACAAATTATCGCAATGGGAGATAGTTCGAAAATCCCGATTTTTACCTGACCTCCCTCGGAAGATACTCATTTTCTCGAAAACTACTGATCGCAGGACAAATCTAAATACAGTTCTGAACTCGCAAAACAGACAGGAATTCAACGAGATACAAATTATCGCAATTGGAGATACTTCGAAAATCCCGATTTTTACCTGACCTCCCTCGGAAGATACTCATTTTCTGGAAAACTACCGATCGCAGGACAAATCTAAATACAGTTCTGAGGTCAGAAAACAAACAGTTATACAGCGAGATACAAATTATCGCAATCGGAGATACTTCGAAAATACAGATTTTTACCTGACCTCCCTCGGAAGATACTCATTTTCTCGAAAACTACTTATCGCAGGACAAATCTAAATACAGTTCTGAACTCGCAAAACAGACAGGAATTCAACGAGATACAAATTATCGCAATTGGAGATACTTCGAAAATCCCGATTTTTACCTGTCCTCCCTCGGAAGATACTCATTTTCTGGAAAACTACTGATCGCAGGACAAATCTAAATACAGTTCTGAACTCGCAAAACAGACACGAATTCAACGAGGTACAAATTACCGCAATTGGAGATACTTCGAAAATCCCGATTTTTACCTGACCTCCCTCGGAAGATACTAATTTTCTCGAAAACTACTGATCGCAGGACAAATCTAAATACAGTTCTGAACTCGCAAAACAGACAGGAATTCAACGAGATACAAATTATCGCAATTGGAGATTCTTCGAAAATCCCGATTTTTACCTGACCTCCCTCGGAAGATACTCATTTTCTGGAAAACTACTTATCGCAGGACAAATCTAAATACAGTTCTGAACTCGCAAAACAGACAGGAATTCTACGAGATACAAATTATCGCAATTGGAGATTCTTCTAAATTCACGATTTTTACCTGACCTCCCTCGGAAGATACTCATTTTCTCGAAAACTACTTATCGCACGACGAAACTAAATACAGTTCTGAACTCGCAAAACAGACAGGAATTCAACGAGGTACAAATTGTCACAATTATAGATACTTCGAAAATCCCGACTTTTACCCGACCTATCTCGGGAGATACTCATTTTCTCGAAAACTATTTATCGCATAACAAATCTAAATATAGTTCTGAACTCGCAAAACAGACAGGAATTCAACGAGATACAAATTATCGCAATTGGAGATACTTCGAAAATCGCGATTTTTGCCTGACCTCCCGCGGAAAATACTCATTTTCTCGAAAACTACTGATCGCAGCACAAATCCAAATATAGTTCTGAACTCGCAAAGCAGACAGGAATTCAGCGAGATACAAATTATCACAATCGAAGATACTTCGAAAATCTCGATTTTTACTTGACCTAACTCGGAAGATACTCATTTTCTCGAAAACTACTGATCGCAATACAAATCTAAATACAGTTCTGAACACGCAAAACAGACAGGAATTCAACGAGATACAAATTATCGCAATTGGAGATACTTCGAAAATCCCGATTTTTACCTGACCTCCCTCGGAAGATACTCATTTTCTCGAAATCTACTGACCGCAGGACAAATCTAAATACAGTTCTGAACTCGCAAAACAGACAGGAATTCAACGAGATACAAATTATCGCAATTGGAGATACTTTGAAAATCCCGATTTTTACCTGACCTCCCTCATAAGATACTAATTTTCTCGAAAACTACTGATCGCAGCACAAATCTAGATACAGTTCTGAACTCGCAAAACAGACAGGAATTCAACGAGATACAAATTATCACAATCGAAGATACTTCGAAAATCTCGATTTTTACCTGACCTCCCTCGGAAGATACTCATTTTCTCGAAAACTACTGATCGCAGGACAAATCTAAATACAGTTCTGAACTCGCAAAACAGACAGGAATTCAACGTGATACAAATTATCGCAATTGGGGATACTTGGAAAATCCCGATTTTTACCTGACCTCCCTCTTAAGATACTCATTTTCTCGAAAACTACTGATCGCAAGACAAATCTATATACAGTTCTGAACTCGCAAAACAGACAGGAATTCAACGCGATACAAATTATCGCAATTGGAGATACTTCGAAAATCCCGATTTTTACCTGACCTCCCTCTTAAGATACTCATTTTCTCGAAAACTACTGATCGCAGGACAAATCTATATACAGTTCTGAACTCGCAAAACAGACAGGAATTCAACGAGATACAAATTATCACAATCGAAGATACTTCGAAAATCTCGATTTTTACCTGACCTCCCTCGGAAGATACTCATTTTCTCTAAAACTACTGATCGCAGCACAAATCCAAATACAGTTCTGAACTCGCAAAACAGACAGGAATTCAACGAGATACAAATTATCGCAATTGGAGATACTTGGAAAATCCCGATTTTTACCTGACCTCCCTCGGAAGATACTCATTTTCTCGAAAACTACTGATCGCAGGACAAATCTATATACAGTTCTGAACTCGCAAAACAGACAGGAATTCAACGAGATACAAATTATCGCAATTGGAGATACTTGGAAAATCCCGATTTTTACCTGACCTCCCTCGGAAGATACTCATTTTCTCGAAAACTACTGATCGCAGGACAAATCTAAATACAGTTCTGAACTCGCAAAACAGACAGGAATTCAACGAGATACAAATTATCACAATCGAAGATACTTCGAAAATCTCGATTTTTACCTGACCTCCCTCGGAAGATACTCATTTTCTCGAAAACTACTGATCGCAGCACAAATAGAAATACAGTTCTGAACTCGCAAAACAGACAGGAATTCAACGAGATACAAATTATCGCAATTGGAGATACTTCGAAAATCCCGATTTTTACCTGACCTCCCTCGGAAGATACTCATTTTCTCGAAAACTACTGATCGCAGGACAAATCTAAATACAGTTCTGAACTCGCAAAACAGACAGGAATTCAACGAGATACAAATTATCACAATCGAAGATACTTCGAAAATCTCGATTTTTACCTGACCTCCCTCGGAAGATACTCATTTTCTCGAAAACTACTGATCGCAGCACAAATAGAAATACAGTTCTGAGCTCGCAAAACAGACAGGAATTCAACGAGATACAAATTATCGCAATTGGAGATACTTCGAAAGTCCCGATTTTTACCTGACCTCCCTCGGAAGATACTCATTTTCTCGAAAACTACTTATCGCAGGACAAATCTAAATACAGTTCTGAACTCGCAAAACAGACAGGAATTCAACGAGATACAAATTATCGCAATTGGAGATACTTCGAAAGTCCCGATTTTTACCTGACCTCCCTCGGAAGATACTCATTTTCTCGAAAACTACTGATCGCAGGATAAATCTAAATACAGTTCTGAACTCGCAAAACAGACAGGAATTCAACGAGATACAAATTATCGCAATTGGAGATACTTGGAAAATCCCGATTTTTACCTGACCTCCCTCGGAAGATACTCATTTTCTCGAAAACTACTGATCGCAGGACAAATCTAAATACAGTTCTGAACACGCAAAACAGACAGGAATTCAAAGAGATACAAATTATCGCAATTGGAGATACTTCGAAAATCCATATTTTTACCTGACCTCCCTCGGAAGATACTCATTTTCTCGAAAACTACTGATCGCAGGATAAATCTAAATACAGTTCTGAGCTCAGAAAACAGACAGGAATACAGCGAGATACAAATTATCGCAATTGGAGATACTTCGAAAATCCATATTTTTACCTGACCTCCCTCGGAAGATACTCATTTTCTCGAAAACTACTTATCGCAGGACAAATCTAAATACAGTTCTGAACTCGCAAAACAGACAGGAATTCAACCAGATACAAATTATCGCAATTGGAGATACTTCGAAAATCCCGATTTTTACCTGACCTCCATCGGATGATACTCATTTTCTCGAAAACTACTGATCGCAGAACAAATCTAAATACAGTTCTGAACTCGAAAAACAGACAGGAATTCAAGGATATACAAATTATCGAAATTGGAGATACTTCGAAAATCCCGATTTTTACCTGACCTCCCTCGGAAGATACTCATTTTCTCGAAAACTACTGATCGCAGCACAAATAGAAATACAGTTCTGAACTCGCAAAACAGACAGGAATCCAACGAGATACAAATTATCGCAATTGGAGATACTTCGAAAATCCATATTTTTACCTGACCTCCCTCGGAAGATACTCATTTTCTCGAAAACTAGTTATCGCAGGACAAATCTAAATACTGTTCTGAACTCGCAAAATAGACAGGAATTCAACGAGATACAAATTATCGCAATTGGAGATACTTCGAAAATCCCGATTTTTACTTGACCTCCCTCGGAAGATACTCATTTTCTCGAAAACTACTGATCGCAGGACAAATCTAAATACAGTTCTGAACACACAAAACAGACAGGAATTCAACGAGATACAAATTATCGCAATTGGAGATACTTCGAAAATCCACATTTTTATCTGATCTCCCTCGAAAGATACTCAGTTTCTAGAAAACTACTGATCGCAGCACAAATCCAAATACAGTTCTGAACTCGCAAAACAGACAGGAATTCAACGAGATACAAATTATCGCAATTGGAGATACTTCGAAAATCCCGATTTTTACATGACCTCCCTCGGAAGATACTCATTTTCTCGAAAACTACTGATAGCAGGATAAATCTAAATACAGTTCTGAGCTCAGAAAACAGACAGGAATACAGCGAGATACAAATTATCGCAATTGGAGATACTTCGAAAATCCATATTTTTACCTGACCTCCCTCGGAAGATACTCATTTTCTCGAAAACTACTTATCGCAGGACAAATCTAAATACAGTTCTGAACTCGCAAAACAGACAGGAATTCAACCAGATACAAATTATCGCAATTGGAGATACTTCGAAAATCCCGATTTTTACCTGACCTCCATCGGATGATACTCATTTTCTCGAAAACTACTGATCGCAGAACAAATCTAAATACAGTTCTGAACTCGCAAAACAGACAGGAATTCAAGGATATACAAATTATCGAAATTGGAGATACTTCGAAAATCCCGATTTTTACCTGACCTCCCTCGGAAGATACTCATTTTCTCGAAAACTACTGATCGCAGCACAAATAGAAATACAGTTCTGAACTCGCAAAACAGACAGGAATCCAACGAGATACAAATTATCGCAATTGGAGATACTTCGAAAATCCCGATTTTTACCTGACCTCCATCGGATGATACTCATTTTCTCGAAAACTACTGATCGCAGGACAAATCTAAATACAGTTCTGAACTCGCAAAACAGACAGGAATTCAACGAGATACAAATTATCGCAATTGGAGATACTTCGAAAATCCATATTTTTACCTGACCTCCCTCGGAAGATACTCATTTTCTCGAAAACTAGTCATCGCAGGACAAATCTAAATACAGTTCTGAACTCCCAAAACAGACAGGAATTCAACGAGATACAAATTATCGCAATTGGAGATACTTCGAAAATCCCGATTTTTACTTGACCTCCCTCGGAAGATACTCATTTTCTCGAAAACTACTGATCGCAGGACAAATCTAAATACAGTTCTGAACACGCAAAACAGACAGGAATTCAACGAGATACAAATTATCGCAATTGGAGATACTTCGAAAATCCACATTTTTATCTGATCTCCCTCGGAAGATACTCATTTTCTAGAAAACTACTGATCGCAGCACAAATCCAAATACAGTTCTGAACTCGCAAAACAGACAGGAATTCAACGAGATATAAATTATCGCAATTGGAGATACTTCGAAAATCCATATTTTTACCTGACCTCCCTCGGAAGATACTCATTTTCTCGAAAACTAGTTATCGCAGGACAAATCTAAATACAGTTCTGAACTCGCAAAACAGACAGGAATTCAACGAGATACAAATTATCGCAATTGGAGATACTTCGAAAATCCCGATTTTTACTTGACCTCCCTCGGAAGATACTCATTTTCTCGAAAACTACTGATCGCAGGACAAATCTAAATACAGTTCTGAACACGCAAAACAGACAGGAATTCAACGAGATACAAATTATCGCAATTGGAGATACTTCGAAAATCCACATTTTTATCTGATCTCCCTCGAAAGATACTCATTTTCTAGAAAACTACTGATCGCAGCACAAATCCAAATACAGTTCTGAACTCGCAAAACAGACAGGAATTCAACGAGATACAAATTATCGCAATTGGAGATACTTCGAAAATCCCGATTTTTACATGACCTCCCTCGGAAGATACTCATTTTCTCGAAAACTACTGATAGCAGGATAAATCTAAATACAGTTCTGAGCTCACAAAACAGACAGGAATACAGCGAGATACAAATTATCGCAATTGGAGATACTTCGAAAATCCATATTTTTACCTGACCTCCCTCGGAAGATACTCATTTTCTCGAAAACTAGTTATCGCAGGACAAATCTAAATACAGTTCTGAACTCGCAAGACAGACAGGAATTCAACGAGATACAAATTACCGCAATTGGAGATACTTCGAAAATCCCGATTTTTACCTGACCTCCCTCGGAAGATACTCATTTTCTCGAAAACTACTGATCGCAGGATAAATCTAAATACAGTTCTGAGCTCAGAAAACAGACAGGAATACAGCGAGATACAAATTATCGCAATTGGAAATACTTCGAAAATCCATATTTTTACCTGACCTCCCTCGGAAGATACTCATTTTCTCGAAAACTACTTATCGCAGGACAAATCTAAATACAGTTCTGAACTCGCAAAACAGACAGGAATTCAACCAGATACAAATTATCGCAATTGGAGATACTTCGAAAATCCCGATTTTTACCTGACCTCCATCGGATGATACTCATTTTCTCGAAAACTACTGATCGCAGAACAAATCTAAATACAGTTCTGAACTCGCAAAACAGACAGGAATTCAAGGATATACAAATTATCGAAATTGGAGATACTTCGAAAATCCCGATTTTTACCTGACCTCCCTCGGAAGATACTCATTTTCTCGAAAACTACTGATCGCAGCACAAATAGAAATACAGTTCTGAACTCGCAAAACAGACAGGAATCCAACGAGATACAAATTATCGCAATTGGAGATACTTCGAAAATCCCGATTTTTACCTGACCTCCATCGGATGATACTCATTTTCTCGAAAACTACTGATCGCAGGACAAATCTAAATACAGTTCTGAACTCGCAAAACAGACAGGAATTCAACGAGATACAAATTATCGCAATTGGAGATACTTCGAAAATCCATATTTTTACCTGACCTCCCTCGGAAGATACTCATTTTCTCGAAAACTAGTTATCGCAGGACAAATCTAAATACAGTTCTGAACTCCCAAAACAGACAGGAATTCATGAGATACAAATTATCGCAATTGGAGATACTTCGAAAATCCCGATTTTTACTTGACCTCCCTCGGAAGATACTCATTTTCTCGAAAACTACTGATCGCAGGACAAATCTAAATACAGTTCTGAACACGCAAAACAGACAGGAATTCAACGAGATACAAATTATCGCAATTGGAGATACTTCGAAAATCCACATTTTTATCTGATCTCCCTCGAAAGATACTCATTTTCTAGAAAACTACTGATCGCAGCACAAATCCAAATACAGTTCTGAACTCGCAAAACAGACAGGAATTCAACGAGATACAAATTATCGCAATTGGAGATACTTCGAAAATCCATATTTTTACCTGACCTCCCTCGGAAGATACTCATTTTCTCGAAAACTAGTTATCGCAGGACAAATCTAAATACAGTTCTGAACTCGCAAAACAGACAGGAATTCAACGAGATACAAATTATCGCAATTGGAGATACTTCGAAAATCCCGATTTTTACTTGACCTCCCTCGGAAGATACTCATTTTCTCGAAAACTACTGATCGCAGGACAAATCTAAATACAGTTCTGAACACGCAAAACAGACAGGAATTCAACGAGATACAAATTATCGCAATTGGAGATACTTCGAAAATCCACATTTTTATCTGATCTCCCTCGAAAGATACTCATTTTCTAGAAAACTACTGATCGCAGCACAAATCCAAATACAGTTCTGAACTCGCAAAACAGACAGGAATTCAACGAGATACAAATTATCGCAATTGGAGATACTTCGAAAATCCCGATTTTTACATGACCTCCCTCGGAAGATACTCATTTTCTCGAAAACTACTGATAGCAGGATAAATCTAAATACAGTTCTGAGCTCACAAAACAGACAGGAATACAGCGAGATACAAATTATCGCAATTGGAGATACTTCGAAAATCCATATTTTTACCTGACCTCCCTCGGAAGATACTCATTTTCTCGAAAACTAGTTATCGCAGGACAAATCTAAATACAGTTCTGAACTCGCAAAACAGACAGGAATTCAACGAGATACAAATTATAGCAATTGGAGATACTTCGAAAATCCCGATTTTTACTTGACCTCCCTCGGAAGATACTCATTTTCTCGAAAACTACTGATCGCAGGACAAATCTAAATACAGTTCTGAACACGCAAAACAGACAGGAATTCAACGAGATACAAATTATCGCAATTGAAGATACTTCGAAAATCCACATTTTTATCTGATCTCCCTCGAAAGATACTCATTTTCTAGAAAACTACTGATCGCAGCACAAATCCAAATACAGTTCTGAACTCGCAAAACAGACAGGAATTCAACGAGATACAAATTATCGCAATTGGAGATACTTCGAAAATCCCGATTTTTACATGACCTCCCTCGGAAGATACTCATTTTCTCGAAAACTACTGATAGCAGGATAAATCTAAATACAGTTCTGAGCTCAGAAAACAGACAGGAATACAGCGAGATACAAATTATCGCAATTGGAGATACTTCGAAAATCCATATTTTTACCTGACCTCCCTCGGAAGATACTCATTTTCTCGAAAACTACTTATCGCAGGACAAATCTAAATACAGTTTTGAACTCGCAAAACAGACAGGAATTCAACGAGATACAAATTATTGCAATTGGAGATACTTCGAAAATCCCGATTTTTACCTGACCTCCATCGGATGATACTCATTTTCTCGAAAACTACTGATCGCAGGACAAATCTAAATACAGTTCTGAACTCGCAAAACAGACAGGAATTCAACGAGATACAAATTATCGCAATTGGAGATACTTCGAAAATCCCGATTTTTACATGACCTCCCTCGGAAGATACTCATTTTCTCGAAAACTAGTTATCGCAGGACAAATCTAAATACAGTTCTGAACTCGCAAAACAGACAGGAATTCAACGAGATACAAATTATCGCAATTGGAGATACTTCGAAAATCCCGATTTTTACATGACCTCCCTCGGAAGATACTCATTTTCTCGAAAACTACTGATAGCAGGATAAATCTAAATACAGTTCTGAGCTCAGAAAACAGACAGGAATACAGCGAGATACAAATTATCGCAATTGGAGATACTTCGAAAATCCATATTTTTACCTGACCTCCCTCGGAAGATACTCATTTTCTCGAAAACTACTTATCGCAGGACAAATCTAAATACAGTTTTGAACTCGCAAAACAGACAGGAATTCAACGAGATACAAATTATCGCAATTGGAGATACTTCGAAAATCCATATTTTTACCTGACCTCCCTCGGAAGATACTCATTTTCTCGAAAACTAGTTATCGCAGGACAAATCTAAATACAGTTCTGAACTCGCAAAACAGACAGGAATTCAACGAGATACAAATTATCGCAATTGGAGATACTTCGAAAATCCACATTTTTATCTGATCTCCCTCGAAAGATACTCATTTTCTAGAAAACTACTGATCGCAGCACAAATCCAAATACAGTTCTGAACTCGCAAAACAGACAGGAATTCAACGAGATACAAATTATCGCAATTGGAGATACTTCGAAAATCCATATTTTTACCTGACCTCCCTCGGAAGATACTCATTTTCTCGAAAACTAGTTATCGCAGGACAAATCTAAATACAGTTCTGAACTCGCAAAACAGACAGGAATTCAACGAGATACAAATTATCGCAATTGGAGATACTTCGAAAATCCCGATTTTTACTTGACCTCCCTCGGAAGATACTCATTTTCTCGAAAACTACTGATCGCAGGACAAATCTAAATACAGTTCTGAACACGCAAAACAGACAGGAATTCAACGAGATACAAATTATCGCAATTGGAGATACTTCGAAAATCCACATTTTTATCTGATCTCCCTCGAAAGATACTCATTTTCTAGAAAACTACTGATCGCAGCACAAATCCAAATACAGTTCTGAGCTCAGAAAACAGACAGGAATACAGCGAGATACAAATTATCGCAATTGGAGATACTTCGAAAATCCATATTTTTACCTGACCTCCCTCGGAAGATACTCATTTTCTCGAAAACTACTTATCGCAGGACAAATCTAAATACAGTTCTGAACACGCAAAACAGACAGGAATTCAACGAGATACAAATTATTGTAATTGGAGATACTTCGAAAATCCCGATTTTTACTTGACCTCCATCGGATGATACTCATTTTCTCGAAAACTACTGATCGCAGGACAAATCTAAATACAGTTCTGAACTCGCAAAACAGACAGGAATTCAACGAGATACAAATTATCGCAATTGGAGATACTTCGAAAATCCCGATTTTTACTTGACCTCCCTCGGAAGATACTCATTTTCTCGAAAACTACTGATCGCAGGACAAATCTAAATACAGTTCTGAACACGCAAAACAGACAGGAATTCAACGAGATACAAATTATCGCAATTGGAGATACTTCGAAAATCCACATTTTTATCTGATCTCCCTCGAAAGATACTCATTTTCTAGAAAACTACTGATCGCAGCACAAATCCAAATACAGTTCTGAACTCGCAAAACAGACAGGAATTCAACGAGATACAAATTATCGCAATTGGAGATACTTCGAAAGTCCCGATTTTTACCTGACCTCCCTCGGAAGATACTCATTTTCTCGAAAACTACTGATCGCAGGATAAATCTAAATACAGTTCTGAACTCAGAAAACAGACAGGAATGCAGCGAGATACAAATTATCGCAATTGGAGATACTTCGAAAATCCATATTTTTACCTGACCTCCCTCGGAAGATACTCATTTTCTCGAAAACTAGTTATCGCAGGACAAATCTAAATACAGTTCTGAACTCGCAAAACAGACAGGAATTCAACGAGATACAAATTATCGCAATTGGAGATACTTCCAAAATCCCGATT
This sequence comes from Pocota personata, assembly GCA_963082735.1. Classification (NCBI taxonomy): domain Eukaryota; kingdom Metazoa; phylum Arthropoda; class Insecta; order Diptera; family Syrphidae; genus Pocota; species Pocota personata. Next base: position 56,892,921 of record OY720431.1, read on the forward strand.
TTTACCTGACCTCCCTCGGAAGATACTCATTTTCTCGAAAACTGCTGATCGCAGCACAAATAGAAATACAGTTCTGAACTCGCAAAACAGACAGGAATTCAACGAGATACAAATTATCGCAATTGGAGATACTTCGAAAGTCCCGATTTTTACCTGACCTCCCTCGGAAAATATTCATTTTCTCGAAAACTACTGATCGCAGGATAAATCTAAATACAGTTCTGAGCTCAGAAAACAGACAAGAATGCAGCGAGATACAAATTATCGCAATTGGAGATACTTTGAAAATCCATATTTTTACCTGATCTCCCTCGAAAGATACTCATTTTCTCGAAAACAAATCCAAATACAGTTCTGAACTCGCAAAACAGACAGGAATTCAACGAGATACAAATTATCGCAATTGGAGATACTTCGAAAGTCCCGATTTTTACCTGACCTCCCTCGGAAGATACTCATTTTCTCGAAAACTACTTATCGCAGGACAAATCTAAATACAGTTCTGAACTCGCAAAACAGACAGGAATTCAACGAGATACAAATTATCGCAATTGGAGATACTTCGAAAATCCCGATTTTTACCTGACCTCCCTCGGAAGATACTCATTTTCTCGAAAACTACTGATCGCAGGATAAATCTAAATACAGTTCTGAGCCCAGAAAACAGACAGGAATTCAACGAGATACAAATTATCGCAATTGGAGATACTTCGAAAATCCATATTTTTACCTGACCTCCCTCGGAAGATACTCATATTCTCGAAAACTACTTATCGCAGGACAAATTTAAATACAGTTCTGAACTCGCAAAACAGACAGGAATTCAACGAGATACAAATTATCGCAATTGGAGATACATCGAAAATCCAGATTTTTACCTGACCTCCCTCGGAAGATACTCATTTTCTCGAAAACTACTGATCGCAGGACAAATCTAAATACAGTTCTGAACACGCAAAACAGACAGGAATTCAACGAGATACAAATTATTGCAATTGGAAATACTTCGAAAATCCCGATTTTTACCTGACCTCCCTCGGAAGATACTCATTTTCTCGAAAACTACTTATCGCAGGACAAATCTAAATACAGTTCTGAACTCGCAAAACAGACAGGAATTCAACGAGATACAAATTATCGCAATGGGAGATACTTCGGAAATCCCGATTTTTACCTGACCTCCCTCGGAAGATACTCATTTTCTCGAAAACTACTGATCGCAGGACAAATCTAAATACAGTTCTGAACTCGCAATACAGGCAGGAATTCAACGAGATACAAATTATCGCAATTGGAGATACTTCGGAAATCCCGATTTTTACCTGACCTCCCTCGGAAGATACTCATTTTCTCGAAAACTACTGATCGCAGGACAAATCTAAATACAGTTCTGAACTCGCAAAACAGACAGGAATTCAACGAGATACAAATTATCACAATCGAAGATACTTCGAAAATCTCGATTTTTACCTGACCTCCCTCGGAAGATACTCATTTTCTCGAAAACTACTGATCGCAGGACAAATCTAAATACAGTTCTGAACTCGCAAAACAGCAGGAATTCAACAAGATACAAATTATCGCAATTGGAGATACTTCGAAAATCCCGATTTTTACCTGAATTCCCTCGGAAGATACTCATTTTCTCGAAAACTACTGATCGCAGGATAAATCTAAATACAGTTCTGAGCCCAGAAAACAGACAGGAATTCAACGAGATACAAATTATCACAATTGGAGATACTTCGAAAATCCAGATTTTTACCTGACCTCCCTCGGAAGATACTCATTTTCTCGAAAACTGCTTATCGCAGGACAAATCTAAATACAGTTCTGAGCTCAGAAAACAGACATTAATACAGCGAGATACAAATTATAGCAATTGGAGATACTTCGAAAATCCCGATTTTTACCTGACCTCCCTCGGAAGATACTCATTTTCTCGAAAACTGCTTATCGCAGGACAAATCTAAATACAGTTCTGAACTCGCAAAACAGACAGGAATTTAACGAGATACAAATTATCACAATCGAAGTTACTTCGAAAATCCCGATTTTTACCTGACCTCCCTCGGAAGATACTCATTTTCTCGAAAACTACTGATCGCAGGACAAATCTAAATACAGTTCTGAACTCGCAAAACAGACAGGAATTCAACGAGATACAAATTATCGCAATTGGAGATACTTCGAAAATCCAGATTTTTACCTGACCTTCCTCGGAAGATACTCATTTTCTCGAAAACTACTGATCGCAGGACAAATCTAAATACAGTTCTGAACACGCAAAACAGACAGGAATTCAACGAGATACAAATTATCGCAATTGGAGATACTTCGAAAATCCATATTTTTACCTGACCTCCCTCGGAAGATACTCATTTTCTCGAAAACTAGTTATCGCAGGACAAATCTAAATACAGTTCTGAACTCGCAAAACAGACAGGAATTCAACGAGATACAAATTATCGCAATTGGAGATACTTGGAAAATCCCGATTTTTACTTGACCTCCCTCGGAAGATACTCATTTTCTCGAAAACTACTGATCGCAGGACAAATCTAAATACAGTTCTGAACACGCAAAACAGACAGGAATTCAACGAGATACAAATTATCGCAATTGGAGATACTTCGAAAATCCACATTTTTATCTGATCTCCCTCGAAAGATACTCATTTTCTAGAAAACTACTGATCGCAGCACAAATCCAAATACAGTTCTGAACTCGCAAAACAGACAGGAATTCAACGAGATACAAATTATCGCAATTGGAGATACTTCGAAAATCCCGATTTTTACATGACCTCCCTCGGAAGATACTCATTTTCTCGAAAACTACTGTTCGCAGGATAAATCTAAATACAGTTCTGAGCTCAGAAAACAGACATTAATACAGCGAGATACAAATTATAGCAATTGGAGATACTTCGAAAATCCAGATTTTTACCTGACCTTCCTCGGAAGATACTCATTTTCTCGAAAACTACTGATCGCAGGACAAATCTAAATACAGTTCTGAACTCGCAAAACAGACAGGAATTCAACGGGATACAAATTATCGCAATTGGAGATACTTCGAAAATCCCGATTTTTACCTGACCTCCCTCGGAAGATACTCATTTTCTCGAAAACTACTGATCGCAGGACAAATCTAAATACAGTTCTGAACTCGCAAAACAGACAGGAATTCAACGAGATACAAATTATCGCAATTGGAGATACTTCGAAAATCCCGATTTTTACCTGACCTCCCTCGGAAGATACTCATTTTCTCGAAAACTACTGATCGCAGGACAAATCTAAATACAGTTCTGAACTCGCAAAACAGACAGGAATTCAACGGGATACAAATTATCGCAATTGGAGATACTTCGGAAATCCCGATTTTTACCTGACCTCCCTCGGAAGATACTCATTTTCTCGAAAACTACTGATCGCAGGACAAATCTAAATACAGTTCTGAACTCGCAAAACAGACAGGAATTCAACGAGATACAAATTATCGCAATTGGAGATACTTCGAAAATCCCGATTTTTACCTGACCTCCCTCGGAAGATACTCATTTTCTCGAAAACTACTGATCGCAGGACAAATCTAAATACAGTTCTGAACTCGCAAAACAGCAGGAATTCAACGAGATACAAATTATCACAATCGAAGATACTTCGAAAATCTCGATTTTTACCTGACCTCCCTCGGAAGATACTCATTTTCTCGAAAACTACTGATCGCAGGACAAATCTAAATACAGTTCTGAACACGCAAAACAGACAGGAATTCAACGAGATACAAATTATCGCAATTGGAGATACTTCGAGAATCCCGATTTTTACCTGACCTCGGTCGGAAGATACTCATTTTCTCGAAAACTACTGATCGCAGGACAAATCTAAATACAGTTCTGAACTCGCAAAACAGCAGGAATTCAACGAGATACAAATTATCACAATCGAAGATACTTCGAAAATCTCGATTTTTACCTGACCTCCCTCGGAAGATACTCATTTTCTCGAAAACTACTGATCGCAGGACAAATCTAAATACAGTTCTGAACTCGCAAAACAGACAGGAATTCAACGAGATACAAATTATCGCAATTGGAGATACTTCGAGAATCCCGATTTTTACCTGACCTCGGTCGGAAGATACTCATTTTCTCGAAAACTACTGATCGCAGGACAAATCTAAATACAGTTCTGAACTCGCAAAACAGCAGGAATTCAACGAGATACAAATTATCACAATCGAAGATACTTCGAAAATCTCGATTTTTACCTGACCTCCCTCGGAAGATACTCATTTTCTCGATCGCAGGACAAATCTAAATACAGTTCTGAACTCGCAAAACAGACAGGAATTCAACGAGATACAAATTATCACAATCGAAGATACTTCGAAAATCTCGATTTTTACCTGACCTCCCTCGGAAGATACTCATTTTCTCGAAAACTACTGTTCGCAGGATAAATCTAAATACAGTTCTGAGCTCAGAAAACAGACATTAATACAGCGAGATACAAATTATAGCAATTGGAGATACTTCGAAAATCCAGATTTTTACCTGACCTTCCTCGGAAGATACTCATTTTCTCGAAAACTACTGATCGCAGGACAAATCTAAATACAGTTCTGAACACGCAAAACAGACAGGAATTCAACGAGATACAAATTATCGCAATTGGAAATACTTCGAAAATCCCGATTTTTACCTGACCTCCCTCGGAAGATACTCATTTTCTCGAAAACTGCTTATCGCAGGACAAATCTAAATACAGTTCTGAACTCGCAAAACAGACAGGAATTTAACGAGATACAAATTATCACAATCGAAGATACTTCGAAAATCCCGATTTTTACCTGACCTCCCTCGGAAGATACTCATTTTCTCGAAAACTACTGATCGCAGGACAAATCTAAATACAGTTCTGAACTCGCAAAACAGACAGGAATTCAACGAGATACAAATTATCGCAATTGGAGATACTTCGAAAATCCAGATTTTTACCTGACCTTCCTCGGAAGATACTCATTTTCTCGAAAACTACTGATCGCAGGACAAATCTAAATACAGTTCTGAACACGCAAAACAGACAGGAATTCAACGAGATACAAATTATCGCAATTGGAAATACTTCGAAAATCCCGATTTTTACCTGACCTCCCTCGGAAGATACTCATTTTCTCGAAAACTACTGATCGCAGGACAAATCTAAATACAGTTCTGAACTCGCAAAACAGACAGGAATGCAACGAGATACAAATTATCGCAATTGGAGATACTTCGAAAATCCAGATTTTTACCTGACCTCCCTCGGAAGATACTCATTTTCTCGAAAACTACTGATCGCAGGACAAATCTAAATACAGTTCTGAACTCGCAAAACAGACAGGAATTCAACGGGATACAAATTATCGCAATTGGAGATACTTCGGAAATCCCGATTTTTACCTGACCTCCCTCGGAAGATACTCATTTTCTCGAAAACTACTGATCGCAGGACAAATCTAAATACAGTTCTGAACTCGCAAAACAGACAGGAATTCAACGAGATACAAATTATCGCAATTGGAGATACTTCGAAAATCCCGATTTTTACCTGACCTCCCTCGGAAGATACTCATTTTCTCGAAAACTACTGATCGCAGGACAAATCTAAATACAGTTCTGAACTCGCAAAACAGCAGGAATTCAACGAGATACAAATTATCACAATCGAAGATACTTCGAAAATCTCGATTTTTACCTGACCTCCTTCGGAAGATACTCATTTTCTCGAAAACTACTGATCGCAGGACAAATCTAAATACAGTTCTGAACTCGCAAAACAGACAGGAATTCAACGAGATACAAATTATCGCAATTGGAGATACTTCGAGAATCCCGATTTTTACCTGACCTCGGTCGGAAGATACTCATTTTCTCGAAAACTACTGATCGCAGGACAAATCTAAATACAGTTCTGAACTCGCAAAACAGCAGGAATTCAACGAGATACAAATTATCACAATCGAAGATACTTCGAAAATCTCGATTTTTACCTGACCTCCCTCGGAAGATACTCATTTTCTCGAAAACTACTGATCGCAGGACAAATCTAAATACAGTTCTGAACTCGCAAAACAGACAGGAATTCAACGAGATACAAATTATCACAATCGAAGATACTTCGAAAATCTCGATTTTTACCTGACCTCCCTCATAAGATACTCATTTTCTCGAAAACTACTGATCGCAGGACAAATCTAAATACAGTTCTGAACTCGCAAAACAGACAGGAATTCAACGAGATACAAATTATCGCAATTGGAGATACTTCGAAAATCCCGATTTTTACCTGACCTCCCTCGGAAGATACTCATTTTATCGAAAACTACTGATCGCAGGACAAATCTAAATACAGTTCTGAACTCGCAAAACAGACAGGAATTCAACGAGATACAAATTATCGCAATTGGAGATACTTCGAAAATCCCGATTTTTACCTGACCTCCCTCGGAAGATACTCATTTTCTCGAAAACTACTGATCGCAGGACAAATCTAAATACAGTTCTGAACTCGCAAAACAGACAGGAATTCAACGAGATACAAATTATCGCAATTGGAGATACTTCGAAAATCCCGATTTTGACCTGACCTCCCTCGGAAGATACTCATTTTCTCGAAAACTACTGATCGCAGGACAAATCTAAATACAGTTCTGAACACGCAAAACAGACAGGAATACAGCCAGATACAAATTATCGCAACTGGAGATACTTCAAAAATCCCGATTTTTACCTGACCTCCCTCGGAAGATACTCATTTTCTCGAAAACTACTGATCGCAGGACAAATCTAAATACAGTTCTGAACTCGCAAAACAGACAGGAATTCAACGAGATACAAATTGTCGCAATTGGAGATACTTCGAAAATCCCGATTTTTACCTCACCTCCCTCGGATGATACTCATTTTATCGAAAACTACTGATCGCAGGACAAATCTAAATACAGTTCTGAACTCGCAAAACAGACAGGAATTCAACGAGATACAAATTATCGCAATTGGAGATACTTCGAAAGTCCCGATTTTTACCTGACCTCCCTCGGAAGATACTCATTTTCTCGAAAACTACTGATCGCAGGATAAATCTAAATACAGTTCTGAGCTCAGAAAACAGACAGGAATACAGCCAGATACAAACTATCGCAATTGGAGATACTTCGAAAATCCCGATTTTTACCTGACCTCCCTCGGAAGATACTCATTTTCTCGAAAACTGCTTATCGCAGGACAAATCTAAATACAGTTCTGAACTCGCAAAACAGACAGGAATTCAACGAGATACAAATTATCGCAATTGGAGATACTTCGAAAATCCCGATTTTTACCTGACCTCCCTCGGAAGATACTCATTTTCTCGAAAACTACTGATCGCATGACAAATCTAAATACAGTTCTGAACTCGCAAAACAGACATTAATTCAACGAGATACAAATTATTGCAATTGCAGATACTTCGAAAATCCATATTTTTACCTGACCTCCCTCGGAAGATACTCATTTTCTCGAAAACTACTGATCGCATGACAAATCTAAATACAGTTCTGAACTCGCAAAACAGACATTAATCCAACGAGATACAAATTATCGCAATTGGAGATACTTCGAAAATCCATATTTTTACCTGACCTCCCTCGGAAGATACTCATTTTCTCGAAAACTACTGATCGCAAACTACTGATCGCAGGACAAATCTAAATACAGTTCTGAACACGCAAAATAGACAGGAATACAGCCAGATACAAATTATCGCAATTGGAGATACTTCGAAAATCCCGATTTTTACCTGACCTCCCTCGGAAGATACTCATTTTCTCGAAAACTACTGATCGCAGGACAAATCTAAATACAGTTCTGAACTCGTAAAATAGACAGGAATTCAACGAGATACAAATTATCGCAATTGGAGATACTTCGAAAATCCATATTTTTACCTGACCTCCCTCGGAAGATACTCATTTTCTCGAAAACTACTTATCGCAGGACAAATCTAAATACAGTTCTGAACTCGTAAAACAGACAGGAATTCAACGAGATACAAATTATCGCAATTGGAGATACTTCGAAAATCCCGATTTTTACCTGACCTCCCTCGGAAGATACTCATTTTCTCGAAAACTGCTTATCGCAGGACAAATCTAAATACAGTTCTGAACTCGCAAAACAGACAGGAATTCAACGAGATACAAATTATCGCAATTGGAGATACTTCGAAAATCCCGATTTTTACCTGACCTCCCTCGGAAGATACTCATTTTCTCGAAAACTACTGATCGCAGGACAAATCTAAATACAGTCCTGAACTCGCAAAACAGACAGGAATTCAACGAGATACAAATTATCGCAATTGGAGATACTTCGGAAATCCCGATTTTTACCTGACCTCCCTCGGAAGATACTCATTTTCTCGAAAATTACTGATCGCAGGATAAATCTAAATACAGTCTGAGCTCAGAAAACAGACAGGAATACAGCCAGATACAAATTATCGCAATTGGAGATACTTCGAAAATCCCGATTTTTACCTGACCTCCCTCGGAAGATACTCATTTTCTCGAAAACTACTGATCGCAGGACAAATCTAAATACAGTTCTGAACTCGCAGAACAGACAGGAATTCAACGAGATACAAATTATCGCAATTGGAGATACTTCGAAAGTCCCGATTTTTACCTGACCTCCCTCGGAAGATACTCATTTTCTCGAAAACTACTGATCGCAGGACAAATCTAAATACAGTTCTGAACTCGCAAAACAGACAGGAATACAGCCAGATACAAATTATCGCAATTGGAGATACTTCGAAAGTCCCGATTTTTACCTGACCTCCCTCGGAAGATACTCATTTTCTCGAAAACTACTGATCGCAGGACAAATCTAAATACAGTTCTGAACACGCAAAACAGACAGGAATACAACCAGATACAAATTATCGCAATTGGAGATACTTCGAAAGTCCCGATTTTTACCTGACCTCCCTCGGAAGATACTCATTTTCTCGAAAACTACTGATCGCAGGACAATTCTAAATAGAGTTCTGAACTCGCAAAACAGACAGGAATTCAACGAGATACAAATTATCGCAATTGGAGATACTTCGAAAGTCCCGATTTTTACCTGACCTCCCTCGGAAGCTACTCATTTTCTCGAAAATTACTGATCGCAGGATAAATCTAAATACAGTTCTGAGCTCAGAAAACAGACAGGAATACAGCCAGATACAAATTATCGCAATTGGAGATACTTCGAAAATCCCGATTTTTACCTGACCTCCCTCGGAAGATACTCATTTTCTCGAAAACTACTGATCGCAGGACAAATCTAAATACAGTTCTGAACTCGCAAAACAGACAGGAATTCAACGAGATACAAATTATCGCAAATGGAGATACTTCGAAAGTCCCGATTTTTACCTGACCTCACTCGGAAGATACTCATTTTCTCGAAAACTACTGATCGCAGGACAAATCTAAATACAGTTCTGAACTCGCAAAACAGACAGGAATTCAACGAGATACAAATTATCGCAATTTTAGATACTTCGAAAGTCCCGATTTTTACCTGACCTCCCTCGGAAGATACTAATTTTCTCGAAAACTACTGATCGCAGGACAAATCTAAATACAGTTCTGAACTCGCAAAACAGACAGGAATTCAACGAGATACAAATTATCGCAATTTTAGATACTTCGAAAGTCCCGATTTTTACCTGACCTCCCTCGGAAGATACTCATTTTCTCGAAAACTACTGATCGCAGGATAAATCTAAATACAGTTCTGAGCTCAGAAAACAGACAGGAATACAGCCAGATACAAATTATCGCAATTGGAGATACTTCGAAAATCCCGATTTTTACCTGACCTCCCTCGGACGATACTCATTTTCTCGAAAATTACTGATCGCAGGACAAATCTAAATACAGTTCTGAACTCGCAAAACAAACAGGAATTCAACGAGATACAAATTATCGCAATTGGAGATACTTCGAAAATCCACATTTTTATCTGATCTCCCTCGAAAGATACTCATTTTCTCGAAAACTACTGATCGCAGGACAAATCTAAATACAGTTCTGAATACGCAAAACAGACAGGAATACAGCCAGATACAAACTATCGCAATTGGAGATACTTCGAAAATCCCGATTTTTACCTGACCTCCCTCGGAAGATACTCATTTTCTCGAAAACTACTGATCGCAGGACAAATCTAAATACAGTTCTGAACTCGAAAAACAGACAGGAATTCAACGAGATACAAATTATCGCAATTGGAGATACTTCGAAAGTCCCGATTTTTACCTGACCTCACTCGGAAGATACTCATTTTCTCGAAAACTACTGATCGCAGGACAAATCTAAATACAGTTCTGAACTCGCAAAACAGACAGGAATTCAACGAGATACAAATTATCGCAATTGGAGATACTTCGAAAGTCCCGATTTTTACCTGACCTCCCTCGGAAGATACTCATTTTCTCGAAAACTACTGATCGCAGGACAAATCTAAATACAGTTCTGAACTCGCAAAACAGACAGGAATTCAAGGAGATACAAATTATCGCAATTGGAGATACTTCGAAAGTCCCGATTTTTACCTGACCTCCCTCGGAAGATACTCATTTTCTCGAAAACTACTGATCGCAGGATAAACCTAATGCAGTTCTGAGTTCAGAAAACAGACAGGAATACAGCCAGATACAAATTATCACAATTGGAGATACTTCGAAAATCCCGATTTTTACCTGACCTCCCTCGGAAGATACTCATTTTCTCGAAAACTACTGATCGCAGGACAAATCTAAATACAGTTCTGAACTCGCAAAACAGACAGGAATTCAACGAGATACAAATTATCGCAATTGGAGATACTTCGAAAGTCCCGATTTTTACCTGACCTCCCTTGGAAGATACTCATTTTCTCGAAAACTACTGATCGCAGGATAAATCTAAATACAGTTCTGAGCCCAGAAAACAGACAGGAATACAGCGAGATACAAATTATCGCAATTGGAGATACTTCGAAAATCCATATTTTTACCTGACCTCCCTCGGAAGATACTCATTTTCTCGAAAACTACTTATCGCAGGACAAATCTAAATACAGTTCTGAACTCGTAAAACAGACAGGAATTCAACGAGATACAAATTATCGCAATTGGAGATACTTCGAAAATCCATACTTTTACCTGACCTCCCTCGGAAGATACTCATTTTCTCGAAAAATACTGATCGCAGGATAAATCTAAATACAGTTCTGAGCTCAGAAAACAGACAGGAATACAGCCAGATACAAATTATCGCAATTGGAGATACTTCGAAAATCCCGATTTTTACCTGACCGCAATCGGAAGATACTCATTTTCTCGAAAACTACTGATCGCAGGACAAATCTAAATACAGTTCTGAACACGCAAAACAGACAGGAATACAGCCAGATACAAATTATCGCAATTGGAGATACTTCGAAAGTCCCGATTTTTACCTGAAATCCCTCGGAAGATACTCATTTTCTCGAAAACTACTGATCGCAGGACAAATCTAAATACAGTTCTGAACTCGCAAAACAGACAGGAATTCAACGAGGAAAACTACTGATCGCAGGACAAATCTAAATACAGTTCTGAACTCGCAAAACAGACAGGAATTCAACGAGATACAAATTATCGCAATTGGAGATACTTCGAAAATCCCGATTTTTACCTGACCTCCCTCGGAAGATACTCATTTTCTCGAAAACTACTGATCGCAGGACAAATCTAAATACAGTTCTGAACTCGCAAAACAGCAGGAATTCAACGAGATACAAATTATCACAATCGAAGATACTTCGAAAATCTCGATTTTTACCTGACCTCCCTCGGAAGATACTCATTTTCTCGATCGCAGGACAAATCTAAATACAGTTCTGAACTCGCAAAACAGACAGGAATTCAACGAGATACAAATTATCACAATCGAAGATACTTCGAAAATCTCGATTTTTACCTGACCTCCCTCGGAAGATACTCATTTTCTCGAAAACTACTGATCGCAGGACAAATCTAAATACAGTTCTGAACTCGCAAAACAGACAGGAATTCAACGAGATACAAATTATCGCAATTGGAGATACTTCGGAAATCCCGATTTTTACCTGACCTCCCTCGGAAGATACTCATTTTATCGAAAACTACTGATCGCAGGACAAATCTAAATACAGTTCTGAACTCGCAAAACAGACAGGAATTCAACGAGATACAAATTATCGCAATTGGAGATACTTCGAAAATCCAGATTTTTACCTGACCTCCCTCGGAAGATACTGATTTTCTCGAAATCTACTGATCGCAGGACAAATCTAAATACAGTTCTGAACTCGCAAAACAGACAGGAATTCAACGAGATACAAATTATCACAATCGAAGATACTTCGAAAATCTCGATTTTTACCTGACCTCCCTCGGAAGATACTCATTTTCTCGAAAACTACTGTTCGCAGGATAAATCTAAATACAGTTCTGAGCTCAGAAAACAGACATTAATACAGCGAGATACAAATTATAGCAATTGGAGATACTTCGAAAATCCAGATTTTTACCTGACCTTCCTCGGAAGATACTCATTTTCTCGAAAACTACTGATCGCAGGACAAATCTAAATACAGTTCTGAACACGCAAAACAGACAGGAATTCAACGAGATACAAATTATCGCAATTGGAAATACTTCGAAAATCCCGATTTTTACCTGACCTCCCTCGGAAGATACTCATTTTCTCGAAAACTGCTTATCGCAGGACAAATCTAAATACAGTTCTGAACTCGCAAAACAGACAGGAATTTAACGAGATAGAAATTATCACAATCGAAGATACTTCGAAAATCCCGATTTTTACCTGACCTCCCTCGGAAGATACTCATTTTCTCGAAAACTACTGATCGCAGGACAAATCTAAATACAGTTCTGAACTCGCAAAACAGACAGGAATTCAACGAGATACAAATTATCGCAATTGGAGATACTTCGAAAATCCAGATTTTTACCTGACCTTCCTCGGAAGATACTCATTTTCTCGAAAACTACTGATCGCAGGACAAATCTAAATACAGTTCTGAACACGCAAAACAGACAGGAATTCAACGAGATACAAATTATCGCAATTGGAAATACTTCGAAAATCCCGATTTTTACCTGACCTCCCTCGGAAGATACTCATTTTCTCGAAAACTACTGATCGCAGGACAAATCTAAATACAGTTCTGAACTCGCAAAACAGACAGGAATTCAACGAGATACAAATTATCGCAATTGGAGATACTTCGAAAGTCCCGATTTTTACCTGACCTCCCTTGGAAGATACTCATTTTCTCGAAAACTACTGATCGCAGGATAAATCTAAATACAGTTCTGAGCCCAGAAAACAGACAGGAATACAGCGAGATACAAATTATCGCAATTGGAGATACTTCGAAAATCCATATTTTTACCTGACCTCCCTCGGAAGATACTCATTTTCTCGAAAACTACTTATCGCAGGACAAATCTAAATACAGTTCTGAACTCGTAAAACAGACAGGAATTCAACGAGATACAAATTATCGCAATTGGAGATACTTCGAAAATCCATACTTTTACCTGACCTCCCTCGGAAGATACTCATTTTCTCGAAAAATACTGATCGCAGGATAAATCTAAATACAGTTCTGAGCTCAGAAAACAGACAGGAATACAGCCAGATACAAATTATCGCAATTGGAGATACTTCGAAAATCCCGATTTTTACCTGACCGCAATCGGAAGATACTCATTTTCTCGAAAACTACTGATCGCAGGACAAATCTAAATACAGTTCTGAACACGCAAAACAGACAGGAATACAGCCAGATACAAATTATCGCAATTGGAGATACTTCGAAAGTCCCGATTTTTACCTGAAATCCCTCGGAAGATACTCATTTTCTCGAAAACTACTGATCGCAGGACAAATCTAAATACAGTTCTGAACTCGCAAAACAGACAGGAATTCAACGAGGAAAACTACTGATCGCAGGACAAATCTAAATACAGTTCTGAACTCGCAAAACAGACAGGAATTCAACGAGATACAAATTATCGCAATTGGAGATACTTCGAAAATCCCGATTTTTACCTGACCTCCCTCGGAAGATACTCATTTTCTCGAAAACTACTGATCGCAGGACAAATCTAAATACAGTTCTGAACTCGCATAACAGCAGGAATTCAACGAGATACAAATTATCACAATCGAAGATACTTCGAAAATCTCGATTTTTACCTGACCTCCCTCGGAAGATACTCATTTTCTCGATCGCAGGACAAATCTAAATACAGTTCTGAACTCGCAAAACAGACAGGAATTCAACGAGATACAAATTATCACAATCGAAGATACTTCGAAAATCTCGATTTTTACCTGACCTCCCTCGGAAGATACTCATTTTCTCGAAAACTACTGATCGCAGGACAAATCTAAATACAGTTCTGAACTCGCAAAACAGACAGGAATTCAACGAGATACAAATTATCGCAATTGGAGATACTTCGAAAATCCCGATTTTTACCTGACCTCCCTCGGAAGATACTCATTTTATCGAAAACTACTGATCGCAGGACAAATCTAAATACAGTTCTGAACTCGCAAAACAGACAGGAATTCAACGAGATACAAATTATCGCAATTGGAGATACTTCGAAAATCCAGATTTTTACCTGACCTCCCTCGGAAGATACTGATTTTCTCGAAATCTACTGATCGCAGGACAAATCTAAATACAGTTCTGAACTCGCAAAACAGACAGGAATTCAACGAGATACAAATTATCACAATCGAAGATACTTCGAAAATCTCGATTTTTACCTGACCTCCCTCGGAAGATACTCATTTTCTCGAAAACTACTGTTCGCAGGATAAATCTAAATACAGTTCTGAGCTCAGAAAACAGACATTAATACAGCGAGATACAAATTATAGCAATTGGAGATACTTCGAAAATCCAGATTTTTACCTGACCTTCCTCGGAAGATACTCATTTTCTCGAAAACTACTGATCGCAGGACAAATCTAAATACAGTTCTGAACACGCAAAACAGACAGGAATTCAACGAGATACAAATTATCGCAATTGGAAATACTTCGAAAATCCCGATTTTTACCTGACCTCCCTCGGAAGATACTCATTTTCTCGAAAACTGCTTATCGCAGGACAAATCTAAATACAGTTCTGAACTCGCAAAACAGACAGGAATTTAACGAGATACAAATTATCACAATCGAAGATACTTCGAAAATCCCGATTTTTACCTGACCTCCCTCGGAAGATACTCATTTTCTCGAAAACTACTGATCGCAGGACAAATCTAAATACAGTTCTGAACTCGCAAAACAGACAGGAATTCAACGAGATACAAATTATCGCAATTGGAGATACTTCGAAAATCCAGATTTTTACCTGACCTTCCTCGGAAGATACTCATTTTCTCGAAAACTACTGATCGCAGGACAAATCTAAATACAGTTCTGAACACGCAAAACAGACAGGAATTCAACGAGATACAAATTATCGCAATTGGAAATACTTCGAAAATCCCGATTTTTACCTGACCTCCCTCGGAAGATACTGATTTTCTCGAAAACTACTGATCGCAGGACAAATCTAAATACAGTTCTGAACCCGCAAAACAGACAGGAATTCAACGAGATACAAATTATCGCAATGGGAGATACTTCGAAAATCCCGATTTTTACCTGACCTCCCTCGGAAGATACTCATTTTCTCGAAAACTACTGATCGCAGGACAAATCTAAATACAGTTCTGAACTCGCAAAACAGACAGGAATTCAACGAGATACAAATTATCGCAATTGGAGATACTTCGAAAATCCCGATTTTTACCTGACCTCCCTCGGAAGATACTCATTTTCTCGAAAACTACTGATCGCAGGACAAATCTAAATACAGTTCTGAACTCGCAAAACAGCAGGAATTCAACGAGATACAAATTATCACAATCGAAGATACTTCGAAAATCTCGATTTTTACCTGACCTCCCTCGGAAGATACTCATTTTCTCGAAAACTACTGATCGCAGGACAAATCTAAATACAGTTCTGAACTCGCAAAACAGACAGGAATTCAACGAGATACAAATTATCACAATCGAAGATACTTCGAAAATCTCGATTTTTACCTGACCTCCCTCATAAGATACTCATTTTCTCGAAAACTACTGATCGCAGGACAAATCTAAATACAGTTCTGAACTCGCAAAACAGACAGGAATTCAACGAGATACAAATTATCGCAATTGGAGATACTTCGAAAATCCCGATTTTTACCTGACCTCCCTCTGAAGATACTCATTTTCTCGAAAACTACTGATCGCAGGACAAATCTAAATACAGTTCTGAACTCGCAAAACAGACAGGAATTCAACGAGATACAAATTACCGCAATTGGAGATACTTCGAAAATCCCGATTTTTACCTGACCTCCCTCGGAAGATACTCATTTTCTCGAAAACTACTGATCGCAGGACAAATCTAAATACAGTTCTGAACTCGCAAAACAGACAGGAATTCAACGAGATACAAATTATCGCAATTGGAGATACTTCGAAAATCCCGATTTTGACCTGACCTCCCTCGGAAGATACTCATTTTCTCGAAAACTACTGATCGCAGGACAAATCTAAATACAGTTCTGAACACGCAAAACAGACAGGAATACAGCCAGATACAAATTATCGCAACTGGAGATACTTCGAAAATTCCGATTTTTACCTGACCTCCCTCGGAAGATACTCATTTTCTCGAAAACTACTGATCGCAGGACAAATCTAAATACAGTTCTGAACTCGCAAAACAGACAGGAATTCAACGAGATACAAATTGTCGCAATTGGAGATACTTCGAAAATCCCGATTTTTACCTCACCTCCCTCGGATGATACTCATTTTATCGAAAACTACTGATCGCAGGACAAATCTAAATACAGTTCTGAACTCGCAAAACAGACAGGAATTCAACGAGATACAAATTATCGCAATTGGAGATACTTCGAAAGTCCCGATTTTTACCTGACCTCCCTCGGAAGATACTCATTTTCTCGAAAACTACTGATCGCAGGATAAATCTAAATACAGTTCTGAGCTCAGAAAACAGACAGGAATACAGCCAGATACAAACTATCGCAATTGGAGATACTTCGAAAATCCCGATTTTTACCTGACCTCCCTCGGAAGATACTCATTTTCTCGAAAACTACTGATCGCAGGACAAATCTAAATACAGTTCTGAACTCGCAAAACAGACAGGAATTCAACGAGATACAAATTATCGCAATTGGAGATACTTCGAAAATCCCGATTTTTACCTGACCTCCCTCGGAAGATACTCATTTTCTCGAAAACTACTGATCGCATGACAAATCTAAATACAGTTCTGAACTCGCAAAACAGACATTAATTCAACGAGATACAAATTATTGCAATTGGAGATACTTCGAAAATCCATATTTTTACCTGACCTCCCTCGGAAGATACTCATTTTCTCGAAAACTACTGATCGCATGACAAATCTAAATACAGTTCTGAACTCGCAAAACAGACATTAATCCAACGAGATACAAATTATCGCAATTGGAGATACTTCGAAAATCCATATTTTTACCTGACCTCCCTCGGAAGATACTCATTTTCTCGAAAACTACTGATCGCAGGATAAATCTAAATACAGTTCTGAGCCCAGAAAACAGACAGGAATACAGCGAGATACAAATTATCGCAATTGGAGATACTTCGAAAATCCCGATTTTTACCTGACCTCCCTCGGAAGATACTCATTTTCTCGAAAACTACTGATCGCAGGACAAATCTAAATACAGTTCTGAACTCGCAAAACAGACAGGAATTCAACGAGATACAAATTGTCGCAATTGGAGATACTTCGAAAATCCCGATTTTTACCTCACCTCCCTCGGATGATACTCATTTTATCGAAAACTACTGATCGCAGGACAAATCTAAATACAGTTCTGAACTCGCAAAACAGACAGGAATTCAACGAGATACAAATTATCGCAATTGGAGATACTTCGAAAGTCCCGATTTTTACCTGACCTCCCTCGGAAGATACTCATTTTCTCGAAAACTACTGATCGCAGGATAAATCTAAATACAGTTCTGAGCTCAGAAAACAGACAGGAATACAGCCAGATACAAACTATCGCAATTGGAGATACTTCGAAAATCCCGATTTTTACCTGACCTCCCTCGGAAGATACTCATTTTCTCGAAAACTGCTTATCGCAGGACAAATCTAAATACAGTTCTGAACTCGCAAAACAGACAGGAATTCAACGAGATACAAATTATCGCAATTGGAGATACTTCGAAAATCCCGATTTTTACCTGACCTCCCTCGGAAGATACTCATTTTCTCGAAAACTACTGATCGCATGACAAATCTAAATACAGTTCTGAACTCGCAAAACAGACATTAATTCAACGAGATACAAATTATTGCAATTGGAGATACTTCGAAAATCCATATTTTTACCTGACCTCCCTCGGAAGATACTCATTTTCTCGAAAACTACTGATCGCATGACAAATCTAAATACAGTTCTGAACTCGCAAAACAGACATTAATCCAACGAGATACAAATTATCGCAATTGGAGATACTTCGAAAATCCATATTTTTACCTGACCTCCCTCGGAAGATACTCATTTTCTCGAAAACTACTGATCGCAGGATAAATCTAAATACAGTTCTGAGCCCAGAAAACAGACAGGAATACAGCGAGATACAAATTATCGCAATTGGAGATACTTCGAAAATCCCGATTTTTACCTGACCTCCCTCGGAAGATACTCATTTTCTCGAAAACTACTGATCGCAGGACAAATCTAAATACAGTTCTGAACTCGCAAAACAGACAGGAATTCAACGAGATACAAATTATCGCAATTGGAGATACTTCGAAAATCCCGATTTTTACCTGACCTCCCTCGGAAGATACTCATTTTCTCGAAAACTACTGATCGCAGGACAAATCTAAATACAGTCCTGAACTCGCAAAACAGACAGGAATTCAACGAGATACAAATTATCGCAATTGGAGATACTTCGGAAATCCCGATTTTTACCTGACCTCCCTCGGAAGATACTCATTTTCTCGAAAATTACTGATCGCAGGATAAATCTAAATACAGTTCTGAGCTCAGAAAACAGACAGGAATACAGCCAGATACAAATTATCGCAATTGGAGATACTTCGAAAATCCCGATTTTTACCTGACCTCCCTCGGAAGATACTCATTTTCTCGAAACTACTGATCGCAGGACAAATCTAAATACAGTTCTGAACTCGCAAAACAGACAGGAATTCAACGAGATACAAATTATCGCAATTGGAGATACTTCGAAAGTCCCGATTTTTACCTGACCTCCCTCGGAAGATACTCATTTTATCGAAAACTACTGATCGCAGGACAAATCTAAATACAGTTCTGAACTCGCAAAACAGACAGGAATTCAACGAGATACAAATTATCGCAATTGGAGATACTTCGAAAGTCCCGATTTTTACCTGACCTCCCTCGGAAGATACTCATTTTCTCGAAAACTACTGATCGCAGGATAAATCTAAATACAGTTCTGAGCTCAGAAAACAGACAGGAATACAGCCAGATACAAACTATCGCAATTGGAGATACTTCGAAAATCCCGATTTTTACCTGACCTCCCTCGGAAGATACTCATTTTCTCGAAAACTGCTTATCGCAGGACAAATCTAAATACAGTTCTGAACTCGCAAAACAGACAGGAATTCAACGAGATACAAATTATCGCAATTGGAGATACTTCGAAAATCCCGATTTTTACCTGACCTCCCTCGGAAGATACTCATTTTCTCGAAAACTACTGATCGCATGACAAATCTAAATACAGTTCTGAACTCGCAAAACAGACATTAATTCAACGAGATACAAATTATTGCAATTGGAGATACTTCGAAAATCCATATTTTTACCTGACCTCCCTCGGAAGATACTCATTTTCTCGAAAACTACTGATCGCATGACAAATCTAAATACAGTTCTGAACTCGCAAAACAGACATTAATCCAACGAGATACAAATTATCGCAATTGGAGATACTTCGAAAATCCATATTTTTACCTGACCTCCCTCGGAAGATACTCATTTTCTCGAAAACTACTGATCGCAGGATAAATCTAAATACAGTTCTGAGCCCAGAAAACAGACAGGAATACAGCGAGATACAAATTATCGCAATTGGAGATACTTCGAAAATCCCGATTTTTACCTGACCTCCCTCGGAAGATACTCATTTTCTCGAAAACTACTGATCGCAGGACAAATCTAAATACAGTTCTGAACACGCAAAATAGACAGGAATACAGCCAGATACAAATTATCGCAATTGGAGATACTTCGAAAATCCCGATTTTTACCTGACCTCCCTCGGAAGATACTCATTTTCTCGAAAACTACTGATCGCAGGACAAATCTAAATACAGTTCTGAACTCGCAAAACAGACAGGAATTCAACGAGATACAAATTATCGCAATTGGAGATACTTCGAAAATCCCGATTTTTACCTGACCTCCCTCGGAAGATACTCATTTTCTCGAAAACTACTGATCGCAGGACAAATCTAAATACAGTCCTGAACTCGCAAAACAGACAGGAATTCAACGAGATACAAATTATCGCAATTGGAGATACTTCGGAAATCCCGATTTTTACCTGACCTCCCTCGGAAGATACTCATTTTCTCGAAAATTACTGATCGCAGGATAAATCTAAATACAGTTCTGAGCTCAGAAAACAGACAGGAATACAGCCAGATACAAATTATCGCAATTGGAGATACTTCGAAAATCCCGATTTTTACCTGACCTCCCTCGGAAGATACTCATTTTCTCGAAAACTACTGATCGCAGGACAAATCTAAATACAGTTCTGAACTCGCAAAACAGACAGGAATTCAACGAGATACAAATTATCGCAATTGGAGATACTTCGAAAGTCCCGATTTTTACCTGACCTCCCTCGGAAGATACTCATTTTATCGAAAACTACTGATCGCAGGACAAATCTAAATACAGTTCTGAACTCGCAAAACAGACAGGAATTCAACGAGATACAAATTATCGCAATTGGAGATACTTCGAAAGTCCCGATTTTTACCTGACCTCCCTCGGAAGATACTCATTTTCTCGAAAACTACTGATCGCAGGATAAATCTAAATACAGTTCTGAGCTCAGAAAACAGACAGGAATACAGCCAGATACAAACTATCGCAATTGGAGATACTTCGAAAATCCCGATTTTTACCTGACCTCCCTCGGAAGATACTCATTTTCTCGAAAACTGCTTATCGCAGGACAAATCTAAATACAGTTCTGAACTCGCAAAACAGACAGGAATTCAACGAGATACAAATTATCGCAATTGGAGATACTTCGAAAATCCCGATTTTTACCTGACCTCCCTCGGAAGATACTCATTTTCTCGAAAACTACTGATCGCATGACAAATCTAAATACAGTTCTGAACTCGCAAAACAGACATTAATTCAACGAGATACAAATTATTGCAATTGGAGATACTTCGAAAATCCATATTTTTACCTGACCTCCCTCGGAAGATACTCATTTTCTCGAAAACTACTGATCGCATGACAAATCTAAATACAGTTCTGAACTCGCAAAACAGACATTAATCCAACGAGATACAAATTATCGCAATTGGAGATACTTCGAAAATCCATATTTTTACCTGACCTCCCTCGGAAGATACTCATTTTCTCGAAAACTACTGATCGCAGGATAAATCTAAATACAGTTCTGAGCCCAGAAAACAGACAGGAATACAGCGAGATACAAATTATCGCAATTGGAGATACTTCGAAAATCCCGATTTTTACCTGACCTCCCTCGGAAGATACTCATTTTCTCGAAAACTACTGATCGCAGGACAAATCTAAATACAGTTCTGAACACGCAAAATAGACAGGAATACAGCCAGATACAAATTATCGCAATTGGAGATACTTCGAAAATCCCGATTTTTACCTGACCTCCCTCGGAAGATACTCATTTTCTCGAAAACTACTGATCGCAGGACAAATCTAAATACAGTTCTGAACTCGCAAAACAGACAGGAATTCAACGAGATACAAATTATCGCAATTGGAGATACTTCGAAAATCCCGATTTTTACCTGACCTCCCTCGGAAGATACTCATTTTCTCGAAAACTACTGATCGCAGGACAAATCTAAATACAGTCCTGAACTCGCAAAACAGACAGGAATTCAACGAGATACAAATTATCGCAATTGGAGATACTTCGGAAATCCCGATTTTTACCTGACCTCCCTCGGAAGATACTCATTTTCTCGAAAATTACTGATCGCAGGATAAATCTAAATACAGTTCTGAGCTCAGAAAACAGACAGGAATACAGCCAGATACAAATTATCGCAATTGGAGATACTTCGAAAATCCCGATTTTTACCTGACCTCCCTCGGAAGATACTCATTTTCTCGAAAACTACTGATCGCAGGACAAATCTAAATACAGTTCTGAACTCGCAAAACAGACAGGAATTCAACGAGATACAAATTATCGCAATTGGAGATACTTCGAAAGTCCCGATTTTTACCTGACCTCCCTCGGAAGATACTCATTTTCTCGAAAACTACTGATCGCAGGACAAATCTAAATACAGTTCTGAACTCGCAAAACAGACAGGAATACAGCCAGATACAAATTATCGCAATTGGAGATACTTCGAAAGTCCCGATTTTTACCTGACCTCCCTCGGAAGATACTCATTTTCTCGAAAACTACTGATCGCAAGATAAACCTAATGCAGTTCTGAGCTCAGAAAACAGACAGGAATACAGCCAGATACAAATTATCGCAATTGGAGATACTTCGAAAATCCCGATTTTTACCTGACCTCCCTCGGAAGATACTCATTTTCTCGAAAACTACTGATCGCAGGACAAATCTAAATACAGTTCTGAACACGCAAAACAGACAGGAATACAACCAGATACAAATTATCGCAATTGGAGATACTTCGAAAGTCCCGATTTTTACCTGACCTCCCTCGGAAGATACTCATTTTCTCGAAAACTACTGATCGCAGGACAAATCTAAATAGAGTTCTGAACTCGCAAAACAGACAGGAATTCAACGAGATACAAATTATCGCAATTGGAGATACTTCGAAAGTCCCGATTTTTACCTGACCTCCCTCGGAAGCTACTCATTTTCTCGAAAATTACTGATCGCAGGATAAATCTAAATACAGTTCTGAGCTCAGAAAACAGACAGGAATACAGCCAGATACAAATTATCGCAATTGGAGATACTTCGAAAATCCCGATTTTTACCTGACCTCCCTCGGAAGATACTCATTTTCTCGAAAACTACTGATCGCAGGACAAATCTAAATACAGTTCTGAACTCGCAAAACAGACAGGAATTCAACGAGATACAAATTATCGCAATTGGAGATACTTCGAAAGTCCCGATTTTTACCTGACCTCACTCGGAAGATACTCATTTTCTCGAAAACTACTGATCGCAGGACAAATCTAAATACAGTTCTGAACTCGCAAAACAGACAGGAATTCAACGAGATACAAATTATCGCAATTGGAGATACTTCGAAAGTCCCGATTTTTACCTGACCTCCCTCGGAAGATACTCATTTTCTCGAAAACTACTGATCGCAGGACAAATCTAAATACAGTTCTGAACTCGCAAAACAGACAGGAATTCAACGAGATACAAATTATCGCAATTGGAGATACTTCGAAAGTCCCGATTTTTACCTGACCTCCCTCGGAAGATACTCATTTTCTCGAAAACTACTGATCGCAGGACAAATCTAAATACAGTTCTAAACTCGCAAAACAGACAGGAATTCAACGAGATACAAATTATCGCAATTTTAGATACTTCGAAAGTCCCGATTTTTACCTGACCTCCCTCGGAAGATACTAATTTTCTCGAAAACTACTGATCGCAGGACAAATCTAAATACAGTTCTGAACTCGCAAAACAGACAGGAATTCAACGAGATACAAATTATCGCAATTTTAGATACTTCGAAAGTCCCGATTTTTACCTGACCTCCCTCGGAAGATACTCATTTTCTCGAAAACTACTGATCGCAGGATAAATCTAAATACAGTTCTGAGCTCAGAAAACAGACAGGAATACAGCCAGATACAAATTATCGCAATTGGAGATACTTCGAAAATCTCGATTTTTACCTGACCTCCCTCGGACGATACTCATTTTCTCGAAAATTACTGATCGCAGGACAAATCTAAATACAGTTCTGAACTCGCAAAACAGACAGGAATTCAACGAGATACAAATTATCGCAATTGGAGATACTTCGAAAATCCACATTTTTATCTGATCTCCCTCGAAAGATACTCATTTTCTCGAAAACTACTGATCGCAGGACAAATCTAAATACAGTTCTGAATACGCAAAACAGACAGGAATACAGCCAGATACAAACTATCGCAATTGGAGATACTTCGAAAATCCCGATTTTTACCTGACCTCCCTCGGAAGATACTCATTTTCTCGAAAACTACTGATCGCAGGACAAATCTAAATACAGTTCTGAACTCGAAAAACAGACAGGAATTCAACGAGATACAAATTATCGCAATTGGAGATACTTCGAAAGTCCCGATTTTTACCTGACCTCACTCGGAAGATACTCATTTTCTCGAAAACTACTGATCGCAGGACAAATCTAAATACAGTTCTGAACTCGCAAAACAGACAGGAATTCAACGAGATACAAATTATCGCAATTGGAGATACTTCGAAAGTCCCGATTTTTACCTGACCTCCCTCGGAAGATACTCATTTTCTCGAAAACTACTGATCGCAGGACAAATCTAAATACATTTCTGAACTCGCAAAACAGACAGGAATTCAAGGAGATACAAATTATCGCAATTGGAGATACTTCGAAAGTCCCGATTTTTACCTGACCTCCCTCGGAAGATACTCATTTTCTCGAAAACTACTGATCGCAGGATAAACCTAATGCAGTTCTGAGTTCAGAAAACAGACAGGAATACAGCCAGATACAAATTATCACAATTGGAGATACTTCGAAAATCCCGATTTTTACCTGACCTCCCTCGGAAGATACTCATTTTCTCGAAAACTACTGATCGCAGGACAAATCTAAATACAGTTCTGAACTCGCAAAACAGACAGGAATTCAACGAGATACAAATTATCGCAATTGGAGATACTTCGAAAATCCCGATTTTTACCTGACCTCCCTTGGAAGATACTCATTTTCTCGAAAACTACTGATCGCAGGATAAATCTAAATACAGTTCTGAGCCCAGAAAACAGACAGGAATACAGCGAGATACAAATTATCGCAATTGGAGATACTTCGAAAATCCATATTTTTACCTGACCTCCCTCGGAAGATACTCATTTTCTCGAAAACTACTTATCGCAGGACAAATCTAAATACAGTTCTGAACTCGTAAAACAGACAGGAATTCAACGAGATACAAATTATCGCAATTGGAGATACTTCGAAAATCCATACTTTTACCTGACCTCCCTCGGAAGATACTCATTTTCTCGAAAAATACTGATCGCAGGATAAATCTAAATACAGTTCTGAGCTCAGAAAACAGACAGGAATACAGCCAGATACAAATTATCGCAATTGGAGATACTTCGAAAATCCCGATTTTTACCTGACCGCAATCGGAAGATACTCATTTTCTCGAAAACTACTGATCGCAGGACAAATCTAAATACAGTTCTGAACACGCAAAACAGACAGGAATACAGCCAGATACAAATTATCGCAATTGGAGATACTTCGAAAGTCCCGATTTTTACCTGACCTCCCTCGGAAGATACTCATTTTCTCGAAAACTACTGATCGCAGGATAAATCTAAATACAGTTCTGAGCTCAGAAAACAGACAGGAATACAGCCAGATACAAATTATCGCAATTGGAGATACTTCGAAAATCCCGATTTTTACCTGACCTCCCTCGGACGATACTCATTTTCTCGAAAATTACTGATCGCAGGACAAATCTAAATACAGTTCTGAACTCGCAAAACAGACAGGAATTCAACGAGATACAAATTATCGCAATTGGAGATACTTCGAAAGTCCCGATTTTTACCTGACCTCCCTCGGAAGATACTCATTTTCTCGAAAACTACTGATCGCAGGACAAATCTAAATACAGTTCTGAACACGCAAAACAGACAGGAATACAGCCAGATACAAATTATCGCAATTGGAGATACTTCGAAAATCCCGATTTTTACCTGACCTCCCTCGGAAGATACTCATTTTCTCGAAAACTACTGATCGCAGGACAAATCTAAATACAGTTCTGAACTCGCAAAACAGACAGGAATTCAACGAGATACAAATTATCGCATTTGGAGATACTTCGAAAGTCCTGATTTTTACCTGACCTCCCTCGGAAGATACTCATTTTCTCGAAAACTACTGATCGCAGGACAAATCTAAATACAGTTCTGAACACGCAAAACAGACAGGAATACAGCCAGATACAAATTATCGCAATTGGAGATACTTCGAAAATCCCGATTTTTACCTGACCTCCCTCGGAAGATACTCATTTTCTCGAAAACTACTGATCGCAGCACAAATCTAAATACAGTTCTGAACTCGCAAAACAGACAGGAATTCAACGAGATACAAATTATCGCAATTGGAGATACTTCGAAAATCCATACTTTTACCTGACCTCCCTCGGAAGATACTCATTTTCTCGAAAACTACTGATCGCAGGATAAATCTAAATACAGTTCTGAGCTCAGAAAACAGACAGGAATACAGCCAGATACAAATTATCGCAATTGGAGATACTTCGAAAATCCCGATTTTTACCTGACCTCCCTCGGACGATACTCATTTTCTCGAAAATTACTGATCGCAGGACAAATCTAAATACAGTTCTGAACTCGCAAAACAGACAGGAATTCAACGAGATACAAATTATCGCAATTGGAGATACTTCGAAAATCCACATTTTTATATGATCTCCCTCGATAGATACTCATTTTCTCGAAAACTAGTTATCGCAGGACAAATCTAAATACAGTTCTGAACACGCAAAACATACAGGAATACAGCCAGATACAAAATATCGCAATTGGAGATACTTCGAAAATCCCGATTTTTACCTGACCTCCCTCGGAAGATACTCATTTTCTCGGAAACTACTGATCGCAGGACAAATCTAAATACAGTTCTGAACTCGCAAAACAGACAGGAATTCAACGAGATACAAATTATCGCAATTGGAGATACTTCGAAAGTCCCGATTTTTACCCGACCTCCCTCGGAAGATACTCATTTTCTCGAAAACTACTGATCGCAGGACAAATCTAAATACAGTTCTGAACTCGCAAAACAGACAGGAATTCAACGAGATACAAATTATCGCAATTGGAGATACTTCGAAAGTCCCGATTTTTACCTGACCTCCCTCGGAAGATACTCATTTTCTCGAAAACTACTGATCGCAGGATAAATCTAAATACAGTTCTGAGCCCAGAAAACAGACAGGAATACAGCGAGATACAAATTATCGCAATTGGAGATACTTCGAAAATCCATATTTTTACCTGACCTCCCTCGGAAGATACTCATTTTCTCGAAAACTACTTATCGCAGGACAAATCTAAATACAGTTCTGAACTCGTAAAACAGACAGGAATTCAACGAGATACAAATTATCGCAATTGGAGATACTTCGAAAATCCATACTTTTACCTGACCTCCCTCGGAAGATACTCATTTTCTCGAAAACTACTGATCGCAGGACAAATCTAAATACAGTTCTGAACTCGCAAAACAGACAGGAATTCAACGAGATACAAATTATCGCAATTGGAGATACTTCGAAAGTCCCGATTTTTACCTGACCTCCCTCGGAAGATACTCATTTTCTCGAAAACTACTGATCGCAGGACAAATCTAAATACAGTTCTGAACACGCAAAACAGACAGGAATACAGCCAGATACAAATTATCGCAATTGAAGATACTTCGAAAATCCCGATTTTTACCTGACCTCCCTCGGAAGATACTCATTTTCTCGAAAACTACTGATCGCAGGACAAATCTAAATACAGTTCTGAACTCGCAAAACAGACAGGAATTCAACGAGATACAAATTATCGCATTTGGAGATACTTCGAAAGTCCTGATTTTTACCTGACCTCCCTCGGAAGATACTCATTTTCTCGAAAACTACTGATCGCAGGATAAATCTAAATACAGTTCTGAGCTCAGAAAACAGACAGGAATACAGCCAGATACAAATTATCGCAATTGGAGATACTTCGAAAATCCCGATTTTTACCTGACCTCCCTCTGAAGATACTCATTTTCTCGAAAACTACTGATCGCAGGACAAATCTAAATACAGTTCTGAACTCGCAAAACAGACAGGAATTCAACGAGATACAAATTATGGCAATTGGAGATACTTCGAAAGTCCCGATTTTTACCTGACCTCCCTCGGAAGATACTCATTTTCTCGAAAACTACTGATCGCAGGATAAATCTAAATACAGTTCTGAGCTCAGAAAACAGACAGGAATACAGCCAGATACAAATTATCGCAATTGGAGATACTTCGAAAATCCCGATTTTTACCTGACCTCCCTCGGAAGATACTCATTTTCTCGAAAACTGCTGATCGCAGGACAAATCTAAATACAGTTCTGAACACGCAAAACAGACAGGAATACAGCCAGATACAAATTATCGCAATTGGAGATACTTCGAAAATCCCGATTTTTACCTGATCTCCCTCGGAAGATACTCAATTTCTCGAAAACTACTGATCGCAGGATAAATCTAAATACAGTTCTGAGCTCAGAAAACAGACAGGAATACAGCCAGATACAAATTATCGCAATTGGAGATACTTCGAAAATCCCGATTTTTACCTGACCTCCCTCGGAAGATATTCATTTTCTCGAAAACTACTGATCGGAGGACAAATCTAAATACAGTTCTGAACTCGCAAAACAGACATTAATTCAACGAGATACAAATTATCGCAATTGGAGGTACTTCGAAAATCCCGATTTTTACCTGACCTCCCTCGGAAGATACTCATTTTCTCGAAAACTACTGATCGTAGGACAAATCTAAATACAGTTCTGAACTCGCAAAACAGACAGGAATTCAGCGAGATACAAATTATCGCAATTGGAGATACTTCGAAAATCCCGATTTTTACCTGACCTCCCTCGGAAGATACTCATTTTCTCGAAAACTACTGATCGCAGAACAAATCTAAATACAGTTCTGAACTCGTAAAACAGACAGGAATTCAACGAGATACAAATTATCGCAATTGGAGATACTTCAAAAATCCCGATTTTTACCTGACCTCCCTCGGAAGATACTCATTTTCTCGAAAACTACTGATCGTAGGACAAATCTAAATACAGTTCTGAACTCGCAAAACAGACAGGAATTCAACGAGATACAAATTATCGCAATTGGAGATACTTCGAAAGTCCCGACTTTTACCTGATCTCCCTCGGAAGATACTCAATTTCTCGAAAACTACTGATCGCAGGATAAATCTAAATACAGTTCTGAGCTCAGAAAACAGACAGGAATACAGCCAGATACAAATTATCGCAATTGGAGATACTTCGAAAATCCCGATTTTTACCTGACCTCCCTCGGAAGATACTCATTTTCTCGAAAACTACTGATCGCAGGACAAATCTAAATACAGTTCTGAACTCGCAAAACAGACAGGAATTCAACGAGATACAAATTATCGCAATTGGAGATACTTCGAAAATCCCGATTTTTAGCTGACCTCCCTCGGAAGATACTCATTTTCTCGAAAACTACTGATCGCAGGACAAATCTAAATACAGTTCTGAACACGCAAAACAGACAGGAATACAGCCAGATACAAATTATCGCAATTGGAGATACTTCGAAAATCCCGATTTTTACCTGACCTCCCTCGGAAGATACTCATTTTCTCGAAAACTACTGATCGCAGGACAAATCTAAATACAGTTCTGAACTCGCAAAACAGACAGGAATTCAACGAGATACAAATTATCGCAATTGGAGATACTTCGAAAGTCCCGATTTTTACCTGACCTCCCTCGGAAGATACTCATTTTCTCGAAAACTACTGATCGCAGGATAAATCTAAATACAGTTCTGAGCTCAGAAAACAGACAGGAATACAGCCAGATACAAATTATCGCAATTGGAGATACTTCGAAAATCCCGATTTTTACCTGACCTCCCTCGGAAGATACTCATTTTCTCGAAAACTACTGATCGCAGGACAAATCTAAATACAGTTCTGAACTCGCAAAACAGACAGGAATTCAACGAGATACAAATTATCGCAATTGGAGATACTTCGAAAGTCCCGATTTTTACCTGATCTCCCTCGGAAGATACTCAATTTCTCGAAAACTACTGATCGCAGGATAAATCTAAATACAGTTCTGAGCTCAGAAAACAGACAGGAATACAGCCAGATACAAATTATCGCAATTGGAGATACTTCGAAAATCCCGATTTTTACCTGACCTCCCTCGGAAGATACTCATTTTCTCAAAAACTACTGATCGCAGGACAAATCTAAATACAGTTCTGAACACGCAAAACAGACAGGAATACAGCCAGATACAAATTATCGCAATTGGAGATACTTCGAAAATCCCGATTTTTACCTGACCTCCCTCGGAAGATACTCATTTTCTCGAAAACTACTGATCGCAGGACAAATCTAAATACAGTTCTGAACTCGCAAAACAGACAGAAATTCAACGAGATACAAATTATCGCAATTGGAGATACTTCGAAAATCCCGATTTTTACCTGACCTCCCTCGGAAGATACTCATTTTCTCGAAAACTACTGATCGCAGGACAAATCTAAATACAGTTCTGAACACGCAAAACAGACAGGAATACAGCCAGATACAAATTATCGCAATTGGAGATACTTCGAAAATCCCGATTTTTACCTGACCTCCCTCGGAAGATACTCATTTTCTCGAAAACTACTGATCGCAGAACAAATCTAAATACAGTTCTGAACTCGTAAAACAGACAGGAATTCAACGAGATACAAATTATCGCAATTGGAGATACTTCAAAAATCCCGATTTTTACCTGACCTCCCTCGGAAGATACTCATTTTCTCGAAAACTACTGATCGTAGGACAAATCTAAATACAGTTCTGAACTCGCAAAACAGACAGGAATTCAACGAGATACAAATTATCGCAATTGGAGATACTTCGAAAATCCCGATTTTTAGCTGACCTCCCTCGGAAGATACTCATTTTCTCGAAAACTACTGATCGCAGGACAAATCTAAATACAGTTCTGAACACGCAAAACAGACAGGAATACAGCCAGATACAAATTATCGCAATTGGAGATACTTCGAAAATCCCGATTTTTACCTGACCTCCCTCGGAAGATACTCATTTTCTCGAAAACTACTGATCGCAGGACAAATCTAAATACAGTTCTGAACTCGCAAAACAGACAGGAATTCAACGAGATACAAATTATCGCAATTGGAGATACTTCGAAAGTCCCGATTTTTACCTGACCTCCCTCGGAAGATACTCATTTTCTCGAAAACTACTGATCGCAGGATAAATCTAAATACAGTTCTGAGCTCAGAAAACAGACAGGAATACAGCCAGATACAAATTATCGCAATTGGAGATACTTCGAAAATCCCGATTTTTACCTGACCTCCCTCGGAAGATA
The DNA here is from genome assembly GCA_963082735.1 of Pocota personata. Classification (NCBI taxonomy): domain Eukaryota; kingdom Metazoa; phylum Arthropoda; class Insecta; order Diptera; family Syrphidae; genus Pocota; species Pocota personata. Next base: position 56,924,861 of record OY720431.1, read on the forward strand.
CTCATTTTCTCGAAAACTACTGATCGCAGGACAAATCTAAATACAGTTCTGAACTCGCAAAACAGACAGGAATTCAACGAGATACAAATTATCGCAATTGGAGATACTTCGAAAGTCCCGATTTTTACCTGATCTCCCTCGGAAGATACTCAATTTCTCGAAAACTACTGATCGCAGGATAAATCTAAATACAGTTCTGAGCTCAGAAAACAGACAGGAATACAGCCAGATACAAATTATCGCAATTGGAGATACTTCGAAAATCCCGATTTTTACCTGACCTCCCTCGGAAGATACTCATTTTCTCAAAAACTACTGATCGCAGGACAAATCTAAATACAGTTCTGAACACGCAAAACAGACAGGAATACAGCCAGATACAAATTATCGCAATTGGAGATACTTCGAAAATCCCGATTTTTACCTGACCTCCCTCGGAAGATACTCATTTTCTCGAAAACTACTGATCGCAGGACAAATCTAAATACAGTTCTGAACTCGCAAAACAGACAGAAATTCAACGAGATACAAATTATCGCAATTGGAGATACTTCGAAAATCCCGATTTTTACCTGACCTCCCTCGGAAGATACTCATTTTCTCGAAAACTACTGATCGCAGGACAAATCTAAATACAGTTCTGAACACGCAAAACAGACAGGAATACAGCCAGATACAAATTATCGCAATTGGAGATACTTCGAAAATCCCGATTTTTACCTGACCTCTCTCGGAAGATACTCATTTTCTCGAAAACTACTGATCGCAGGACAAATCTAAATACAGTTCTGAACACGCAAAACAGACAGGAATACAGCCAGATACAAATTATTGCAATTGGAGATACTTCGAAAATCCCGATTTTTACCTGACCTCCCTCGGAAGATACTCATTTTCTCGAAAACTACTGATCGCAGGACAAATCTAAATACAGTTCTGAACTCGCAAAACAGACAGGAATTCAACGAGATACAAATTATCGCAATTGGAGATACTTCGAAAGTCCCGATTTTTACCTGACCTCCCTCGGAAGATACTCATTTTCTCGAAAACTACTGATCGCAGGACAAATCTAAATACAGTTCTGAACTCGCAAAACAGACAGGAATTCAACGAGATACAAATTATCGCAATTGGAGATACTTCGAAAATCCCGATTTTTACCTGACTTCCCTCGGAAGATACTAATTTTCTCGAAAACTACTGATCGCAGGACAAATCTAAATACAGTTCTGAACTCGCAAAACAGACAGGAATTCAACGAGATACAAATTATCGCAATTGGAGATACTTCGAAAGTCCCGATTTTTACCTGACCTCCCTCGGAAGATACTCATTTTCTCGAAAACTACTGATCGCAGGATAAATCTAAATACAGTTCTGAACTCGCAAAACAGACAGGAATTCAACGAGATACAAATTATCGCAATTGGAGATACTTCGAAAGTCCCGATTTTTACCTGACCTCCCTCGGAAGATACTCATTTTCTCGAAAACTACTGATCGCAGGACAAATCTAAATACAGTTCTGAACTCGCAAAACAGACAGGAATTCAACGAGATACAAATTATCGCAATTGGAGATACTTCGGAAATCCCGATTTTTACCTGACCTCCCTCGGAAGATACTCATTTTCTCGAAAACTACTGATCGCAGGACAAATCTAAATACAGTTCTGAACTCGCAAAACAGACAGGAATTCAACGAGATACAAATTATCACAATCGAAGATACTTCGAAAATCTCGATTTTTACCTGACCTTCTTCGGAAGATACTCATTTTCTCGAAAACTACTGATCGCAGGACAAATCTAAATACAGTTCTGAACTCGCAAAATAGACAGGAATTCAACGAGATACAAATTATCGCAATTGGAGATACTTCGAAAATCCCGATTTTTACCTGACCTCCCTCGGAAGATACTCATTTTCTCGAAAACTACTGATCGCAGGACAAATCTAAATACAGTTCTGAACTCGCAAAACAGACGGGAATTCAACGAGATACAAATTATCGCAATTGGAGATACTTCGAAAATCCCGATTTTTACCTGACCTCCCTCGGAAGATACTCATTTTCTCGAAAACTACTGATCGCAGGACAAATCTAAATACAGTTCTGAACTCGCAAAACAGACAGGAATTCAACGAGATACAAATTATCGCAATTGGAGATACTTCGAAAGTCCCGATTTTTACCTGACCTCCCTCGGAAGATACTCATTTTCTCGAAAACTACTGATCGCAGGATAAATCTAAATACAGTTCTGAGCTCAGAAAACAGACAGGAATACAGCCAGATACAAATTATCGCAATTGGAGATACTTCGAAAATCCCGATTTTTACCTGACCTCCCTCGGAAGATACTCATTTCCTCGAAAACTACTGATCGCAGGACAAATCTAAATACAGTTCTGAACTCGCAAAAAAGACAGGAATTCAACGAGATACAAATTATCGCAATTGGAGATACTTCGAAAATCCCGATTTTTACCTGACCTCCCTCGGAAGATACTCATTTTCTCGAAAACTACTGATCGCAGGACAAATCTAAATACAGTTCTGAACTCGCAAAACAGACAGGAATTCAACGAGATACAAATTATCGCAATTGGAGATACTTCGAAAGTCCCGATTTTTACCTGACCTCCCTCGGAAGATACTCATTTTCTCGAAAACTACGGATCGCAGGACAAATCTAAATACAGTTCTGAACTCGCAAAACAGACAGGAATTCAACGAGATACAAATTATCGCAATTGGAGATACTTCGAAAGTCCCAATTTTTACCTGACCTCCCTCGGAAGATACTCATTTTCTCGAAAACTACTGATCGCAGGATAAATCTAAATACAGTTCTGAACTCGCAAAACAGACAGGAATTCAACGAGATACAAATTATCGCAATTGGAGATACTTCGAAAGTCCCGATTTTTACCTGACCTCCCTCGGAAGATACTCATTTTCTCGAAAACTACTGATCGCACTACAAATCTAAATACAGTTCTGAACTCGCAAAACAGACAGGAATTCAACGAGATACAAATTATCGCAATTGGAGATACTTCGGAAATCCCGATTTTTACCTGACCTCCCTCGGAAGATACTCATTTTCTCGAAAACTACTGATCGCAGGACAAATCTAAATACAGTTCTGAACTCGCAAAACAGACAGGAATTCAACGAGATACAAATTATCGCAATTGGAGATACTTCGAAAATCCCGATTTTTACCTGACCTCCCTCGGAAGATACTCATTTTCTCGAAAACTACTGATCGCAGGACAAATCTAAATACAGTTCTGAACTCGCAAAACAGACGAGAATTCAACGAGATACAAATTATCGCAATTGGAGGTACTTCGAAAATCCCGATTTTTACCTGACCTCCCTCGGAAGATACTCATTTTCTCGAAAACTACTGATCGCAGGACAAATCTAAATACAGTTCTGAACTCGCAAAACAGACAGAAATTCAACGAGATACAAATTATCGCAATTGGAGATACTTCGAAAATCCCGATTTTTACCTGACCTCCCTCGGAAGATACTCATTTTCTCGAAAACTACTGATCGCAGGACAAATCTAAATACAGTTCTGAACTCGCAAAACAGACAGGAATTCAACGAGATACAAATTATCGCAATTGGAGATACTTCGGAAATCCCGATTTTTACCTGACCTCCCTCATAAGATACTCATTTTCTCGAAAACTACTGATCGCAGGACAAATCTATATACAGTTCTGAACTCGCAAAACAGACGGGAATTCAACGAGATACAAATTATCGCAATTGGAGATACTTCGAAAATCCCGATTTTTACCTGACCTCCCTCGGAAGGTACTCATTTTCTCGAAAACTACTGATCGCAGGACAAATCTAAATACAGTTCTGAACTCGCAAAACAGACAGGAATTCAACGAGATACAAATTATCGCAATTGGAGATACTTCGGAAATCCCGATTTTTACCTGACCTCCCTCGGAAGATACTCATTTTCTCGAAAACTACTGATCGCAGGACAAATCTAAATACAGTTCTGAACTCGCAAAACAGACAGGAATTCAACGAGATACAAATTATCACAATCGAAGATACTTCGAAAATCTCGATTTTTACCTGACCTTCTTCGGAAGATACTCATTTTCTCGAAAACTACTGATCGCAGGACAAATCTAAGTACAGTTCTGAACTCGCAAAACAGACAGGAATTCAACGAGATACAAATTATCGCAATTGGAGATACTTCGAAAATCCCGATTTTTACCTGACCTCCCTCGGAAGATACTCATTTTCTCGAAAACTACTGATCGCAGGACAAATCTAAATACAGTTCTGAACTCGCAAAACAGACAGGAATTCAACGATACAAATACAAATTATCGCAATTGGAGATACTTCGAAAATCCCGATTTTTACCTGACCTCCCTCGGAAGATACTCATTTTCTCGAAAACTACTGATCGCAGGACAAATCTAAATACAGTTCTGAACTCGCAAAACAGACAGGAATTCAACGAGATACAAATTATCACAATTGGAGATACTTCGAAAATCCCGACTTTTACCTGACCTCCCTCGGAAGATACTCATTTTCTCGAAAACTACTGATCGCAGGACAAATCTAAATACAGTTCTGAACTCGCAAAATAGACAGGAATTCAACGAGATACAAATTATCGCAATTGGAGATACTTCGAAAATCCCGATTTTACCTGACCTCCCTCGGAAGATACTCATTTTCTCGAAAACTACTGATCGCAGGACAAATCTAAATACAGTTCTGAACTCGCAAAACAGACAGGAATTCAACGAGATACAAATTATCGCAATTGGAGATACTTCGGAAATCCCGATTTTTACCTGACCTCCCTCATAAGATACTCATTTTCTCGAAAACTACTGATCGCAGGACAAATCTATATACAGTTCTGAACTCGCAAAACAGACGGGAATTCAACGAGATACAAATTATCGCAATTGGAGATACTTCGGAAATCCCGATTTTTACCTGACCTCCCTCGGAAGATACTCATTTTCTCGAAAACTACTGATCGCAGGACAAATCTAAATACAGTTCTGAACTCGCAAAACAGACAGGAATTCAACGAGATACAAATTATCACAATCGAAGATACTTCGAAAATCTCGATTTTTACCTGACCTTCTTCGGAAGATACTCATTTTCTCGAAAACTACTGATCGCAGGACAAATCTAAATACAGTTCTGAACTCGCAAAACAGACAGGAATTCAACGAGATACAAATTATCGCAATTGGAGATACTTCGGAAATCCCGATTTTTACCTGACCTCCCTCGGAAGATACTCATTTTCTCGAAAACTACTGATCGCAGGACAAATCTAAATACAGTTCTGAACTCGCAAAACAGACAGGAATTCAACGAGATACAAATTGTCGCAATTGGAGATACTTCGGAAATCCCGATTTTTACCTGACCTCCCTCGGAAGATACTCATTTTCTCGAAAACTACTGATCGCAGGACAAATCTAAATACAGTTCTGAACTCGCAAAACAGACAGGAATTCAACGAGATACAAATTATCGCAATTGGAGATACTTCGAAAATCCCGATTTTTACCTGACCTCCCTCGGAAGATACTCATTTTCTCGAAAACTACTGAACGCAGGACAAATCTAAATACAGTTCTGAACTCGCAAAACAGACAGGAATTCAACGAGATACAAATTATCGCAATTGGAGATACTTCGGAAATCCCGATTTTTACCTGACCTCCCTCGGAAGATACTCATTTTCTCGAAAACTACTGATCGCAGGACAAATCTAAATACAGTTCTGAACTCGCAAAACAGACGGGAATTCAACGAGATACAAATTATCGCAATTGGAGATACTTCGGAAATCCCGATTTTTGCCTGACCTCCCTCGGAAGATACTCATTTTCTCGAAAACTACTGATCGCAGGACAAATCTAAATACAGTTCTGAACTCGCAAAACAGACAGGAATTCAACGAGATACAAATTGTCGCAATTGGAGATACTTCGGAAATCCCGATTTTTACCTGACCTCCCTCGGAAGATACTCATTTTCTCGAAAACTACTGATCGCAGGACAAATCTAAATACAGTTCTGAACTCGCAAAACAGACAGGAATTCAACGAGATACAAATTATCGCAATTGGAGATACTTCGAAAATCCCGATTTTTACCTGACCTCCCTCGGAAGATACTCATTTTCTCGAAAACTACTGAACGCAGGACAAATCTAAATACAGTTCTGAACTCGCAAAACAGACAGGAATTCAACGAGATACAAATTATCGCAATTGGAGATACTTCGGAAATCCCGATTTTTAAATGACCTCCCTCATAAGATACTCATTTTCTCGAAAACTACTGATCGCAGGACAAATCTATATACAGTTCTGAACTCGCAAAACAGACGGGAATTCAACGAGATACAAATTATCGCAATTGGAGATACTTCGAAAATCCCGATTTTTACCTGACCTCCCTCGGAAGATACTCATTTTCTCGAAAATTACTGATCGCAGGACAAATCTAAATACAGTTCTGAACTCGCGAAACAGACAGGAATTCAACGAGATACAAATTATCGCAATTGGAGATACTTCGAAAATCCCGATTTTTACCTGACCTCCCTCGGAAGATACTCATTTTCTCGAAAACTACTGATCGCAGGACAAATCTAAATACAGTTCTGAACTCGCAAAACAGACAGGAATTCAACGAGATACAAATTATCGCAATTGGAGGTACTTCGAAAATCCCGATTTTTACCTGACCTCCCTCGGAAGATACTCATTTTCTCGAAAACTACTGATCGCAGGACAAATCTAAATACAGTTCTGAACTCGCAAAACAGACAGGAATTCAACGAGATACAAATTGTCGCAATTGGAGATACTTCGGAAATCCCGATTTTTACCTGACCTCCCTCGGAAGATACTCATTTTCTCGAAAACTACTGATCGCAGGACAAATCTAAATACAGTTCTGAACTCGCAAAACAGACAGGAATTCAACGAGATAAAAATTATCGCAATTGGAGATACTTCGAAAATCCCGATTTTTACCTGACCTCCCTCGGAAGATACTCATTTTCTCGAAAACTACTGAACGCAGGACAAATCTAAATACAGTTCTGAACTCGCAAAACAGACAGGAATTCAACGAGATACAAATTATCGCAATTGGAGATACTTCGGAAATCCCGATTTTTACCTGACCTCCCTCATAAGATACTCATTTTCTCGAAAACTACTGATCGCAGGACAAATCTATATACAGTTCTGAACTCGCAAAACAGACGGGAATTCAACGAGATACAAATTATCGCAATTGGAGATACTTCGAAAATCCCGATTTTTACCTGACCTCCCTCGGAAGATACTCATTTTCTTGAAAATTACTGATCGCAGGACAAATCTAAATACAGTTCTGAACTCGCGAAACAGACAGGAATTCAACGAGATACAAATTATCGCAATTGGAGATACTTCGAAAATCCCGATTTTTACCTGACCTCCCTCGGAAGATACTCATTTTCTCGAAAACTACTGATCGCAGGACAAATCTAAATACAGTTCTGAACTCGCAAAACAGACAGGAATTCAACGAGATACAAATTATCGCAATTGGAGGTACTTCGAAAATCCCGATTTTTACCTGACCTCCCTCGGAAGATACTCATTTTCTCGAAAACTACTGATCGCAGGACAAATCTAAATACAGTTCTGAACTCGCAAAACAGACAGGAATTCAACGAGATACAAATTGTCGCAATTGGAGATACTTCGGAAATCCCGATTTTTACCTGACCTCCCTCGGAAGATACTCATTTTCTCGAAAACTACTGATCGCAGGACAAATCTAAATACAGTTCTGAACTCGCAAAACAGACAGGAATTCAACGAGATAAAAATTATCGCAATTGGAGATACTTCGAAAATCCCGATTTTTACCTGACCTCCCTCGGAAGATACTCATTTTCTCGAAAACTACTGAACGCAGGACAAATCTAAATACAGTTCTGAACTCGCAAAACAGACAGGAATTCAACGAGATACAAATTATCGCAATTGGAGATACTTCGGAAATCCCGATTTTTACCTGACCTCCCTCATAAGATACTCATTTTCTCGAAAACTACTGATCGCAGGACAAATCTATATACAGTTCTGAACTCGCAAAACAGACGGGAATTCAACGAGATACAAATTATCGCAATTGGAGATACTTCGAAAATCCCGATTTTTACCTGACCTCCCTCGGAAGATACTCATTTTCTTGAAAATTACTGATCGCAGGACAAATCTAAATACAGTTCTGAACTCGCGAAACAGACAGGAATTCAACGAGATACAAATTATCGCAATTGGAGATACTTCGAAAATTCCGATTTTTACCTGACCTCCCTCGGAAGATACTCATTTTCTCGAAAACTACTGATCGCAGGACAAATCTAAATACAGTTCTGAACTCGCAAAACAGACAGGAATTCAACGAGATACAAATTATCGCAATTGGAGGTACTTCGAAAATCCCGATTTTTACCTGACCTCCCTCGGAAGATACTCATTTTCTCGAAAACTACTGATCGCAGGACAAATCTAAATACAGTTCTGAACTCGCAAAACAGACAGGAATTCAACGAGATACAAATTATCGCAATTGGAGATACTTCGAAAATCCCGATTTTTACCTGACCTCCCTCAGAAGATACTCATTTTCTCGAAAACTACTGATCGCAGGACAAATCTAAATACAGTTCTGAACTCGCAAAACAGACAGGAATTCAACGAGATACAAATTATCGCAATTGGAGATACTTCGAAAATCCCGATTTTTACCTGACCTCCCTCGGAAGATACTCATTTTCTCGAAAACTACTGAACGCAGGACAAATCTAAATACAGTTCTGAACTCGCAAAACAGACAGGAATTCAACGAGATACAAATTATCGCAATTGGAGATACTTCGGAAATCCCGATTTTTACCTGACCTCCCTCGGAAGATACTCATTTTCTCGAAAACTACTGATCGCAGGACAAATCTAAATACAGTTCTGAACTCGCAAAACAGACGGGAATTCAACGAGATACAAATTATCGCAATTGGAGATACTTCGGAAATCCCGATTTTTGCCTGACCTCCCTCGGAAGATACTCATTTTCTCGAAAACTACTGATCGCAGGACAAATCTAAATACAGTTCTGAACTCGCAAAACAGACAGGAATTCAACGAGATACAAATTGTCGCAATTGGAGATACTTCGGAAATCCCGATTTTTACCTGACCTCCCTCGGAAGATACTCATTTTCTCGAAAACTACTGAACGCAGGACAAATCTAAATACAGTTCTGAACTCGCAAAACAGACAGGAATTCAACGAGATACAAATTATCGCAATTGGAGATACTTCGAAAATCCCGATTTTTACCTGACCTCCCTCGGAAGATACTCATTTTCTCGAAAACTACTGATCGCAGGACAAATCTAAATACAGTTCTGAACTCGCAAAACAGACAGGAATTCAACGAGATACAAATTATCGCAATTGGAGGTACTTCGAAAATCCCGATTTTTACCTGACCTCCCTCGGAAGATACTCATTTTCTCGAAAACTACTGATCGCAGGACAAATCTAAATACAGTTCTGAACTCGCAAAACAGACAGGAATTCAACGAGATACAAATTATCGCAATTGGAGATACTTCGAAAATCCCGATTTTTACCTGACCTCCCTCGGATGATACTCATTTTCTCGAAAACTACTGATCGCAGGACAAATCTAAATACAGTTCTGAACTCGCAAAACAGACAGGAATTCAACGAGATACAAATTATCGCAATTGGAAATACTTCGAAAATCCCGATTTTTACCTGACCTCCCTCGGGTGATACTCATTTTCTCGAAAACTACTGATCGCAGGACAAATCTAAATACAGTTCTGAACTCGCAAAACAGACAGGAATTCAACGAGATACAAATTATCGCAATTGGAGATACTTCGAAATCCCGATTTTTACCTGACCTCCCTCAGAAGATACTCATTTTCTCGAAAACTACTGATCGCAGGACAAATCTAAATACAGTTCTGAACTCGCAAAACAGACAGGAATTCAACGAGATACAAATTATCGCAATTGGAGGTACTTCGAAAATCCCGATTTTTACCTGACCTCCCTCGGAAGATACTCATTTTCTCGAAAACTACTGATCGCAGGACAAATCTAAATACAGTTCTGAACTCGCAAAACAGACAGGAATTCAACGAGATACAAATTATCGCAATTGGAGATACTTCGAAAATCCCGATTTTTACCTGACCTCCCTCAGAAGATACTCATTTTCTCGAAAACTACTGATCGCAGGACAAATCTAAATACAGTTCTGAACTCGCAAAACAGACAGGAATTCAACGAGATACAAATTATCGCAATTGGAGATACTTCGAAAATCCCGATTTTTACCTGACCTCCCTCGGATGATACTCATTTTCTCGAAAACTACTGATCGCAGGACAAATCTAAATACAGTTCTGAACTCGCAAAACAGACAGGAATTCAACGAGATACAAATTATCGCAATTGAGATACTTCGAAATCCCGATTTTTACCTGACCTCCCTCAGGAAGATACTCATTTTCTCGAAAACTACTGATCGCAGGACAAATCTAAATACAGTTCTGAACTCGCAAAACAGACAGGAATTCAACGAGATACAAATTATCGCAATTGGAGATACTTCGAAAATCCCGATTTTTACCTGACCTCCCTCGGAAGATACTAATTTTCTCGAAAACTACTGATCGCAGGACAAATCTAAATACAGTTCTGAACTCGCAAAACAGACAGGAATTCAACGAGATACAAATTATCAGCAATCGAAGATACTTCGAAAATCTCGATTTTTACCTGACCTTCCTCGGAAGATACTCATTTTCTCGAAAACTACTGATCGCAGGACAAATCTAAATACAGTTCTGAACTCGCAAAACAGACAGGAATTCAACGAGATACAAATTATCGCAATTGGAGATACTTCGAAAATCCCGATTTTTACCTGACCTCCCTCGGAAGATACTCATTTCTCGAAAACTACTGATCGCAGGACAAATCTAAATACAGTTCTGAACTCGCAAAACAGACAGGAATTCAACGAGATACAAACTATCGCAATTGGAGATACTTCGGAAATCCCGATTTTTACCTGACCTCCCTCGGAAGATACTCATTTTCTCGAAAACTACTGATCGCAGGACAAATCTAAATACAGTTCTGAACTCGCAAAACAGACAGGAATTCAACGAGATACAAATTATCACAATCGAAGAT